>CM077164.1:64905168-65567635 GCA_039583875.1 Platanthera guangdongensis
TTCTTCTGAAACAGCACACGGGTTCGAACACGCCCGTGTTCGAGCTGACACGCCCGTGTTCCAGCTGACACGGCCGTGTAGCCGGGGCGTGTACCCATGATTTTCCCCCATTTCCAACCCGAGCACTGCACGGGTTCTAGGACACGCCCGTGTCCATGCCGTGTCACATTGACACGCCTGGGCCCCCAGGCCGTGTACACGGGACAATTCGTCGAGGGGAGAACGACGACTGGATGACACGGCCTTGGACACGCCCGTGTCCTAGGCCGTGTTGCCTTGACGATCGTTTTCGACCGGGTCGACACGTCCCACGCTGGACACGCCCGTGTCGCAGGCCGTGTGCCCATTCTCGACGAATCGTCGAGAATAACTCGACGATTTCACGGCTAAGTGTCGACACGGGTCGACACGCCCTGCGACACGCCGTGTCGCAGGCCGTGTGCCATTCTCGACGAATCGTCGAGAAATACTCGACGACTTCGCGTCTAAGTGGCCTGATTCACTTCGAACACGCTTGACACGCCCTGGGACACGCCCGTGTCCCAGGCCGTGTGCCTTCAGCCAGAAACCAAAACTGGCCCAAAACGTCCCCCTTTTTCCTTTGAGTTTCGGGGCGTTACAACTCCCCCTCTTAAAAGAATTTCGCCCACGAAATTACATAAAGGAAAGATATACAAAACAACATTTGTACCTGAGCGGAACAACTCCGGATACTCGTCAAGCATAGTCTGCTCTCGCTCCCAAGAGAGCTCCTCACGACCGCAATTGTCCCACCGGACTTTGACCATCCTGATCTCTTTATTGCGTAGCCGCTTGACCTCCGAGTCCTCAATCCGTACGGGCTTGACCTTTGTCGTTAGCCCACTATCCACCGGCACTTGATCGGCCGCGATCACTTGCGTAGGCTCTTGCACCGCCTTCCGAAGCACCGAAATGTGGATACATCGTGTAAACCACTTAGCTCCACTGAAAGCTTCAACCTATAGGCCGCTTCTCCAACTCGCTCCAGAACCTCAAACGGTCCAAGGTACCTCGGGCTTAGCTTTTTCAACCGTCGCACCCGCGAGACACCCTTGAACGGCTTGTCTTGATTTCAAGTATACATAATCGCCCACAGCGAACTCCACGTTCCTGTGCTTGGCATTATAGTACTTTGCTTGCCGGTCCTGAGCGATAAGCAACCTCTCCGAATGGTTCTCACCAAAGAAGTAGCATCCTCACTTCCGATCGCTTATACAACTTTGACTCGCCAGTTTCTAACCAAGACAATGACGTGCGACATCTTTACAATATAGGGCCTCGAAAGGCGCCATCTGAATACTTGCTTGGTAGCTGTTGTTGTATGCGAACTCCACCAAATAAAGATGGTCCTCCCATTGCTTTCCAAAGTCCAAGGACACAATGCGAAGCATGTCTTCCGTCGTTCTATTGACCCTCTCGGTCTGCCCATCGTTTGCGGATGGAAGGCTGTGCTAAACTTCAGCTTTGTTCCCAACATTTGCTGCACCAGCCTCCAATCATTGGACGTGAACCGCCCATCTCGGTCACTCACGATGCTGCGGGGCACACCATGAAGCCGCACTATGTTATCACATAAAGCTTTGCCAGCTTCTCCACCGGATCATCCTTCCTATGCGGAATAAAATGCGACACCATTGTATCGATCGACCACCACCCAAATGGCGTCGTTCCTTTTTGCGACCTTGGCAACCATGCACAAAGTCATTGAGATGTCGTCGAATTTCCACTCCAGAATAGGCAAGGACTTAAGAAATCCTCCGGGCTTTTGGCACTCCGCCTTTACTAAGGCGCAGTTTGGCACTTCGCTACGTATAGCGCCACATCCTTTTTCAAACCCGGCACCAAAATAACTTCTTGACGTCGCGGTACATCTTCGTGCTCCCCGGGTGAATCGAGTATCTGGTATGGTGTGCCTCGTACCACAACTCCACCGTAAATTGCCCACGCTTGGGACGCACAGACGACCGTCTTTTCCACAGCAATCCGTCCTCCACGACGAATTGAGAATTTGACCCATCCAGAGCCTCTATCATGAATGCTTCTATGAGCATCATATCCAAAGCCTGACGAATCCGATCAGCCAGGGTCATATTGGACTTCAGTCCAATTCAGCACTGCTTCAGCACTAGATTGTCTATCTACACAAACAATCTCAACGCCTCCAGCTCCTGCAACAAACGTCATCATGCACTGATAGCAAATTTGCTTGAGCTGGGGCTCGGCGACTCAACGCCGTCCGCAACCGCATTCCCTTTGCCAGGCACGTAGTGGATCTTGAAAGTATAGTCCCCCAGGAACTCCATCCACCTACGCTGCCGCATATTCAGATCATCTGATCAATCAGGTACTTTAAAACTCTTGTGATCGGTGTAGATATCAATCTCCACACGTACAAATAGTGTCTCCACAGCTTCAAGGCAAAAATCACGGCGCTAACTCCAAGTCATGGACCGGATAATTCCTCTCGTGCACTTTTAGCTGTCTCGAGCCATAAGCTATCACGCTGCCGTGCTGCAATAGCACGCAACCCAAACCGCTGCCCGAAGCATCGCTACATATCTCATAGCCTTCGGTCCCAACCGGCGAACTCAGCACAGGCGCGTGGTCAACCGACACTTCAACTCCTCAAAAGCTCGCGCGCCACTCCGGCGTCAAACGAACTTAGGCTCCTTCTCGTCAAAGTAGTGAGAGGTAACACTATCCGCGAGAAGTTCTCTACGAAGCGCCTATAATAGCCGGCAAGCCCAAAAAGCTCCGGACTTCTGCTACCGTAGCAAGCTCAGGCCACTCCGTATCGCAACAATCTTCGCCAGATCCACAGCAATACCCTCTCCACTCACTATATGCCCGAGGAACGCCACTGAGGATAGCAAAACTCGCACTTCGAGAACTTGGCATACAACTGGTTTCTCCTGAGTGTCTCCAACACCAAATGGAGATGCTTGAAGTGATCCTCCTCACTTTGCGAGTACACCAAATATCGTCGATGAAGACGATCACGAAATGGTCCAAGTACTCCCTGAACGTTCTGTTCATCAAATCCATGAACACTGACGGCGCATTAGTCAGCCCAACGGCATGACCGTAAACTCATAATGCCCGTATCTGGTACTAAACGCTGTCTTCGGGATATCACTCTCCCTTATCCGCAGCTGATAGTACCCAGACTTGAGATCTAACTTCGAGTACACCGTCGACCCGACTAACTGATCGAAGAGATCATCAATCCGAGGGATCGGGTACTTGTTCTTCTCAGTCAGCTTGTTTAGCTCCCGATAATCAATACACAACCTCAAGATTCCGTCCTTCTTCTTAACAAAGAGGACCGGTGCGCTCCAAGGCGAAGAACTCGAGCGCACATACCCTTGCTCCAACAACTCTTGCAGTTGAACTTTCAGCTCCGCCATTTCCTTAGGCGCTAGCCGATACGGAGATCGTGACACAGGCTTTGCACCTGGCACTAGCTCGATCGTAAAATCTATCTCCCGTTGAGGCGGGGCTCCAGGAAGATCTGCGGGGAACACATCAGGGTATTCTGATACCACTGAAATACAATCCAAAGCAGGCTTCGGTTTTGCAACCTCCACTAGTGTAAAGAACAGTTCTGCTCCGGCACGAACCGCCTTCACACCTGAAGAGCAGACATCAACGTCTTGCTCGACCCCTTTAAGCCCGTAAAAGTCGTCTCACGGCTCGCTCCCAGTTTGACTTCCTTGCTACCGCAATCTATATGGGCCTGCTGCTCCGAGAGCCAGTCCATGCCAATATGACGTCGAACTCCACTAACGGAAGTAAAGACGCCCGCAGGTCGAACTCCTGCTCTCCAATACGAGTCTTAACATCGCAGATCCTAACCGCTCGCATCGAACACCCATTGGGCAACAACACATCCAACTTATCCTTCGCCATCGAAGAAGGGACTCCGATGCGTGATATAAATCCTTCGGACAAGAAGGAGTGTGAAGCTCCCGTATCGAAGAGTGCTCGTGCCGGATTTTCACAAATCAATACGAATCCTAAACAAGCAGTGGTAAGGTAACATGTGCATAACAAGCATATAAAGGAATTGACTTGCTATAAATTAAACCGTACCTGTCACCACGTCAGCTTGTTTAATGGCCTCCTGTTGGCCAAGATTGTAGACCCTTGGTTGGGCCGGAGCATAGTGGGATGCGGTCGACTCCACCGCCTTACCCTTCTCTTCATAAGTAGCTCCTGGCCTCCTCTCGGACTTAGGACGTCCGCTCCAACAATCACGGGCGAAATGCCCCGTCTTTCCACACGTAAAGCACGCACCCGGGGTCCGACCCGTAGTCGCCCCAGAAGCGCCAGAAGGAGCTGGACCCGAAGTCCTATGCTTCTTGAAAGTCCTCCGATAGCCTGACTTTGAAGTAGTCGGCACTCTGAACTCAGATTTCTTTTCACTCAAGCTTTTCTTCGCTTGCACACTCTTCATGTCCTTCTCCAAGGACCGGGTAGTATTGACCAAGGTTAAGAAACCTTGCGTCATCGGCCCCGACAGTAACAGTCTCAGCTCATCCCTCAAGCCTTCATAAAAACGATTAGTCTTGCGCTCCTCATCCATGACGGTGGAGCTAGCATAACGACTCAACCGCGTAAACTCGTGGAGATATTCATCCACGCTCCTCTCACCCTGCACCAACTTCAGGAATTCATTCTCCATTGAAATCCTCTGAGTAGAAGGGAGGTATCTTGCTAAGAACAATTCCGAGAACTCTTCCATCGGAACGTCTATCAGTTGTCTACCTCTCAGGTGATGCAGCTCCAAACCTTCCCACCACATCCTCGCTTCACCGTCCAGCAGGAACGTAGCGATGGTGGTCATCTGCCACTCCTCCGTCTCCGTCGCTGTCATGACTCTCTTCACCCTAGAGAGCCAGTCTTCAGCCTGCGATGGGGTTCCCAACCCCGAGAATAACGGAGGGTTAAAGCTCATTACATGCTTCAACTGCCTCTCAGTCGCCCTCCTTGGCACTATTGGTTCTACAACCACTTGCTCCATCCTCCTCGGCTCAGCCTCTTGAAGAGGTACTTGCTCCATCACAGGAGCGGGCTGCTGCGCTTGCCTCCCAGGCTGCGCATTTATCACGGCCAACACCGCTTCAGCAACCAATCGTATATTTTCAGCCGACAGAGGTGTTGCAGGAGCAACATCCGGTGCACTACTGGCCTCAGAAACTCGGCGTTCTGACGGCCCAACACCACTTCGGGTCACCTATAGTGGTACAAAACACCGTTAAGCGACCAAAACAAATTGCAAACAACAATTATAGGAACACGCAGGTTCCTCAAACACGAGTATTTTCATTCCTAAGTGGACATTCATGGGTTCTTTTTACTGTTATAACGATGACGCACACAATGTGCTCACCACCCCTTAAAAAGAATTCGCCCACGAATTCAATTCAAGCCTGACCAAAACCAGTAGTCTGATACCAACTTGTAACACCCCCTATCCGTCGCATAGCATATAACAGTAGGTCCGGCCGGGGCCCGACGCCATATACCACAGACAGACCGGGTGGTTACTTATGGAAACCATCCAACCAATCTCAACGTCCTACACAGAGCATTCTAGCGGAAGCAGTTTATATTAGTTGTAAACAAGAACCCAGCTACAAGCATGAATGTCCACTACTATGAAAATAGGAATGTTATTACAAAATACCCAAAAGCGGCCTTAAGGCCTTACAGAATGTTTCATTTGTCTGTTACATGATTTACCAACCTCGGCACGCAGGCCGGCCATACATGAATAAAATAGAAAACATTTCCATTCGGGCCTTTGAGGGCCAGCTTCGCAAAAAGGGCTTTAGCCCGCTATTGACCGCTTGGTCCAGCTGTACCTACAAGCAAACAAACCACCGCACGGTGGCAAACAAAGCAACGGTCAGCAATGCTGACCAAATTATAACGATCCCGCCCCCAACTCGGGGCGGCGATGCTCCTTCCCTGCATTTCATTAGCACAAGCGAGCAATGCATATTAACATAGCCATTTCATCACAAACGTTGGCTCGTACGGCCACACGTCCCGTGCACTCAGGGCACATTCTTGGTGAACCGGTCGATGTTACGTCAATTAAAGCCATTAACATTCCGGACTCACCACCGCCTCTTAGACGGCCATTCCTATGAGCAATTCGTCTTCATGGTATTGGTCACGTCAATTTAAGCCATTGACCACCGAAGACCCCCATTTATGCCAACGGCGAGTGCCATGTAACTTTAGGTCTCTCTAACCCGAACGACATAAAGCGGGTACGGCTCCATCTAACCCGTGCTCACATCGCAACGACAATTTAAGCCATATGCGCGGGTCAAACTTTCACCGAGTCCCATTCTACCGCAATACACATAACCCCGTTATGTTCAAGTTGGCTCTCAGGCCACTAAGTTGGCAAGACCTCGTGTCCGCCCAGTTTTCCGGGTGCACCTTTGGGTTAGTCCCCAAGGCTCCCTGCTGCAATCTACCGCGTAGAAAACCCGAAAAACACCCAATAGCACGGAGTCTTCTCCGGCCTTATGCAATGCAACATCACCGATCCGGACTAACATGTCCGGGTAGGCTTCACACAAAATGCCTACGTCCGTTCTCGCATACGGACTCTAAACAACGGGGGCTTTACATATCTACCCGAAGGAACGCCTCCAACTCTTTGCAAACTCGCGAGAGAGGGCTTCCTATGCTAAGAAAGAGAGCTATCATGCTCACAAGTGAGGATCGTTACCCTTGGATTCCTCTTTGGCGCCATCGAAATGTAATCGGATAGAAATCACCGCACTTGCGTTGCCTCCGTGGATCCGGAGTCGGCTTGCGATTCGGAGCTCCGAAGCTCCTCCAATGGCGGATCTAGCTCCTCTTCCTCTTGCCTTAGCTCTTCTTTCTCCAAGGGTTTGGAGAGATGAAAAGGGGTGAAAAGTGTGGATTTTTCTAAGTCAAACCCGAGTATATACTCTCAGGAACCAACCCCAGCCGTCGGATCTCAACCTAAGAAAACGAGCGGCTTTGATTCGGGGCTGAAATGCCCAATCTGGGCCGAACACGGCCTGGCACACGCCCGTGTCCAGGTCCGTGTGCCGCATTCGCCGTCAAAATCGAATCTTCTGAACACGCACACGGGTATCGAACACGCCCGTGTTCGAGCTGACACGCCCGTGTTCCAGCTGACACGGCCGTGTAGCCGGCCGTGTACCCCATGATTTTCCCCCCATTTCCAACCCGAGCACTGCACGGGTTCTAGGACACGCCCGTGTCCTTGCCCGTGTCACATTGACACGCCTGGGCCCCCAGGCCGTGTACACGGGATAATTCGTCGAGGGGAGAACGACGACTGGATGACACGGCCTTGGACACGCCCGTGTCCTAGGCCGTGTGCCTTGACGATCGTCGACACGGGTCGACACGCCCTGCGACATGCCCGTGTCGCAGGCCGTGTGCCCATTCTCGACGAATCGTCGAGAATAACTTGACGATTTCACGGCTAAGTGTCGACACGGCTCGACACGCCCTGCGACACGCCCGTGTCGCAGGCCGTGTGCCCATTCTCGACGAATCGTCGAGAATTACTCGACGACTTCGCGTCTAAGTGCCGACACATGCTTGACACGCCCTGGGACACGCCCGTGTCCCAGGCCGTGTGCCTTCAGCCAGAAACCAAAACTGGCCCAAAACGTCCCCCTTTTCTCCTTTGAGTTTCGGGGCGTTACAACTCTCCCCCTCTTAAAAGAATTTCGCCCACGAAATTACATAAAGAAAAGATATACAAAAACAACATTTGTACCTGAGCGGAACAACTCCGGATACTCATCAAGCATAGTCTGCTCTCGTTCCCAAGAGAGCTCCTCACGACCGCAATTGTCCCACCATCCTTCAAAAAAATTAGATCACAAGCATCGCCCCTGCCAAGTTCAGCCTTAATGGCAAAGAGAAGCACCCGTACCGCTGAAGGCTCCGCCCTTGGCGGAAACCCCGAGCCCGCACGTTCACACTCTCTGGTGGACGTGTCACTGACCGCTGAGGCCGCGTTAGCTCCCGTTACTGCCTTGGAAGGACGCGTCCGCCAGATGGAAGAGCAAAAAATTGAAATGCTCACCTTGTTGTGGAACCTAGGAGCACCTCAAGCTCCCTCGCAGCAACCAGCTCGAGCAGATCCACCGCCACCACCAAATCAGGGCCGACCCCAGGAAGTCCTTCCAAGGCAGGAGATGTCCGAAGAATATTCTGAAGCTGCGAGTTCCGCTCACCCGATCCAGAGGAGAGCGAGAGCGGACCATCATCATGAGCCCGAAAATGAAGTACGTCTACCTCCGCCAGAAAGGTTTACCCGGGAAGAAATTCGAGAAGTCATCGCCGAAGAATATCGTCAGACTGGTGCAATAGACATTCGCGCCCGCCGACCCTTATACCAGGGTTCCCCTCTAACACCCCAAATTCTAGATCATCCAATCCCAAACGGATTTAAACTCCCAAACTTTGAAACATTCGACGGGACCGATGACCCGCTAGAGCATGTCAATCATTTCACCACTATCATGAGAATCTACAATGCTCCAGACCAACTCCTCTGCCAGTTGTTTCCAACCACTCTCAAGGGACAAACCCGAACATGGTTCCATTCGCTAAGGGCCAATACCATCACTAACTTCATAGAGCTGACAAGGCAATTTGGCGACCAGTTCATTGCCAACCGCAGGATCGTTCGTGACCCCTCCCATTTATCAGGAATTCGTCAGAACGAAGGAGAGACTCTCAAAGATTTTTTCCGACGTTTTACCGTCGAAGCCCGTCAAATTCCAGGCGTTGACCCTGAGTTATTGCGAGGCGTGTTCCTCGGAGGCCTCCGACCGAGTGGCTTCTACTCAGCACTAATGCGAGAAACTGTTCCCAGTTATCCTGACCTCATACATCGGGTTGAAGCCCAGATCGCCGCAGATGAATCTATTGAAGCCCATCACTAATAATTTGATGGCGCTCAGAAGCGCAAAAGAGAAAGGGAGCAACCTCCGCAACATCAGGAAGGGAGATTCCGTGACGATCGCCGTAATGGGCAGCGTCGGCAAGATCTTCAAAGAGATCAGCCCCCCGAGATTTTACCCCCCTCAACACGACACGCGCCAATGTGTTGTATGCTATACAAAATGAGCCAGCCTTACAACGACCAAGACAGCCAGCTCCTAATCCCAGGAATGACCAGTCCAAATATTGTGAGTTTCGTCGAACCACGGGACACACGACAGAAGATTGTGCCCGCCTAAAAGAGGAAATCGAACGCTTGGTCCGCCTAGGACTTCTCGGCAGATTTTTGCAAGGACAGGTGCAAGATCATCGCGACCCGCCTAGACCGTCGAGAGATCAGCAAAACCCCCTCCCTAGAGGAGCAGTGGTAGCCAGATGGTTGGGAACATCAAAACCATTTCTGGATTACCCACTCTCTCTGCTCAAATCTTCTCAGTCAGTAAGCAAGGAGAGGCCCATGAAGATAAAAAGTTCAAGCAAGATTCTGCCATAACTTTCGGAGACGAGGACCTGGTCGGCCTCCGAACACCTCACCAAGATCCCCTAGTAATCAGTTCTGGAATCGGGGATCCATGTTACAACATTAAACGAATACTCATCGATAATGGGAGCTCCGTCGATGTTCTGTTTTCTGCTACTCTGCAGAGTATGAATATTTCCGCGCAGTGTTTAACTAAGGCAGCCGGACCAGTGTACGGCTTCGACAACCATCCAGTTCAGGTGTTAGGAACGATTATTCTCCCAGTTACCATGGGGGAATTTCCAAGACAGGTGACACATGAGATCCAGTTCGTGGTGGTAGATTCAAGCTCTGCATATAACGCTATCTTCGAAAGACACGTTCAAACTATCTTCAAAGCCATTCCTTCAATTCCTCACCTCGCCATGAAGTTCCCCACTCCGGGAGGTATTGGAGTCGTTCGCAGTAATCAAGAGGCCGCCAAGAATTGCTACTCCAAACAAGCGCAGCCTGCAAGTGCCACCACTTTGAATATCGATGACTTCGACCTCCGCGACGAAGCAGTATTATAGCGAGGGATGCCCATGGAAGGGATAGTCGAGGTCCCTCTCTCACCAGCAAACTCAGCTCACACCATCCAGCTCGGATCACTCCTACCACAACAAGAAAAGGAGGAACTGACAACCTACCTCCGAAACAACAAAGATATCTTCGCCTGGGCCCCTGAAGATATGCCCAGCATAGATCCTCACGTCATCCAACACTCCCTCAACATCAACCCGACATGTAAGCCCGTTATCCAAAAGAAGAGAAACTTTGCTCCTGAGAGCCTCCTGACAATCGAAGAATAAGTAGGGAAGCTCCTTAGTGCCCGCTTCATCCGAGAAGTAAACTACCCTACCTGGGTAGCTAATACTGTCCTGGTAAAGAAGTCTTCAGGAAAATGGAGGATGTGTGTGGACTACACCAACCTCAATCAAGCGTGCCCTAAGGATAGCTTCCCGCTCCCCAGAATCGATCAGCTAGTCGACTCAACCGCCGGACACCAACTTCTTAGTTTCATGGATGCCTACTCTGGGTACAACCAGATTCGAATGAATCCAACTGATGAAGAGCATACAGCCTTTCGAACTGACAGAGGGATATACTGCTACAAAGTTATGTCTTTCGGGCTCAAGAATGCAGGAGCCACCTATCAACGGCTCATGAACAAAATCTTCAAAGACCTTATCGGCAAAACAATGGAGGTATACGTGGATGATATGCTGGTGAAGAGTGTTCGTCGAGAAAACCACTTGGAGGACCTCAAAAAATGTTTTAAAATACTGCGACAGTACGACATGAGACTTAACCCCACCAAGTGTGCATTCAGGGTTACGTTAGGAAAGTTCTTAGGATTCATGGTAACCCAGCGAGGCATAAAGGCCAATCATGAGAAGATTAAAGCCTTGGAGGACATGTCAACACCCCGATCCCTCAAAGAGGTACAAAGGCTGAATGGGAGAATTACAACACTTTCTAGGTTCTTGGCACGGATCGGGAATAAATATCTCCCCTTCTTCAAGATTCTCCGAGGAGCTAGAACTACTGGTTTCCAGTGGACAGACGAATGTCAGTCAGCCTTCGAATCACTCAAGCAATATCTAGCGTCCCCTCCGCTACTGTCAAAGCCAGCTTCAGGAGAAGTTCTATTTTTGTACCTCGCTATCACATCAGCCGCATTAAGTTCAGTATTGGTAAAGGACGAGGGAGTGTTGGATCCCTAGTTGGATTTGGGCTAGGTTAACTAAGTTAAGATCATCTGACCCAACATATGTAGCCAGGGTCATAGTTATATCCTAGAGTCTAGGCCAAGTCCTTAGAGTCAACACTGCATGGACCAACCATCATAATACTGCCAAAGACTCAGGACCTATAGAAATATCAAACTCAAAAAATGAGTTTAACGTTCGTCAAACTCAGGTCGACGATAGTCGTGCTCAGCTCGACGAACTTAGAGAAAATTCTCTGAGCCGAGCTCGACGAACTTGATTCCAAGGTCGACGATCTTTTGACATCATACTTCAACCTCAAGTCCAGAATTTCCCTTAACTCCAGTCGACGAACTTGGTTCTATGTTCAACGATTCCTGGATCATCTAAGTATTCTAAGTCCAGAAGCATACTCCAGTCGACGAATTCAGGATTCTCAGCTCGACAAACTTGGACCATATTCCTGACAAGATTTATCAAGTAGCAGTTAGAAGTTCTTAGCTTGACGAAAATAGTTCTCAGGTCGACAAACCCAGTTCTATGGTCGACGATTTCTGGACATGTTACTTCAACATTTTTAAGTACAAGAAACATGGAGTTTTGTTATTCAGTCGACGAAGTTATATTCTCAGCTCGACGAACTTGATGTATAGAATTGACGGGTCTAGAGAAAGTAGTTATCAGTTCTTGGTCGACGATCTTGTATCTCAGCTCGACGACCAGCAATCATCAGATCGATGAGCATAAATTCTCAGCTCGATGATCTTAATGCATAGAAATGACAAGGCTCCAGAGTAAGCAGTTTTCTTTAGTTCGACGATCTTGGATCCCAGCTCGACGAACAATCATCTCAGCTCGACGAACTTTGGACCCAGATCGACAAATTCTGTGAAGAACCAGACTTGGTTATTTTCCTCCCTATCCCTAGTTTATTGCGATAATTCCTGAGTAATCAATGCTGAATATTCTCTGAATATAACCGTTAAACGCAGCATTAATTATGGACTTCAACAGGATTATTGCTTGCCTATTTTCAATGGACAGTTGGGGAAACCAATCAATGCAAATATTCCCAAGACCGTCAGCAATGAATGCAGAGAGGAATTCAAATTTCGAAATGAAATTTATATGGAAAATATAAAAAGGAATTTTTCCTTCTCTTCCACAAGGAACACAGGGCAATCATCAGAATCATCAGTCGACAGAAAAATGAATACATAAAAAAAAGGAAAAAGCCCTAGACTAGAAACACATAGCAATCTGAAGAAGGCTTTATTTGTTTGAGCTTTTCGCAACTCCGTTTTGGGCAAACGTCGCGGGAAGGAGGGTAAACAAATTAACCTCCGGCGGCGTTTGCTCCGTTTCCACCCGCCCGCCTTGAGAAATGCACCAAAAATCTCGGTTTGGAGCGGTAACACCCCCTATCCGTCGCATAGCATATAGCAGTAGGTCCGGCCAGGGCCCGACGCCATATACTACAGACAGACCGGGTGGTTACTCATGGAAACCATCCAACTAATAATAATGTCCTACACAGAGCATTCTAGCAGAAGCAGGTTAATAAGTTGCAACAAAGAACCCAACATTAAAGCATGAATGTCCACTAATACAAAAATAGGAATGTTATACATACACCAACACAAGCCTTAAGGCCTTACAAAATATTTCACTTGATATTACATGATTTACAAACCACGACACGCAGGCCAGTCATACATGAATAAAACAGTAAACACTTCCAATTAGGCATTCGAGGGCCGGCTTCGCACTTGGGCTTTAGCCCGCTATTGACCGCTTGGTCCAGCAGCACCTGCAAGCAACAAACCACCGCACGGTGGCAAAACAAGGCAACGATCAGCAATGCTGACCAAATTATAACGATCCCGCCCCCAACTCGGGGCGGCGATGCTCCTTCCCTGCATTTCATTAGCATAAGCGAGAAATATAATATAACCATTTCATCACAGACGTTGGCTCGCACGGCCACACGCCCCATGCTCTCAGGGCACATTCTCGGTGAACCGGTCGATGTCACGTCAATTAAAGTCATAGACATTCCGGACTCACCACCGCCACTTTGACGGCCAAACTCATGAGCAATTTGTCTTCCCGGCATGGGTCACGACAATTTAAGCCATAGATCGCCGAAGACCCTCATCTATGCCAATGGCAAGTGCCACGTAACTTTAGGTCTCTTTAGCCCGAACGACATAGAAGTGGGTACGGTTCCATCTAACCCGTGCTCACGTCGCAACGACAATTTAAGCCATATGCGCAGGTCAAACTTCTCCCGAGTCCCATTTTCGTCACACAATTTCACATAACCCGGTTATGTTCACGTTGGCTCTCGGGCCTCCATGTTGGCAAGATCACGCATCCGCCCAGTTTTCCGGGTGCACCTTTGGGTTAATCCCCAAGGCTCCCTGTTGCAATCTACCGTGTAGAAAACCCGAAAAACAACCAATAGCACGGAGTCTTCTCCGGCATTATGCAATGCAACATCACCGATCCAGACCAACATGTCCGGATAGGCTTCACACATCATGTCTATGTCCGTTCTCGCTTATGGACTCTAAACAACGGGGACTTCACATATCTACCCGAAGGAACACCTCCAACTCTCCGCAAACTCGCGAGAGCGGGCTTCCTATGCAAAGAAGGAGAGCTACTCATGCTCAAGAAGAGAATCGTTACCCTTGCGTTCTTCTTCGGTGCCATGGAAAAATAAGCGGATGAAAAGCACCGCACTAGCTTTGCCTCCGTGGATCCGGAGTCGGCTCGCGATTTGGAGCTTCGAAACTCCTACAATGGCCGGATCTAGCTCCTTCTTCCTTCCTTGGCTCTCCTCTCTCTCTAAGATTTAAAAAGACAACCACTCATGAAAAGTGAAGGTTTCTAAGGCCCAATCCCGGGTATATCCCTTTAGGAACAACCCCCAGCCGTTGGATCATCAGTTAAAGAAACGAACGGCTTTGATTCGGGACTGAAATGCCCAATCTGGACCGCACACGGCCTGGCACACGCCCGTGTCCAGGGCCGTGTGCCTCATTCGCCGTCAAAATCGACGCGCCTGGAACAACACACGGGCATCGAACACGCCCGTGTTCGACCTGACACGCCCGTGTTACACCTGACACGGCCGTGTGGCCGGCCGTGTAGCCCCATCATTTTTCCCCGAAAACAACCCGAGCACTGTACGGGTTCTAGGACACGCCCGTGTCCTTGCCCGTGTCACCTCAAGACGCCTGGGCTCCAGGCCGTATACATGGTATCGACACTTCGTCGAGCGAAGATCGTCGACCTGACGACACGGCCTTGGACACGCCCGTGTCGCAGGCCCTGTGCCATGTCTCGACACTTGCTCGAGCACAGAGTGTCGACTTCGCGGGCTAAGTGTCGACACGGGTCGACACGCCCTGCGACACGCCTGTGTCGCAGGCCGTGTGCCCAGTCTCGACACAATGTCAAGATCAAAATGTCTACTTCCCGGCTGAGTGTCGACACAAGCTTGACACGCCCTGGGACACACCCGTGTCCCAGGCCGTGTGCCTGCAGCCAGAACCCAAAACTGGCCCAAAACGTCCCCCGTCGCTCTTTTGAGTTTCGGGGCGTTATAACTCTCCCCCTCTTAAAAGAATTTCGTCCACGAAATTATATAAAGGAAAGACATGTACAAAACCAAAATTTGTACCTGAGCGGAACAACTCCGGATACTCGTCAAGCATAGTCTTCTCTCGTTCCCAAGAGAGCTCCTCACGACCGCAATTGTCCCACCGGACCTTGACCATCCTGATCTCTTTATTGCGTAGCCGCTTAACCTCCGAGTCCTCAATCCGCACAGGCTTGACCTTTATCGTCAACCCACTTTCCACTGGCACTTGATCAACCGCGATCACTTGTGTAGGCTCTTGCACCGCCTTCCGAAGCATCGAAATATGGAATACATCATGTAAACCACTAAGCTCCACTGAAAGCTTCAACCGATAGGCCGCTTCACCGACTCGCTCCAGAACCTCAAACGGCCCAAGGTACCTCAGGCTTAGCTTTTTCAATCGCCGCACCCACGAGACACCCTTGAACGGCTTGATCTTTAAGTACACATAGTCGCCCACAGCGAACTCCACGTTCATGTGCTTGGCATTATAGTACTTCGCTTGCCGGTCCTGAGCGATAAGCAACCTCTCCCGAATGGTTCTCACCAAAGAAGTAGCATCCTCCACTTCCAGTCGCTTATACAACTTTGACTCACCTGTTTCTAACCAAGACAATGACGTGCGACATTTTCTACCATATAGGGCCTCGAAGGGCGCCATTTGAATACTCGCTTGGTAGCTGTTGTTGTATGCGAACTCCACCAAATAAAGGTGGTCTTCTCATTGCTTTCCAAAATCCAAGACACACATGCGGAGCATGTCTTCCATGGTTCTATTGACCCTCTCGGTCTGCCCATCCGTTTGCGGATGGAAGGCTGTGCTGAATTTCAACTTTGTTCTCAACATTTGTTGCACTAGCCTCCAATCATTGGACGTGAACCGCCCATCTCGGTCACTCACGATGCTGCGGGGCACACCATGAAGCCGTACTATGTTATCCACATAAAGTTTTGCCAACTTCTCCACCGGATCATCCTTCCTATGTGGAATAAAATGCGACACCTTCGTTAGCCGATCAACAACCACCCAAATGGCATCGTTCCCATTTTGCGACCTTGGCAAACCGTGCACAAAGTCCATAGAGATGTCGTCAAATTTCCACTCCGGAATATGCAAGGACTTAAGAAATCCTCCCGGCTTTTGGCATTCCGCCTTCACCAAGGCGCAAGTTTGGCACTTCGCTACGTAGAGCGCCACATCTTTCTTCAAACCCGGCCACCAAAACAGTTTCTTGACATCGCGGTACATCTTCGTGCTCCCCGGGTGAATCGAGTACTTGGTATGGTGTGCCTCGTACAACAACTCCACCCGCAAATTATCCACACATGGGACGCACAGACGACCGTCTTTCCAAAGCAATCCGTCCTCCACAACAAATTGGGAATTTGACCCATCCAGAGCCTCTACCATGAACTGCTTCATATGAACATCCATATCCAAAGCCTGCCGAATCCAATCAGCCAGGTCATATTGGACTTCAGTCCAATTCAGAACTGCTTCAGCACTTGATTGCCTGTCCACACAAACAATCTCCAACGCCTCCAACTCCCGCACCAACCGCTCATCATGCACCGATAGCCAATTGGCTTGAGCTGGGGCTCGGCGACTCAACGCGTCCGCAACCGCATTCCCTTTACCGGGCACGTAGTGGATCTTGAATGTATAGTCTCCCAGGAACTCCATCCATCTACGCTGCCGCATATTCAGATCCTTCTGATCAATCAGATACTTCAGGCTCTTGTGATCGGTGTAGATATCAATCTTCACACCGCACAAATAGTGTCTCCACAGCTTTAAGGCAAAAATCACGGCCGCTAACTCCAAGTCATGGACCGGATAGTTCCTTTCATGCACTTTCAGATGTCTCGGGCCATATGCTATTACACTTCCGTGTTGCAGTAGCACGCAACCCAAACCGCTGCCCGAAGCATCGCTATAAATCTCATAGCCTTCGGTCCCACATGGCGAACTCAGCACAGGCGCCGTGGTCAACCGACACTTCAACTCCTCAAAAGCTCGCGCGCACTCCGGCGTCCAAATGAACTTATGCTCCTTCCTCGTCAAAGTAGTGAGAGGTAACGCTATCCGCGAGAAGTTCTCTACGAAGCGCCTATAATAGCCGACAAGCCCCAGAAAGCTCCGGACTTCCGCTACCATAGCAAGCTCAGGCCACTCCCGTATCGCAACAATCTTCGCCGGATCCACAACAATACCCTCTCCACTCACTATATGGTCGAGGAACGCCACTGAGGATAACCAAAACTCGCACTTCGAGAACTTGGCATACAGTTGATTCCTCCTTAGAGTCTCCAAAACCAAATGAAGATGCTTGAAGTGATCTTCCTCACTTTGCGAGTACACCAAAATATCGTCGATGAAGACGATCACAAAATGGTCCAAGTACTCCCTGAAAGTCCTGTTCATCAAATCCATGAACACTGACGGCGCATTAGTCAGCCCAAACGGCATGACCGTAAACTCATAATGCCCGTATCTCGTACTAAACACTGTCTTCGGGATATCACTCTCCCTTATTTGCAGCTGATAGTACCCCGACTTAAGATCCAACTTCGAGTACACCGTCGACCCGACCAACTGATCAAAAAGATCATCAATCCGGGGGATCAGGTACTTGTTCTTCTCCGTCAACTTGTTGAGCTCCCGATAATCAATACATAGCCTCAAGCTTCCGTCCTTCTTCTTAACAAAGAGGACCAGTGCGCTCCAAGGCGAAGAACTCGGGCGCACATACCCTTGCTCCAACAACTCTTGCAATTGAACTTTCAGCTCCGCCATTTCCTTAGGCGCTAGCCAATACGGAGATCGTGACACATGCTTTGCACCTGGCACTAGCTCAATCGTGAAATCTATCTCCCGTTGAGGCGGGGCTCCAGGAAGATCTGCGGGGAACACATCAGGGTATTCCGATACCACTGAAATACTATCCAACGCGGGCTTCGGCTTCGCAACCTCCACTAGTGTAAAGAAAAGTTCTGCACCGGCACGAACCGCCTTCACCACCTGAAGAGCAGACATCAACGTCTTGCTCGACCCCTTTAAGCCCGCAAAAGTCGTCTCACGACTTGCTCCAAGCTTGAATTCCTTGCGACCGCAGTCAATATTGGCCTGCTCCTCCGAGAGCCAGTCCATGCCAAATATAACGTCGAACTCCACCAACGGAAGTAAAGACGCCTGCAGATCGAACTCCTGATTCCCAATACGAATCTTAACATCGCAGATCATATCCGCGCGCATCGAACACCCATTGGGCAACAACACATCCAACTTATCCTTCGCCATCGAAGAAGGGACTCCGATGCGTGATATAAATCCCTCGGACAAGAAGGAGTGTGAAGCTCCCGTATCGAAGAGTGCTCGTGCCGGATTTTCACAAATTAATACAAATCCTAAACAAGCAGTGGTAAGGTAACATGTGCATAACAAGTATTTAAAGAAATTGACTTGCTATAAATTAAACCGTACCTGTCACCACATCAGCCTGTTTGATGGCCTCCTGTTGGCCAAGATTGTACACCCTTGGTTGGGCCGAAGCATAGTGGGATGCGGTTGACTCCACCGCCTTGGCCTTCTCTTCGTAAGTCGCTCCCGGCCTTCTCTCTGACTTGGGGCCTCCGCTCCAACAATCGTGGGCAAAGTGCCCCGTCTTTCCACAAGTAAAACATGCGCCCGGGGTCCGACCCGTAGTCGCCCCAGAAGCACTAAAAGGAGCTGGACCCGAAGTCCTATGCTTCTTGAAGGACCTCCGATAGCCGGACTTTGAAGTAGTCAGCACTTTGAATTCAGATTTCTTCTCGCCCAATCTTTTCTTTGCCTGCACATTCTTCATGTCCTTCTCCAAGGACCGGGTAGTGTTGACCAAGGTTAAGAAACCTTGCGTCATCGACCCCGAGAGTAGTAATCTCAACTCATCTCTCAACCCTTCATAGAAGCGATTAGTCTTGCGCTCCTAATCCACAATAGTGGAGATAGCATAATGACTTAGACGAGTAAACTCGTGGAGATATTCATCCACGCTCCTCTCACCCTGAACCAACTTCAAAAACTCATTCTCCAACGCTATCCTCTGCGCCGAAGGGAGGTATCTAGCCAAGAACAATCTCGAGAACTCCTCCATCGAGACATCAACAAGTTGCCTACCTCTCAACAAGTGCATCTCCAATCCTTCCCACCACATTCTCGCTTCACCGTCCAGAAGGAACATAGCGATGGTGGTCATTTGCCACTCCTCCGTCTCCGTTGCCGTCATGACTCTCTTCACCTTGGAGAGCCAGTCTTCAGCTTGAGATGGGGTTCCCAACCCCGAGAATACAGGAGGATTAAAGCTCATAACACGCTTGAGCTGTCTCTCGGCTGCCCTCCTTGGCACCACTGGCTCCACTACCACCTGTTCCACTCTCCTCGGCTCAGCCTCTTGAAGAGGTTCTTGCTCCATCGCAGGAGCGGGCTGCCGCGTTTGCCTTGCAGGCTGCGCATTTATCACGGCCAACACCGCTTCGGCCACCAATCATATGTTCTCAGCCGATAGAGGTGTTGTAGGAGCAACATCTGGTGCACTGCTAGCCTCAGAAACGCGACGTTCCGACGGCCCAACACCACTTCTGGTCACCTATAGTGGTACAAAACACCGTTAAGCGACCAAGTAAAATTGCAAACATCAATTATAGGAACACGCACGTTCCTCAAACACGTGTATTTTCATTCCTAAGTGGACATTCATGGGTTCTTTTACTGTTATAACGATGACGCACACAATGTGCCCACCACCCCTTAAAAAGAATTCGCCCACGAATTCATCTTAAGCCCGACCAAAACCAGTAGTCTGATACCAAATTGTAACACCCCATATCCGTCGCATAGCATATAGCAGTAGGTCCGGCCGGGGCCCGACGTCATATACTACAGACAGACCGGGTGGTTACTCATGGAAACCATCCAACTAATCATAACGTCCTACACAGAGCATTCTAGCGGAAGCAGGTTAATAAGTTGCAACAAAGAACCCAGCATTAAAGCATGAATGTCCACTAATACAAAAATAGGAATGTTATACATACACCAATACAAGCCTTAAGGCCTTACAAAATATTTCACTTGATATTACATGATTTACAAACCACGACACGCAGGCCGGTCATACATGAATAAAACAGTAAACACTTCCAATTAGGCCTTCGAGGGCCGGCTTCGCACTTGGGCTTTAGCCCGCTATTGACCGCTTGGTCCAGCAGCACCTGCAAGCAACAAACCACCGCACGGTGTCAAAACAAGGCAACAGTCAGCAATGCTGACCAAATTATAACGATCCCGCCCCCAACTCGGGGCGGCGATGCTCCTTCCCTGCATTTCATTAGCATAAGCGAGCAATATAATATAACCATTTCATCACAGACGTTGGCTCGCACGGCCACACGCCCCGTGCTCTCAGGGCACATTCTCGGTGAACCGGTCGATGTCACGTCAATTACAGCCATAGAAATTCCGGACTAACCACCGCCACTTTGACGGCCAAACTCATGAGCAATTTGTCTTCCCGGCATGGGTCACGATAATTTAAGCCATAGACCGCCGAAGACCCTCATCTATGCCAACGGCAAGTGCCACGTAACTTTAGGTCTCTTTAGCCCGAACGACATAGAAGTGGGTACGGTTCCATCTAACCCGTGCTCACGTCGCAACGACAATTTAAGCCATATGCGCAGGTCAAACTTCTCCCGAGTCCCATTTTCGTCACACAATTTCACATAACCTGGTTATGTTCACGTTGGCTCTCGGGCCTCCATGTTTGCAAGATCACGCATCCACCCAGTTTTCCGGGTGCACCTTTGGGTTAATCCCCAAAGCTCCCTGTTGCAATCTACCGTGTAGAAAACCAGAAAAACAACAAATAGCACGGAGTCTTCTCCGGCATTATGCAATGCAACATCACCGATCCAGACCAACATGTCCGGATAGGATTCACACATCATGCCTATGTCCGTTCTCGCTTACAGACTCTAAACAACGGGGACTTCACATATCTACCCAAAGGAACACCTCCAACTCTCCGCAAACTCGCGAGAGCAGGCTTCCTATGCAAAGAAGGAGAGCTACTCATGCTCAAGAAGAGAATCGTTACCCTTGCGTTCTTCTTCGGTGCCATGGAAAATAAGCGGATGAAAAGCACCGTACTAGCTTTGCCTCCATGGATCCGGAGTTGGCTCGCGATTTGGAGCTTCGAAACTCCTCCAATGGCCGGATCTAGCTCCTTCTTCCTTCCTTGGCTCTCCTCTCTCTCTAAGATTTAGAAAGACAACCACTCATGAAAAGTGAGGGTTTCTAAGGCCCAATCCTGGGTATATCCCTTTAGGAACAACCCCCAGCCGTTGGATCATCAGTTAAAGAAACGAACGACTTTGATTCGGGACTGAAAGGCCCAATCTGGACCGCACACGGCCTGGCACACGCCCGTGTCCAGGGCCGTGTGCCTCATTCGCCGTCAAAATCGACGCGCCTGGAACAACACACGGGCATCGAACACGCCCGTGTTCGACCTGACACGTCCGTGTTCCACCTGACACGGCCGTGTGGCCGACCGTGTACCCCCATCGTTTTTCCCCGAAAATAACCCGAGCACTGTACGGGTTCTAGGACAGGCCCGTGTCCTTGCCCGTGTCACCTCAAGACGCCTGGGCTCCAGGCCGTGCACATGGTCTCGACACTTCGTCGAGCGAAGATCGTCGACCTGACGACACGGTCTTGGACACGCCCGTGTCGCAGGCCGTGTGCCATGTCTCGACACTTCATCGAGCGCAGAGTGTCGACTTCACGGGCTAAGTGTCGACACGAGTCGACACGCCCGTGTCGTAGGCGTGTGCCAAGTCTCGACACTATATCGAGATCAAAATGTCGACTTCCCGGCTGAGTGTCGACACAAGCTTGACACGCCCTGGGACACGCCCGTGTCCCAGGCCGTGTGCCTGCAGCCAGAACCCAAAACTGGCCCAAAACGTCCCCCGTCGCTCTTTTGAGTTTCGGGGCGTTACAGGAGCAGCCACCTCCCCCCTCCAGTTTGAACTCTCCGTTTCCACACGCCGGATTGACCCACCACCGCTAAAACAAATGAAGCCAAAGAAGAAGAACAGCTAATCAAAATCAAGAGTCTTCTTCTGTCTTCTATTAGGACTCTTCAAAGGACAACAAATCTTCTATCTGTCAAGAAGTTCCTGGAGTTCATCTGGTCAAAGCAACAGTCAGAAGGTCTATCACCCTGCAGCAAAGCTCCATCTATCCTGAACCCTTTAATATCTCAGGGGGAGCTCTTTTGCTAACATCAAATCCACAAAAGTCTTCTCAGTTGAACTTTGAGAAAGAGAAGACAAAATCACTCTCTCACCCCCACTGTATAAAGGATTCTTAACTCCATTCAAAAGTTATTCTTGGTTGCAAGTCACCTGATCAAAAGACTTGAGGTTTGGTTTTTGAGCACCTGATCAAAAACTCATTGGTGGCAGTCACCTGATCAAAAAACTGCTAGTGGATTCCTACCAGGGTGGTAGAAGAGTGGATGTACCCAAGTTTTGGGGAACCACTATAAATTCTTGTGTTGTCTAGCTGCTCTTTCTTTTTGTTCTTACTGTGGCTGTGCTAGTTAGGTTTTTGTCGTGTCTGTGATAGTTAATTTAATTTCTGTAGCACTAATAATAGATTGAATTAATTAGCAAAATTTTTACAAACCCTGAATACTATATTCACCCCCCTCTAGAGTATTCCTGATCGAACCCTCACTTTCAATTGGTATCAAAGCAAGGTTCCTTTGGTTGTACAAGCTAACCCTTGAACCAAAAGATCCCGTGTTAGATCATATTTCTTATTTTATTTTCATTTAGGATTATACATAACATGACACAGAACAAATACTATGCAAGCACCAGACCTCCAGTTTGCCACCTAAATAGGTTTGCCATCTAGAAGGCAAGAATTAAGTCATATATGAACTCTATTGATGAGGATATCTACAACTCCATTTTAACAGGTCCTCCTCAAGCATCTACATCTACAACATCCTCAAGCACAAATGCAGTTCCACCACCTGAGTGGACTGAGGCTCAGAAAAAGGCTAAATTTGCTGATGCCAAGACCATGAATATTCTGGCCCAAATAATGTCAAATGACATCTTTCAAAAAGTGGCTGAGTGCACATCAGCCAAGGCCATCTGGGATTCCCTAAATCAAATGGTGGATGGATCTGCTGATGAAAGAAAGGACAGGAGATCCGATCTCATATCCCAATATGAGAATTTCAAGAAGGAAGAAGCAGAAACAGTAGCAGACATGTATGACAGGTTGAGCTCAATCATCAATGAGCTAAAGACCTTGGATAAGGACATCACCCTCACAGAGGTGAATTACAAGATTCTTATGTGCTTCCCAAACTCATGATATTCAAGGATCTAGCCCATCAAGGAGGCCAGGAGCCTAAATGAGATTTCCACTGAATCTCTTTTGGGAAAGCTAAAGTCCTATGAGCAGCTCATCAAATCCAGAGAAGCAGCTGAGCAAAGAACACCTCCACCAGTAAGGAAGGAGCACATTATTACATTCAAGGCTGTTGAGGAGACAGAGACTCCTACAATAAATGAAGAGCTGATGAGTCTGCTTGCCAAAAGATTTTACAAGATGGCAAGGAAAGACTTCAGAAGAAAGTCATCCAGGCAGAATGACAAGCCAAGGTATTACAAAACCCCCACTAAATAAGTGGTTTGCTTTAGCTACAGGAAACCTGGACACTTCATTTCAGAGTGTCCAGAAAATCAAAAGAAGGAAAAGAGAAGAGAGAAGCATTCTAGAAGACAACACAGCTCAAGACCTTCCTCCAGCAGATACAAGAAAAAGAAGAAAGGATTTGTAGCTGAATCCTAGAGTGAGACTGAAGATGAATCAACATCCTCCAGCTCTAGTGAAGAAGAAGAGGAGGCAAGGGCCAAAGAAGTCTGCCTCATGCCCATTGATGCCTCCGGGAGTCATTCAGATGAAGAAGAATCAGACAGTGAAGGAGCTTCTGAGTCAGAAGCTGATCATGTATTTTCTTCATTTGATTATAGTTCTGATTAATTCAAATCTGAATTTAAAACCATGTGTATTGATCTAATAAATTCAGAAAAAGAAATTAAGACACTTAGGGAAAAACTAGAAAACCAAGAAAATATTATCTCTGAAAACAATAGGCTAAAGGCTGAACTAAATCAAGCTAATGAACTAATCAATTCCTTGAAGACACAACTATGTGAGGTCAAACAACTTGAGGAATCTTTCAATGGGAGAAGCCTCAAGCTGATGGACATCACAAGCACTGTTAATGCCAGACTAAATGGCAAGATGGGCTTGGGTGCATCATCAAATTTGCCCCCATTCTCAAGAAGAATATGTTATCCACACCTATTAAATTTGTTTCTGCTAAAGGAAAAGAAATAATAACCAACAAACAAACCATAGAACAAATGCCTAACTTAAAAGGTCAAAATAACAGAAATCAGAAAACCTTAGGTAAAAACAAAGTTCAGCAGATTTCGTCGAACTCAGATTGACAAAATGTGGCCAGTTCGTCGAACTCTAGTCGACGAACTCTGAACACAGAGTTTAACGATAATTATTTGTCTTACTGTGATCGACGAACTTTGTATGGTTCGTCGAGCAGAGATCGACAAATGTGGGGCACAGAAAATGAGCATGTTCATTCTCTGGGCAGAGATCGACGATCTCATCCCAATTCGTCGAACTCTGGTTGACGTACTCACAACAATTCGTCGAACCCAGTCAGACTTAACAAAAATTATAATTATAACACCAACTCCAATCAAACTAAGAAGCCATTTAATCCACTTGCAGATTGGATAATACCACCTAGAAGATATCACCCATTAGGATATAAATCTCAACCAGAATTCTCTGTGATATCTAGTTTTTCATATCAGCAATATAAAGGACCCAAGGTAACCTGAGTCAAGAACAACTAACTATTTTCCTTGCAGATGAAGAGCTGTCCAGTTGTGAATCAACTATAGTACCTGGACAGTGGATGCTCCAAACACATGACTGGCAGCAAGGACAACCTAATCAACTATAAGTCCAAGCTGGGACCAAAGGTAATCTTTGGTAATTCAAAGTGTGGCCAGTCTGAAGGTTATGGAGAAGTGAAGATTGGAGCAGTTACCTTCAAAAAGGTGACTTATGCCAGAGGACTCAAGCATAACCTCATCTCTATAAGCCAGTTATGTGATGAAGGTTATCAGGTACAATTCAACTCAACTACTTGCATTATTTCTAATAAAAAAATAAAATGTTTTAATTGGAAATAGACAAGGAAATATTTACTTAGTTGATTTTCATTCTGCCAACTCAGATATTTGTTTGCTTAATATAGTTAGCAACCAAAATGATTTATGACATAAAAGGCTAGGACATGCAAACATGAAAAACATTGTTAGGATATCTAAAGATAACCTTGTGAGAGGTTTACCTTCTGGCCACTACAAGAAGGAAGGCCATTGCAGAGCTTGTCAACTAGGCAAGCAACCTAATTCTAGCTTCAAGTCAGTAAATAAAAGTGATTCACCTAGGGTTTTGTATTTGCTACACATGGATCTCTTTGGACCCATTGCTGTACAAAGCCTAGGAGGGAAATCCTACACTTTAGTTATTGTAGATGACTTCTCAAGGTTCACTTGGGTGTTATTTCTAAGATCTAAGTCAGATACCTTTAAAGTTCTTACAGACTTTCTCAAGACCATACAGATTGAGTACTCTACTCATGTTGCATTGATCAGAAGTGATCATGGTACAGAGTTTGAGTCTCTTCTTATGTATGAGTTCTGTGAGAAGGAAGGTATCAGACACTACTTCTCAGCTCCTAGAACTCACCAACAAAATGAGGTAGCTGAAAGAAAAAATAGGACCCTAATTGAAGATGCATGCACATTAGTTGCAGATGCTTACATGCCCCTATCTTTTTGGGTAGAGGCTGTAAGCACAGCAAATTATATCCTAAACAGGAGTTTGATACATAAACTGAAAAATAGGACTCCCTATGAATTACTTAATGAGAAGAAACCTAAAATCACTTACTTTAAAGTATTTAGATGTGTATGTTATATACATAACAACAAAAAGAAATAATTAGAAAGTTTGAAGCTAAGGCTGATGAGGGAATTTTTCTAGGATATTCCCAAGTAAGCAAGGCTTATAGGGTATTTAATAAATCATCTTTAAAAATTGAAGAATCTATTTATTTTACTTTTGATGAAACTAACATGTCTTGCAAGGAGAAAGAGATTTCTACCAGTAACCCTTTGTAGGTACCTCACTTGTGTGAGAATATGAATGGACTAAACCTCATCCAAGAGGTTCCAACACATCCTTCTCCATAGGTTGATGAAGATAGTGATGAAGAACATCTGGAAGAAGCTGAACTTCCTTCAGCAGCAAACATAATTCCACAAGAGAAATTAGTTCCAAATGTTATTGCTGAACCAACTCCACCCACTATTTTGTCACACTAAGGGATCACCCTAGATCTCAAGTGATTGGAGACATATCAGCAGGTGTACAGACAAGGCATCAACTCAACCAAGACTTGATGCATGCATGTTTTCTCTCTCACGTTGAACCTCAATCCATACATGATGCTGAGCAGGATCCCCACTGGATCATTGCAATGCAAGAGGAACTAAATCAATTTGAGAGATGTAGAGTTTGGGATTTGGTTCCTAGAAACAAACTTGATGCCCAATGTGTGATTGTGAGAAACAAGGCTATGCTTGTTGCTCAAGGTTATAGGCAAGAAGAGGGGATTGACTATGACCAAACATTTGCACCAGTTGCAAGGTTAGAAGCCATCAGAATTTTTTCGGTTTATGCAGCTTACAAGAAGTTTAAGGTATATCAGATGGATGTGAAGAGTGCATTTCTGAATGGAGTACTTAAAAGAAGACGTTTATGTTGAACAACCTCCAAGTTTTGTCTCTCCAACTTATCCCTCTTATGTATTTAAATTGCATAAAGCTCTTTATGGTTTAAAGCAAACTACAAGAGCTTGGTATGAGACCCTAGCTAGCTTTTTGATAGAGCATAAATTCTTTAGAGGTATAGTAGATAAAACACTATTCACTAGACATCATAAGAACCAAACTTTGTTGGTACAAATATATGTGGATGATATCATATTTGGGTCTACTGATTCCAAATTATGCAAGAGGTTCTCTGACCTCATACATTCAAAATTTGAAATGAGTAGCATGGGTGAGCTCTCCTACTTCCTTGGTCTCCAAGTGAAGCAGCTGCCTGATGACATCTTCATCTCCCAAGCTAAATATGCTAAAGAGCTTATAAAGAAGTTTGGGATGGCTGATGTCTTAGCAAAGAAAACACCCATGGCTACCAATGGTGTAATAGACTCTGATCCACATGGGAAACCTGTTGACCAGAAATTATATAGGGGCATTGTTGGGTCCCTACTATATCTTACAGCAAGCAGACCTGATATTATGTTTGCCACATGCCTTTGTGCTAGGTTCCAAGTGAACCCTAAAGAATCTCACTTAGTTTTCTTAAAAAGAATTTTGAGATATATAAAGAGTTGTCCTAGTCTAGGCCAATGGTATCCCACTGAGTCAGAATTTGATTTAACTGGATATTTAAATGTTGACTTTGCTGGATGCAGGGTGGACAAAAAAAGTACTTCAGGAACCTGCCAGTTCCTAGGTATGAGATTAGTGTCCTGGTTTTGTAAGAAACAATCATCTGTGTCCACATCAACTTCTGAAGCAGAATACATTGCAGCTAACAGTTGCTGTTCCCAGATATTGTGGATTCAAAATCAACTCCTAGACTATGGTCTCAACTTAAATAATTCAACTCTACTATGTGATAACACAAGTGTTATATCTATAGCACAAAATCCAGTCCATCACAATAGGACTAAATATATAGACATAAGGCATCATTTCATTAGAGAGTGTGTAGACAAAATAAAATTAAACTTGTCTATATCTACACTGATTTACAAAGAGCTGATATTTTCACCAAACCCTTGGATGAAAGAAACCACTTGTTCTTTATAAATCAGCTTGGAATGATCAATGGAGAAGCTTAGTTTAGTTTCTGTCTGCACTCGATGAATTCTTCAAAGTTCGTCGAACGGAGTTCGACGAACTTGGAAAAGTTCTTGAGATATTCGTCGAACGGAGATCGGCGAACTCTTTGTGAAGTTATTTTCATCAAACGGAGAACGACGAACTTACTTCAGAAAACTTTCGTTGAATGGAGCTCGATGAAATGTCTTCAACTCTTCAGACTAAGCTCGACGAATTGTTTAATTCCAAATTATTTCGTCGACCTCGGATCGAAGAATTTTTCATCTTTCGTGGAACGGAGTTTGTCGATTCATATTCTGGAAAACTGTATATCTATGTTTCCTTCGACCTCCATCCCGCGCTTTCAGATTCCTTTGCACTTGATCTTCGTTTTTCTCTTGCAGGTGCTCTAATGACGATTCCAGCAGGAACCCGTGCAACAATGAAATTTGATACCGGATTCGACGTGGATTTTGACTCTTTCCAGCATTCCGGCCCCGTCTCTCTGGAAATCCTGCAACTTCTTGAAGACCAGCAATTGAAAACTCTTCTATCCACCAGGATCAAGATATCTGGAACAGAAATCAGGGAATGGGTGTATATACACCTCCACCACCACAGATGCCAACACAATGACTGTAACTATAACGAGTAATGCAGTTTCCCTCACCCACGCTATTTTAATAGAATTTTTTGGATTAAGCAATGGTGAAGAGGATTTAGAAATTGAAACTGAAGAGTATGATGAGATGCTAAGTCTCATGGGTTATTCTGGAGAAAACCCAAACAAACTCCTGAAGAAACACCTATCTGCCGAGTTCAAATTTCTCGCAGACATTGTGGGAAAAGTGCTGCTGGGAAAACACACTACACATGACTACATCACCAGGCGCCAATTCCTGGTCATGTGTGTAGTGGTGAATAAGAAGAAAGTAAACTGGGCTCAGATCCTGTTTGATCTGATAAAGAAAAAAAATAATAAAAATGAAGTCTGTTTTGGAAGGATCATATGGATCTTTTTGCAAGAAAAGGCTGCTGAATCCCTGGTCTCTCAGATCATATTCATAAATGCCAGCAAGAGGCTCACATGTGCCCTCTTTGGCAGGTGGGAGAGGACCATCACAAAGCCCTCCAAGGCTTCCTCTTCCACAAGAGATTTTGAAAGTACTAGAGCTGTTTCAGCCACTCCCCACCCTTCTGAAGAGATCGCTCCTACACCTCAATCACTTCCAGCAATCCAACCTCAACTCCAAAATCAACTCCCCTCCACTGTCCCCACAACAGTCCATATTCCCACACCACCATCATCTCTCATTCATCTATCTCCAATTCATGTTCCATCCCCACATGATACCCCAGTTCCATCCCCTACTCATTCTCCCTCTCCCCATGGTACACCAGCTACCTCACCCCCTTCATCTCCCTTACCTCCCCATATAGTAACCATTACACAATTCACTCTCCTTTCCTCCTCCTTCCACACTCCCTCTCCACAAGATGACAATATCCAAGATGCAACTATGCAAGAAGATCTCCCTCCTCCTCCACCATCAACTTCCATCCCTCCATCTGTTTCCACTCCCCTACCTTCCATCCCTCCCTCTGCAACTCTCCCATTGGATCCCTCCACCATACCACCTCTCATTGCCCTTCTCACTCCCCTCCTCAAATCCATCATAGCAGAGGCCATTTCCCCTCTTGCCACTTCCATTTCCTCCCTTGATGCTCAAATAACTGCTCTATCAGCTGCTCCCTCTTCAGTTAGGGGTCTGGCTCCAGTCTGCACTGAAATCAGGCAGGGGGAGATACTTAATGAATAAGCAGCAACAGTAACAGCAGCAACATCAGCAGCAACAACAACAGACACAACAACAGACATAACAAAAAAAGTAGCAGTAGAAGCAGATGCAGATGTTGATTTAGATTTCATTAATTTTATTGATTTCATTAATACTAACATGGATGTGGATGAAACAGCAGATGCCACAGAAGAAATAAATCCTGTTGGTGATTATATTATTAATCCCACAGTAGATCTGTTAAGTTTATTAAGAATTTTTGATACAGCTTATTTGAGCTTTCCTCCAGAAGACAGTATTAAGCCATCCTTGGCTATAATTCCATACACCACACCAATAAACCCCAAAGTTGCCAAGCAACTCAAGGAAATTTTTGCTACTCCAGAGACTCCAGCCATTCCATCTCCACCTAAGGCTGATTCAGTCATTATTGCATCCCCTCCAGAAACCATCTCTGCTCCAGTTTTCATTATGGATGATTCACCCATGCCTGATCTTGATGCACTGATCATGGCTGACATTGAAGAGGAAAATAAGACAGTTGCTGAAAGCACTGTTAAGCATAGCTCTCCATATCCTCCTCCAGCTCCAGTTCCAGCTCCTCTTCCAGTTCCCTCCCAACCAGAGAAACCTGAAATATCTGCTGAGGCCTTAAGGAGATTAAATGCATTATATGACAATCCTCAGGATTCTTATGATGATGAGGATGATGATGACGAAGATTCAGATGATGAGCCAAAGAAAAAGAAAATGTCTAAGAAAAGGAAAGCTCCACCACCTCCTGCTCCAAAGCCCAATCCAGCAAATGACACCCCTTACTATATCCTCCAGAAAATCACTCCTTATAAGGGCATGCCTGCTTGGATGTGGCTGTCTAAAAATCAACAAAAAGAGAGAAAGAAGAGCAGAAGGTATTCTCCTCCTCCACAGAGATTTAAGAAGGACCCTCCTCCTCCTCCTCCAGCTGCTGGTGCTTCAGGCACAACTTTCCAAAGGTCTACCCAGTTTCAAACAAATCAATGACATCAAGGTAGATCTTCATCCTCAGGAAGCAGCCAGCAGAGATCCTATTCTTCAAGCAAAAAACACCAACAACACCAGCAGCAGCATCAACACCATCAACAGCAAATCACTGGACATCAAAAAGCTGAAGGCCCAAGAAGACCTGCGTCCCCACCTGTACCATTTGAGGATCTAGAAACAACAACAACAGCTAGGATGGCCAGGTTCCAGGAACTGGTTGGCCTTTCCATGATCAACAAAGCTAGAGCTGAAGGGAAAGATCCATCTGAATACACAACAATGTCCAAGTACAAAAAGGAAGAGCTTAACAGGTTTGAAAAAGCTAATAAATTTTTTAATGTTGATGACTACATGAAATTGCACCCAGAAGCAGTGGTCCTAAGGGGTACATCTCTAAATATCATTGGGGCTGCTGACATGACTATGACAAAGATGCAAGCTGCAGATACCAACAGGGAAATCATATTTACTAAGCCTGGTGAAAAAGCTAAGGAGGATAAGCACAAGGAGAAGAATAAGAGGAAATGAAACTTGAACTGATGAGTTTCCGTGCTACTTTGAAACTACTTATTTATTTCCTGATATAAAGCCTTTTGTATATATATCTGCTGCATATGTTAAGCTTTCCTGCCAGATATACATTTTCTTGCTTTGTAAATTTTTCTTTTTATTATAAGTCTGTAATTAGTGACCTTACCCAAATAGGGGGAGATTGTTGGAACCCTAGTTGGATTTGGACTAGGTTCACTAAGTTAGGATCATCTGACCCAACATGTATAGCCAGAGTCATGGTTATGTCCTAAAGTCTAGGCCAAGTCCTTAGAGTCAACACTGTATGGACCAGCCATCATAATACTGCCAAAGACTCAATACTTAGAGAAATATCAAACTCAGAAAATGAGTTCGACGTTCGTGGAACTCAGGTCGATGATAGTCGTGCTCAGCTCGACGAACTCAGAGAAAATTCTCTGAGCCGAGGTCGACGAACTTGATTTCCAGGTCGACGATCTTTTGACATCATACTTCAACCTCAAGTCCAGAATTTCCCTTAACTCCAGTCGACGAACTTGGTTCTCTGTTCAACGATTCCTGGATCATCTACTCCAACATACTAAGGTTCAGAAACATCTAAGTATTCTAAGTCCAGAAGCATACTCCAGTCAACGAATTCAGGATTCTCAGCTCGACGAACTTGGACCATATTCCTGACAAGATTTATCAAGTAGCAGTTAGAAGTTCTCAGTTTGATGAAACCAGTTCTCAGGTCGACAAACCCAGTTCTATGGTCGACGATTTCTGGACATGTTACTTCAACATTTTTAAGTCCAAGAAACATGGAGTTTTGTTATTTAGTCGACGAAGTTATATTCTTAGCTCGACAAACTTGATACATAGAATTGATGGGTCTAGAGAAAGCAGTTATCAGTTCTTGGTCAACGATCTTGTATCTCAGCTCAACGACCATCAATCATCAGATCGACGAACATAAATTCTCAGCTTGACGATCTTGATGCACAGAAATGGCAAGGCTCCAGAGTAAGCAGTTGTCTTTAGTTCGACGATCTTGGATCCCAGCTCGACGAACAATCATTTCAGCTCGACGAACTTTGGAACCAGATCGACGAATTCTGTGAAGAACCAGACTTGGTTATTTTCCTCCCTGTCCCTAGTTTATTGCGATAATTCCCGAGTAATCAATGCTGAATATTCTCTGAATATAACTGTTAGACGCAACATTAATTATGGATTTCATCAGGATTATTGCTTGCCGATTTTCAATGGACAGTTGGGGAAACCAATCAATGCAAATATTCCCAAGGCCGTCAGCAATGAATGCAGAGAGGAATTCAAATTTCGAAATGAAATTTATATGGAAAATATAAAAAGGAATTTTCCCTTCTCTTCCACAAGGAACACATGACAATCATCAGAATCATCAGTCGACATAAAAACGAATACACAAAAAAAGGAAAAAGCCCTAGACTAGAAACACATAGCAATCTGAAGAAGAAGAAGAAGAACAGCTAATCAAAATCAAAAGTCTTCTTATGTCTTCTGCCAGGACTCTTCAAAGGACAACAAATCTTCTATCTGTCAAGAAGTTCCTAGAGTTCATCTGGTCAAAGTAACAGTCAGAAGGCCTATCACCCTGCAGCAAAACTCCATCTTTCCTGAACCATTCAATATCTCAGGGGGGGGGGGGGGGGGCTCTTTTGCTAACATCAAATCCACAAAAGTCTTCTCATTTGTACTTTGAAAAGAGAAGACAAAATCACTCTCTCACCCCCACTGTATAAAGGGTTCTTAACTCTCTTCAAAAGTTATTCCTGGTTGCAAGTCACCTGATCAAAAGACTTGAGGTTTGGTTTTTGAGCACCTGATCAAAAGCTCATTGGTGGCAGTCACCTGATCAAAAAACTGCTAGTGGATTCCTACCAGGGTGGTAGAAGAGTGGATATACCCAAGTTTTGGGGAACCACTATAAATTCTTGTGTTGTCTGGTTACTCTTTCTTTCTGTTCTTACTGTGGCGGTGCTAGTTAGGTTTTTTCTGTTTCTGTGATCGTTAATTTAATTTCTACAGCACTAATAATAGATTAAATTAATTAGCAAAATTTTTATAAACCCTGAATACTCTATTCACCCCCCCTCTAAAGTATTTCTGATCTAACCCTCACTTTCAGGGAGGAGTTCAACGCCCCATCTATTACCTTAGCAAGATCCTCTCTAATGCAGAAACCCGGTATCCGATCGCGGACAAAACAGCCTTCACACTTGTTTTCTCAGCAAGGAAGCTTCGTCCCTACTTCCAGGCCCACACCATCAAAGTACTAACAGAATTGCCTCTCCGCGCTATTCTTCAAAAGCCAAAAGCTTCCGGCCGGGCAGATTTTGTCATCGAAAATACTCTACCAACAGAGCTGGAAATTGTCTCAGCAGAGCAAGGTCAAAGATGGACTATATACGTTGACGGAGCATCCGACATTGAGGGTGCAGGAGCGGGGCTACTCCTCATAAGCCCAGAGCGCGTCACACTAGAGTATGGACTCCGACTCAAGTTCCCTGCCACTAACAATATAGCAAAATACGAGGCCTTAATTGCAGGACTCAGGCTTGACATTGACTGTCGTACCACTAAGTTAACAATTTACTCTGATTCTCAACTCATAGTGTCCAAGGTAGAAGGGAATTACGAGGCCAAAAGTGAGCAGCTTGTTCAGTATCTCCAACTGGCAAAGTCACTCCTGCAACAAATACGGCAAGTCCAAATTCTCCACATCCCCAGAGAGCAAAACAGCAGGGCAGACGCCCTATCAAAGTTAGCTATGTCTCACACCCGCTATCAGTCTAGAAGACGCAGGGTAGAAGAAATTTTCTTTCCCAGTATCCAGGGGCCTTGGGAGATAGCAGAGATTGAAGACTCAGAAGAATCATGGATCGCCCCACTTGTCAATTACTTAAAGAGCCAGCAACTTCCGAAAAATCCCAAGGAAGCCCATCAATTAAGAATGAGGGAAGCTATGTTCACATTGATTAACGGAGAACTTCACAAGCGATCTTTTGCAGGACCTTGCCTAAAATGCTTAGCAGAAGTTGATGCCAAGTATACTCTCCGCGAAGTCCATGGAGGAGTCTGCGGAGAACACTTGGGCGAAAAAGCATTGGCCCGCAAAATCTTGCACCAAGGCTTTTACTGGCCAACCATGAGGAAAGAAGCAACGGACTTCGTTCAAAAATGCAAGAGCTGTCAGATGCACGCCAACGTTCTCAAGCAACCACTCGTCGCCCTTACCACGCTACAGGGAGCTTGGCCGTTCGCACAGTGGGGAATTGACCTTCTCAGCCCCTTGCCTATGGCTTCAGGACAAAGGAAATTCATCATCATGGCCATCAACTATTTCACCAAGTGGGTAGGAGCGGAATCTCTGGACAAAATTACTGAGGAGAATGCAAAACAATTCGTGTGGAAGAACATTGTTTGCCTCTTTGGCATACCTGCAATTATCATCACCGACAACGACACTCAATTCTCTGGAAAATCCTTCACCAAGCTGTGCGAAGACTTGAAAATCGAGCTACGACACACGGCGGTGTCACACACTCAATCTAATGGGCAGATTGAAGTAACCAACCGAACCATCCTAAAGGGGCTAAAGACGAGACTCCAAGACGCAAGGGGGCAATGGCCCGACGCACTCCCCAACGTATTGTGGGCATACCGAACAACAGCAAGAAACCTACAGGAGAGACACCGTACAATCTCTGCTACGGAACTGAAGCGATCATTCCAGTTGACATCGGCGTTCCAAGCCCCCGAGTTTCCCACTTCAACCTCCAGACAAACGACGACACTCTCAGAGATAATCTGGACGTTATCTCCGAGATCCGTGAAGAAGCCGCTCTCTGAGCCGCAGCATACCAACAACATGCAGCCCGCTATTACAACCGCAAAGTGAAGTCGCGTACGATCAACGTAGGGGACTTGGTCCTTCGTACTCTCGAAGCAGCAGGGAAGGGGACACATGACGACAAGCTGTCCCCGACCTAGGAAGGCCCCTTCATCGTCACGATAATGGTGAAGCCAGGAACATACAAGCTGCGGAGTGCAGAAGGAAAGACTCTCCCTCGTACCTGGAACGCACAGAACCTGCGCCGATTTTATCAGTGATTTCCATTTTATAATTGTCTTATTTGTGTATGTTTTGTTTAAAACTATGTAAGTCGTAGGATCAACCCCGCGCACGTTATCTTCATTCAAATATTGAATTATGTTGCTACAAACCTCATATGTGCAGACAAAAAAGACAACATGTGCAACACCGTGGAGGTCTGCCCCCCTCACAAAGAAGCCCCGAGCATCCCTCGCGCAAACTAAGCCGCGAACAACTTTCGCGCAACACTGTGGGGGTGTAACGCCCCGAAAATTGTGTGTGAGTCAGTCGCGAAAAAGGGATTTTTGGTGCCTGTATAGGGGTACACGGCCTAGGACACGGGCATGTCCAAGGCCGTGTCTGGCTGGCGTTTTTAGTCGTTTTCATCCCGAGAAGGACACGGCCAGGAACATGGCCGGATGACACGGGCGTGTCATCTGACACGGGTGTGTGCCAACCCCTGTCCGTACCCGTGTCCAGTTGGGTCATGTCTGTTGCCGTGGCGGTTATGCATGACACACCCCCGAACACGGGCGTGTCGAGGAACCCGACACGGGCGTGTTAGGTGAGACACAGGCGTATCTTGGCCCGTGTGTTGTTTCTCAGTTCGACGATCATGCCTGGATCGAGGCACACGGCCTGAGACACGGCCGTGTGCCAAGCCGTGTTCGGCCCAGGTCTGGAGATTTTTGAGCGGATCTGAGCCGTTTGTTTTCTTTAATTAAGATCCAACGACCCAGATGAGTTCCTGCTCTGTTAAGGCCGGGAATAGGGGAGTTAATCCCTCATTTCTCTCCAAGGCTTTCTCTTTCCAAGGTGTTAGGGAGAAGAGGAAGAAGAAGGAGGTTTCCGGCTGCCGGCGGAGCACCGAAGCACCATTTCAAAATCTGAGAGCGGATCCGTGGAGGGAAGGTCGTTGCGAAGAGTTCTGTCCACGTAGTTTTTCCATGGCGCCAAAACGGACTACAAGAGTAACGATTCTCAACTTGAGCGTTTGAAGCTCTTTCTTTCTGCATAGGGAATCCCGCTCCCGCGAGTGTGCGGTGAGTGCATGGTGTTCCTTGGGGTTGATGTGAATAGTCCCCCTTGTGTTGCATATAGAGTCCGGAATCATAAGTACGGGCATAGACATTGTGTGTGAAGCCTACCCGGACGTGTATTGTCTGGATCGGTGATGTTGCATTTTATATGTTTTGGCCGGAGAAGACTCTGTGCTTTGGGTTTTTCGGGTTTCTACGCAGTAGATTACAGTAGGGATCCTTGGAGGTTAGCTTCAAGGCGCACTCGGAAAACTGAGCGGAAACGTGTTCTGCTAACTTGGCGGTCTGGGAACCGGCCTTGATCATAACTGGGTTATGAGATTGTTTGGACAACTTTGGGATCCGAGAGAAGCTTGGCCCGCGCATAGGACTTAAATTGACTAGGCGGCGTAAGCAACGGGCAAGTGGAATCGAACCTAGGCTATGTGGTTCGGTGCGAGAGACCTGAAGACGGGGACTGGCCGTTGGCATAGTCGGAGCCTTAGACGGTGGTCGAAAAGGCTAAATGCTCACTTGGTTGCCATCTTTGGGATGGTGGTGAAGCCACGGAATTGACCGGATTCACCGTTAATGTGCCCTGAGTGCACGGGGTGTTTGGCCGTGCGAGCCTACACCTGTGGCGTAGTATAGTTGAGCTTTATTATTTTATTGGGCTAATGATATGCAGGGAAAGAGCACCGCCGTCCCGAGTGTGGGGCAGGGCCGTTATTATTTGGTCAGCTTTTAGCTGACCGTTGCTTTGTTTTCCACCGTGCGGTGGTATGTGCTTGCAGGTGCTGCGGAGCTGAGTGCCAATTAGCGGGCTGGAGCCCATGTTGCTGTGCTGACCCTAGAAGGCCGTATAATAGTTGTTTTTTACTTTTATCATATGTGGTCGGCCTGCGAGCCGATGTATGTAAGACATGTTTTATTAAGTGAACATTTGTAAGGCTATAAGGCCATGTACCGTTTCAGTGTATTTTGGGTTTCACTCTTGTAGTTGTAGTTGCGTACATTCATATTTATTGGATTTAAGTTTGGGTTCTTTCAAACTTTAAAAACTTCCACTAGAATGCTCTGTGTAGGACGAGTAGTCTTAATTGGATGGTTTGAATATTCATTTAGTAACCCTTCCGACTGTCTGTGGTATATGACGTCGGGTTCCAGCTGGACCTTCTGTTATATGCCATATGACGGATGGGGGTGTTACAATTTGGTATCAGACTTCTGGTTACGGTCAGGCTTAAATGAATTCGTGGTCGAATTCTTTTAAGGGGTGGTGAGCACATGTGTGCATCATCGTTATAACATCAAAAAGAACTCATGAATGTCCACTTAGGAATGAAAAATACACTTGTTTTGTGGAATTTGAGTGTTCCAATGATTGCTTTTAGCAATTTGTTTGTCGTCTAATCGTGTGTCTTTGCTACTATAGGCAGCTAGGAGCGGTGCTGGTCAGTCAGAGCGTCCGCAATCGGCGGAAAGTAGTGCACCAAGGGACGTGCCTGCTACACCTCCTTCAGCGGAAACCATTAGGATGGTGGCTGAAGCTGTATTTGCGATGATAAATGCCCAACCTGCAGGGCAAATGCATCGCGCACCTCCTGCCAATGAGCAAGAACCGGTTAGGGCGGCAGAGCCGAGAGTGGTGTAACGCGCAGCAGTTGATCTAGTAGAGCCGAGGAGGGCTACGGAGAAGCAGCTAAAGCATGTGATGGGATTTAATCCTCCGAGGTTTGATGGGGTTGGAACGCCAGCTCAAGCTGAGGATTGGCTCTCTTCGATAAAGAGGGTGTTGACAGCCACAATAACTGAGGAGTGGCAGAAGACCACCATAGCGACTTTTCTTTTGGTGGGTGAAGCGAGGCTGTGGTGAGATGAGTTGGAGTTTCATCTCTTAGTGGGAAGGCAGATTGCGGATGTGCCGATAGAGGAATTTTCAAGATTGTTCCTAGCCAGATTTGTACCCTCTGCTCAGAAGTTGGAGATGGAGAACCAATTTCTTGGGTTGACTCAAGGATCCAGAAGCATGGACGAGTATCTGCATGAGTTCACACGGTTGGGTTGTTATGCTGGTGCTACGTTTATGGAAGAAGAACGGAAGACCAACCGATTTTATGAGGGTTTACATGGCGACCTACAGTTACTACTTGCTGGGCCTAAGGCGCAGGGCTTCCTAGCCTTGGTTAATTCAGCACGATCGTTGGAAAAGGTTGCGAAGAAAGTTCAAGAGAAGAAGAACCCAGGAGAAAAGAGGTCCGAGTTCAAGGTGCCAAATGCCAAGTCAAGTTTCCGCAGGTGGAACAAGAGACAGAGGACTTCGAACTCAACCCCTCAGTCTGGTGCGTCTGGGGAAACTACAAGTCGAGTCCCAGGAGCTTGCTACAACTGCGGGAAAACGGGGCATTTTGCTCGTGAGTGTTGGAGCGGACGTGCAAAGTTCGAGAGGAAGCCTGGAGCGACTTATGAGGAAAAAGGGAAGGCGGGGGAATCAACCGCGTCCCATCATACTCCAGCCCAGCCTAGAGTCTACAACCTTGGTCTTCAAGAGGCCATAAAGCAAGCAGACGTGGTGACAGGTATGGGTTAAATTACAGTGGTTTAACTTTTATAGTTGTTACCTTCGTATTTGTTAGCTTACTATTGTTGATGCTAGGATTTGTGTTAATCTTTGAGTTTCCGGCTAGAGCCCTGTTTGATACGGGAGCATCGCATTCCTTCTTGTCCGAAAAATTCATGTCGCGCATCGGAGTTCTGTCCTCGATGGCAGAAAACAAGTTGGATGTGTTGTTGCCCAATGGGTGCTCAATGCGTGCGGATATGATCTGCGTAGTGAAGATTCGGATTGGAGACCAGGAGTTTGATTTGCGAGTGTCGCTTTTGCCGTTAGCAGAGTATGACATAATATTCAGTATGGATTGGCTCTCGGAGCAGGGTGCTTGCATTGATTGCAACCGTAAGGAAGTTAAGTTGGGTCAGAACACTGACCGGGAGATGACTTTTACGGGCATGAGGGGATCCGGGGAAGTTTTGATGTTGGCCCTTTAGGTGTTCAAGGCAGTTCGGTCTAGTGCAGAGCTGTTTGTCACATTAGTGCAGACTTCGACGCCTAAGCCAAGTCTTGACAGCATCCCAGTTGTGTTTAAGTATCCCGATGTGTTCCCAGATGATCTCCCAGGAGCCCCTCCTCAGCGGGAGATAGAGTTTACTATAGAGCTGGTACCAGGTGCCAAACCGGTGTCACGCTCTCTATATCGGATAGCGCCAAGAGAGATGGCGGAGTTGAAAGTGCAATTGCAAGAGTTGCTAGAGCAAGGTTATGTGCGTCCAAGTTCGTCGCCTTGGAGCGCACCAGTTCTTTTTGTTAAGAAGAAAGATGGGAGCTTGTGGCTTTGTATCGACTACTGGGAATTGAACAAGCTTACGGAGAAGAACAAATATCCAATCCCTAGCATTGATGATCTGTTTGATCAGTTGGTTGGGTCAATGGTATATTCGAAGTTAGATCTGAAATCCGGATACTACCAGTTGAGGATAAGGGAGAGTGACATCCCAAAGACAGCATTCAGTACGCGGTTTGGGCATTACGAGTTCACGGTAATGCCATTTGGGTTGACGAATGCGCCATCCGTGTTTATGGATCTGATGAACAGGACGTTCAGAGAGTACCTGGATCGTTTTGTGATAGTATTTATCGATGATATCCTGGTGTACTCACAGTGCAAGGAGGATCACTACAAGCATCTACACATGGTGTTGGAGACATTGAAGAAAAGTCAGTTGTATGCAAAGTTCTCCAAATGTGAATTCTGGTTATCCTCTATAGCGTTCCTTGGTCATGTTGTTAGTGGAGAAGGGATAGTGGTGGATCCGACAAAGATAGTTGCAATACGGGAGTGGCCTACTTTGACTACGGTGACGGAAGTCTGAAGTTTTCTGGGACTTGCTGGCTACTATTGGCGCTTCGTAGAGAACTTCTCGCAGATAGCGCTACCACTCACGACGTTGACTAGAAAAGATCAGAAGTTTGTGTGGTCTCCGGAGTGCGAACAGGCTTTTGAAGAGTTGAAGAGGCGTTTGACCACGACGCCTATTTTATGTTCGCCAAGTGGAACCGAAGGGTTCAAGATCTATAGTGATGCTTCGGGCAGTGGTTTGGGCTGTGTTTTGCTACAACATGGGAGAGTGATAGCCTATGGTTCACGACAACTGAAGGTTCATGAGAGGAATTATCCGGTCCACGACTTAGAGTTAGCGGTCGTGATATTTGCTCTAAAACTTTGGAGGCACTACCTGTACGGTGTGAAGGTCGATATTTACACCGATCATAAGAGCTTGAAGTACCCGTTGGACTAAAAGGATCTGAACATGAGGCAACAGAGGTAGATGGAGTTCTTAGGGGACTACACCTTCAAGATACATTATGTGCCTGGGAAGGGAAATTCAGTGGCGGATGCGTTGAGTCGTAAGATTCCCGTACAAGCCAACTGGTTATCGGTACATGATGAGAGATTGGTCCAAGAGTTGGAGGCATTGGGGTTATCTTGCGTCGACAAGCAGTCTAGTGCTGAGGCGAAACTGTTTTGGACAGAGGTACATTGTGACCTAGTGGATAGAGTTCGGCGGGCTTTGGTTCAGGATGGCAGCATGAAGCAGATCTTGGATGAATCTTTGGTTGGGTCAAATTCCCAGTTTGTGGTTGATAATGGGTTGCTAAGGAAGGACGGTCGTCTATGCGTTCCTAGTGCAGATAATATTCGGGAGGAGTTGATGTATGAGGCTCATCATACCAAGTACTCAATCCACCCGGGAAGCACGAAGATGTATAGAGACATGAAGAAATTATTCTGGTGGCCGGATTTGAAGAAGGATGTAGCACTTTATGTGGCCAAGTGTCGTATGTGTGCATTGGTGAAGGCGGAATGTCAGAAGCCCGGAGGTTTCTTGAAATCCCTTCCTATCCCAGAATGGAAGTTTGACGACATATCTATGGATTTTGTACACGGTTTGCCGAAGTCGCAGAAGGGAAACGACGCCATTTGGGTGGTCGTAGATAGGTTGACAAAAGTGTCACACTTTATCCCGGTCAGGAAGGAAGATCCGATGGAAAAGTTAGCGAAACTCTATATGGAGAATATTGTTCGATCGCATGGTGTGCCCCGTAGTATTGTTAGTGATCGAGATGGACGCTTCACGTCGAATGACTGGAGGTTGGTGCATAGTCTGTTGGGTACTAAGCTAAAGTTCAGTACAGCCTTTCACCCGCAGAGGGATGGCCAAACTGAGATGGTCAACCAAACGATGGAAGACATGCTTCGCATGTGCGTCCTAGATTTTGGAAAGCAGTGGGAAGATCACCTGTACATGGTGGAGTTTGCGTACAACAACAGCATTCAGGCAAGTATTGGAATGACGCCTTTCGAAGCCTTGTACGGGAGGAAGTGTCGTACGTCGTTATCTTGGTTGGAGGCAGGCGAATCGAAGTTGTACAAACATCAAGCAGTGGAGGATGCCACATCAATGATACGGACAATTCAAGAAAGGTTGAAGATCGCTCAGGACAGGCAGGCAAAGTATTACAACGCCAAACATAGGAATGTGGAGTTCAAAGTGGGCGACATGGTGTATCTAAAAATCAAACCGTTCAAGGGTGTATCACGGGTTCGACGCTTGAAGAAGTTGAGTCTGAGATACCTTGGACCATTTGAAATCCTGGAGCGTGTTGGCGAGGCGGCATATAGATTGAGGCTGTCGGCGGAATTGAGTGAGCTACATGATGTGTTCCACGTGTCAGTGTTGCGTAAGGCGGTGCAAGTGCCTTCGCAGATCATTGCGGATAATCAAGTACCGGTTGATTATGAGTTGACAACAAGGGTCAAGCCAGTACGTATTGAAGATGTTGCAGTCAAACGACTCCGCAACAAGGAGGTCCGAATAGTTAAAGTCCGTTGGGATAATTGCGGACGTGAGGAGCTTTCTTGGGAGCGAGAGCAAGCTATGTTGGAGGAATACCACGAGTTATTCCACTCAGGTATCATTTAGATTTTGTGTACCTTTGCTTAATTTCAGGACGAAATTCCTTAAGTGGAGGAGATTTGTAACGCCCCGAAAATTGTGTGTGAGTCGGTCGCAAAAAAAGAATTTTTGGTGCCTGTATAGGGGTACACGACCTAGGACACGGGCGTGTCCAAGGCCGTGTCTGGCTGGCGTTTTTGGTCATTTTCATCCCGAGAAGGACATGGCCAGGAACACGGCCGAATGACACGGGCGTGTCATCCGACACGGGCGTGTGCCAACCCGTGTCCGTACCCGTATCCAGTTGGGTCGTGTCCGTTGCCGTGGCAGTTATGCGTGACACACCACCGAACACGGGCGTGTCGAGGAACCCAACACGAGCGTGTCAGGTGAGACACGGGCATGTCTTGGCCCGTGTGTCGTTTCTCAGTTCAACGATCGTGCCTGGATCGAGGCACACGGCCTGGGACACGGCCGTGTGCCAAGCCGTGTTCGGCCCAAGTCTGGAGATTTTTGAGCGGATCTGAGCCGTTCGTTTTCTTTAATTAAGATCCAATGGCCCAGATGAGTTTCTGCTCTGTTAAGGCCGGGAATAGGGGAGTTAATCCCTCATTTCTCTCCAAGGCTTTCTCTTTCCAAGGTGTTAGGGAGAAGAGGAAGAAGGAGGTTTCCGGCCGCCGGCGGACCACCGGAGCACCGTTTCAAAATCTGAGAGCGGATCCGTAGAGGGAAGGTCATTGCAAAGAGTTCTGTCCGCGTAGTTTTTCCATGGCGCCAAAACGGACACAAGGGTAACGATTCTCCACTTGAGCGTTTGAAGCTCTTTCTTTATGCATAGGAAATCCCGCTCCCGCGATGTGCGGTGGGTGCGTGGTGTTCCTTGTGGTTGATGTGAATAGTCCCCCTTGTGTTGCATATAGAGTCCGGAATCGTAAGTACGGGCATAGGCATTGTGTGTGAAGCCTACCCAGACGTGTATTGTCTGGATCAGTGATGTTGCATTTGATATGTTTTGGCCGGAGAAGACTCTGTGCTTTGGGTTTTTCGGGTTTCTACGCGGTAGATTGCAGCAGGGATCCTTGGAGGTTAGCTTCAAGGCGCACCCGGAAAACTGAGCGGAAACGTGTTCTGCTAACTTGGCGGTCTGGGAACCGGCCTTGATCATAACTGGGTTATGAGATTGTTTGGACAACTTTGGGATCTGAGAGAAGCTTGGCCCGCGCGTAGGACTTAAATTGACTAGGCGGCGTGAGCAACGGGCAAGTGGAATCGGACCTATGCTATGTGGTTCGGTGCGAGAGACCCGAAGACGGGGACTGGCCGTTGGCATAGTCAGAGCCTTAGACGGTGGTCAGAAAGGCTAAATGCTCACTTGGTTGCCATCTTTGGGATGGTGGTGAAGCCACGGAATTGACCGGATTCACCGTTAATGTGCCCTGAGTGCACAGGGTGTTTGGCCGTGCGAGCCTACACCTGTGGCGTAGTATAGTTGCGCTTTATTATTTTATTAGGCTAATGATATGCAGGGAAAGAGCACCGCCGTCCCGAGTGAGGGGCGGGTTCGTTATTATTTAGTCGGCTTTTAGCTGACCGTTGCTTTGTTTGCCACCGTGCGGTGGTATGTGCTTGCAGGTGCTGCGTAGCCGAGTGCCAATTAGCGGGTTGGAGCCCATGTTGCTGTGCTGGCCCAAGAAGGCCGTAAAATAGTTGTTTTTACTTTTATCATGTGTGGCCGGCCCGCGAGCCGATGTATGTAAGACCTGTTTTATTAAGTGAACATTTGTAAGGCCACAAGGCCACGTACCGTTTCAGTGTATTTTGGGTTTCACTCTTGTAGTTGTAGTTGCGGACATTCATATTTATTGGATTTAAGTTTGGGTTCTTTCAAACTTTAAAACTTCCGTTAGAATGCTCTGTGTAGGACGAGTAGTCTTAATTAGATGGTTTGAATATTCATTTAGTAACCCTTCCGACTGTCTGTGGTATATGGCGTCGGGTTCCAGCTGGACCTTCTGTTATATGCCATGTGACGGATGGGGGTGTTATAGGGGGCTTGCCCCCCTCACGAAGAATCCGCGGGCATCCCTCGCGCAAACTAAGCTACGAGCAACCCTCGCGCAACACTGTGGGGGCCTGCCCCCCTCACGAAGAAGCCGCGAGCATCTCTCGCGCAAACTAAGTCGCGAGCAAACCTTGTGCAGTACCGTTAGGGCCTGCCCCCCTCACGAAGAAGCCGCGTGAAAGATATAGTACCTAAACACCTAGAGGGGGGGGTGAATAGGTGACCTAATTCTTTTTCTTAAACTTTAATGGCAGCAAACAATTATAACACAGAATCTACTCTACTTTTGCACAACAATCACACAGCATACACAGCAAAGCACAGCACAGCAGACACAGAGTTTTATAGTGGTTCCCCAAGCTTTGGGTACATCCACTTTCCCCCTTCGCCTATCTAGCAGTGTACTAGATTCGGCCAAACTTCACCACTGTCTCAGAACCCAAACTGGTTCCTACACCTCAGGCCCAAGGCCCTACAACTCAGCTTTTCCACAAAGCCTACACTCAGCCACAAAGGCCTACACTCAGCCAACAAGGCCTACACTCAGCCACCAAGGCCTACACTCAGAGATTTCAATCTCCTACACTCAGGCTCTCAAGCCCTACCCTCAGCCTTTATAATTACAAGCTTACAAACACTCAGATCCAAAGGATCCTACAAGATAAAAATGAATTTACAATTATTAACTCAACAACCCAAAGACAAGAGAGGGGAGTTGTGAGTTTCTTGATGAGTTCTTGAAAGAACTCAGCTGGATTCAATCTGACTTAGCTTTCTTCAAAGCTTCTTGAAAGTAGAACTCAATGAGATTGACTCCTTCTGCAGTTGATCCTTAACCTCTGCTACTTAGAATTCAGAATGAATCTGAACCCTTCTTCTCAGCCTAGTTCCAATGGCTGATTTCTTGGATGAGCCCTCTCTCTCCAACTTCTTAGATCTGCACTTGGACAACAAGATCTTCTTGATTTGATCCTTGATCAATAACTTGAACAACTCTGTGAACCACTTTTTGAATTGTTTCAACAACCTCTTCCGCAACAGTTTCTGTAGACTGTATGAGCCTATTTATAGGCCTTCTTCATGGTAACCGGCTGGTCCGGTCCATAACTGAATTCTGACATTTCTGACAGGTGCTGTAGACCGGCTGGAACGGCAGCTGTCAAGTCATCCAGTAAATTCTTGAAAAGTTCTCTAACTGTCTGAAAGTGTCGAGACTTTCTATCTTTAAGTGTCGACACATATAGACCAAGTGTCGACACAAGTTGTGTAAGTGTCGACACAAGTCTACAAGGTGTCGACACAACTCCTTGTGTTGTAGATTCTATGTCTCGACACAGTTTCTTCTGCATGTGTCGACACTGAAATTGAGTGCCGACACAAGTACTTGATCTTCTATCTTTTGTTGAATTCTTCTAAGTGTCGACACATCTCCTTTGTGTCGACACAACTTCTTGTGTTGAATCTGTTAAGTGTCGACACTACTTCTTGGTGTCGACACATAGTCTTCAATGTTGATACTTGATGAGTGTCGACACAGCTCCTTGTGTCGACACTTGATTCTTCTGTTAAGACTTCAGCTGAATGTCGACACATTCCCTTAGTGTCGACACTTGTACTTAGAATATTTTGTTGATCTTTCTGTTCTTTGCTAAGTGTCGACACAGCTCCATGTGTCGACACATTCTTCAAGTGTTGAGTCTTCAGCTGAGTGTCGACACATTGTTCTTGGTGTCGACATTTACTTCAAGTGCTGACTCTTCTGTTGAGTGTCGACACATTGTTCTGAGTGTCGACACTTATACTTAGTCTCTGCTGACTTTTGCTAAGTGTCGATACAGCTCCAAGTGTCGACACTTTCTGGTGTAGACACAGTTCTTCTAGGTGTCGACATTGCTGTTAAGTGTCGACACTGCTTTACTGTACTTTCTTCATTGAGTGTCGACACTGCTCCTTGTGTCGACACTTTGTGTCTGGTGTCGACTCTGCATCCCAGGTGTCGACACAATGACTCCAAGTGTCGACACTGCTTGCCTAGGTGTCGACACAAGTCTTCTTAAGTGTCGACACTTTCCCTCTGGGTGTCGACACATGGACTTAGAAATTTTTGCTTCAGTCCTGCAAATACTTAACCTGCACAAGTAACTCAAAAACACATCAAATACATTTTGATGTATATCATTGAGTTGGGTGAGGCTTCTTCAAATCAGGTACATTTAAACCAATGTACCAAACAATCTCCCCCTATTTGGAGAAGTCATAACCCTTAGTCAATGATATACACCATTCATAATAAGATTACAAAATGATGTAAAGCAGGATAATGTACAGCAGGGTAAACATAAACATGTATCAATTTCACATGTATACAAATTCATCATCACAGAATAAATATGAAATAGACATTGACATTATCACAGAACAAACATGAAATAGATTAATCATATATTGTTCTAATATCTGTCTTATACATTTTCAGAAGTTCACAAAAATGTTTTACATCAAAAAGATTACACAGTAAACTTTAAGAAAATTCTAATTCTATTTCAGTTCTGGTTCCTTGATAACTATTCCTTTGCCAGCATGAACCTTAGCTTGGACAGGAGCATCAGCAGCTTCAGCATCAGTAGGCTTCTTGCCTTTCAGATATTTCTTCTTAAGCTCTTCTGCTTTGATCTTTTGTCTTTCAAAATAATGGTATGGCTTAGAAAAGTACTTGCTAGGCTCCTGGGCAGTAGGAGGTAGCTTTCCCATCTTTGCCTTCCTTCTGTATTGGACAATTGTCTTCTGTCTACATTCATGTTTTCTCCATTCAGCTTCAGAGAACCATTTGTTCCTGTCATGAATGTTGTCTTTGGTAGCTTTCCAGGCAGTTAATATAATGTTTCTAGAGGTAGGGCTCCATTGCTCAAAATCTGGTCTCTGTTCAGCTTGTTCCCTAAACCTCTTCTTAGACAATCTTGTCTCTTCTTCTTTTTGCAAGGCCTCTTGCATGGCTTCAGATATAGGCTGAACAACCTTTTCAATAATAACATTGTCCTTGCCCCCAGGTGGGCTGTACATGGTCTGTACATCAACATGCACCATTTCAAAATCTGGAGGAGGATAAATGACTTGAGCTACTTCTGGTTGCTCACCTCCAAGATAGGCAGGGTTAATTCCAGATTCAGCAACATCATTGTCATCACACAGAGGAGGATATCCAAGAGTTGCTCTGATAGAATTTGATATCCACTTAGCATGGTCAGAGCTTGCCTTGACTAACACTCTCTCCCCCTTTATGACTTCTCTAGCCATGTGATCTCTGACATCATCCTTCTAAAATCTGATTTGATTATCCAAGTATCTGACTCCATCTTTAAAGAAAGGTTTGAGCTTTTTAAGTTGTTCAGATATGGCCTTCTGGGAGTCTTCAATGGCAGTCTTAACAACATTGATTTCTTCTTGAAATACCTTGTCAAATTCAGCTTTAACAGTAGCAGTAGAGGTAGAAGGTCCAGCAGCCTGGTTCTTTAATTCTGTGACAATAGCATTATGGGAAGCAGTAAGATTGGCATTCATCCTTAGCTGATTTTCAAGAACATACCCTTGCTTTAATGCTATGTCATCCACTTGTGCTTTTATCTTTTCTTGGTGTGTAGCCAAGTACACCACTGCATTCCTACCCTTGTGGAAACAGTCTGTCATCTCTTTCTTGTTAAGATTCATCTCAAATCTTATTGATTTTATGTCCTGGGCCAGATCAAATTGCAAAGATTTCTGCCCTTCATCCACATACTTCTCTATTGCCTGCCTGTGCTCATCCAGTTTAATTTGCATTGCCACCATTAAAGCACTATAATCAACTGTTGGTGTTTGCTGAACTATAGGCTGTGGTGCAATAGATTGTAGAGCCTTCTTATAACTTTGGCTTCTTCTCTTGAATACATAAAGTTTCTTTTGCTTAGCCCTTGTAGCCTCCTCATCTTCAGATTCTGAGGAGCTGGCTATGTCAACCCTCTCCTTAGGGCTTGGAGGCCTCTCAGCTTGCACATTTGGTGGCTTCTCAGTTTCTTGCCTCACAGGCTCTTCATGAACTTGCACTTGCTCCCCCTCAGCAGCAGCATTATCTCTTTCAGCAGCAGCCTTGTCCATGTCAAAATCTGCTTGATCCAGATTTAGGAATAAATCTTCCATAGTGTACTCTTGTGGTGAAGGAGCTGGAGTAATTCTAGGCTCTTCAACCACTGGATCAGGAACCACTTCTAGTACAACAGATGTGCCTTTTATAACAGCATCTGGAACTTGACTATTCAGCTGAGTTTGCTGATGATCATCAGACAAATCCGTATCTTCCATAGAAAAATCTAAAGTGTTTAGTTCCGTGATTACCTCTAGTATAATGGTGGTTGCTTGTTCACTTTCCAGTGTAGTGGGTTCAGTTACAACTGAAAGCTCCCCCTGGCTTTGATCCTTGTGGATGGGGCTAGCTAGAGGTAGCTCCCCCTGGATCTCAGCATCATCTTGAGGAGCAGGAGATTTCACTGCAGGCTCTTCCTCATGCTCATCTGGAGTGAAGAAAACCTGTTCTTCACTATCAGAGCTGCTAGTGGACACTTGTTCCACTGGAGCAGTCTTCCTTTTCTTCTTTGGAGGAATTTCTTTTTCAGTAACTGTCTTTTCAGGGGTTGGCAGCTCTTTAGTCAACACCCTGTCCCATCTGGAGAATAACCTTATATCCATCTTTCTCATATGGTTTATTTTGCTTCCAGCAGATTGTTGCATTACCTCAAGTATGGTTCCAGCAAGGTAAAGACTTATGATTCTGCCCAGATTGGGCTTCTTCAAGCTTTCCTTAATCTTCTCAAAGACTACCATAGACCAGTCAGTGTTTAGAGAGAAAATTATTCTTGTCATAATATTGAACATAGAGGCAGACACTCTGTCATGCCCTCCTGGCTTGCTGAGGATGACCTTTCCAACAATTTCAGAAAGAAACTTTCCTTGATTGTTCATGCCTTTTCTGTTAAAAACAGAACCAATCTTCATTGTAGAATCTAGTCCACACCAGGTTAGAGCTTCCCTGGTCTTTGATGCAGTAACTTCATCTTCATCTTTAGTTCTTGGGAGCTATAGAATCTTCCTCAGACTTTTTGGTGATACCTTGATCTTCTCACCATGAACCCTGGATTTGAGTTTGAATCCAGTTTCATCTATCTTGGCTCCATTGAGGAATTCAAGTACCTCTTTCTTCCATATCTTAGTAGGTTCAGAAACTAAATATTCTAATCCTGAATCGGCTACTCGGGTTACCACAGCTTTAATTTCTTGATCGGCATCCTCAAAAGCGCCGCGCACCAGCTCGTACCCCTCGTTGACATTCTCCTCAAGCTTAGGCGCCATTAGAGTTTGTAGAATTTGTCTTGAGAAAAGAGAGGTGTCGACACAGAAGTTTGGTCTCGAAACTTTGAAAGCGTGTCGACAAACTAAGACAAAACCCTATTTATACCTTTCTAATTTTGAAGATGAACAGGCGGGACAGCTAACTTAAAATGTGTCGACACTGGCAATAAGTGTCAACACTGACTTATAATGTCTCGACACATATGTGTCGACACAAGTTTAGTCAACAGATTTGATGTGTCGACACTTGTTTATGTGTCGACACAACATAACTCGACACATAGTCGAGACTTTACTTAGAAAATTCTGAGCAAATACTAAGTGTCGACACCACATTGGATGTGTCGACACCTACTTGGCATGTGTCGACACTAATATTCTGAAGTGTCGACACCAACTTCCTAGATGTGTCGACACCTATTTCCTGAAGTGTCGACACTACTATTCTGTGTCGACATAGACTTGTCTATGTGTCGACATCTTTTTACTTAGCCAATTTCAATTCTGTAAACTTACTCTAAGTTTATCATTCCTAGTTCAATTTTAAATCTATTGAACTTAGCTTCTTCTAGGGGCTTAGTATACATATCAGCTAATTGTTCATCTGTTTTAACATATTCAAGTAAAATATCTTCTCTTTCTACATGCTCCCTAAGAAAATGATATTTAATTTCAATATGTTTTGTTCTACTATGGGATACATGGTTATTAGCTATTGAAATAGCACTTGTAGAATCACAAAAGAGTGGAGTTCTACTTACCTGAAATCCATAGTCCTCTAGCTGATGTTGTATCCATAGAAGTTGAGCACAGCAACTTCCTGCTGCCACATACTCTGACTCTGCAGTGGAGATAGCCACACTTGTCTGCTTTTTGCTACTCCATGAAATTAGTCTCCCACCTAGGAATTGACAGGTTCCAGTAGTGCTTTTTTTATCTTCTTTGCATCCTGCAAAGTCTGCATCTGAATAACCTGTTAGATCAAAATCCCCATTCCTAGGGTACCAGAGGCCTAGATAAGGAGTGCCCTTTAGATATCTCAATATCCTTTTGACTGCAGTCAAATGAGACTCTTTAGGGCAGGCTTGATACCTTGCACAGACACATGTAGCATACATGATATCTGGTCTACTAGTAGTTAAGTATAATAAGGAGCCAACTATCCCTCTATACAAGGTTTCATCTACAGGTTTCCCTGCATCATCCTTGCTAAGAGACATACTTGACCCCATAGGAGTCTTCATGGTACTGGATGAATCCATACCATACTTCCTTATGAGTTCTAAGGTGAACTTAGACTGACATATGGATAAACCACTCTCAGTCTGTTTAACTTGGAGACCCAAGAAAAACTTCAGCTCTCCCATACTACTCATCTCAAATTGACCTTGCATAAGTTTTGCAAACTTTTTGCAAAGGCTGCTTTCAGTAGACCCAAATATAATGTCATCTACATATATTTGGACTAGTATAACTTTGCCTCTAGATTCCCTAAGGAATAGAGTCTTATCTATTTTCCCCCTTGAGAACTTGTTCTCAATGAGGAAACTAGATAGGGTTTCATACCAAGCCCTAGGGGCTTGCTTTAACCCATATAAAGCTTTCCTAAGTCTATAGACATGATGAGGTAAAGTTGGATCAACAAAACCTGAAGGCTGTTCCACATAGACTTCTTCCTTAAGATTACCATTCAGAAATGCTGACTTGACATCCATTTGGTAAACCTTGAATCCTTGATAGGTTGCATAGGCTAAGAACATCCTTATGGCTTCCAGTCTGGCTACTGGAGCAAAGGTTTGATCAAAGTCAATACCTTCTTCTTGCTTATACCCTTTAGCAACCAATCTTGCTTTATTCTTAATGATGACCCCTTGTTCATCCATCTTATTCCTGTAGATCCACTTGGTTCCTATTATATTGTGGTCTTTATGTTTAGGAACAAGTTCCCAGACCTTGCACCTCTTGAACTGATTAAGCTCTTCTTGCATTGCTTCAGTCCATTGTGGATCTAGTATTGCTTCTTCAAACTTCTTAGGTTCAGCTTGAGATAGAAAACTGGAGTAGACTGCTGCATTCAGGTTTCTGCTCCTTGTTTGTACCCCTTGTCTTGGATCTCCAATAATCTGCTCAACTGGATGATCTCTAAGATGCCTATTGGCTGGAGGCATCCTGACTTCAGGTTGAACCTCTTCAGCATCTCCATCATGTTGTACTCCTTGTACTTCTTCTGCAATTGGTACATGTAGTTCTCCCCCTAGACAACAGCCACTGACTTCTACTTGCTGTCTTGCAGCAGGTATTTCTTCTATAGTAAGCTTGTCCATCTTCTTTGTTAAACCTGTGGGACTGCATACACTACTAGACAACTCATTGTTAATAAGTTTAGTCTCATCAAAAACTACATGCACAGATTCTTCTACAACTTGTGTAGTCAAGTTGTAGACTATATAAGCCTTACTGTTATTGCTGTACCCAACAAAAATTCCCTCTTGGGACTTGGCAGCAAACTTAGTCAAGTAAGACTTCCCATTGTTAAGTATGAAGCATTTGCAACCAAAGATCCTGAAATAGGATAGGTTTGGTTTCCTGCCTTTCACAACTTCATAGGGGGTCTTGTTGAGCCCTTTAGTGATGGTAGCCCTATTTATAACATGGCATGTAGTATTAACTGCTTCAGCCCAGAAATACTCTGGCAGTGATGTATCACTTAATAGGGTCCTACCAGCCTCTATCAAGGTTCTATTCTTCCTCTCAGCAATGCCATTTTGCTGAGGTGTTCTAGGTGAAGAGAATTCTTGAAATATCCCAAATTCTTCACATAGTTTTGTCATGCTTTCAGACTGAAATTCAGTACCATGGTCACTTCTAATCTTGACCACTGTACTATTTAGTTCATTCTGAATTTGCTTGACAAAGCTATGGAAGACACTAGGTGTTTCAGATTTCTGTCTTAAGAAGAACACCCAGGAAAACCTTGAGTAATCATCTACAACTACAAGGGTATAGACCTTCCTACCTAAGCTGTGAACTGGCATTGGACCAAAGAGATCCAAGTGTAAGAGGTATAAACACCTCACAGCATCTTTGTTTTCTATGCTTCTAAAGGTGGATTTAGTCTGCTTGCCCTTTTGACAAGCTGAGCAAATACCATCTTTAACACACTTAACTTGAGGACCATTCCTCACTAACTCTTTGCTAAAGAGTTTGCCAATAGTCTTGTAGTTAAGATGGGCAAGCCTCTTGTGCCATTTGACACAATGAGAGACTGTCTCATCAGCTACAAGACACACTGGAGAACCATTGTTCTCAATCATAATGTCTAAGTAGTAGACATTCCTCTTCCTATAACCAGTCAAAATGATCTCTTGATCAGTTGACCTCTTGATATGGCAACCATTTTTAACAAATGAGATGTCATACCCTACATCACTTAATTGACTTATACTTATTAGGTTGTGTTTCAACCCTTTAATATAAGCCACTTGAGTAATGGTAACCAAGTTGCTAGAAATATTACCAAATCCTTTGATGATTCCTTTTTCAGAACCACCAAAGGTGACTTTTGGACCATCTTTTATTGGGATGTAGTCCCTTAGTAATCCTCTAGTTCCAGTCATATGTTTGGAACATCCACTGTCCAAGTACCATGTTGGGGTATGGCCACTTGGACTCACCTGCAAAACAGATTAATGAACCTTAGAACCCAAAGAATTCTTGGGTCCTTGGTACTTGTTAGTTTGCAATCTGACAAAGCTACCTACTGGCTTTCCAACAGGTAGTTTGGTACTCACTTTGGCACTAGCATTGTGCCAACAGTCCACTGCAAAATGGCCAAATTTGCCACAACACCAACATTCAAACTTATTGTACCTTTGCCTAGGTACTGTCTTTGCTGTCTTATCTACAGCTGATTTGTTGAATGTTGGGGCTTTGCCCTTGGACTTGGACTTGGACTGCTCAGTCCTTGCAGGTTTAATAAAACCCAGTCCAGCCTTACCCTTGTGATGAACAAATTCATCAATTATGGGTAACACTGACTTAAGTTTAGAAAACCTAGCAACAAGCTCTCTCTCCTTCTGAAGATTTATCTCCAGACTCTTGATTTGATCATTCTTAAAGGTGATAGTCCCCATCTGAATCACTGTTATGTGTTTCAGCCTGGATATCTCATTAAGCTTTTGATCAAATAGCTTCTCAGAATCTGTTGCAGCAGCTTTAAGATCAGCAATTTCCTTTGCCTGACTTTTGGCTAGGGACTTGCTTTTCTTGTAAGCTTGTAACAGTACTTTATATTCATCTATAAGCTGATGAATATCTTCCTCAGACTCAGATACACTCTCATCACTAGATGATGATGAATCTGATTCTGTACTAGAACAAGAAACTGAACTTAAAGTTGAACTTTGTACCTTACTGGGTCCTGGCTGCTCCAGAATTTTGTCATGCTCTGTCAAAGCCATTAGCCCTTGGCATTGACTGTCTTCTTGTTCATAAATAGACTTCATTATCTGCATGAATTCTTCTTCTTCTTCTTCTTCAGCAAATAGCCCTATGTATGCCTCAGCATCAGACTCAGTTTCTGAAGAAGAGATATCTGACAGAGTCTTCTCCTTTTTGGCAACAAAAGACTTCTCTTTCTTGCCTTTGAAATGAGTGTTCTTCCTATCACTAGACTCTTTTCTCTTTTCAGGACAATCTGCAACAACATGGTCTTGTCTATTGCAGCAATAACACACTATTTTTGAAACAGTTGCCTTGCTAGATTTAGTCCTCTTCCTGTCCTTCTTTGAAGCCTTTTTATCCTGATAAAAATCTTCTTTTCCTTTTGAAGTAGAAGGCCTTGACCTCCACTGTTTCTTCTTCAAGAATTTCTGAAAATGTCTAGTGAAGGCAGCAAAGTCTTCATCACTTTCACTGCTTTCAGATTTTGTGCTGACTGACTCATCTGACTCTGATTCAACTACCTTTGGAGGTGGAGTTGATGACTTATTCCTGCACTTTCTGGAGGCTTCTGTCTTGAAAGCTACTGTTCTTTCCTTGTGTTCAGTTCTTGTTGATTTCTCCTCCTCTTTCCTCACTGTCAACTGCATTTCATAAGACAATAACTTGCCAAACAGTGTAGGTGGAGGAATTTCTCCCAACTTAGTCATTTCTCTAATGACACAAATCTTTGTGTCCCAATCTTTAGTTAGGGACCTTAGGAACTTGTCATTTAGTTCATAATTGCTGAACTCTCTTCCATAAGACATGAGTTCATTCACTATTCTGTAGAACTTCTTATAGCACTCAGTTATGCTATCACCCTTTACTTGTCTAAAACTTTCATACTCTTGATTTAGCAAGGATTTTCTATCTTTCCTAACTTCTTCAGAACCCTCCATATACACAATAAGAGTGTCCCACATCTCTTTGGTTGTCTTACAGTGTATAAGATTCTGAAATGTTGCATCATCTATGACACTCACTATAATGTTTTGTGCCCTTTTGTCCATGGTGGCTAGGACAATATCATCCTTAGTCATTTCAGAGAAATCCTTTGGGGTTCTCTGATTTGCATCTAGAACTGATATCTTCATGGGCACATAAGGCCCCTCTTTTACTGTGATGTAGATCCTAGGGTCTGAGGCTTCCATAAACAGCCTTACCCTTTCCTTCCAGATCCCAAAGATTTCCTTTCTGCATATAGGTAATTTCATGGAACCCAATTCCTTGTGATTCTCAGAGGAACCCATGGTTCTTGATTTTCTTGAATCTGTAATTTACCTTAGACTGAATCTGCCAATCAGGATCTCCTTAGACTGTTAGTCCTTTTTGAGGAACCTCGCTTTGATACCACTTGAAAGATATAGTACCTAAACACCTAGAGGGGGGGGGGGTGAATAGGTGACCTAATTCTTTTTCTTAAACTTTAATGGCAGCAAACAGTTATAACACAGAATCTACTCTACTTTTGCACAGCAATCACACAGCACAGCAGACACAGAGTTTTATAGTGGTTCCCCAAGCTTTGGGTACATCCACTTTCCCCCTTCGCCTATCTAGCAGTGTACTAGATTCAGCCAAACTTCACCACTGTCTCAGAACCCAAACTGGTTCCTACACCTCAGGCCCAAGGCCCTACAACTCAGCTTTTCCACAAAGCCTACACTCAGCCACAAAGACCTACACTCAGCCAACAAGGCCTACACTCAGCCACCAAGGCCTACACTCAGAGATTTCAATCTCCTACACTCAGGCTCTCAAGCCCTACCCTCAGCCTTTATAATTACAGGCTTACAAACACTCAGATCCAAAGGATCCTACAAGATAAAAATGAATTTACAATTATTAACTCAACAACCCAAAGACAAGAGAGGGGAGTTGTGAGTTTCTTGATGAGTTCTTGGAAGAACTCAGCTGGATTCAATCTGACTTAGCTTTCTTCAAAGCTTCTTGAAAGTAGAACTCAATGAGATTGACTCCTTCTGCAGTTGATCCTTGACCTCTGCTACTTAGAATTCAGAATGAATCTGAACCCTTCTTCTCAGCCTAGTTCCAATGGTTGATTTCTTGGATGGAGCCCTCTCTCTCTAACTTCTTAGATCTGCACTTGGACAACAAGATCTTCTTGATTTGATCCTTGATCAATAACTTGAACAACTCTGTGAACCACTTTTTGAATTGCTTCAACAACCTCTTCCGCAACAGTTTCTGTAGACTGTATGAGCCTATTTATAGGTCTTCTTCATGGTAACCGGCTGGTCCGGTCCATAACTGAATTCTGACATTTCTGACAGGTGCTGTAGACCGGCTGGAACGGCAGCTGTCAAGTCATCCAGTCAATTCTTGAAAAGTTCTCTAACTATCTGAAAGTGTCGAGACTTTCTGTCTTTAAGTGTCGACACTTATAGACCAAGTGTCGACACAAGTTGTGTAAGTGTCGACACAAGTCTACAAGGTGTCGACACAACTCCTTGTGTTGTAGATTCTATGTCTCGACATAGTTTCTTCTGCATGTGTCGACACTGAAATTAAGTGTCGACACAAGTACTTGATCTTCTATCTTTTGTTGAATTCTTCTAAGTGTCGACACATCTCCTTTGTGTCGACACAACTTCTTGTGTTGAATCTGTTAAGTGTCGACACTACTTCTTGGTGTCGACACATAGTCTTCAATGTTGATACTTGATGAGTGTCGACACAGCTCCTTGTGTCGACACTTGATTCTTCTGTTAAGACTTCAGCCGAGTGTCGACACATTCCCTTAGTGTCGACACTTGTACTTAGAATATTTTGTTGATCTTTCTGTTCTTTATTAAGTGTCGACACAGCTCCATGTGTCGACACATTCTTCAAGTGTTGAGTCTTCAGCTGAGTGTCGACACATTGTTCTTGGTGTTGACACTTACTTCAAGTGCTGACTCTTCTGTTGAGTGTCGACACATTGTTCTGAGTGTCGACACTTATACTTAGTCTCTGCTGACTTTTGCTGAGTGTCGACACAGCTCCAAGTGTCGACACTTTCTGGTGTAGACACAGTTCTTCTAGGTGTCGACACTGCTGTTAAGTGTCGACACTGCTTTACTGTACTTTCTTCATTGAGTGTCGACACTGCTCCTTGTGTCGACACTTTGTGTCTGGTGTCGACTCTGCATCCCAGGTGTCGACACAATGACTCCAAGTGTCGACACTGCTTGCCTGGGTGTCGACACAAGTCTTCTTAAGTGTCTACACTTTCCCTCTGGGTGTCGACACATGGACTTAGAAATTTTTGCTTCAGTCCTGCAAATACTTAACCTGCACAAGTAACTCAAAAACACATCAAATACATTTTGATGTATATCATTGAGTTGGGTGAGGCTTCTTCAAATCAGGTACATTTAAACCAATGTACCCAACACCGCGAGCATCCCTCGCGCAAACTAAGCCGCGAGCAACCCTCGTGCAACACCGTGGGGGCCTGTGTAACACCCCAAAGCTATTTGGGTCAATTTGGGTTCAGGCATGGGTGACACGGCCTGGGACACGGGCGTGTCCTAGGGCGTGTCATGCCTGGGTTGTGTTAGGACGTGAGGTCGACGAATTTTGCTCGACGATCGTCGAGTGTCGAGTGTCGAGTGAGGACACGGCCCGTGACACGGCCGTGTCACAGGGCGTGTCAATGTGGTCGACTAACTCAGCTCGACGTTTTGAGCCGCGGCGTGTTTGCGGGACACGGGTGTGTCCAGGTGCACACGGCCTGGAACACGGGCGTGTCCCAGTGCCGTGTGAGTCTCGGGTGCTTTTGAGGTTGTGCAGCCTGATGCACACGGCCTCAGAAACGAGCGTGTCTGAGGGCGTGTCAGTGGACAGGGCCCGTGATACGGGCGTGTCACACGGCCATGTATTGGCTGGGCTGAGGCGGTTGTCTGCCGCTTAAGGGGACACGGCCTGTGACACGGGCGTGTCACAGGGCATGTCAGGCCGTGTTCAAGCTTTTCTGGCCAACTCTGAGCCGTTTGTTTCTCTTTTCCTGGATCCAGTGGTTGGGTTCTGTCCAGGTGTTGAGAAGGCCGGAAAAAGGGGATATAACCCTTTCTTTTCTTTTCTTCTTCTTCTTCATCTTATTCCAAGAGAGAGAGAGGAAGAAAGGCCTAAGGAAAGAGGGAAGGGAGGAGACTACCAGCTGCTGAAGGAGCTGTGAGTGCGGATTGAAGATCCGAGATCGGATTCGTGAAGGCAAAGCCGAGGCGGTGATTTCCATCTGGCTACTTTATGGCGCCGAAGCGATCTTCAAGGGTAACGATCTCCTTCTTGGACATCGAAGTCCTTCCTTTATGCATGTGCTTGGAATCCTCCACCAAAAGGTGGATCGCGGAAGTGATTCCTTTGTTGAGTCTGCATCTAGAGCCAGAATTATGGAGTACAGCATAGGCATGCTGTGTGAAGACCATCTGGACCGGTAGTCTGGATTGGTGATGTTCATGGGTAAACCGGAGAAGACTCCGTGGATTTGATGCTATGCAAATGGATTTATGTTGTGATGAATGTATGGATGTGATGATGAATGTGAGGAGGCTTTGGTGAAGCTCCTGGTTATGATATGATCAATTGGTAGCACGCCTGGGGAGCTCGAGATAAACCCGGCCTATTACACCACTAGGGTGGGTTGATCTAGTTAGGTAGGGATCGATTGGTGGCAATGCCTGGGGAGCCGAGTTAAACCCAGCTTGCTGCACCACATGGGTGGGTCGATCAGAATAAGAGGTGGGTCGATGGGTGGTAATGCCTGGGGAGCTTGGATAAACCCGGCTTGCTACACCACATGGTGTGGGTCGATCTACTCTGGTTGTTTATGGATGCTGTGAGGTTGTACCTCTGATTGGTTTGGGCGGGATGTCGCCAGCTTGTGAGACTGGTGGACTAGGTCCGGTCAACCAACAAGTTAAAACCTCTGATCGGCGGTGTATGACTGGTGGATTCCGGTACGCCAAGAAGGTGCCCAGAGTGCACGGAGCGTCTGGTGGATTCCAGCGTTTGTGATATGATGTGTTTGCTAGCGGGATAAAGAAAATGGTATACATATGATGCTTGATGATGCTTGATGATAGATGATGGCACTATATACAAGGAAGGAACCACTACCCCGGGCAGGGGGTAGGGTCGTTATAATGGGTCAGCCAAATGCTGACCGTTACTTTGTTTTCTGTGTTGGCTTGGGTGGCAAAATACAGGTGGAGTGAACAAGTGGAATGGCTGTCTTGCTGCTATCGGCCCTTGAAGGCCATGCGAAGAATTGTGTTTGGATTTCATGTGTTGCCGGCCTGCGTGCCGATGTACGAAACTATTGATGTGTAAAAGAGAAACCTGTAAGGACATAAGGCCAGTGTGTGTGGGTTGTATACATTCCTGGTGTTATTATATATATAAATGTGGCATTTATGTATTGCTGGACATTCTGGTTTGAGTTCATGCTAACGTAAAAATGTTGCGCTAGAATGAATGAGTTAAGGATACGAATAGAGTTTGATTTCCACAAGTAATTCCTTCGCTTGTCTGTGATATATGGCGTGGGGCCCTGACCGAACCCACCGTTATATGCCATGTGACGGGTGGGGGCGTTACAAAGTGGTATCAGAGCCAGGTTGAGATGGTTTGGGAGGAGAGAACATAATTGAACTCATGAATATCCACTAGGAATGTATGTCATGCACATGATGTGCGTGAGTGTGTAGTCAATGTGCAGTACCGTTATGATATGAAGTATTAATGGTGTTCTGTACATTGCTAGGTGGAGAGGAATGGAGCTGGGCCGTCTGAGCCCCAGCAGTCTGATGAGAGTGCAGCATCCGTTGAAGCGCCTATGCCTCCCTCGACAGAGGCCATACGGGTGGTGACAGAGACAGTGCTTGCAGTGTTACAGGCACAACCAACAGGACAGGCAAGGCCTGGTGCAAGGCAAGAGCATGCTTCAGTGGTGGTGGAGGCGCAAGCAAGTGACGAGTCATTGACACGTTTTATGCACTTTCATCCACCTACGTTTGGTGGAGCGCTTTCCCCAAAGCAGGCGGAAGATTTGTTGGCGAGGGTAAAAAGGATCCTAACTGCAATCAGGACGGTAGAGGAGCAGAAAGTGACGTTGGCCACTTTTCTATTGGAAGGAGATGCGAGATTATGGTGGGATGAGATGGAAGTGCATCACTTGGCAGGTCGAGGTTTAACGGAGGTTTCAATGGATGAATTCTCCCGAAGCTTTTTAGCCAAGTATGTTCCAGTGTCACAGCAGATTGCGATGGAAAATGAGTTTTTATGTTTGGTGCAGGGTGAGCGAGATATTGATACCTACCTGCATGAGTTTACGAGATTGGGGAGATATGCGGGATCTACCTTCGCGGAGGAAGCGCGAAAGACAAATCGGTTTTATGAAGGACTGCGGGATGAATTGAGGTTGGCACTTCCAAGTTCGGTGAGTCAAGGCTTCCAAGCATTGGTCGATACAGCCCGTGCATTGGAAAAGGATATGAAGCGAGTACAAGAAAATAAGAGACTGGCAGTGGAAAAGCCAGAATTGAAAGTGCCGCAATCGGATCAATCAGAGTTTAGAAGACGAGAGAAGAAAAGATTTAGGCCTGCGGAATCAGCTCCGTTGACTGTCTCTTCGGGGGCGACTTATGGGCCAGGACGTGTTGATACACGTATATGCTATAAATGTGGGCAGCAAGGACACATAGCAAAATTCTGTTGGAATGCCCCTCCAGGGAGTGAGAAAAAGACAGGTGCGTCATATGAAGAAAAGGATAAAGCAGTGGCCGAGTCATCTACACCCCGGACGCAACCTCGCTTTCATGTTATGGAAGTGCAAGAGCCACAAAGCTCAGTTGGTGAAATTCAGCCTCGGGTGTTTAATTTGTCTCTTAATCGAGAACTGCAAAATCGGGAGACTGAGTGGAAGTTAGGGATGTATGTTTGTGCTGTATGTTTATTAGTATGTGCGATGGCTTGGTATGCGACAAGCCGTAACTTAAACTACGGCTCGCAATGGTGCAGAATCAATTGTTGTGTGGCCGAGTGGCTGATTGGAGTGAGTCAAATTTCGAGGACGAAATTATTTGAAGGAGGGGAGGATTGTAACACCCTAAAGCAATTTGGGTCAATTTGGGTTCAGGCATGGATGACACGGCCTGGGACACGGGCGTGTCCCAGGGCGTGTCATGCCTGGGTTGTGTCAGGACGTGAGGTCGACGAATTTTGCTCGACGATCGTCGAGTGTCGAGTGTCGAGTGAGGACACGGCCTGTGACACAGGCGTGTCACAGGGCGTGTCAATGTGGTCGACGAACTCAGCTCGACGTTTTGAGCCAGGGCGTGTTTGCGGGACACGAGTGTGTCCAGGTGCACACGGCCTGGAACACGGGCGTGTCCCAGGGCCGTGTGAGTCTCGAGTGCTTTTGAGGTTGTGCAGCCTGATGCACACGGCCTCAGACACGGGCGTGTCTGAGGGCATGTCAGTGGACACGGCCCATGACACGAGCATGTCACACGGTCGTGTATTGGCTGTGCTGAGGCGGTTGCCTGCCGCTTAAGGGGACACGGCCTGTGACACAGGCGTGTCACAGGGCGTGTCAGGCCGTGTTCAAGCTTTTCTGGCCAAATCTGAGCCGTTTGTTTCCCTTTTCCTGGATCCAGTGGTTGGGTTCTGTCCAGGTGTTGGGAAGGCCGGAAAAAGGGGATATAACCCTTTCTTTTCTTTTCTTCTTCTTCTTCATCTTATTCCAAGAGAGAGAGAGGAAGAAAGGCCTAAGGAAAGAGGGAAGGGAGGAGACTACCAGCTGCTGAAGGAGCTGTGAGTGCGGATTGAAGATCCGAGATCGGATTCGTGAAGGCAAAGCCGAGGCGGTGATTTCCATCTGGCTACTTTATGGCGCTGAAGCGATCTTCAAGGGTAACGATCTCCTTCTTGGACATCGAAGTCCTTCCTTTATGCATGTGCTTGGAATCCTCCACCAAAAGGTGGATCGCGGAAGTGATTCCTTTGTTGAGTCTGCATCTAGAGTCGGAATTATGGAGTACGACATAGGCATGCTGTGTGAAGCCCATCTGGACCGGTAATATGGATTGGTGATGTTCATGGGTAAACCGGAGAAGACTCCGTGGATTTGATGCTATGCAAATGGATTTCTGTTGTGATGAATGTATGGATGTGATGATGAATGTGAGGAGGCTTTGGTGAAGCTCCTGGTTATGATATGATCAATTGGTAGCATGCCTGGGGAGCTCGAGATAAACCCGGCCTGTTACACCACTAGGGTGGGTTGATCTAGTTAGGTAGGGATCGATTGGTGGCAATGCCTGGGGAGCCGAGTTAAACCCGGCTTGCTGCACCACATGGGTAGGTCGATCGGAATAGGAGGGGGGTCGATGGGTGGTAATGCCTGGGGAGCTTGGATAAACCCGGCTTGCTACACCACATGGTGTGGGTCGATCTACTCTAGTTGTTTATGGATGTTGTGAGGTTGTACCTCTGATTGGTTTGGGTGGGATGTCGCCAGCTTGGGAGACTGGTGGACTAGGTCTGGTCAACCAACAAGTTAAAACCTCTGATCGGTGGTGTATGACTGGTGGATTCCGGTACGCCAAGAAGGTGCCTTGAGTGCACGGAGCGTCTGGTGGATTCCAGCGTTTTTGATATGATGTGTTTGCTAGCGGGATAAAGAAAATGATATACATATGATGCTTGATGATGCTTGATGATAGATGATGGCACTGTATACAGGGAAGGAACCACTACCCCGGGCAGGGGGTAGGGTCGTTATAATGGGTCAGCCAAATTCTAACCGTTACTTTGTTTTCTGTGTTGGCTTGGGTGGCAAAATGCAGGTGGAGTGAACAAGTGGAATGGTTGGCTTGCTGCTATCGGTCCTTGAAGGCCATGCGAAGAATTGTGTTTGGATTTCATGTGTGCCCGGCCTGCGTGCCGATGTAAGAAACTATTGATGTGTAAAAGAGGAACCTGTAAGGCCATAAGGCCGGTGTGTGGGTTGTATACATTCCTGGTGTTGTTATATATATCAATGTGGTCGACGAACTCAGCTCGACGTTTTGAGCCACGGCGTGTTTGCGGGACACGGGTGTGTCCAGGTGCACACGGCCTGGAGCACGGGCGTGTCCCAGGGCCGTGTGAGTCTCGGGTGCTTTTGAGGTTGTGCATCCTGATGCACACGGCCTCAGAAACTGGCGTGTTTGAGGGCGTGTCAGTGGACAGGGCCCGTGATACGGGCGTGTCACACAACCATGTATTGGCTGGGCTGAGGCGGTTGTCTGCCGCTTAAGGGGACACGGCCTGTGACACGGGCGTGTCACAGGGCATGTCAGGCCGTGTTCAAGCTTTTCTGGCCAACTCTGAGCCGTTTGTTTCTCTTTTCCTGGATCCAGTGGTTGGGTTCTGTCCAGGTGTTGAGAAGGCCGGAAAAAGGGGATATAACCCTTTCTTTTCTTTTCTTCTTCTTCTTCATCTTATTCCAAGAGAGAGAGAGGAAGAAAGGCCTAAGGAAAGAGGGAAGGGAGGAGACTACCAGTTGCTGAAGGAGCTGTGAGTGCGGATTGAAGATCCGAGATCGGATTCGTGAAGGCAAAGCCGAGGCGGTGATTTCCATCTGGCTACTTTATGGCGCCGAAGCGATCTTCAAGGGTAACGATCTCCTTCTTGGACATCAAAGTCCTTCCTTTATGCATGTGCTTGGAATCCTCCACCAAAAGGTGGATCGCGGAAGTGATTCCTTTGTTGAGTCTGCATCTAGAGCCGGAATTATGGAGTACGGCATAGGCATGCTGTGTCTACCATCTGGACCGGTAGTCTGGATTGGTGATGTTCATGGGTAAACCGGAGAAGACTCCGTGGATTTGATGCTATGCAAATGGATTTCTGTTGTGATGAATGTATGGATGTGATGATGAATGTGAGGAGGCTTTGGTGAAGCTCCTGGTTATGATATGATCAATTGGTAGCACGCCTGGGGAGCTCGAGATAAACCCGGCCTGTTACACCACTAGGGTGGGTTGATCTAGTTAGGTAGGGATCGATTGGTGGCAATGCCTGGGGAGCCGAGTTTAACCCGGCTTGCTGCACCACATGGGTGGGTCGATCGGAATAAGAGGTGGGTCGATGGGTGGTAATGCCTGGGGAGCTTGGATAAACCCGGCTTGCTACACCACATGGTGTGGGTCGATCTACTCTGGTTGTTTATGGATGCTGTGAGGTTGTACCTCTGATTGGTTTGGGCGGGATGTCGCCAGCTTGCGAGACTGGTGGACTAGGTCCGGTCAACCAACAAGTTAAAACCTCTGATCGGCGGTGTATGACTGGTGGATTCCGGTAAGCCAAGAAGGTGCCCTGAGTGCACGGAGCGTCTGGTGGATTCCAGCGTTTGTGATATGATGTGTTTGCTAGCGGGATAAAGAAAATGATATACATATGATGCTTGATGATGCTTGATGATAGATGATGGCACTGTATACAGGGAAGGAACCACTACCCCGGGCAGGGGGTAGGGTCGTTATAATGGGTCAGCTAAATGCTGACCGTTACTTTGTTTTCTGTGTTGGCTTGGGTGGCAAAATGCAGGTGGAGTGAACAAGTGGAATGGCTGGCTTGCTGCTATCGGCCCTTGAAGGCCATGCGAAGAATTGTGTTTGGATTTCATGTGTTGCCGGCCTGTGTGTCGATGTACGAAACTATTGATGTGTAAAAGAGAAACCTGTAAGGACATAAGGCCAGTGTGTGTGGGTTGTATACATTCCTGGTGTTATTATATATATAAATGTGGCATTTATGTATTGGTGGACATTCTGGTTTGAGTTCATGCTAACGTAAAAATGTTGCGCTAGAATGAATGAGTTAAGGATACGAATAGAGTTTGATTTCCACAAGTAATTCCTTCGCTTGTCTGTGATATATGGCGTGGGGCCCCGACCGAACCCACCATTATATGCCATGTGACGGGTGGGGGCGTTACAAAGTGGTATCAGAGCCAGGTTGAGATGGTTTGGGAGGAGAGAACATAATTGAACTCATGAATATCCACTAGGAATGTATGTCATGCACATGATGTGCGTGAGTGTGTAGTCAATGTGCAGTACCGTTATGATATGAAGTATTAATGGTGTTCTGTACATTGCTAGGTGGAGAGGAATGGAGCTGGGCCGTCTGAGCCCCAGCGGTCTGATGAGAGTGCAGCACCCGTTGAAGCACCTATGCCTCCCTCGACAGAGGCCATACGGGTGGTGACAGAGACAGTGCTTGCAGTGTTACAGGCACAACCAACGGGACAGGCAAGGCCTGGTGCAAGGCAAGAGCATGCTGCAGTGGTGGTGGAGGCACAAGCAAGTGACGAGTCATTGACACGTTTTATGCACTTTCATCCACCTACGTTTGGTGGAGCGCTTTCCCCAACGCAGGCGGAAGATTTGTTGGCGAGGGTAAAAAGGATCCTAACTGCAATCAGGACGGTAGAGGAGCAGAAAGTGACGTTGGCCACTTTTCTATTGGAAGGAGATGCGAGATTATGGTGGGATGAGATGGAAGTGCATCACTTGACAGGTCGAGGTTTAACGGAGGTTTCAATGGATGAATTCTCCCGAAGCTTTTTAGCCAAGTATGTGTCAGTGTCACAGCAGATTGCGATGGAAAATGAGTTTTTACGTTTGGTGCAGGGTGAGCGAGATATTGATACCTACCTGCATGAGTTTACGAGATTGGGGAGATATGCGGGATCTACCTTCGCGGAGGAAGCGCGAAAGACAAATCGGTTTTATGAAGGACTGCGGGATGAATTGAGGTTGGCACTTCCAAGTTCGGTGAGTCAAGGCTTCCAAGCATTGGTCGATATAGCCCGTGCATTGGAAAAGGATATGAAGCGAGTACAAGAAAATAAGAGACTGGCAGTGGAAAAGCCAGAATTGAAAGTGCCGCAATCGGATCAATCAGAGTTTAGAAGACGAGAGAAGAAAAGATTTAGGCCTGCGGAATCAGCTCCGTCGACTGTCTCTTCGGGGGTGACTTATGGGCCAGGACGTGTTGATACACGTATATGCTATAAATGTGGGCAGCAAGGACACATAGCAAAATTCTGTTGGAATGCCCCTCCAGGGAGTGAGAAAAAGACAGGTGCGTCATATGAAGAAAAGTATAAAGCAGTGGCCGAGTCATCTACACCCCGGACGCAACCTTGCTTTCATGTTATGGAAGTGCAAGAGCCACAAAGCTCAGTTGGTGAAATTCAGCCTCGGGTGTTTAATTTGTCTCTTAATCGAGAACTGCAAAATCGGGAGACTGAGTGGAAGTTAGGGATGTTTGTTTGTGCTGTATGTTTATTAGTATGTGCGATGGCTTGGTATGCGACAAGCCGTAACTTAAACTACGGCTCGCAATGGTGCAGAATCAATTGTTGTGTGGCCGAGTGGCTGATTGGAGTGAGTTAAATTTCGAGGACGAAATTATTTGAAGGAGGGGAGGATTGTAACACCCTAAAGCAATTTGGGTCAATTTGGGTTCAGGCATGGGTGACACGGCCTGGGATACGGGCGTGTCCCAGGGCTTGTCATGCCTGGGTTGTGTCAGGACGTGAGGTCGACGAATTTTGCTCGACGATCGTCGAGTGTCGAGTGTCGAGTGAGGACACGGCCTGTGACACAGGCGTGTCACAGGGCGTGTCAATGTGGTCGACGAACTCAGCTCGACGTTTTGAGCCAGGGCGTGTTTGCGGGACACGGGTGTGTCCAGGTGCACACGGCCTGGAACACGGGCGTGTCCCAGGGCCGTGTGAGTCTCGGGTGCTTTTGAGGTTGTGCAGCCTGATGCACACGGCCTCAGACACGGGCGTGTCTGAGGGCATGTCAGTGGACACGGCCCATGACACGAGCATGTCACACGGTCGTGTATTGGCTGTGCTGAGGCGGTTGCCTGCCGCTTAAGGGGACACGGCCTGTGACACAGGCGTGTCACAGGGCGTGTCAGGCCGTGTTCAAGCTTTTCTGGCCAAATCTGAGCCGTTTGTTTCCCTTTTCCTGGATCCAGTGGTTGGGTTCTGTCCAGGTGTTGGGAAGGCCGGAAAAAGGGGATATAACCCTTTCTTTTCTTTTCTTCTTCTTCTTCATCTTATTCCAAGAGAGAGAGAGAGGAAGAAAGCCCTAAGGAAAGAGGGAAGGGAGGAGACTACCAGCTGCTAAAGGAGCTGTGAGTGTGGATTGAAGGTCCGAGATCGGATTCGTGAAGGCAAAGCCGAGGCGGTGATTTCCATCTGGCTACTTTATGGCGCCGAAGCGATCTTCAAGGGTAACGATCTCCTTCTTGGACATCGAAGTCCTTCCTTTATGCATGTGCTTGGAATCCTCCACCAAAAGGTGGATCGCGGAAGTGATTCCTTTGTTGAGTCTGCATCTAGAGTCGGAATTATGGAGTACGGCATAGGCATGCTGTGTGAAGCCCATCTGGACCGGTAGTATGGATTGGTGATGTTCATGGGTAAACCGGAGAAGACTCCGTGGATTTGATGCTATGCAAATGGATTTCTGTTGTGATGAATGTATGGATGTGATGATGAATGTGAGGAGGCTTTGGTGAAGCTCCTTGTTATGATATGATCAATTGGTAGCATGCCTGGGGAGCTCGAGATAAACCCGGCCTGTTACACCACTAGGGTGGGTTGATCTAGTTAGGTAGGGATCGATTGGTGGCAATGTCTGGGGAGCCGAGTTAAACCCGACTTGCTGCACCACATGGGTGGGTCGATCGGAATAGGAGGGGGGTCGATGGGTGGTAATGCCTGGGGAGCTTGGATAAACCCGGCTTGCTACACCACATGGTGTGGGTCGATCTACTCTGGTTGTTTATGGATGTTGTGAGGTTGTACCTCTTATTGGTTTGGGTGGGATGTCGCCAGCTTGGGAGACTGGTGGACTAGGTCCGGTCAACCAACAAGTTAAAACCTCTGATCGGTGGTGTATGACTGGTGGATTCCGGTATGCCAAGAAGGTGCCTTGAGTGCACAGAGCGTCTGGTGGATTCCAGCATTTGTGATATGATGTGTTTGCTAGCGGGATAAAGAAAATGATATACATATGATGCTTGATGATGCTTGATGATAGATGATGGCACTGTATACAGGGAAGGAACCACTACCCCGGGCAGGGGGTAGGGTCGTTATAATGGGTCAGCCAAATACTAACCGTTACTTTGTTTTCTGTGTTGGCTTGGGTGGCAAAATGCAGGTGGAGTGAACAAGTGGAATGGTTGGCTTGCTGCTATCGGCCCTTGAAGGCCATGCGAAGAATTGTGTTTGGATTTCATGTGTGGTCGGCCTGCGTGCCGATGTAAGAAACTATTGATGTGTAAAAGAGGAACCTGTAAGGCCATAAGGCCGGTATGTGGGTTGTATACATTCCTGGTGTTGTTATATATATAAATGTGGCATTTATGTATTGGTGGACATTCTGGTTTGAGTTCATGCTAACGTAAAAATGCTGCGCTAGAATGAATGAGTTAAGGATACGAATATAGTTTGATTTCCACAAGTAATTCCTTCTCTTGTCTGTGATATATGGCGTGGGGCCCCGACCGGACCCACCGTTATATGCCATGTGACGGGTGGGGGCGTTACAGGCTGCCCCCATCACGAAGAAGCCGCGAGCATCCCTCGCGCAAACTAAGCTGCGAGAAACCCTCGCGCAACACCGTGGGGGTCTGCCCCCCTCACGAAGAAGCTGCGAGCATCCCTCACGCAAACTAAGCCACGAGCAACACTCACGAGTAGAGGAAAGCTCTCTTATCAAGGTCCTGGGTTCGAGACCCAGTGACAACAACCTACCGCTGCTGATAAATAGACGCGGAGAGGGGTTGGGGTGCATGACCTGCAGGCTTGAATGTGAAAGGCTGACTACCAGTGGTGGGCCCGGGTCTGGACCCTGGTAGGCCGGCGGTGCCAGTGAATTCCCATGGGATGGGCCTGGACCATTATAAAAAGTGCACTTTTTTGTAACGGTCCAGGCCCATCAACATGGGACCCAGCTGGAACCATCGGCCTACCAGGGTCCAGACCCGGGCCCACTCCTGGTAGTCAGCCTTTCACATTCAAGCCTACAGGCCATGCACCCCAACCCTTCTCCGACCTGTTTATCAGCACGGTAGGTTGTTGCCACTAGGTCTCGAACCCAGGACCTTGATAAGAGAGCTTTCCAAGATATTCATACCTTGATAAGAGAGCTTTCCAAGATATTCATAGCTTTGGCTCTCTTATCAAGGTCCTGGGTTTGAGACCCAGTGATAACAACCTACCGCTGCTGATAAACAGACGCGGAGAGGGGTTGGGGTGCATGGCCTGCAGGCTTGAATGTGAAAGGCTGACTACCAGTGGTGGGCCCGGGTCTGGACCCTGGTAGACCGGCGGTGCCAGCGGATTCCCATGGGATGGGCCTGGACCGTTATAGCCTGCCCCCTCACGAAGAAGCCGCGAGCATTCCTCGGGTAAATTAAGCCGCGAGCAACCCTCGCGCAACCCCGTGGGGGCCTGCCTGCCTCACAAAGAAGCCGCGAGCATCCCTCGTGCAAACTAACCCGCGAGCAACCCTCGCGCAAAACCATCGGGGCCTGCCCTCCTCACGAAGAAGCCGCGAGCATCCCTCGCGCAAACTAAGCCGCGAGCAAACCTCGTGCAATCTAAGCGGCAAGCATCCCTCGCTCATTATGAGTCACAAACCTAAGCTATACAAGGTAAGCAGCGAGCGAGTGCAAACAATCTGCCAACTAACATAGAAATAATAACGATGTCATAATAAAACAAAACTGAAATGATACAAATACAATCAGTAACAACAACCAAGCCCAAACAAGGGGAAAAACAAAGTACAAACAAATGTAAACATACAATGACAAAAGCATCACTACTCGTCTTCAGTGTCAGAACGCTCATCCTCAGAGACATCTGCAAAACTAAAACTGGAGGTGTCACATCCCAGGCTCTTGCTAACAAAGAGAAAAGCCTTCGAGGCACCGCGTCAGAGCGCCAACTCGCGTATGTCATCCATATGAGGCTCCACCTCCTTGGACCAAATATCGTCACGAACCTCCTCCGCGATCAGGCTACGGTCTCGCATATAGTCCAGCGACTCCAAGTACTCTGCAAGCCCCGCAGCCTTCAGCTCTGATGCATGGTCATCAGAGGACAGCATCTCCACCTGCACCTTCGCCACTCGAAGCTGAGTCTCAAGTCCTGAGACCTCCTCCCGCGCCGCATGTAACTGGGTTCCCAATCCTGAAGTATCCTCCTTCGAATGCTTCAACATCTGAGTGGTCCTCTCCACCAAAGTCTTCTCCACTTCCAAAGCCGCACGTGCATCCTCTAGCCCAGACTTCAGCTCCGAACCAACCCGGCAGAACCGCGCAATGTCCCGGTCATGTTCCTCCCTCAAAGAGGCAAGCGAACTCATCGTCGACCGAAGATTCTCCTGAATAGTAAGGTACCCATCCTTCAGGCTCACGTAATGATCATTCCAGGTCAATGCAATCTGCGCCTGGGTCTCTATCTGCACAAAAAAGAAAAAAGCAAAGTTGGCCTCTATTGGCAAAAGATGATGAAGGAAAAAAGCCTTGGAAACAAGTCAAATCCATACTGCATCGCTCATCTCCCTTAAAAAAGAGGACATCCGCAGAGCAGCTGCACCAGCAGATGCCAGGGGGACTGGGGAAGCAAGTATCTGCACCTCAAGAGTCAAATCATGACAAGAATCAGAGGTCACCGCTGCCACCACATCAAGGTCGCCAGAAGGCGCCGTCACCGCTTTCCTCTTATGGTTCCCACCTCGAGAAGTCTCCGCTGGCCGGCCTGTGTCCGCTGAAATACCACATTGCACCAACCGCTTCTCCTCCACATAAACATAAATGCTGAACAGACGATTGGCCAACTCGCGAGGCTCAGAAAATCCAAGCACCGGGGAAAAATCCCGCTCCTTCCCCCTCATACGGCGGCAGCGATCGGGAAGCATATCCCACACCTCAGGAAGACCCCATGAATTCTTGGTGTATCCAAACAAAAGTGTTGCCATGGCGACGGTCTTTGCGGGCCTCAAACTCCAACTAGGCCTTGTTGCTGCGTACCTCTATCCGCTCGCCACCATCAGAACGAACATCGCACCAATCCTGAAATTGGTCTAGGGAAACCGGCCTCCATGCTCGCGGAAGAAAGCAACTAAGCCCATAATTCGAGCAATTCTGATCGGGATGAACTGGGAAATAGGCACCCCGCAAAACCTCAAGATCTCGACCACCTCCTCGCACGACGAAAAACGGAAGCCGGATCTCAGAGAAACTTCGCAAATCGTTAGCAAGCCACGAGGAGGATTTTAAACACGCTCCTCAGGGCGCGGGATCCTCACTTCCAAATCGGCAGGAAACCCGTATTTCTTCGTCCAAATATACACACCATCTTCAGTCAAAGAGGAACGCAAACGCATCAGGCCGGAGGAGCGCTTCAAGACCTGCACAGGACAAAAATCAAAAGTTCAGAATCACCCGAAAAATGCGACCAAGCAACCCAAGGACACGCGCAGGACGGTCTCGCAAGCACAACAAGGACACGCAAGCGCGCCCCGCCACACGCACCACCGGCAAGCGCGCGCACGTGCGGCCTGCCAACGCGACCTGCGGGCGCGACCTGCGCGGCCTGCGCGGCCTGCGCTCGCGGCCCGCGCGCGCGCCGACCCTTCGTGCGTGGCCTGCACGCGCGGCCCGCGCGCACGGTCTGCGCGGGCAGCCTGCATGCAAGGCCGGTGCAGCCAGCGCGCGCGCGGCCTGCCTGTGCGCGCGGTCTCCGCACCCAGCCTAGGCGCGCGGCCTATGCGCGCTCGGCCGATGTATTCGTCCGCCCGATGCCTCAGCATGGACTATCCTCCCAGACTTGGCATCGTCGTCCGTCAAATCCCACTCTGAATACCTTGGAAGTGCTGACCACCGCCGCCTCAGCCCTCTTACCGGAAGCCGTCATGACAGCAGGAACCTAAGGAAATCTCTCCTCTCTCACTCACTTCGCTCTCGGATAACAAAGATTTGGGGGGGGGGGGGCAATTGATGGGTTCCACCTTCATTTATAGGAGAGATACCCCCCCATGATCTCCCCCAAAACTGGGGTCATGGGTGGCCCACTCCCTCCATGAACTCTCATGAGGAGGAAATCATGGGGGGTGGGGCCCGCCCCTCACCCCATGGAGGAAAACCGCCAACCGGGCGGCCTAACCGCCGCCGGTTCCCGACCTCCCGCCGGCCTCGCCGGGAGGGCGGCTGCGGCAGGTCGCCGGCCTGGCCACGGGCGGCCAAGGCCGGCCTAGCCACGGCCGGCCACTTGGCCGCCGGCCTGGCCACGGGAGGCCAAGGCGGCCTAGCCACGACCGGCCACTTGGCCGCCGGCGGCCCGGCCACGGCAGGCCGCTGGCCAAGCCGCCGGCCTAGCCACGGCGGGCCGCCAGCCTGGCCACGACCGGCCCTCGGTAGGCCGCTGCAGCCGGCCACCAGGCCGGCCGCTCCCGTTGACGGCCGCCCGGCCGGCCTCCTGGCTATCGGCGGCCCGGCCACGGCAGGCCGCCGGCCACCGGCCTAGCCATTTATTTCCGCTTATTTATTGGCGCGCACAATTATGTGTGTCAAACGCAAAATTTCCATTTATTTGGGCTTTTTTTCCATTGAAAAAAATGTTATAGTTGTTTGATAAATTTACATTTTTAATTGCAACTTCAATATCTCATTTTTTCGAGCCACCTCTTTCAAATAAAGATTACACATTAAAGAGGACATTTATTTTGGTGATTGTTATGGATAAATTTATTTTGGATTGGGTCAAATCAATTTAACGGATAAATCAAAAATTTATACGTGCAAATCAAATTGTTATGTACAAATCAAAAAAAAATCTTTCTAAATTTTACATCAATATTACAAAAATTAATATATTACAAAAAAATTTAAACTTATCGTAGAAATACTTTTTAATGACAATTATTTGCTTCAATTGTTGTATCCTTATAAAACTTGATTTTGATTTAAGTACATTTGATTTGGATTTAAGTACACTTGATGAGTTTTGGAAATTCAAGATCAAACTAAAATGGAACAAACCTGATTGGGTCAAGTCCTTTTTATAATACAGTTGTGATGTGATTAGCTCACTCTCCCATGATCCCACAATCCAAATGAAGATCATGGGGGAACCGCCGCGTGCGCGATCGACACTCAGTATCGTCTTCCTTGAACCGTCCAGGGGCCGATCGTCGGGGCATGCCACTCTCTCCCGCCGCTGGCGGGACGGCTCATGCCGGCCCAGTTGTCGGCCGGCCGGAAGCTGCATCATGCGGTCGCGCACCCGCGGCCACAAGGCGCGGTGCTCCCGCCGGCCACGACGGCCGACGGAGGGCCTTCCCTCCTATGACCGCCTCGGGAGGGGCCATGTGCGACCGACCAAACCCTGCCCCTTGGTGGTGAAGGCTCGGCCTGCCACCCCCTGCTTAGGCCGGCTCAGACCACCCGCGCCTTGCGACCGATCGGTACTGAGCCTTTTGGTCGGCGCCGCGCCAGGTGGCCGGTACCGAGGTCGCACCCTGTGGCCTCCATCGTGGTCGCGCCCAGTGCGCCACTCGGGTGCGGCCGGCAGACCCTCGTCGACTGCCAGCCACATCCCCGGCCGGTGCCGCGCCGACGTATTACCGTTTCAGCCGTGGCTGGCCACCCTTTGGTTGGTTATCAGTCGCCCCTCTTGCCCTCCTTGTGCATCGTCCTCGTCGTTCGATCATTCTGGCATGATCGCGGCAGTCCGATGCGCGGGTAATCACCCGCGTAACCACCTCCAGTAATAGGGGGACACGTTTTAGTGGGGCCTGCATTCAATAAAATTAAATATATGATTAATGCTTTCCCAGAACCATGCTCATAATTATGATATTGGTGGTTACGTTGTGCAGATAGCCGCATAACCATCGTAACTATCTCTTGCAGGCTATAAAAAGGTCCTCTAACTTCCTCATTTCTCATCTTTTAGCTTCTCCGCTTTTTTCCTCCGCATGACAGAGCTCTGTCGGATTCATCCTACGAGCCACCTTCGAGCCACCTTCAAGCCATCTTCGAGCCATCTTAGAGCCACTAGCAAATCACCGCCTCTCCATCAAAATCTGCCTAAGTCCACAAACGAGCAACGAAGAGGAAATTCCCACAACAACAAGTGCATGTTCGAACGTAGTCCCCTAACAAATAGTCTCGCACGGAGCAGCTTATTGCCCGCCATGAACCAAGGTAATTCTCTCTCTCTCTCTCTCACCTCCAAAGTGTAACGAGAAGCGACCTATTGCCCTCAATTCTCCAAAAAAGCTATAACCAAAGAGCAGTTAGTGTAGATCGACCGACACAGATTTGGTCACGTGATTTTTTACCCGGTTGAGGGGTTTTTCCACATCAAAACATTGCGTGTACATCTTTTCTCTCATCGACTATGTGCGCGCTCGACCATTCCAAGTGCTAAGGCATTCTAAGTTATTCTGGTCCGATCGAGGTGTCGACTTTGACCACAACAGCTTGACACTGTTTGTGGGAAACGGGTTCCCAACATCCACAAGACAATACCCTTTACACAGTGGTACTCGCGACTTGCTCCCATGGCCAGAAGAAGCACACGAACCACCAACAAATCACCCACTGGAGGACGCGTTGAGCCAACTCCCTCTCACTCACTCGTCAACGCAATTCTCAGCGGGAAGGTCGCTCTCCCAACTGTAGTCACCTTAGGAGGGTACATGCATCATATGGAAGAGTGTCAGACCAAGATACTCGCCCTCCTTTCAGTTCCTCCTCAGCCTCCCGCGTCGGCTAATCCACCGCCTCCGGCCCAGGATCGCATTCCTCCTCAACAAGCCCTCCACGGGCAGAATGAATATGAAGACTTTTATGATGTCGCCAGTTCCATGCACCCTTCTCATCGGGGCGCTAGAGGCGGCCTCCAGCACTATCCAGAGGACGTAGCTCATGCGCGGGCTGGTGAAAGGCTCACTCGCGAAGAGATTCGCGAGATGATGATCCAGGAATCCGAACAGTTTGGATGACAGGACATCCTCACACGCTGCCCTCTCCACCAGGGCTCCCCGCTCTCTCCCAGGTTCTAGCACATCCAGTCCCGCATGGCTTTAAGCTCCCCAACATCGAGGTGTTCGATGAAATACAGGATCCACTTGAGCATGTCAACCATTTTTTCACCATAATGAGGATTTTCAGTGCCCTAGATTAGTTGTTATATCAAGTCTTCCTAGCCACTTTGAAAGGCAGGCCCGTACCTAGTTTCACGCTCTCCAAGAAGGAACCATTTTCACTTTTATAGTATTAGCAAGACAGATTTTTAGAGCAGTTTGTTGCCAATCGTTGAATTGTTTGAGATCCCTTGCACCTTTTGGGTATCTGCCAGAATGAGGGAGAATCCCTCAAAGACTTCTTTTGTCGCTTCACCTCAGAAGCGTGTCAGATTCCGGGGGTCGGCCCCGAACTTCTCAGAGGCGTCTTCCTTGGAGGACTCCGCCCAAGTGATTTCTACAAGGCCCTTATGAGGGAAACCGCCCCCAGTTACCTAGACCTTGTTCATCGGGTTGAGGCCCAGATAGCGGGCGATGAGACAATTGAAGACACCGTAGCCGTTTAAAGGCGGGGAAAAACGGAAGACGGGCAGGCGCAGGCCCCCGTAAGGTAAGAAGAGCGATGTCAGGATGAGTGCCGGAATGATAACCGTCAACATGACCTGCCAAGTAATGGGGGTTAGCATTCACCTCAAGAATACACTCTACTAAATACCACCTGCACCAAGATGATGTACACGATTCATGATGATCCGACATTTCAGCGACCGAGAGTACCACCGCCAAACCCCAAAGCTGACCAGTCAAAGTACTTTGAGTTTCACCACACTACTGATCACACTACCGAGGAATCTTCCAGGCTGAAGAATTAAATCAAGCGTCTTGTTTGTCAAGGGCTCCTTGAAAGATTTTTAGAGGGACAATCGTAAGGCCAACAAGTATAGCGTCAAGGAAGAGACCAGCAGAACGTGTCGTAGGGGGATCGAAGTGTCAGGAAAATGGTAGACAACAACGAAACCATCTACGAGCCCCCATTCCTCTCTATCCAGATATTTTTAGTTAAAACTATAGATAAAATCCGCAAGAATGCATAACTCAACCCGAATTCCACCATCTCTTTTGGGAGCAAAGACCTCGAAGGTGTACAACCTCATATTCACTAAATGAAACTCAAAAGCCTAGGACCCTGGGTTTGAGTAAGCTTTAAGCTAATCGGGTCAGGCGAGTAGTGTATGCGGAAGGGTTCCCGCCCAGGGCTTACGAGAGGGTTTGTACCCGGGCCGGCGGGAGGCCCTCAGGGTTGGCGTTGAGTGATGCTTCTCCACTTAACACCCTAGTCTCTGGCATTGAGTGATGCTTCTCCACTCAACGCCTTAGTCCTTAGTCATTGGCGTTGAGTGATGCTTCTCCACTCAACGCCTTAGTACTTGGCATTGAGTGATGCTTCTCCATTTAACGCCCTAGTAGGGTCTAGAGGTAAATTTACCTGGATACCCTTGGAGGTATGCATTTATCTGTTCAGAACAACAGAGTTTGGCTATTGGCAGACTAGATACTAGAAATCTATAAATAGACCCACAAGGTACCTTAGAAGGCAAACTTTCTCATTCTCAACTCCAGCGCTTTCTGAGGTATCCTTAGCTCAGCACTTGGCTAAGGAGGGGAAGCACTCTGAGATCTTCCAGGTTAGTGGAGGGACCTCCGTGTTGTAGCTCAGGGTCAGTTTCTTTGTTCCTTGAGTCTGGTCAGGGGTCTGGGCTTGAGAGAAGTAGGTATTAGCTACACCACAGGGTCCGAACTCTCGTTGGGGCCAGTTTTTGGTTCCACCATTTCTGGTGCAGTGAGCGTGGACCGCAGCTGATAGAAGAAAATCTCAGGCTTAGTCTCATGGCTAGAGATGAGAAGGAAGGAGCAGGCTCAGGAGGTTCTCCGCCCCCGACGAGTGGGGTGGCATTGGGGATGCTGGAAGACTTCAGGCAGAAAGTCTTGCAGACCATCCACTTGGCATTCTCAGTAATGAGCGAGTGGGCGACACCTCAGTTTCCAGTGGTTGTCGCTCCGTCGTTGGGTGAGAACGCTCCTGGGAAGCGTCCCGGAAAGGAGGTTCCAGCAGAGGTTGGCTAGAGGGATGTCGTCGGGCGTGAGATCTTCCTCGAGTAGGATAGTGATAATGGGCTCAGCGGCCCGAGATCCCGAGACGGGCCTTCTCGCCAGGTGGTGGGTGGAAGCCCTTTCAGCGAGCTGATCATCTCAGCCCCGGTTCCAGACGAGTTTCGAGAGCCCAACATGTCCTACTACACGAGTAGAGACGACCCCGTGCAACATGCGCAATGGTTTGAGGATGCCGTTTCCACAAGGTAGATGTCAGATGCCTTCAAGTGTCGGCTCTTTGCCATCACTCTGAAGGAGAAGACGAGGGACTGGTTTCATCAACTCCCTGCAATCTCTATTTACTACTTTCAGGATTTACACCGCGGGTTTTTGTTAAGATTCTCGACGTCAAAGAATAGGAAGAAGTCGGCGGAGTGCTTATTTACAACCAAGCAGAAGCCGGAGGAGACACTAGGACACTATGTTGATAGGATCTTGGAGGAGATTTTGTAGGTCCAGGAGATGCCAGGGTACACTATGATGATCGCCTTCACCCTCGGGTTGAGGTCGAGCTTCTTTAGCATGGAGCTGAAGAGAGTACTCCCCCTCTCTTTCGAGGAGACGATGGAGAGGGCGGTGAAGGAGATAGAGATCGAGGCGGCCAACTTGGTGTTTGCCAGGAAGCTGGCCAAGTTGGCGGAGGACGATGTGAAGGAGCTAGGAGCAGGGAGGCAGAGAGAGCATAGAGAGGATAGGAGGAAAGAAGAGCCCCGAGTCCTGGGGCAACACCAAGGTTAGGGGCATAGGGAGCCAAACAACCGGTTAGGCTGGAGCCCCAAGAAGGACATCCCTAGGGGTAGGGGGGAGGATTCCAAGGAGGAGAGAACTTTCGCAGTTAGGGAAGGTTTAATCCACTGGCTTGGAGGTAGGGGCAGAGGGTCCCTCTCCCACAGTCGCAGGAGGTGATGGCGATCGCCCGAGCAAGGAGGGAGAGAAGAGGTGCAAGGGGAGAAGGAAGGAGAAGAGAAGGCAGGGTGGCATTGTCTTTCTGTGACTTTTATCAGGAGGAGGGTCACACGACCGCCACATGTCTGGAGTTTTTGGAGATGAGAGGGGCTAGGGGCAAGTTTAATAGCAACAACCCATGAGGATTGAAGAAGTTCAGCTGGGAGGAGGGGAAGATAGGTGTGAGGACTGAGCGGGTGTGGGAGAATGAGGAGGGATCATAGTAATCCACGGGGGAGTGGAGATTGAGGTCACCCGCAAGGGGAGATTCCAAACCATGTATAGGAGGAGCGTCTCCTTGACCTCCCTGACTCCCCCTAGTAGGAGAAGATCACCTTCTTGTCGAAGGATTTACCCGACTATGAAGACCCGTTATGTGACGCCTTGGTGATCCAGACGGCTGTGGAGATCTTCACAGTCTCCAGGATTCTGGTGGACAATGGGAGCTCCGTAAACATATTCTTCAATAAAATGTTCGATGAGATGAAGGTAGAACGCCAGAGTATTTTGGCCTCAGATGAACCATTGTTTGGGTTCTCGGGGGAAAGGAAGGAAGTTGAGGGAGGGGTGGGACTGCACGTGATGCTTGGGGGTGACGAGGAACTGTCGATTTGTCATTATAGATGCTCTGAGTAGCTACAACGCCATCTTTGGGCGCCCTCTTATTTGCGCATTTCGTTGCATCCCCTCCTCATTCCATCAATGTCTCAAGTTTAACAATGTGGTAGTCTAGGTCAGGATCATGGGAGATCCGAAGGTGGCGAGCTAGTGCTATGTGACTACATTCAACACCATATCCTAGATGGCAGGGACGGAGGAGTTGGAGAAGGAGATGGAGGTTCAGGAGGAAGTTGAAGAGGAGGGAGAAGTGAGCCTAGGTGAGGCCGTAGAGAAGGCTGTAGAGGAGTAGGGAGGAAGAGAAGCTGTGGTGGAGGCTTGGGGAGGAGGGGAAGTGGAGCTAAGTGAGAGCCTTTTGAAGGCAATGGAGGTGGAGGAATTAGGAGGGGAGGAAGAGTTCGGGCAGGAGGAGGAGCCGAGGAGCGGCGGAGAGTAGTCCAGGTTGGAGCCGACAGAGAAGGTCGTGGAGATGGAGGTCTTCACCAGGGCAAAAAAAGCGGAGAGGGTGTGGATCAACGATGATCTGAAACACTTCTATCCTTAGGGTAGGTAAAATTGTATATTTCATTGTAATATGATATTTTAAAATTTGCTTCTCTTCAGGTTGGAATGTGTGTGATTTGAAAGACCCCGAGTAGATCCCGTTGTTCATGATTCCATTAGTTGGTATGGATGGAAGGCGCACTCGGCCCCGAGTAGACCCGCTGTCAGGCTCTCACTAGCTGGCAAGGTCATATGCTCGCTTGGGGGGGGGGGGGGTAAGGGAAGACCCTGAGTAGACCCGCTGTCAGGCTCTCACTAGCTGACATGGTCGTAGACTCGCCTGGAGGGTAAGCGAAGGCCCCGAGTAGACCCTCTGCCAAGCTCTCTCTAGCTGGCAGGGTCGTAGGCTCGCTTGGGGGGAAAGAAAAAAATGTTGATGATTTTGAAAGACCCCGAGTAGATCCCGTTGTCTAGGCTTCCATTAGCTGGCAGGGCTGGAAGACGCACTCGGCCCCGAGTAGACCCGCTGTCAGACTCTCACTAGCTGGCAGGGCCGTAAGCTCGCTTGGGGGGGGGGGGGGGGGGTAAGGGAAGACCTCGAGAGGATACCGCTGTTCAGGCTTCCATTAGCTGGTAGGGCTGGAAGGCGAACTCGGCTCCGAGTAGACCCGATGTCTAGGCTCTCACTAGCTGGCAGGGCCACAGGCTCGCTTGGGGGGAAAGGAAAAAGGTTGATGATTTTGAAAGACCCCGAGTAGATCCCGCTGTCCAGGCTTCCATTAACTGGCAAGGCTGGAAGGCACACTCGGCCCTGAGTAGACCTGCTGACAGGCTCTCACTAGCTAGCAGGGTTGTATGCTCGCTTGTAGGGTAAGGGAAGACCCCGAGTGGATCCCGCTGTCCAGGCTTCATTTGCTGGCAGGGCTGGAAGGGGCACTCGGCCCCAAGTAGACCCGCTGTCAGGCTCTCACTAGATGGCAGGGACGTAGGCGCAACATCCCGACTTTTATTGGGCCACCAGAGCCCTAGTGGGCCAAATAAAAGTGGCCCGAACCCTGCCCATGACCCGGTGGGAGATAACACCAGGCGGGAAATAGAGCTAGAGAACTCCGAATTGAGTTCTGTCAGTTCCTATGACCTCGTATAGTCAATACGAGTGCATCAGAACTCGTTCAGTTGGTCCCCGAGGCCATATAGTGGATGTGGTCATTCCTCGTAAAATGCAACGAGAGCGAGATTTTGGATATCGAGCTAGAGAACTCTGAATTAAGTTTTGTCGATTCCTGTGACCTCATATAACCTAGACAGGAGCATCGAGACCCGTCACGGCACAATCCGAGATCTAATCATAGATTTAGACACTTTGACCGTTTTAGCGCGCTGCGACGCGCAAATTTTAGACTTTCACCAAATGGACTCCGGTTCAACCCTAGTCAATGGCGTTGGACTCGTGTGGTCAATACGAAGTCAGCGGAAGTTGTCCCAGTCAATTTCGACGACAATTGGTCAACTCGTGGTCAAATCAAGCATAGTCGTGCACCGAAAAGCGTGCACACACCAATTATGACACGACACCCAAACTTTCACCCGACCCCGATGACTTGGACCCACTTTGACTTTGACCAGCAAGGGGGACCCACCCTAGGGTTGACTTGATCAAACCCCCCCTAAAAACTCATTTTGGGTTTTTCTCCAAATAAGGGCCCACCTCCTCTCCAAGGGAGGATAGCCCTTGCCCCCCTCACTCTTCTTTGGACCCCAACTAGCAAACATCCACTAGGAATAGATGCCCACCCCACCACTCCTCTCCTCTCTTTCCCCCTCTCTTATTCAAAAGGCCTAAGCCCATAAGGGCTTAACCTTCTTTTCTCCATATGGGGGAAAAGATGGGTCCTCCAGTTGTCCTTGGACAGCTGGAGGGTGGGGATTAATCCCTCCCTAAGGAGGGATTAATCCCACCTTGGCTAGGGAAGGAGAGCCCCTCCTCCCCAAGCCTATAAAAGGCCCCCTCCCCCTCTCCTTCCCCTCAAAACTCTCAGAGCAGCTCAGCCCTCCCCTTGCCTAACCCCTATCGGAGCCCAGGTGGCCGGAAAAAGGCAAGCCGAGGCCCCTCCTCCCTCCACCACCGCCACCTTAGCAAGGCCGACTAGGCCGGACCCTCCTGAGCCCAACAGACCTAGGTGGATTCTCTCTCCCTCCCCCTCCCATAATTTGGATGTCGTGCATGCGCCTCCGGTGGCCGAAGCGCCGCCGGCGCCACCTGGGCCTTGTTCCAGGCCGGGTGGTGCCCAAGTAGGAAAAGCTCCTCCCCCAGCGCCGGTGGTGGCGCTGGGTGAGTGCTATACCACTGGGGGTGGCGACCCCCAGCGGCGGAGAGCGGCGCTGCCGCCGTAAAATGCAGTTCTGGCGGCACCCATAAAAACAGAGAAAAGCTCTGTTTAGAGCTGGCGGCGGCGGTCGTCGGCGTAAGGCCGCCGGACCACCGCTGGAGAGAAGCCCGACCCCCGACACGTCGGCTGGGGGTGGAGTGGTGGAGGGACAACCACCCGAGGAGCGGGGGTGACGCGGTGGCGCCGGGAGCAGAGCCACCGCCACCCCAGGCCCTTGGGTTGAGTTTTCCGGCGGCGGCCGGCGGCGCCAGGCCGCCGGACCACCGCCCAGAGGGTCGCCGGCCCCCAACAAGTCGATCGGGGCTGGCAACGATGGCTGGCGGAGGTTGGCCGGCGGTGGTGGAGGCTGCCACCCTCCACACCGTCGGGGAGCTGCAGCTGCCGTCCGATCTCAAGATGAGATCGGACGGCCCTAATTATATTAATCCCCGCCCCCTGCCTCAGCATCATCGCCCCCCACAGCAGATCCGCTGCCGATCCGCTGTGGGGACAGAAGGTCAAAATGCGTCTTGCGTCTCAATCTCAGCCACATGATTAAGTGGATCTGCTATTTGCAGACCACTCCGTATCAAAAATTTGGGAATTTCTTTGGGGCAAATCTACTCCTCTAAAAGAAAAGTGACCAACATGAAAAATGTTCCCCATAATAAGGGCTACCTCCACAAAACGTTTGAGAATTTTTGGAGTTGATTTAGTATTTTTAAAAGCCAAAATAAAATTTGTTTGGCTAAATTAAAAGCCAAAAATACCTTGAAAAATTATAAAAAAATTTCTAGACTCATTATAGGCCCTCCTAAGGGTTGTATCAAAATTTGGGGTAATGAGGATAAGTTTTGATATTTTTCCTAAAATATTGGAAGCCTAGGGTCGCTCGCGGATCATTTTCCGCCTTTTTCCCTCGAAGATGGAAATTAGAGCGAGCGACCACCCCCCCCCCCCTTTATAATCAAATAAGTAATTTAGTACATCTCCAGTCTCGTACTGATCGAGCTTATTTTAGTTCTTTCAATTCAGCATTACTCTAGTCTCGTACTGGTCGAGCTTATTTTAGTTCTTTCAATTCAGCACTACTCCGGTCTCGTACTAGTCGAACTTATTTTAGTATTTTTGTACTACTCCAGTCTCGTATTGGTCGATCTTATTTTAGTTCTTTCAATTCAGCACTACTCCAGTCTCATACTGGTCAAGCTTACTTTAGTGCTTTCAATTCAGTACATCTCCAGTCTCGTACTGGTCGAACTTATTTTAGTATTTCGTACTACTCCAGTCTCATACTGGTCAAGCTTACTTTACTGCTTTCAATTCAGTACATCTCCAGTCTCGTACTGGTCAAGCTTTTCTCAGTACTTTCTATTCAGTACAACTCCAGTCTCGTACTGGTCACATTTCATTCCAGCACTATAAGCAGCTTAATCACCGCACTTGTCCTCATTACAATTTACTATTATAATCCCGCGTCCTGCTCTGACGAGCAGTCGTTATTAAAGTTGAGCCTTAATTGGGGATAACTGGAGTTGAAGTAGTCCTCCAGGTCTAGCCCCAAATAATGCGCTCCCTCGCTCCTTGTGGAAAGTAGAGCTAAGTGTCGACGCCCGAAGACTAAAGCCTGGTAGGGCAGGCCAACGTAGACCTGGTGTATATTTTGTTTGCCCTTTAGTTTGATTGTTTGTAAATTGCTTGTGGTGAAATGGTGGCGGGTTAGTCCCTCCCGTAGACCGTTCGTACCTATGCGGGAAGGTCGACGACTCAAGGAGACAGAGAGATGAGTACCACGGGTGACCGACCGTTATATTATTCCCTGTAGGGTTTTCCTCCGCTGGTCGGCCAAAACGATTCGTTGGATGTCGCTCACATCCAAGAGTACACAAGATTGTATGTTAGGGCCTGGGGTTGTGCAGTACGACCACCCCCAGAAGTGGCAGGACTGGCCACTATCACCCACGGCCGAATCTTGTTTCTTAGGCAAGATGACTAAAGCTCCTTTCACTGGTTATACTGAGAGGGCTGAGGATCTCTTGGGTGTTGTACATAGTGATGTATGCGGACCCATGAGTTCCATGGCTAGAGGTGGGTATTTCTACTTTGTTACATTTACTGATGATTTCAGTAGATACAGATATGTGTATCTTATGAAGTGCAAATCCGAGACCTTTAAAAAGTTCAAAGAGTTCAAGAATGAAGTAGAAAACTAGTTGGGTAAAAGGGTTAAAGCACTCCGATCTGATCGAGGTGGCGAATACCTGAGTCATGAGTTCCGTGATCATCTGAAAGAGTGTGGTATTATATCACAGCTCACTCCACCTAGAACACCACAACATAATGGTGTGTCTGAGAGGAGAAATCGTACTCTGTTAGACATGGTACGTTCGATGATGAGTCATGCAGACTTTCCTGTTTCCTTTTGGGGTTTTGCTTTAGAGACTGCTGCAATGACATTGAATCGCGCTCCAACGAAAACGGTTCTGAAGACACCATATGAAATATGGACTGGGAAGCGTCATAGTATGTCGTTCATTAAAATTTGGGGCTGTGAGGCATATGTGAGACGTCAAATGCCTGACAAGCTGGAACCCAAATCGGATAAATGTTATCTGGTGGGATATCCTAAGGAAACGAAAGGGTATTACTTTTACCTACCGTCTGAGGGCAAAGTGTTTGTCGCAAGAACTGCTGTCTTCTTGGAGAAAGAGTTCTTATCAAGAAAGACTGAAAAGGTAGAGCTTGAAGAAGTTCAAGAACCACATGTAGTGAATGAACCAGAATTGGATTCTGAGACAGGACTACAAGATGTTGTAGCTAGAGAACCTGCTCAAGGAACACAAGTCCTACGTAGATCTGGTAGACTGAGGTTTGAGTCTGAGAGATATGGATTTCTCGTGTCTCAAATAGGTAATGTGTTGCTTATGGATCATGATGATGAACCAGCAACCTACCAAGAGGCTATGAATGGATGGGACTCCGACAAATGGCTTGAGGCTATGAAATCTGAAATGGACTCCATGTATGCAAACCAAGTTTGGAACTTGGTGGAACCACCTGAAGGGGTACGACCCATAGGGTGCAAGTAGGTCTTCAAGAAGAAGACCGACATGGATGGGAATGTACAGACATTCAAAGGGCGACTGGTGGATAAGGATTTCAAGCAAATTCATGGTATTGACTATGATGAGACCTTTTCCCCTGTTGCCATGGTAAAGTCCATAAGGATATTGCTTGCTGTTGCTGCGTATTATGACTACGAGATCTGGCAGATGGATGTCAAAACGGCTTTCCTTAATGGAAACCTCCTTGAGGAAGTGTATATGACACAACCCGAGGGTTTTGTATCCCCAGATGAAGCCACTAAAATATGCAAGCTGAATAAGTCCATCTATGGACTGAAACAAGCCTCTCGAAGTTGGAATCTTCGTTTTGATGAGAAAATCAAAGAGTTTGGTTTCATCAAGAATGAAGATGAGCCTTGTGTTTACAAGCGAATCAGTGGGAGCATTATTGTCTTCCTGATATTGTATGTATATGACATACTATTGAATGGGAATGACATTCCTACCCTGAAAGTTGTTAAGAACAACCTAGGGAACTGCTTTTCAATGAAGGATTTGGGTGAAGCGACTTATATACTCGGTATTAAGATCTATAGAGATAGATCGAAGAAGTTGTTGGGTTTAACCCAGAGTACGTACATCGAAAAGGTGTTGAAGAGGTTCAACATGCTTGAGTCCAAGAAAGGATTTTTGCCCATGTCTCATGGTGTGAATCTCTCTAAGGACCCGTGTCCAAAGTCTTGTGAAGATAAGGACCGCATGAAGTTGATTCCATATGCTTTGGCAATTGGATCAATCATGTACGCGATGTTATGTACTTGACCCAACATCTCCTTTGCTTTGAGCATGACTAGCATGTATCAGTCAGACCCCGATGAGTGTCACTAGATTGCAGTCAAGAATGTCCTGAAGTACTTGAGAAGGACTAAGGATGTGTTCTTGGTGTATGGTGGAGAGGAAGAGCTCGTTGTAAGTGGTTACACGGATGCTAGCTTCCAAACTGATAAAGACGACTCCAAGTCTCAGTCAGGTTTTGTGTTTTGCCTGAATGGAGGAGCTGTGAGCTGGAAGAATTCCAAGCAAGAGACAGTTACTGATTCTACAACAGAGGCCGAGTATATCGCCGCAGCTAATGCGGCAAAGGAGGCTGTATGGATTAGGAAATTCATCGGCGAGCTTGATGTAGTTCCTAGCATTGTTGGTCCCGTAGTTCTCTACTGTGATAACAATGTTGCAATTGCACAATCTAAGGAACCTAGATCCCATCAGCGCTCCAAGCACATACTTCGGCGGTTTCATCTTATTCGTAAGATTGTCGAACGAGGAGATGTGAACATTTGCAGAGTGCCGACTGAGGAGAATATTGCGGATCCACTGACAAAGCCTCTCGCGCAGAGAAAGCATGATGGTCATACTAGATCGATGGGTATACGATACCTAAATGATCAACTCTAGTGAGAATCTTGTGGATTGCATGTAAACATGTATTTTGTTGGCCATTTGTTCATATGATGAACAGTGTACCTAGTTTTTCTCTTACAATTAATGGCAAGTTCTTTTATTATGAGTTTTTCTTTTCTATATGATAGTTAAATGTTAACATAATAGATACCCTTAGAATGTTCGCTTCCATGGGACATCAAGTAAGTGACTTGAATGTGAGAGCCTATGATTTATTTGAAGCTTCATTCTTAAAAGGTCCCTGGTCGAGTATCATCATAGAAGCTAAGGGTGATGATGGTACATGAAGGCTAGCACGTGCGTTGACTGATGATCGGTTCTCACAGGTCATGATATTGTGATATCAAGTCATCACGTGGGTACTTGTTAGTGAACAAGTTGTACTGGACAGACCCAACCTGAGACTACTCTGTGGATTGTCTTCCAATCGTGTCACGATTAGGTCTCAATTGACAATGGTGTTGTGGTCCTTTGACCTGAAGTCACAGCATTCATCAAGTGAGGAAGAGCGTGCTTTGGTGCCATCTAAAGTCTTCCTTGAGAAAGGTTGATGATAAGGGTGGTTGTTGGGCATGTTACGAATCATTTGGGTGTTTGTGTGTGAGCAGATATAGGATTTGTCCTCCTGTATGACAGGAGTTGCATCCATGGGCCCCTTGATGGAACTGGATTGAGAAATGCATGGCCATGCTTGGTTGAGTCAATATGTGATATTGGACTCACCATTCTCTGGAAGTACGTCCTGGATCAAGAAACTTGGATTGAGCTATTACGAGGGTGACACGGTCCATGCCTCTAGTTCTTTCCGGATGTAAGGGACAAAGGGACAAAGACAACGCTGATACATTGGTCATAAAGGCTTATGAGTTATAAACTCTTATTGCTTGGGGAGCAATGATGCATTGCTAGATGCCGCTCATTGTTCATGAGGTTTTTGGTTTGATACTTTCAAGATCAAATGGGAGACTGTTGGAGTTACCATGGTGATCTAGAAGTGGTCAAACATGTAATCTCACTACCAACGCGATATGAGCCTGTAGGGTCGCACATAAGAGATGTGGAGAAGTTGGATGATTGACTGTGTTGGTAAAGGTTACCAATCACCGACCTGAATGCGGTTATGGGCAAAATGTTGCCTTAAAGGATCGTCGGGTTGGGAAAATGTTGCCTTGAAGAATTGGTAAGAATAGTCGACCGAGGGTCGACGATTGTCGACCAAAGGTCGACGATCGTCGACCGCGGGTCGACGTGTTTCGTCGACCGCGGGTCGACGAGTATTGTCGACCGCGGGTCGACTATCGTCGACCGCAAGGTCGACGATCGTCGACCGCAGATCGATGATTATCGTCAATCCACGTTCGACGTGAATCGTCGAGTATTGTACTCTAATTCTCGCCGACTGATTCTCGCCGATCCTAGGTGATTCTCGCCGATTGATTCTCACTGAATCTGCTAGGTGATTCTCGCCGATTCTGGAACCCTAATTTTCTGGGTGGTCTGTAGATAGCGATATTCCTAAGTCTGTTTATGCCTTTGGTATAAATAGATACTTAGGGTTTTCGGGAATGCTCTCTGATCGAATCGGATGCGTTCCGCCGATCCCGATCCCGAATCCCGCCGTTCCGCCGATCCCGAATCCCGCCGCCGTTCCTCGTTCGCTCCGTTGACCTCCTCTCCGGCGATTGTCGCTGGTGTTGCTATTCCTGGCGTGGACCTAGCAGTCCGTGGAGAAGCAAGGTGTGGTCATTCTCCTTCCCGATTATCCGTGCGACGGAAAAGTCGGTGTTCTCCCGCTCGTGTGGATTTCTGCAGAGACGTGGATATCATTCCACGTAGAACTCGCCACCAGCAAGAACACGAAGCTTGGAGCATCTCCGTTGAGTTGTGAATCAACGCCACCGAGGTAATTTTTGCCTAATTGTATGTTAACTTCTTGATTCAACTACCATGGCCCGATCCTATCTCTTTTGGGTTTTTCTTGATGTTTTTATTCTTCCGCTGCGTGCACAAGTGTTGTGCCCTCCTCATAGAGAAACCCAACAAAGAGTTGCTGGAATAGGGTTATATATGCCCAAGTATGTCACCTTGGAACCCTCCTATTCTCTTTATGAAAAAGAAGGACAGTAGCTTACGGTTGTGCATCGAGTATCGCGAGTTAAATAAGCTGACGGAGAAGAACAAACATCCAATATCTTGAATTGATGACTTGTTTGATCAGCTAGTGGGATCAGCCGTCTATTCTAAACTGGACTTGAAGTTGGGGGACTACCAGTTGAGGATTCAGGAAGGTGACATTCCTAAGACAGTGTTTGGAACACGCTACGGTAACTATGAGTTCACTGTAATGTCGTTTGGTCTAACAAATGTGTCATCCATGTTCATGGACTTAATGCATTGAACATTTCGAGAGTACTTGGATTTGTTTGTCATTGTTTTCATAGATGACATTCTAGTGTACTCTCGGTCGGAAGAAGATCATGCGAACCATTTACGGATGGTGTTACACACCCGGAGGAGAAACAAGCTCTACACCAAGTTCTTAAAGTGTGAGTTTTGGCTATCGCCAGTGGCTTTTCTTGGCCATGTGCTGAGTGGAGAGGGCATTGCGGTGGATCCGTCAAAGCTAAAGCCATACGGGAGTGGCCAATGTTATCTTCTGTGGCCGAAGTCAGGAGTTTCCTTGGACTAGCGGGCTACTACAGTCGTTTCGTAGAAAACTTCTCACGGATCGCTTTGCCTCTTACCACACTAACGATGAAGGATCAGAAGTTTGTTTGGATGCCGGAGTGCGCATGAGCTTTTGAAGATCTGAAGAGTCGCTTGACCACGACGCCAATCTTGACGTGGCCATGTGGTTCAGACGGCTTTGAAATCTATAGTGATGCATCATGGGGCGGCTTAGATTGTGTTTTTCTTCAATTTGGAAAGGTGATCGCTTATGACTCACGCCAGTTGAAAGTGCATGAATGGAACTATCCCGTCCACGACTTCGAGTTGACGACGGTGATTTTTGCACTTAAACTGTGACGTCATTATTTATATGGCGTGAAGGTAGATATATTCATGGACCATAAGAGCCTAAAATATTTATTGGATCATAAGGATATCAATATGTGACAATGTAAGTGGATGGAGTTCCTCGGGGACTATACCTTCCAAATACATTATACTCCATGGAAGGGAAACGTCATTGCATATGTCTTGAGTCAGAGGACTCCAGCAATGGCAAATTGGTAGCAGACGCATGATGAGCATCTGATCCAGGAGTTGGAAGCTTTAGATATTTCTCTTGTTGACAAGAATTCCACAGTAAATGTGTGCTTGACCTGGACGGAGGTACAGTATGACCTTGCGGACAGAGTTCGGCGGGCAACGGAACTTGATGAAAGTTTGCAACACTATGCAGTAGATGGAGTAAATGGCCAATTCTCCTGGGATGAAGGCTTTTGCGAAAAGATGGTCATTTGCGCGTCCCGAATATGGGTAAGTTAAGAGATGAATTATTGTATGAAGCTCATTTTACGAAGTACTCAATTCACCCAGGGAGCACAAAATGTATAAAGATATGAAAAAGCTATTTTGATGGCCGGGCATAAAGAAAGACATATCACTTTACGCGGCTCAATGTCAGACTTGTGCTTTAGTGAAAGCGGAATGTCAGAAGCCTGGAGGTTTCCTAAAGTTGCTACCGATTCCGAAATGGAAGTTTGATGATATTTTAATGGATTTCATGCACGGTTTGACGAGATCTCAACGCGGTAACGATTCAGTTTGGGTGATTGTAGACCGGTTGACTAAAGTGGCTCACTTCATTCTGAATAACAAGGACAATTCAGTGGAAGTTTTGGCTAAACTGTATGTTGAACAAATAGTACTATTGCACGGTGTGCCCCGTAGCATCGTAAGTGATCGAGATGAGCGTTTCACTTCAAATGATTGGAAACTAATTCATTATTTGTTGGGGACAAAGTTAACATTCAGTACAGTCTTTCATCCCCAAACAGATGGCCAAACTGAGAGAACCAATAGAATGACGGAGGATATGCTCCGAATGTGCACCTTGGATTTCAAGAAGAGATGGGAAGATCATCTCTATATGGTGGAATTCGCCTACAATAATAGCTATCAAGCGAGTTTAAATATGACGCCTTTTGAAGCTTTGTATGGTAGGAAGTGTCGTACACCATTAGCTTGGGCGGAAACAGACAAATCTAAATTATATAAGCGTAAGGAAGTCAAAGAGGCTAATTTAACAATACACTCTATTCGAGAGAGGCTGGTAATGACTGAAGATATGCAAGCAAAATATTACAACACCAAACACTGAAATGTGGAGTTTGCGGTGGGCGATTGGGTATATTTGAAAATTAAACCTTTCAAGACCGTATCCAGGATTCAGTGCTTGAAAAAGCTGAGTCTGAGGTATCTTGGCCCATTTGAGGTGGTGGAACAAGTTGGAGATGCTGCCTATCGGCTAGCTCTTTCAGAGGAATTGAGTGGGTTGCATGATGTGTTTCACATATCAGTGCTTCGAGAAGCTGTGAAGGATCCAGCTCAAGTGATTGTGAATGATCGCGTATCGGTCAAATCCGGGATAACGATGAAGGTTAGGCCCATTCAAATCGAGGATAAAGTGGTTAAGCAGCTGCGGAACAAGCCAATCGAGATGGTCGAGGTCCGGTGGGACAACTGTGGTCGTGAAGAGCTAATATGGGAGCGGAAGCAGACCATACGTGCTGAATATCCCAATTTGTTTACCTAAAATATTGTAACATTTGTTATTGAGTAGAAACTACCGATTCGTTACTGGTTGCTGCTTGGTGCTGTATACAAATTTCGGGACGAAATTTTTGTAAGGTGGGGAGGATTGTAACACCCCAAAAGAAGTAGTGGTCATTGGGGGTTACCGTGCATTGATAGTATTATCGCGGGCGGTAGCACAGTGACTTAAAAGACCAAGCACTCGGGTTGGGTACCGCAGACCTAGCGCGTCGCGGTAGCCACTCAATGCTTTTGACCACTCAATGCTTTCAACCACTAAACGTTGTCGAACAATCATCGAGCGCGCTAACGCCATGCGGTAAGAGTTACCGCGCCATGCTACTCGCTTGATGAACGTCGAACGGTTTACCTCCAAGCGCTAAAGTGTTATTGCGGGGCGCCAACTCTGATAGCAGCGCCAACTGGTCAAAGCGGTTACCGTCTATGTTACCGCGCGACGGTAATAGTTACCACACGACGGTATCTTTTGTATAAGGATGGACTTGAGATTTTATTCTCATCTTCTCATATCCTTTCTTTGCTGGGAAGGAAGAGGAGGAACGTTCAGGAGCTTGTGTGAAGATTGATCCAAGGTTTGCTTGTAATTGGAATCACGAGTCGACGCTAGATCCGCGAAGAGGAAGTTATGGCAATCAATTCCATCCGGATCATAGATCACGGTCATGGCTCCGAAAAGATCTTCAATGATAACGATCTTCTTTCTTGGACACGTGAAGTCCTTATTTGGCATATGCATGGATTTCCCCATCAAAAGGTGAAATATTGAGGGATTTTTGTTGTGTTGATTCTTGATATCCCCAAGAGGTCTTGCATATATATCCAGAAATGTATAATACGGAATAGACATACTGTGTGAAGCTCATCTGGACAGGTTGGTCTAGATTGGTGATGTTTTATTTTGCGCACCGGAGAAGACTCTGCATATAAACGAGCATTTTGTGGAGTCGGTGGGTTGTGCCTGTGAAATGGAGTCGCAGGAAGTATTGGAGTGGAATTCCAAGAAAATACCCTCAAAGTGCATGTGATGTATGTTATGAAAGTCCAGTGTTTCTGGCACTGTAGGTGGCTGCAAGGATTTTTGGATGGTTGGTCCAATTATGGTTAGGGCTGGGGACGAAAAGTGAGTTCTGTCGCTAAATGTCGGGCGATAGTGATTGTCGCTGGCGATAGCTCCTAGCTAACCTGTGATTGTGAAGCCAGTCCTTGGTGGACAGTATGAATATTATGAGCTATGAGTTCTTAAAAGACTTCATGCTGAATGGAAAAGGGAGAAGCCGACCCGCATCATTTGTGGCGATTTGAGCAACGGGTAAAGGCTGACCCGTTCCGCGTTATGGTTGTCAACTTGAGTTGCCCGGGTTATTGGGCATTCGTTGTAACACATAATGAGAGTCTTAGACATGCATGCCATTAGGACTAAAGTCTCCGGCTGTAGGCCGTGGAGTGCAATGCTCAAGGTTGCCGTTGGAAACGGTGGTGTGGCCTGATACTTTAGCACATCGAATATGTGCCCTGAGTGCACATAATGTTTGGCCGTTGAAGCCTTCGTTTATGATATGTTGAACTGTGCATTAGTGCACGTTCTTGTGATATATCTGCTTATGAAATGTTATGCCTGTAGGGAAGGAATACCGCTGCCCCGAGTACGAGATATGATCAGTATAAATTGGTCAGCTAAATGCTGACAGTTGCTTTGTTTTCCACTATTGCGATGGATTGTTCCAGTGCAGGTGCAGGAGAGCCGAGTGGAAAATAGTGGGCTGAAGCTCTTGTTGTTGTTGTTGTTGTTGCTGCTATGCTGGCCCTCGAAGGCCAAAGAATGAAATGTTTTCTGAATTTCATGTGTGGTCGGCCTGCGTGCCGATGTATGTAATCCACACGTATGAAGAAAACTTATAAGGCCTTAAGGCCAAATATTTTGTGTATTTTGTAAACATTCCTTGTAGATATATAAATGTGGTTATTTATATATAGTGGACATTCATGATAGCTGAGTTCAAACTTAACCCCTAATGCTTCCGCTAGAATGCTCTGAGTTAGGATGAGTGGTTTGGTCTTTGATATTAACCTGTAACCTCGTCGTTTGTTTGTGGCATATAGTGTGGGCCCCCGATCGGACCTTCTATTATATGTTGTAGGATCTTGTGGCGCCCTTAGAGGGGGGGGGATGAATAAGGGCTCTTTAAAATTTTTTTAACTTTTTATAAAATATAAGACTAGCTACTATGAATGAGAAAGATCAATGAAATGAATAACAAGATTATACTTCTTCAAAATGAATATGTAAAATGATTCCAATAAAGCTTGAAATCAAGGCTTACAACGATAATAGTTTTTAGCTTTTTTTTCACCGATCCTTCTCCCAAGAACCGGTAGGCTATAGTCAATATCTCCCTAGATATGCCTACTAGCCTCCCCCTAGATCAAACCTATGATCTAGACGCTGCACAACTCGCTGCGATTTACTCCTAAGCCTCACACGGACCTAGACACCACACACAAGGTGGTGATTTGCCCCTAAGACACACACGGACTTAGACACCACACACAAGGTGGTGATTTTCCCTACCCAATTACAAAGAAAAAGAATGAAAATGAAAGTACAATAGTAAAACTTAAAAACTCCCTCAAAATCACGAGCTCTGAAGATGATGATGGACGAACAAGAAGATCTCCAATCTTGAACGCACGGTCGTATCTCCTTCGCTCTTGAGATTTCAACGGACCAAGGGAGTTCGTCTGGAAACGGAGATGAAGGCTCTGAAAATTCTCTGGGAAAACCAAGCTTTACCCGATCCAACCCTTCCCTGAAATTTTTGGCCGTATATATCATTTCACGCTATCGCCGGCGTTAGCGTTAACGCCCCGCGATAGTGATAACTCTCCGTTGCTTGACACGTGGCACACGTCGCGCTGATTTTCAGATCTGAGCGGAAAACGTGACGATCGTGGGATATCGCTCGGCGACATCGGTATCGCCCCGCGATATCGCTGATCGTGACTGACTTCGTGCGCGGCAACGTGCGGATTAAGGCTGATGTCAGCAGAAACTGATTATGCTATCGCCCGCGGTATCGTTATCGCCAGTGATAGCGCGTTTTTCCTTTTCATCAATGTCATGCTCAGCCTTTCTTTTGTACATAAAAATGCTGTTGTCTCTCTTAGATCCTCAATAGATTCACGCAAAGAACCTCCTCTTTGGAGTGGTTGTCTTGATGACGAGGCAGCCCTAGGAGATGGACCTCTAGCTGGTTCTACGGTATGTATCGCCGGGATACAATCATCAATGTAGAACTCCTGATCTATCCAATCATATTTTTGATATACGATCCTTTGAATAACACTTCCTAAAGGAAGTGTATTCAGTTTCCTCCTAAGGGGATGCTTCATTTTATATGTATATCGTATGATGGATAACACAAAATCCGCCACGTCAAACTTGACTCTCTCTAATACATAATACGTCACTAAGCTCAATTGAGCCGTGATCTTCTTTGTGTCACCGGACTTCAACATAACCGTGTTTCTTAATATGTCTTGAATCACAAATGCATCGCGAGAGAGTGATGAGACGTCTTGAATCAAACTCCTATTTTCTTTTCCATGAAGGACTTGATTCAATATACTCCAATCACGATCCTTACGGTAATTCTCTACTATATCAAAAAAATGATCCTCACAAGTGGCAAGACTATATTCTCGTCTCAAATCAGCATGAGTAATATCTATTTGCGCTCCTTGGATTCGAGACCTTACTCCTCCATTCAACCCCGTATATTTAGGGTCTTCTAAATTATTATAAAAATCCCTTACGAAGATGGAGCTAAAAGTGTTCGGTACAATGAGAGACATTATACCTGACTCCACAAACAGTTCATAGATATGTGGTGGCAGTGATTCATCCAAAAGTTTAGCAATACCAACTGACGCATTCTCAATTCCCGGGTATGTTTGATATGATGCATGAGGATTGCGGCTGGTACTCTTTCTTGCACTGGATGATGATGTCATTTCCTGAAAACATAATTAAAACATCGTGTTAACTCAAAAATTAAATTTTCCAAGTTTTTTTCTGTCGCCGGCGACAGTACTAACGCCGGGCGATAGTAGAAAAACTTCTTTTTTTTGAAATGACCGGTAGATTTTCTCTCTTAGGTGTAACACCCCCACCTGTCACATGACATATAACGGTGGGTCCGGCCGAGGCACCACGCCATATAGCACAGACAAGCAAAGGAATCACGCGTGGAAATCAAAATTTATGCGTATCCTTAACTCATTCCATTCTAGCGCAGCATTTTTTTCTTGTTAACTTGAACTCAAACCAGAATGTCCACCCATATATAAATACCACATTTATATAAAAACAACACCAGGAATGTATACAACTCACACACCCTGGCCTTATGGCCTTACAAGTTCCTCTTTACATAGCAATAAGTTCGTACATCGGCACGCAGGCCGGCCACACATGAAATCCAACCACGATTCTTCACATAGCCTTCAAGGACTACGAACACCACACTAGCCAATCCACTTATTCTGTCCAAACCGCAGCACCTGCAAGTCATCATCCAAGCCAACACAGAAAACAAAGTAACGGTCAGCATTGCTGACCCATTATAACGACCCTACCCCCTACCTGGGGCAGTGGTTCCTTCCCTGTATACAGTGCTTCCTTTTTCATCAAGCATCAGCAAACATCACCAAATCATATCATAGGATCATTCTCTTTATGCCACTATCTAACAAACACACCACATCACAAACGCTGGAGTCCACCAACGCTCCGTGCACTCAGGGCACCTTCTTGGCGTACCGGAATCCACCGTCGTACACCGCTGTCTCTCGAGGTTTTAACTTGTTGGTTGACCGGCCCTAGTCCACCAGCTCGCAGGCTGGCGACATCCCGCCCAAGCCACTCAGAGGTCCATCCTCACAGCATCACAAACAGAGCAGACCGACCCACACTCCGTGGTGTAGCAAGCCGGGTTTATCTAAGCTCCCCAGACATTGTCTACCCATCGATCCCCCTCCTAATCCGATCGACCCACACCATATGGTGCAGCAACCCGGGTTTAACTCGGCTCCCCTAGCATTGCCGCCCATCGATCCCTTCCTTAACTAGATCAACCCACCCTAGTGGTGTAACAGGCCGGGTTTATCACGAGCTCCCCAGGCGTGCTACCAATTGATCATCACATAACCAGGAGCTTCATCAAAGCCTCCTTACAATCATCACATCCATACATACATCACAACAGAAATCCGTTTTGCACATCATCAAAGCCACGGAGTCTTCTCCGGTTTACCCATGAACATCACCAATCCAGACTACCGGTCCAGATGGGCTTCACACAGCATGCCTACGCCGTACTTCATAATTCCGGCTCTAGATGCAGACTCAACAAAGGAATCACTTCCGCGATCCACCTCTTGGTGGAGGATTCCAAGCACATATATAGAGAAAGGACTTCGATGTCCAAGAAGGAGATCGTTACCCTTGAAGATCGCTTCGGCGCCATGAAGTAGCCGGATGGAAATCACCGCCTCGGCTCTGCCTTCACGAATCCGCTCTCGGATCTTCGCTCCGCACTCCGCAGCTCCTACAGCAGCTGGAAGACTCCTCCCTTCTCTCTCCCTTAGGCCTTTCTTCTTTCTCTCTTGAAATGAAGATGAAGAAGAAGAAGAAAATAAAAGAGGGTTTTAAATCCCCTTTTCTTGGCCTTCTAGACACCTGGACAAAGCCCAGCCACTGGATCCAGGAAGAGGGAAACAAACGGCTCAGATCTGGCCAGAAAAGCTAAGACACGGCCTGACACGCCCTGTGACACGCCCGTGTCACAGGCCGTGTCCCCCTAAGCGGCAGACAACGGACTCAATCCAACCAGTACACGCCCGTGTGACACGCCCGTGTCACGGCCGTGTACCCGACACGCCCTCAGACACGCCCATGTCTGTGGCCGTGTTCCTCAATAGAAATAATCCCAATCTAACCCGAGACTTCACACGGCCTGGCACACGGCTTGGCACACGCCCGTGTTCATGGCCGTGTGCACCAGGACACACCCGTGTCCCGCAAACACGCCCTAACCCGAGACGTCGAGCTGAATTTGACGCCCACTGACACGCCCTGTGACATGCCCGTGTCACAGGCCGTGTCCTCACTGGAACTCGATACTCGACAATCGTCGCGTAACACTCGTCGAGCATGTCGACACGGCATCCGACACGGCCGTGTCCTGGGCCGTGTGCCCCCTCTCGACGATGTCGAGCGAAAATCGTCGACACCAAGTCCAATCATCGACACAACCTCGACACGCCCTGCGGCACGCCCGTGTCGCAGGCCGTGTCAGCTGACACGCCCTGGGACACGCCCGTGTCCCAGGCCGTGTCACCCATGCCTGAACCCGATTTTGCTCAAAATGATTCTCTTGACTTTGGGGTGTTACAATCCTCCCCCCCCCTTCAAATAATTTCGTCCTCGAAATTTGACTCCACACAGCCAATCCATCATAACATCACAAAATCGTATACCCCAAGCCTTCGCACACACTAACAAACAGACAGCACAACAAACATCCCTAACTTGTGCACCTTCAACCACATAAAACCGCAAAACAAAACAACATACTTGATTTATTTCGTCACAATCACAAGTGCACCAAGCGATTATAGAAATCGACAACTATAGATATAAACATCATTTACATCAGCCATCCAGTTCTGATTCAGTCAAAAGTGATGCACATCAGCTATTATTCATCACACCTGCTATCGAAACATAGTTTACATACACAACTTTCATAACATCGAAATGATTCACATCACCGTTCACTTCCGCTCAGCCTCTCGATTTTGAAATTCACGATTTAAAGATAAATGAACCGCTCGAGGCTGAATTTCACCAACTGAGCTTTGCGGCTCTTGCACTTCCATCGCATGCAAGCGAGGTTGCGTCCGGGGTGCAGATGATTCAGCCACTGCTTTCCCTTTTTCTTCATATGACGCACCTGTCTTTTTCTCACTCCCTGGAGGGACATTCCAACAGAATTTTGCTATGTGTCCTTGCTGCCCACATTTATAACATATACGTGTATCCACACGTCCTGACCCATACGTCGCCCCCGATGAAACAGTCGACGGAGCTACTTCCACCGGTCTAAATCTTTTCTTCTCTTGTCGTCGAAACTCCGATTGATCCGATGGTGACATCTTAAACTCTGACTTTTCCCTTGTCAGTCTCTTATTCTCTCGTACTCGCTTCATATCCTTCTCCAAGGCACGGGCTGTATCGACCAATGCTTGGAAGCCTTGGCTCACTGAACTCGAAAGTGCCAACCGTAATTCATCCCGTAAGCCTTCATAAAACCGATTTGTCTTTCGCGCTTCCTCCGCAAAGGTCGATCCCGCATATCTCCCCAATCTTGTAAATTCATGCAGGTAGGTATCAATATCTCGCTCACCCTGCACCAAACGGAGAAACTCATTTTCCATCGCAATCCTCTGCGACACTGGCACATACTTGGCTAAAAATATTTGCGAGAATTCATCCATGGAAACCTCCGTTAAACCTCGACCTGCCAAGTGATGTACTTCAATCTCATCCCACCACAATCGCGCATCACCCTCCAACAGAAAAGTGGCCAACATCACTTTCTGTTCCTCGACCGTCCTGATTGCGGTTAGGATCCGTTTTACTCTTGCCAACCAATCTTCTGCCTGCGTTGGTGAGAGCGCTCCACCAAACGTCGGTGGATGAAAGTGCATAAAACGTGACAATGCGTCGTCACTTGCTTGCGCCTCCACCACCTCGGCAGCATGCTCTTGCCTTCCACCAGGTCTTGCCTGTCCAGTTGGTTGTGCTTGTAACACTGCAAGCACTGTCTCCGCCACCACCCGTATGGCCTCTGCCGAGGGAGGCATCGGCGCTTCCACGGGTGCTACACTTTCATCCGACCGCTGGGGCTCAGACGGCCCAGCTCCATCCCTCGCCACCTATCAATGTACAGAAAACCATTAAATTCGTCCAAATCATAATGGTACGGGTACATTGGCTACACACGCACGCACATCATGTGCATGACATACATTCCTAGTGGACATTCATGAGTTCAATTATGTTCTCTCCTCCCAAACAATCTCAACCTGGCTCTGATACCACTTTGTAACACCCCCACCTGTCACATGACATATAATGGTGGGTCCGGCCGGGGCCCCACGCCATATAGCACAGACAAGCAAAGGAATCACGTGTGGAAATCAAAATCTATGCGTATCCTTAACTCATTCCATTCTAGCGCAGCATTTTTTTCTTGTTAACTTGAACTCAAACCAGAATGTCCACCCATATATAAATACCACATTTATATAAAAACAACACCAGGAATGTATACAACTCACACACCCTGGCCTTATGGCCTTACAAGTTCCTCTTTACATAGCAATAAGTTCGTACATCGGCACGCAGGCCGGCCACACATGAAATCCAACCACGATTCTTCACATAGCCTTCAAGGACTACGAACACCAGACTAGCCAATCCACTTATTCTGTCCAAACCGCAGCACCTGCAAGTCATCATCCAAGCCAACACAGAAAACAAAGTAACGGTCAGCATTGCTGACCCATTATAACGACCCTACCCCCTACCCGGGGCAGTGGTTCCTTCCCTGTATACAGTGCTTCCTTTTTCATCAAGCATCAGCAAACATCACCAAATCATATCATAGGATCATTCTCTTTATGCCACTATCTAACAAACACACCACATCACAAACGCTGGAGTCCACCAACGCTCCGTGCACTCAGGGCACCTTCTTGGCGTACCGGAATCCACCGTCGTACACCGCTGTCTCTCGAGGTTTTAACTTGTTGGTTGACCGGCCCTAGTCCACCAGCTCGCAGGCTGGCGACATCCCGCCCAAGCCACTCAGAGGTCCATCCTCACAGCATCACAAACAGAGCAGACCGACCCACACTCCATGGTGTAGCAAGTCGGGTTTATCTAAGCTCCCCAGGCATTGTCTACCCATCGATCCCCCTCCTAATCCGATCGACCCACACCATGTGGTGCAGCAACCCGGGTTTAACTCGGCTCCCCTAGCATTGCCGCCCATCGATCCCTTCCTTAACTAGATCAACCCACCCTAGTGGTGTAACAGGCCGGGTTTATCACGAGCTCCCCAGGCGTGCTACCAATTGATCATCACATAACCAGGAGCTTCATCAAAGCCTCCTTACAATCATCACATCCATACATGCATCACAACAGAAATCCGTTTTGCACATCATCAAAGCCACGGAGTCTTCTCCGGTTTACCCATGAACATCACCAATCCAGACTACCGGTCCAGATGGGCTTCACACAACATGCCTACGCCGTACTTCATAATTCCGGCTCTAGATGCAGACTCAACAAAGGAATCACTTCCGCGATCCACCTCTTGGTGGAGGATTCCAAGCACATGTATAGAGAAAGGACTTCGATGTCCAAGAAGGAGATCGTTACCCTTGAAGATCGCTTCGGCGCCATGAAGTAGCCGGATGGAAATCACCGCCTCGGCTCTGCCTTCATGAATACGCTCTCGGATCTTCGCTCCGCACTCCGCAGCTCCTACATCAGCTGAAAGACTCCTCCCTTCTCTCTCCCTTAGGCCTTTCTTCTTTCTCTCTTGAAATGAAGATGAAGAAGAAGAAGAAAATAAAAGAGCGTTTTAAATCCCCTTTTCTCGGCCTTCTAGACACCTGGACAAAGCCCAGCCACTGGATCCAGGAAGAGGGAAACAAACGGCTCAGATCTGGCCAGAAAAGCTAAGACACGGCCTGACACGCCCTGTGACACGCCCGTGTCACAGGCCGTGTCCCCCTAAGCGGCAGACAACCGACTCAATCCAACCAGTACACGCCCGTGCCACGGCCGTGTACCCGACACGCCCTCAGACACGCCCGTGTCTGTGGCCGTGTTCCTCAACAGAAATAATCCCAATCCAACCCGAGACTTCACACGGCCTGGCACACGGCTTGGCACACGCCCGTGTTCATGGCCGTGTGCACCAGGACACACCCGTGTCACGCAAACACGCCCTAACCCGAGACGTCGAGCTGAATTTGACGCCCACTGACACGCCCTGTGACACGCCCGTGTCACAGGCCGTGTCCTCACTGGAACTCGATACTCGACGATCGTCGTGTAACACTCGTCGAGCATGTCGACACGGCATCCGACACGGCCGTGTCCTGGGCCGTGTGCCCCCTCTCGACGATGTCGAGCGAAAATCGTCGACACCAAGTCCAATCGTCGACACAACCTCGACACGCCCTGCGACACGCCCGTGTCGCAGGCCGTGTCAGCTGACACGCCCTGGGACACGCCCGTGTCCCAGGCCGTGTCACCCATGCCTGAACCCGATTTTGCTCAAAATGATTCTCTTGACTTTGGGGTGTTACATTAGGTTCAGAAAAATTACTAAACTTCCATACATCTCAAAGATCTATAACCTATAACTCGTTTTTTGAAAGGATTTTGCATCAAAATGGTATGTTCTTCAAAAAATTTTTCTTAACAAAATCTATGACCAAAATCAAATTTTTTTCCTAGATCTATCTCCTTTCATGCTATAGATTGCAGATCTATATTTTTTTGAAGAAAAACATCACCATAAAGAGGGATCTAAGCCTTACCTTTTAGAGTTTTGAGGGTTTCCGCTGAAGAAGACAATGCCAAACAGCCCAGGGTCGGTCAAAGCAGGAAATGAGTCAGCCCCCTTCGGTTTTTTCGCCTTTAATATCAAAAACCGCTATCGCCGCGCGGTATCGCTACCGCTGGCGATAGTGTATTTTTTCAGCCACACTTTCCAAAAAATTCTGCAATTTTTTTAAAAAACCTGTTTATAGTATTATCGTAAAGTTTTGGATGCTTATCAGAATACAATACATAGTACCTGTGTGATTATTAGTTTATCAGTTGTTTGAACATTTTTTACTTGTCGTGCTCTTGATATCTACCTGTATCATTGATGACTGGAACTTGAATAGACTTGTTTCCGCATGCCTCTAAGTATGAGTAATATTTTATGCTTGATAATGTGCTCACACTGACACGAGCTGATATTTACACATCCTTAAGTTTCTTCTTACATGCTATTGGTTTGTTTCAAAGATTCGCATACAACGCTAACATTTTCATTTATGCCTCATTCACACTGATTTTCCAAAATGATGGCCATTCTGAAAAACCCTTTTTGGGGTTTGCAATACAAGTGAATTCGGAGTCCTAAGTCACAGTTTCTTAAAAAAAAATGAATGCAAAATAAAAAAAACAACAATTACACATGACTAGGATACTCCAATCAAGCTCTACTCACCCTCCTGATAAGTCTTAATGAGCATTGTGAGGTTGAGCACCTTGATAAGGATTGTAAACTGTCTTGTGCAAACCCACTTGACCATTTTTTTGAAAAAAAAAATCGTTATGACATGAGGTTATCTATGTAAATGTGTTAGCTTCTTGTATCCATATCTTGCAAACCTTCCTGTAACATTATTTCTTAAGGAATATGTATACTAAATCACTCTTCACATGTACACAACATTATCACTTATAAAATTTCTTCTCATGAGAATTGGACCGGTCATAGTTCTTCTCTTCCATTTCATCAATTTTCCTGTTTTCGATATCTTCACCTGACAATTTTTCAATGTTTCAATTCAACTCTTAAATTAATTTTTTCCATAGCCTACATTTTTTTGATAAACTTCCAAATCTTCAGGTAACACTATTCCATGGTTTTTCCTGTCTCTATCATACTACTCGTGTTTCTCCATTCTATTTCTACTCACTCAGCTTCTTTCAGCTTCCGCATCTCCACCTCGTTTTCTTTCCACCATCTTTTGCTAATACCAAAAGGGGGAGATTCAGTACGAAATAAATTGATTAGTACATTTAGGGAGAGTACCTATTTCTTTTAATTGATTAGTACATTTAGGGGGAGTACCTATTTCTTTTTTTTTGAATAGGGGGACAATATAGGGGGAGCAATATTTATTAAATGAGGAGTTTATTATAATTTGTTATGCACTTTGATTCATATTGATTATTAGAATTGTTTCACATTCTCCTGATCTCATGCAATTTCTTTCTTAGTGGATTTGTTATTATCAAAAGGGGGAGATTGTTGGAGCATGCGTTCCGCGCTTCTTAGTTTGAGAATAACAAATCCCGGATGTATTTGATCTTGGTATGTGTTTTAAATGTGCAGGGACAACAGCATTTTTATGTACAAAAGAAAGGCTGAGCATGGCATTGATGAAAAGGAAAAACGCGCTATCACTGGCGATAACGATACCGCGGGCGATAGCATAATCAGTTTCTGCTGACGTCAGCCTTAATCCGCACGTTGCCGCGCACGAAGTCAGTCACGATCAGCGATATCGCTGATCGTGACTGACTTCGTGCGCGGCAACGTGCGGATTAAGGCTGACGTCAGCAGAAACTGATTATGCTATCGCCCGCGGTATCGTTATCGCCAGTGATAGCGCGTTTTTCCTTTTCATCAATGTCATGCTCAGCCTTTATTTTGTACATAAAAATGCTGTTGTCCCTGCACATTTAAAACACATACCAAGATCAAATACATCCGGGATTTGTTATTCTCAAACTAAGAAGCGCGGAACGCATGCTCCAACATATGTCATGCAACAGATGAAGATGTTACACTGGGACTCACTTCGGCGAGCTGGCACCAGGTCGGAGAGGGCGGCTCGCCATTGAGCGAGGTCGTCTCGCCTAACCTAAATTTTATTGATGGGTTCGCCCTGTCCTGGTTGGGTACAAACATGGCTGGGGATCGCCAAATTGGGGTTGTACAGCTTTAAATCGAGTTTTCGCTTAACTTGTAATAGAAACCAATGAATGGTCATAACAAGCACAAATCTTTTGATAAGTCTTACAATTTAACCAATATTAGAATCACGTGCATCAAATTAAACCACGTGGACCTTTCATTGATTACAGCTTATGACATTTCGTGTTCGAATCTAGGCTATACTCCAGAGTAAGCTAATAATTAAAATTATTTTTGTTAGACTCTCTTATTTATCTATCCTACCAGCTTAGCCTCACTTAATAGATTGATATACAAATACTTCTATTATAATGCCCAAATTTTCTAAAAATAATAGGAAGTTGGTCATTGGAGGTTACCGTCATGCGATAGAGCTAGCGTTGGCGGTTTTCAGCTATTTTAAAATACCATTATCACTGTAAGGTACCGCCTATCGGTAGAGGTACCGCTAACGGTAGTGTACCACATGTCATGGCGTATTGAGGTGGTCGTTGAGCGACAAAGCGGTGCTGGATAAGACTACCGCCTTCGCCTAAGTTACCGCTCGACGATAGCTAGTTACCGCGCAGTGGTTGCTATTTAAAATGCGAGCTCAACGAATCATGGTCATCCACTCCTTAGGAGGTGGAGATCTTATGGCTGAGAGTTCAACCTAGATTGTTAAAAGGTTGTGAAATGGCTTAGACTTCTCATTCTCTCCCTCACATTCTCTCTCCTTCATTTTGATAAAGGACTATCTCTCTTGTTTTTTGAGAAGAGAAGCAAGAAGGGAGAAGAAGAGAGGGAAGAAGAGGAAGGAGAAGCATGATCAACCTTAGAGAAGAGTTTGGAGGCATTCTTGTGATCAGAGTAGCAAGCCGAAGCTAGATCCGCAGAGAGAAAATCGTTGTGGATGTTTCCATCTGGATCAATTGCAAGCTCATGGCTCCTAAATGATCAACAATGGTAATAATCTTTCTTTTTGGACATGGGAAGTCTTTATTTGTAATATACATGGAAACCCTCACCAAATGGTGAAGAACAAAAAGTTTCTAATAGGTTGATAGGTGATATCCCCGGTAGTAAACTTGCATATAGAATCTAGAATCGAAGTATGAAATAGGCATGTTATGAGAAGCCCATCCGGACAGGTTTGTCTGGATTGGTGATGATTATCTTTTTGATTGCGTGACGGAGAACACTTCATGATAAGTATGTTGTTTTCGGGTTCTGAGTGTTGTAGAGTGATGTAGGGATTCTTGGAAGCTAACTCTAGGAAACACCCAAAAAAGTGGATAGAAACGTTGTTCTGTACAACGGTAGTGTTACCACTGGCGGTAGCTCTCAGAGAGCTTTTGATTGTGGTTGCAAAGCCCATGTCCATGAGACAAGGTGAGTAGCATGTTGAGCTGAGAGCCTAGAGTGCCCAGCTATAATGGCCATGAGAGCCAACCCTAAAACATAACACAGTTATGTATTTTGTAAATAGGAAAGGGGAGGTCGACCTGCATCATTGTTGAAACTGAAGAATCGGTCTCTGTGGAGTTCGACCATTGGGGAAGGGGTGATCGCACACTTACTTCTCTCTCACAAGCCAAACAACTAGAGACTTAGCACGAGGAGCAGACCCAAGACTCTAGCACTGAGGTCTCACCACATACTCGAAAGATCTTAGAGCGCTTCCTCTCCTTATCCAAGTGCTGAGCTAAGGATACCTCAGAAAGCGCAAGAAGACCAGGGCACAAGTAAGCATGCCTTCTGAGGTACCCCCTTGGGGTCTATTTATAGTTTTCTGAAAATGGTCTGCCAACAGCCAACATCCGTTATTCTAAACAGTTATATGCAGTCCAAGGGGGGTAAAATGGTAAAAATACATCATACAACACTTGGTCGAGTGGCCCTCAAAGACCTCCACTCGCATGGGGTGGCGAGTACTCGAAGGTGCTAGCACTCACCGCCTCCTTATGGCCCTGGGCGAGTGCAGGCCAGAAATATCCCACTCTCCAACTGCCTGTCGAGATCTATGGGCGAGTGCAAGCCTGCTGCTCCACTCACCCCTATTCCGCTCCACTGCCCCTGGGCGAGCCGACGGGGCTGCAGAGATCTTACTCAATGCCAAGAAAAAGGCGTTGAGTGTCTGGGCTTCACTCAACGCCAAGGAAAGAGGCGTCGGGTGAACAAGCCTCACTCAACGTCGAGATCAAAAGGCACTGAGTGAGTTTGTCTCACTCGATGTCGAGGCGAAAGGCGTCGAGTGGACTCGATGTCAGGGGCCCGACTCGCCTAGGACTTGAATAAGATGACTTGGCCGGTCTGGCACCTGTCGATACCCACTCGCCGGATATGGGGTTGTACACAATCCACGCTCTTTGTGAGGTTGCCCCAAGCTCGGAAAGAAACATCCAACCACGCGAAATGTGGTGAGTGAGGTAGTAGCCAGAGAGAATCTTTCGGTGGGATCCACCTACGGGTATATATATGCACCCACGTACCCGGATGACGTTTGACATTCCCCTTACTCTGACCCTGCTAAGATGCCTCTTTCCAAAGAGCTCCAAGAGAGGTTGGACCGTGCTTGAGGGCTCAATGCCAATCGTGCTGCTAGCCTGGTCGGTGTCACCCTCAGCGCTTTACCACACTAGCCTCCCAATCCCCAGCCTGCCAAAAAGGACAAGTCAGCCCCAAAAACTGCGAGTCCGTCTATCGCGACCTGGCCTCCACCCCAGATGATGGACTTGCTTCTTACACTTAGCCAGCTCCTGATCAAAAGGGAAAGGGTATAATTGAGATTCTTGCTGACCGAGACAGCCATCAGATCGACTCTGAGGTCTCCACGCCGCGAGTTGACTCCCCCCGCGATGACTCGCGGCCTAAAACTCTGCCTACTTGCCAGCGAGACCCATCTCCCCCTTTGGGACCACGGGGTTGGACTCGCAGAAGCCAAAGTCGCCAGCCCGTGTACCCTCTCGACAACCCACACCCGCTCCTGCACTCGTGAGAGGGGGTGCCGGAGACATCCCTATTCCGAGCTTCACGCTCATCTCCCCAGGATCCCAACTTCCGGGTCGCGGCAAGAACCTTGCCTTGCATTCTACCTACACCTTTTGGGGGCAGCCAAGCTCATCCCATAATCTCTACTTTCATCATAACATCTCGCCTAGTTCTTTTGAAGCACTCTCCATTTGTATACTTATCTTGATTACTAGTCTTTGCAGATCTCCACGGGCAATCCGAGGCTGAAGAATCTTCTGAGCTAGCCCAACACTCGCCACCCCCTCCCCAAATACGATAAAGAACTTCCTGGACATCTCGCTAGACTCTGCCGAGCTGAGGAAGCGAGTCGTCGAGGTCTTCAAGAAATAGGCGCGCGCGCTATGCATGATGCAGGTGGACGGTGATCTCAACGAGCAGAGGCTACAGCCGCTGGAGCGGGATTACATACTACTCGCGGATGAGGTTAAGAGCGGCTCGGCGAGCGGGATGACATCTCCCACCCCTCTTATGGACAGGATTAGCGAGAACATGCAGTTCATCCACCATGATCTGGAGTTGTTCCGCGAGTTCAACAACCCTCGCCGACCTCCGAGGATGGGGACGCGAGGTCGGGGTAGGTGGAAATGGCTCCCTAGCTGAGCCTACCGGCACTTCCCCCCCAGCCCCCAGCTCGTACGAGCTGAAATAACTCTGCTTGTTGTACTTTCCTATTCTGAATTGTGAGAACCCCCTATCTGTAATAACTTGGACAATTTTTTTAGATTTCTGTTTATTGATTCTGCATAATATGTTGCGCTTTAGGTTCAGCTCGCCATAGGATAGAACAGGTCACAGGGGTCGATGAGTCGGGATCGACGAGCTGGACTGACCGGTCAGCTCAGCCATTAATTCTGTTTTCTATAAAAAGGCCCCCTCACTAACCCTCAGACTATCGCCTTTACTGCTTACTCTTACTCCCCTTTACTTGCCCTTCTCGCCACCTTGACTCGTGCCATAATCATTGAAAACATGGGCAAAACGCGACCCGATGCGGCTGGGAGATCGCCGACTTCACTGTCGACTACATACCCCTGGGGTTCTCTGCAAGCAGACACACGATAGGTGAGGCCATCAACTCCTTCTATGAGGATGATACTATATTCCCCATCTCGTACTTGGAGGTGGGGTTGTGCCCCCCCACTATAGCCAGAAATCCGCCAGATCCTGAAGTACTACGGGGCGTTCCCCGCCCAACCGAACTAGAATGCCATCACCATGATGGTGGCATTCGCCTGCTACCTCCGCCGAGAGTGGATTGAGTTCAACCTGACAGTCTTCAGGAAACTCTTCATCTACCGTACGACCAATGACGGGGTCACCTTCCTGGCCGGCTCATAGTTCAAGGTCCGCAAAATGGCTAACAAGAACCACAACTGGTTCTTCAAGCTCATCTTCATCAAGGGTGAGCTCGGCAACATACCCTTCTCGCCTCGGCATAGGAGAGAGGATGTGTACCGGCCCCCGATAGTGATGGGGAATGATGCCGAGCTCCGCAAGTTCTTCCTCAACAATGAATTTGAGGTCGTCTTCCTTTGAAGGGGCCTCGACTCGCTTCTCCTGGTTCCGCCCGGCGAAGGTATAGCTATTTCCCTTCTTTCCTCAATAAACTCGCGTACATATAATAACAATTTTCTAACTTCCAAGTTCTATCTATAGGGGAACGGCTGATTCCCGAGCACCCGCCTTTTGCAGCCTCGGGACTCTACCCGGATCCATTCGCGCGCGAGCATGCAGCCGCAACAACCTACTGTGGCGAGCTGGGGTTGGGGAAACATTCCTACAACAAGAAGCGACCCGAACCCGTGAGATCCATCTCACCCCATCTTGTTACACCTCCAAAAAAGATGAAGAAGGTAGTGATGGTCTCCAGGGGAGAACAACAATAACAACATCAAATATACCTGAGCTCCCCAGAGACCATGCTAGAGAAGTATCCAGAGAAGGATCAAGGCGAAGGCGACCCGCCTGCCTCCAACACCGTCGATGAGTTCGCTGCTCGCGAGCCGGGGCTGTCAAAATACCATCTGAACTTTGGTCTCGGCGGGAAGATCATGGACCGGCTCGGCGCGCCGATGGTCCAATGGGATGAGCAGGCTCACCGAGTCTTCATCTCCTCCATCCATCCCTCTTGGTTGGAGCGCCGCGACCTATAATGGTACGAACCTCCAGCGGCTCGCCCATGGGAGCTCGCGAGCTCAAATGCACGTGCTGGAGCTCACACATATGTCGACTCGCCGCAACTTCCAGCTCGGCTGTGACTTGGTGAAGGCGGAGCAGGAGCGGGATGTCGCGAAGGACGACGTCGTTGGCCTGGCAAAGCGGCTTCAGATCGATCGCCGAGTGCCTCCTCACAAAAGCTGTCAGCGGGGTGGTAAGTATTGATTGACCACTTCTCTTTTCCTTTAGTTTCTCGCAATCTCTTATCTTTTCTTGCCTAACAGGATGCCGATACAGCAGACCGCATGTGTGCTCGCGCTGCCGAGCTGCAGGAGAGAAACAAGGCACTGGAGGAGTAGAAAAAAGGCCTCCTGGGCGAGGTCAATCGCCTAATGGACATCGTCCTCCTCCCCTCTGGTGGCGAGCTGGGCGGCCCGATCAGGAGACCAAAGATCTTCACCGAGGCCGAGGTCATCAAGAAGCTGTGCGTCAACTCCATCAGTACTGCCGACTTCACCCTGCAAGGCAAGCGAGATATGCAGGCGTTGACGGAAGGCTGCGAGGAGATGACTGCGAGAGACTTGGTGCCAGAGCTGTTCTCCCCTCCCTCTTCCCCCCTGGCGAGAAGGAAGACAGCTTCAGGTCGCTCTTTAAGGACGTCGCTGGCTATATGGATGACAATTCTAGAGGGGAAGGCGAGAGTTAGCTCTCCCCCTTCCCTTTTTTTTGCTTATGTAAATCTCTCCCCTTCTAATTTTGTAACCTCGCCGAGGCGAGCTCCCATTTTGTAATGACATGTACATTAATTAATGAAAGATACTTTGTCGAATCTGCTTCTTTTTGGTGTAATTACTTTCTGTTTTGCACTCGCAAGCGCATACTGCCCCTTCATGGTGTGACCTCGCTACGATAGCATATGCTGCTAGTACTTGAGTTAGGATACGTACCCGTGAGGAGACCTTGGGATCTCGCCAACCCTAGACAATCAGGAGGTAGACCACTCGTCGCGCTGGATCTATGAACACTCAGTTCTCCTGCGAGATCTCTCCTTTCTAGAGACTTGTTCCAAGCCCAAAATTTCTCTGAACATTTCTAAGTAAAATCTTCATGGGATGGAGCGTAGTAGCTGAGCATAGCCTCAACCCGCCATTCTGCCGAGATCTCAGCTCGCCATCTGCGACCCTACCCTACTCAGATAGTTCCATACCCATGGTACTTGCAGAGATCTATCTCTCCACCTCCAGCTCGCACAAGGATTGTTGGACCTTATGTTTCCCAGCCTCTATCCCAAGTGACTTCAACAGCCTGATGGTGATTGTCAAGAGCATCCCGAGACTTTTCAGTAGAGCAAGAATAATGTTTATCAAGGATCCCGACCCTACCATCTAGGTGAAAGCCTGACAACGAGATCATCTCGAGGCTTAACTCCAGGGTCATAATGATGTCCATCGAGGATCGCAGCCCTGCCAGCTAGGTGGAAGCCTGACAGTGGGAGAATCTCAAGACCTAACCCCAGAGCAAGCATGACGTCCTTCGAAGATCCCGACCCTACCAGCTAGGTGGAAGCCTGACAACGGGAGCATTCTGAGACTTAAATCCAGGGTCATAACGATTTCCATCGAGGATCCCGACCCTGTCAGCTAGATGGAAGCCTGACAGTGGGAGCATCTCGAGACCTAACCCTAGAGCAAGCATGACGTCCATCGAAGATCCCGACCCTGCCAGCTAGGTGGAAGCCTGACAGTAGGAGCATTCCGAGACTTAATTCCAGGATCATAATGATGTCCATCGAGGATCCCGAGCTTGCCAGCTAGATGGAAGCCTGACAATGGGAGCATCTCGAGACCTAACCCTAGAGCAAGCATGACATCCATCGAAGGTCTCAGCCCTGTCAGCTAGGTGGAAGCCTGACTGCGAGAGCATTCCAAGACTTAACTTCAGGGTCATAACGATATCCATCGAGGATCATAGCCCTACAAGCTAGGTGGAAGCCTGACAGTGGGAGCATCTTGAGACCTAACCCCAGAGCAAACATGACATCCATCGAAGATCCCGACCTTGCCAGCTAGGTAGAAGCCTGACAGTGGGTACATTCTGTGGCTTAACTCCTGTTGGGTACATTGGAAAATGTGTATCAAATGATGTTGTTCCCCCTTTCTGGAGCCGCAACTCCTATATTTTATGTTGTTTTGAGTTTATATGTGCAGGTTAAGAAAATACAAGAATGCAGGAAAAAGTTTCTAAGTCCATATGTCGACACCAGAAGAGGCTGTATCGATGCTTATGAGGACTTGTGTCGATACTGGAGAAAAGTTGTGTCGACACTTGGAGTTAATTGCGTCGACACTTGGAATGATTGTGTCGAGACCTGAAGAAACTGTGTCGACATGCAGAGGTAGTATCGACACACAGTGAAGCATTGTCGACATCAACTGTGTCGACACCAAGAGGCAGTGTCGACACACAGGAATACTTAGTCGACATCAATTGTGTCGACACCAATAGGCAGTGTAGACACACTGAAGACTTTGTCGACATCAACTGTGTCGACACACAGGACTTGTGTCGACACACTGTAGAGTTTCAACAAAGTTAAAGAAAATAAGTGACTGTGTCAACACACAGAGGCAGTGTCGACACACAGAAGATCTTGTCGACATCAACTGTGTCGACACACAGAACTTGTGTCGACACACAGTAAAGTTTCAACTATATTAAAGAAAAGAAGTGATTGTGTCGACACACAGAATCAGTGTCGACACATTCTACAGATACAGTGTCGAGAAGCAGTATCAACAACAAAGGAGATGTGTCGACACCACCAAGGCATGTGTCGACACTTAGTCCACTTGTGTCGACACTTAGTATATTTATGTCGACACATGATGAAGTCCAGTCTCGACATTTTGCTGACAGAGATAGAGTTCAAGAAGTGATTGGATGACTTGACAGCTGTCATTTCTAATCGGTCTACTGCAACTGTCAAAGCTGTCAGAAGTTTGTTAGAAAACGGAATAGTCGGTTACCATGAAGGAAGACTATATAAAGGCTTTCTCCTACAACAGAAGAGGAACTACTGAAATATACAATAGTTACAATAGAAGACAAAAAAAGATTTTCATCAGAAAATCTAAGAAGACGTTGGAGAGAGAGAGAGCTCTGTCTACACCAGTACATTTGCTGAACCAGGCTGCTAAGAAGGATTCAGATTGTGATCTGAATTTCAAGAAAGGAGCTGATTGAAGATCAACTTCACAGGAGATTCAACCCTACTGAGTTCAGATTCAAGAAGCTTTGAAGAAAGCTAAGAGTGGTTGTTCTCTGCCATCAGATTCTTCCAAGAACTGATCAAGAAACCATCCATCCCTTCTCTCTCTACCTGGGTGGTGGTAAAACACTTTGTAAAATCCATTTACTGTAGGATCTATTATAGATCTGAGTTGTAAGCCTAATTTATAAAGGCTGAGTGTAGGAGATTTAGGTCTCTGAGTGGTAGGCCTTGTTGAAGGCTGAGGTAGGGCTATGCGCCTGAGTTGTAGGAGATTGTTATCTCTGAGGTATAGACCTTGTTGAAGGTTGAGGTAGGGCTGTGTGCCTGAGCTGTAGGAGTGTGGATTCACTCTGAGTTGTAGGAACCTTGATTGGGTTTTGAGCTGTAAGATCTGTGGATCTGAGGTGAAGAGAAGAAGTTAGGCCGAATATAGCACATTGCTAGATATGCGAAGGAGGAAAGTGGATGTACCCAATACTTGGGGAACCACTATAAATCTTGTGCACTCTGTGATTGGATATATTGCTGTGATGTGTTTGCTGTGTTAATAGTATAACCAATAGAAAATTAAAGTTTATTATCTGCCTTAGAATAAAAAGAATTTGAACCTATTCACCCCTCCTCTAGGTATTTTATGTTATCTTGAAACCAATTCTTTCAACTCCAGGGTCATAATGATGTCCATCGAGGATCCCGGCCCTGCCAGCTAGATGGAAGCCTGATAGCGGGAGCATCTCAAGACCTAACCCCAGAGCAAGCATCGAGCGCTTCCACCGACCCAATCAGCTAGGTGAGAGCCTGACGGCGAGTGTTGAGCATCAACTGGACTTTCCTTTTGTAATACCTCCCCTATAATAACTGTATAATATGGGTCCGGTCGGGAGCCCACAACATACAGATGCCACAACTTAAGCATTATAAGATGATATAAACTACTCAACTCAAAACTCAGACAAAATACAGCAGAAACAAAATAGCAAGACCAGAAGTTATCCACTAACATATGAGTATCAACATGACCTTATGGCCTTACAACATTTCAGAGTCCAAAACTCCACCATAACATCAAATGTCAATGTGCATAAGCACTCCTAGGCTATCTCGGAGTGCAAGCCAGAAACATAGAACATAAAGCATCACATTACACAAAATAGAGCTATAACACATCTTGTAACACTTCATGAAGCTTAGGCCTTTTTGGCCGGCGAGCTTGCTCTCGCTTGTGATCGTTGTCCTATAAAAATTGGTTTTAACGTGGGTCAACAAAGGCTAACCTCAACTGTGTAACCAACACATCTCCTCCCGACCATCCCTAGCAGACCCCGGGGAACTCCATCAGCTTGCAATTCAACATTTCGTATGCAAAAATACAAGTATATTTAAAGTAGTAAAACAAGTTCGGATGTCTCATACATCAAACACATTTCTATGTTGAGCATATAATAAAAAGGGGCCTACAATGCAACATGTATGCAAACCTGAGCTTCATCCAAGGTACCCTAGAGAGTATGCTTCTAACACATCATCAGCCGGGTACATCCAATTGTTTCCTCGCCGTTCAAGCCGCAAACACAAGGGTACTTCCAATTTACCCCAAACGGTATATAAGCCGCTACTCGGAACTCTTTCCCTGGCCCCTCTAGCCCGTGGGTCTCAAAACTCCGGGCTCGCCTGTAAGCTCTGACTTCTCATGTCAGGATTCCGCCACATAAACTAACTGATACTAAGAACCCTTGCTAGACCCCACCTATCGCGATGACCCAGGCCCAACTCCAATATCAGGAACAAGTCCACCGAAGGAGACCCAGCAGACCTAGATGGTATCGTCCGGGCTTGTCCAAAGCTTGGTGTTCTCGTCAGTTTCACAGAAAGGGGCTTGTCTCGCCGGTACACTCTCCACACGTGACCTTGCAACGTCACGGGCTAGCTAGATGACCACAGAGGAAAACCATGCCTTAGCACATCACAATCCCAAGCCTTTCCCACTCTAATCCACCATTCATACCGTACCATCCCTGTGCCCCCGTGTGTACTCAAATTTCCACCCGGTCCGGTTATGGTCACACGTACACACACGAAAGAGGGGAAAACATCATCACAAATGACATCTTGCCGCTAATGAATTTCTACAAAATCCTTAAGGCTCGCTATGCAACATTATCGAGTTGGACTAACGGTCGTGACTACAGCTTCACCCACAATGCCTAATCCACTAACGAAGCGGATTTCTAATGCAATATTATGTCGTGGACGGACACAATCGATCTGATGGCTCCTCTTGAACCATGAAAACTCAAATCCTTCTCATTTGAGAGATCCGGTGCCTAGAATGCTTGAAAGAAAATAAGAAAAGAGTAGATGTCATGCACGCATCTTAAAACCGAGAGGAGAAATATATTTACCTTATGACTCCTCTTCCTAGCCATGAAACCCTCGTCTTGTATGGATGAAAACGTGGGCCTCCACGTCCTCTTCACAGATCTGGCCTCGGAACGACGATCGGAGGTCTGAAGCTCCATCAATGGCGGAAGAAAGATTTCTTCTTCCTCCTCCCACCTTTCTCTTCCAAACCCTAACCTTCACTCCAAAAGGGAAGAAAAATGAAGGGAAAGGGCTCTCAGCCCTTCTCATGGCACTTGGATGAAATGTCCTGAGCCCTAGGATTAACTTCTAAGAGTAATCGAACGGCTACAAAGCCAAACGACGGATCTGTTTCTGTCCGCTATTGCAGGGAGGCAACTACCAACCGTCAGGCGGTAGCTTCCCGAGCCGCAAGTCAAAACATAATATCCCGCTAACGCCGGCGGTAAGACTAACGCCACGCGATAGCATCTTTCTCGATAACTTACCGTCGTGCGGTACGACTAATGCTGCACGATAACCTCTTTCTCGAAAACTCAGCACTCGACGAACGGGGCTTTTGTTTTGTCATTCTCTACCCGACGAAACAAGGCTATCGTCGGGCGGTAGCTACTATCTCCGGGTGGTAGCTACCAGAAATTGTTTTGGAAAAACTGGAGTGTTACAACTCCTCCCTCTTATAAGAATTTCGTACCCAAAATTTAGTATACTGACAAACAATAAACATACCTGCTGTAAAGAGTTCCGGTAAGTCCTCCCGCATTGCTTGCTCACGCTCCCAAGAGAACTCATCTCGCCCGCAGTTGTCCCAGCACACCTTTATGAGCATAACTTTTTTGTTCCGCAACTGCCAAACTTCTGAATCCTCTATGCTAATTGGGCGGACTTTCGTCCCCAAGTCCTCTTCTATCGGCACTGCCGCCGAATCGACCACAATGCTTGCCTCCACCAAGGCTTTCTTCAAGACAGATACATGGAAGACATCATGTAGTCTGCTCTGCTCTGCAGACAACGCTAACCGGTAAGCGGTTTCTCTAATGCGTTCTGTAATCTCGAACGGCCCCAAAAACCTCATACTCAACTTCTTGAGTCAGTGAATCCGTGAAACGCATTTGAACGGTTTAATCTTTTGGTATACCCAATCGCCAACCGCGAACTCCACGTTCCCGTGACGAGCATTGAAATACTTTGTTTGCCGATCCTGAGCAACATTCATGAGCACCTGAATTATTCGCACCAACTCACAAGCATCAGCCACCGCCACTTTTCCCAAAAGTTTGGTATCTCCCGACTCTATTCAAGACATCAGTGTTCGACACCGCCTTCCATACAAAATTTCGTGTGGTGCCATCTTAATATTTGCTGGTAACTGTTGTTATAGGCAAACTCCACCATGAAGAGGTGATCTTCTCACTTCTTTCCAAAATCGAGGGTACACATCCTCAGCATATCCTCCATTGTATGATTCGTTCTTTCAGTTTTTCCATCGGTTTGAGGATGGAACGTCGTACTGAACTTGAGCTTCATGCCCAGTCTCTTCTGTACCAACCTCCAGTCTTTGGACGTGAACCATCCATCTCGATCACTAATGATACTTTTAGGAATCCCATGCAATCACACAATGTTTCGAACATAAAGTTCTACCAGTTTTTCCACGTAGTCCTCTTTCCGATTCAGGATGAAGTGAGCCACTTTGGTCAAGCGATCCACGATTACCCAAATCACATCGTTTCCCTGTTGCGACCGAGGTAAACCATGCACAAAGTCCACTAAGATGTCATCAAATTTCCATTCGGGAATAATAAAGGTTTCAGGAACCCGCCTGACTTCTGACACTCAGCCTTTACTAAGGCACAAGTCTGACATCGACTCACGTACAAAGCAATATCTCGCTTCAAACCAGACCATCAAAAAGATTTCTTCATATCCAAGTATATATTTGTACTGCCCGGGTGAATGGAGTAATTCGTGAAATGAGCCTTAAACATTAACTCATCACGGAGCTTGTCGAGCTGCGGTACGCATATCCTTCCATCCTTCCTCAAAATCTCATCAGTCATCTCCCAGGCACTACTCTCGCCTCTTTGAGCTTCCAACACAAACAGCTGAAACTTTGCATCCACACTGGTCGCCTCCCGAATACGATCGAACAAATTACTCTACAAATCTACCCAGTTCAATCGAGCAATGCTAGACTCGCCTCTTGCTGCACAAACGATGCTGAGGGACTCAAAGGCTCGCACCAACTGCTCATCATGAGCTTCAATCCAATTCCCTTGTCCAGAGTATTTCCTACTCAAGGCATCCGCAACCATGTTGGCTTGGCCTGGTGTATATTGTATTGTCACGTCATAGTTCCCAAGGAACTCGACCCATCTACGCTGCCGCATGTTCAAATCTTTTTGATCTAGAAGATACTTCAGGCTTTTGTGGTCCGTGAAGGTCTCCACCTTCACACCGTAGACATAGTGCCGCCACAGTTTCAACACAAAAATTACCGCCTCCAATTCCAAGTCATGGACGGGGTAATTCCTCTCATGAGGTTTTAACTGCCTAGACCCAAAGGCTATCACCTTGCCATGTTGCACTAACATGCAACCTAAACCGCATACTGATGCGTCACTAAATATCTGAAATCCTTCAGTCCCTTTAGGAAGACTTAGGATCAAAGCTGTCATCAACCTTTCCTTCAAGATGTCAAACGCTTGACTGCACTCCTGAGTTCACATGAACTTTTGGTCCTTGCGAGTCAACGAAGTGAGGAGCAGAGCTATCCGCGAAAATTTTTCCACAAACCTTCTATAATACCCGGCTAGTCCAACGAAACTCCCAACTTCCGCCACGATGCTCAAAACTGGCCAATCTCTAATGACCTCAACTTTTGTTGGATCCACCGCCACCCCATCAACACTAATTATATGGCCCAAAAATGTCACATTCTATAACCAGAACTCGCGTTTCGAGAACTTTGTGTACAACTGGTTCTCTCTCAAAGTCTGCAAGACTATTCTTAAATGAGCTTCATACTCTGCCTCCGTTTTGGAGTAAACCAAGATATCGTCAATGAAAACCACCACAAATGAGTTTAAATACTCCCAAAATACTCGGTTCATCAAATCCATGAATACAGTTGGCCCGTTCGTCAGCCCGAACGACATCACCGAGAACTCGAAGTGACCATACCTCATACCAAATGCTGCCTTGGGTATGTCCTCATCTCAAATTCGTAACTTGTAGTATCCGGACTTTAAGTCCAACTTAGAGTACACTGCTGACCCCACCAACTGGTCGAACAGGTCATCTATATATAGGATCGGGTACTTATTTTTGACGGTTAGTTTATTCAACTCCCGATAGTCTATGCACAGCCACATACTACCATCTTTCTTCTTTACGAACAACACTAGCGCGCTTCATGACGAAGAGCTGAGTCTTATGCACCCATGCTCCAACAGTTCCTGCAACTGTATCTTGAGCTCAGCCAATTCCTTCAGCGCCATCCTAAAAGGAGGACATGACACCGGCCTTGCTACTGATACTAACTTGATCGAGAAATCGATCTCCCGTCGAGGAGGTGCTCCTGGTAACTCCTTAGAAAACACATCCTCTAATTCTACCACTATCGACACTTCACCAATTGATAACTTGGGAAGTTGAACTTCTAGCAATGCTACAAAAGCTACTCCTCCCTGGTTAATCATCCGCACCAACTACATGGCTGAAATCAGGGAACAGGACACCCCATTGAGGCCCTCAAATATAACTTCTATGTTTCCCTCAATTCTTAGGGTCACCACCTTTGACAGACAGTCAATATTAGCATGCTTCTCTGCAATCCAGTTCATTCCCAAGATCACATCAAATTCGGCCAACGGTAGAATTGCTGCTACCAACCTAAAGTCAACTCCACCTAGACTCCAACCAATGCGCCCTCTCATCCTTGTGGTCATGAAGGACCCATTGGGCATGATAACCCTAAGCTCTGCATCTGTAGAAAAGGGCTCGGCTCCAATTCTCCGGTAAAGCTTTCCGTAATAAAGGAGTGTGACACAACCGTATCGAACAATACCCTGGCGGGGTAACCAAAAACTATCACGAAGCCTACAACACCGGAGACATACATAAAATATCTCTAAAGTCTAAGACGAATAAGTGAACTTAAACTTTCTCATACATGTCACCACATTGGGTTGGCGGATCGCTTCCTGTCGCCCAAGGTTGTATGCCCTTGGCTGCACGGGTTGGAAATGAGAAGCGCTCGACTCCGCCATTTTCCCCTTCTCTGTCGCGCTCGGCCCAGAGCGCACCGACTGATCTTGTCTTAGCTCCTGCTCAGCGCCACCTTCATTACAAAAATGAGCTATGTGGCCCGGCTTGCCACACTTGTAGCACAATAGTGGTCCCTTGAAGCGATATCCCCCTGATATCATACTACTCTTCTCCTAGGTCTTGTATGGATGAGACTTCTTCTTCCACTTACTTCCATCAAATTTCTCTTGCGATTGAGAAGGCTTTCCTTCTCCCTACTCGGATGCAAAACCCTTCCGACATTGGGTTCGCTCCATATCGCTCTTCAACGACCTAGCGGCCCCGACTAACTCGTTGAAGCCCACTTTCTTCATAGTTATGAGGGGTTGTCTCAGGTTCTCCCTCAATTCATGGTAGAAGAGGTTGTCCCTATCCTCATCTCCTGTCATGGTTGTCCCGGCATAATATCCCAAATGAGTGAATTCCTAGACTTACTCATCTACTGTCTTATCCCGCTGCACCAAGTGCAAAAACTGTCTTTGAAGGGCTAGCCTTGTCGACGCGGGAATATACTTATTCAAGAAAGCATTCCCGAACTCTTCTATGGATGGGGTGCATCCAGGAAACTGGCGATCGCTATGACTCACCCACCACAGCTTAGCGTCACCTTGCAACACGAAACTCGCAAACTCAGACTACTTCTCTACTGGCATCTCTGCCGCCCTTAGAAGCTCTTGAATTCTCGCCCACCAATCCTCTACATCGGTCGACGTGTCGACTCCCTTAAACGTTGGAGGATGGAAGTTTAGAAAATATTTCATTTGTCGGTCTCCGTGCCCGACAACTACTCTTTCAGCCAACGGCTCTACTTGCTTGGCTCCTTCTCCCTACATGACCGGTGTCGTACCCGGGGTAATGGGAGTCGTTACCTGCCTAATTGGGGTCACGACTTGTGATGACGCTGCAGCTTGGGCCACTACCATCGCTTCTGCAAGAATGCGACAGAAATCGGCAGGGGTTACCCCCATGCCCAAAGGACCCAGAGTAGTAGCACTGCTCATCGAAGGCTCTTCTCTTAGCCTCGACGTCCCTACCTCATCGCTTGCATCCTTAACAAAAGCAAGGTAAACCAAAATCAGCTTCTAGTCGTAAAACTAGATACAAGGAAACTCACGATCCTGCGATACTCCTATGTGGACAACTTCTTAACGCGATCCGATTAGGACATTCGACCACGAAAACTTACCTTGCACACTAACCTGCTTCTGAATTATAACACCTCCCTCTATAATGACCATATAATATGGGTCCGGCTGGGGACCCACAACATACAGACGCCACAACTTAAGCATTATAAGATGATATAAACTACCTAACTCAAAACTCAGACTAAACACAGCGGAAACAAAAGAGCAAGACCAGAAGTTATCCACTAACATATGAGTATCAAAATGGCCTTATGGCCTTACAACATTTGAGAGTCCAAAACTCCACCATAACATCAAATGTCAATGTGCATAAGCACTCCTAGGATACCTCGATGCAAGACAGAAACATAGACATAAAGCATCACATTCCACAAAACAGAGCTATAACACATCTTGTAACACTTCATGAAGCTTATACCTTTTTGGCCGACGAGCTTGCTCCCGCTTGCGATTCTTGCCCTCTAAAAATTGGTTGTAACGTGGGTCAACAAAGGCTGACCTCAACTGTGTAACCAACACATCTCCTCCCGGTCGTCCCTAGCAGACCCCGAGGCACTCCATCACCCTACAGGTCAGCACTTCGTATGCAAAAAATATAAGTACATTTAAAGTAGTAAAACAGGTTTGGATGTCTCATACTGCAAACACATTTCTATGTTGAGCATATAATAAAACGTAGCCTACAATCTAATATGTATGCAAACATGAACTTCACCCAAGGCACCCTAAAGCGTATGCTTCTAACACATCATCAGTCGGGTACATCCAATTTCCCCTTCGATGTTCAAGCCGCAAACACAGGGGTACTTCCAATTTCCCCCAAACGGTATACAACCGCCACTCGGAACTCTTGCCTTGGCCCCACCCGCTCGTGGGTCTCAAAACCCCGGGCTTGCATGCAAGCTCTGACTTCTCACGTCAGGATTCCGCCACACAAACTAACCAATACTAAGAACCCTTGCTAGACCCCACCTGTCGCAATGACCCAGGCCCGACTCCAATATCGGGACCAAGTCCACTGAAGGAGACCCAGTGGGACCCAGCTGGTATCGTCCGGGCTTGTCCAAAGCTTAACGTTCTCGTCAGTTTCACAGAAGGGGGCTTGTCTTGCCGGGACACTCTCCACACGTGACTTTGCAATGTAACGGGTTAGCCAGCCAACTACAGAGACAAACCATGCCTTAGCACATCACAATCCCATGTCTTTCCTACCCTAATCCACCATTCGTATTGTACCATCCACGTGCCCCCGCGTATACTCTAATTTCCACCCGGTCCAATTCTGGTCACACGTACTCACATGAAAAAGGGAAAAACATCATCATAAATGGTGTCTGACCACTAACGGATTTATACAAAATCCTTAAGGCTCGCTATGCAACATCACTGAGTCGGACTAATGGTCGCGACTATGGCTTCACCCATAATGCCTAATCCACTAACGGAGCGAATTTCTAGTGCAATATCATGTCGGGTACGAACACAATCGACCTGGTGGCTTCTCTTGAACCATGGTAACCCAAATCCCTCTCATTTGAGAGATCTTGTGTAAGACCCCCCCCCCCCCCCTCAGTTCACAAAAAACGGCACAAATAGGGGGAGCCTACTGCACACCACCGACAACATATGACATTAAAGGAGCAACAGAGCCACACCATCTCGATCATCTCCCTTCAGTTGTTCCCTGTCGCATACTAACGATGATGTTAAGAAAACAACAATACATACCGAAGTAAGGGGAAGTAGTTTCTCGGCAGAAGGCATCCCTAATGGATGTACCTTATCCTGGTAAGTGGAATGCATAGTTACGTAGCAGAAGATTACCCTTCACAAAAACTCCATACCCAAAACCTGAGCAAGCGTGCTCCTTCAGGGTGATATCCTTTATTCGTACATGCCACCTGTGAAAATGATAAATCATTAGAACCACGTATAGAATCCAATCCCTAATAACATCAAGTGTAGTAGTATTTATAAGGGAGGTAGATATGGAATTTCTATTTTGGGTCGAAGCGGTCTTCCCATGACCACCACCTACGTACTCCGTATCACTCTGCATAAGGTCTCAGACCCACATAGTTTTATAGTTTCAAACGGGTTGTCTTCCTAGACCGTCCACCAAGCGGGTTGCCTCAGAGTGAAACTCGTCAGCCATCCTATATTTTCTCATGGCATACATCCCGAAGGCACAAACATATTCCAGGAGGAATCACATCTCAAGACATATTTTTTCGAAGGCACAGATACATCACATCTCGAGACACATTTCTCGAAGGCACAAATATATACCATAAGGAGCCACATCTAGAGGCACATTTCTCGAAGGCAAAAACAAATACCATAAGGAACCACATCTCGAGGCACATTTCTCGAAGACACAAATATATATCATAAGGAACCACATCTCGAGGCACATTTACCGAAGGCACAAATAAATACCATAAGGAACCACATCTCAAGGCACATTTCTCGAAGGCACAAATATATACCATAAGGAACCACATCTCGAGACACATTTCTCGAAGGCACAAACAAATACAATAAGGAACCACATCTCAAGGCACATTTCTCGAAGACACAAATATATATACCATAAAGAACCACATCTCGAGCCACATTTCTCGAAGGCATAAATAAATACCATAAGGAACCACATCTCGAGGCACATTTCTCGAAGGTACAAATATATACCATAAGGAACCACATCTCAAGGCACATTTCCCGAAGGCACAAACAAATACCATAAGGAACCACATCTCGGGGCACATTTCTCGAAGACACAAATATATACCATAATAAACCACATCTCGGGGCACATTTCTCGAATGCATAAACAAATACCATAAGGGACCACATCTCGAGGAACATTTCTCGAAGGCACAAATATATACCATAAGGAACCACATCTCGAGCACATTTCTCGAAGGCACAAATATATACCATAAGGAACCATATCTCGAGGAACATTTCCCGAAGGCACAAACAAATACCATAAGGAACCACATCTCGGGGCACATTTCTCGAAGGCACAAATATATACCATAAGAAACCACATCTCGCGGCACATTTCTCAAAGGCATAAACAAATACCATAAGGGACCACATCTCGAGGCACATTTCTCGAAGGAACAAATATATATCATAAGGAACCACATCTCGAGGCATATTTCCCGTAAGAATAATAGCACGGAGGCACAATTTATTCCCGTATGAACTCGGATGCACATCTTCTGAATGCTCAATCTACCATAGTGTATGAACGATAAACATGTCGTTTAAAGCTTCGCGAGTCAAAATCAACCAACATCTAGATAACCAGGGATTGAGTCAAAGTTTGGGACCTTATCCTGATCAACAACCTTAAAACCCAGAATTATAGCTATGTGACCCTATTAAGCCTCAGCCTCTGGCTCGACTGATCATAAGTGGCGGCCTCTTTGGTTACACACCAATTTGATTCACCAACATGGCTTTAGGGATTCATACTTATTCAGGAGAAAATCTTGTGCTTTAAATAGACAATTCGACAAACACTGAACAACTTGTCAAGTGATTAAGGCGTCGACCTCAACCACATGCTCTACTTCACTAAGAGAGTCGATCGGGTCTCGAACTATTTAGATTTGACTTCGATGAAATTTCGCATCACCAAGCCCACCATGAATCAAGAGTGAAATCAATAACAAAGCCTTACCCCAAACTCATCTACACTGCTCTACTGAACCGAAAGGCTGTCTAGTTCGACATTATTTAAGCGAGATACTTAAATAAAAGCCTAAACCTCAATCTGCCTGATCTGCATGAAGAGTGGCGACCAGTTTGACAAATAAAGGTTGTACTGAAACAGAAGCCTAAACCTTGATCTATCCTCTCTGCTCGAAGGGTGGCAGCCAGTTCGGCAATTAAAGCTGTACTGAAGCAAAAGCATAGACTTCGATATGTCCGCTCTGCTCGAAGGGTGGCGGCCAGTTCGGCAATTAAATGTTGTACTGAAGCAAAAGCCTAAACCTCGATCTGTCCGCTCTGCTCGAAGGGTGGCGGCCAGTTCGGCAGTTAGAGGCTGTACTGAAGCAAAAACCTAAACCTCGATCTGTCTGCTCTGCTCGAAGGGTGGCAGCCAGTTCGAAAATTAAAGGCTATACTGAAGCAAAAGCCTAATGCTCGATCTGTCTGCTCTGCTCGAAGAGTGGCGGCCAGTTCGATAATTAAAGGCTGTACTGAAGCAAAAGCCTAAATCTCGATCTGTCCGCTCTGCTCCCAGAGTGGCGGTCGTTCAACAATTAAGTTTTGTACTGAAAGAAAAGCCTAAACCACGATCTGTCCGCTCTACTCGAAAAGTGGCGGCCAGTTCGGCAATTAAATATTGTACTGAAACGAAAGCCTAAACCTCGATCTGTCCGCTCTGCTCGAAAAGTGGCGGCCAATTCGGAAATTAAAGGTTGTGCTGAAACAAAAGCCTAAACCTCGATCTGTCCGCTCTACTCAAAGAGTGGCGGCCAGTTCGGCAATTAAAGGTTGACTGAAACAGAAGCCTAAACCTTGATCTATCTGCTCTGCTCGAAGGTTGGTGGTCATTTCGGCAATTAAAGGTTGTACTAAAGCAAAAGCCTAAACCTCGATCTGTCCGCTCTGCTCGAAGGGTGGCGGCCAGTTCGGCAATTAAAGACTGTACTGAAGAAAAGTCCTAAACCTTGATCTGTCCGCTTTGCTCGAAGGGTGGCAGCTAGTTCAACAATTAAAGGTTATACTGAAGCAAAAGCATAAACCTCAATCTGTCCGCTTTGCTCGAAAAGTGGCGGCTAGTTCGACAATTAAAGGTTGTACTGAAGTAAAAGCCTAACCTCGATCTGTCCGCTCTGCTCGTAGAGTGGCGGCCAGTTCGGTAATTAAGGGCTGTACTGAAACAAAAGCCTAAACCTCGATCTGTCTGCTCTGCTCGAAAAGTGGCGGCTAGTTCGACAATTAAAGGTTGTGCTGAAACGAAAGCCTAAACCTTGATCTGTCCGCTCTGCTCGAGAAGTGGCGGCCAGTTCGGCAATTAAAGGATGTACTGAAACCAAAGCCTAAACCTCGATCTGTCCGCTCTGCTCGAATAGTGGCAGGTAGTTCGACAATAAAGGTTGTACTGAAATAGAAGCCTAAACCTTGATCTGTCCGCTCTGCTCGAAGGGTGGAGGACAGTTCGGCAATTAAAGACTGTACTGAAGCAAAAGCCTAAACCTCAATCAGTCTGCTCTGCTCGAAGGGTGCCGTCCAGTTCGACAATTAAAGGCTGTACTGAAGCAAAAGCCTAAATCTCGATCTGTCCGCTCTGCTCGAAGGGTGACAGCCAGTTCGACAATTAAAGGCTATACTGAAGCAAAAGCCTAAACCTCAATCTGTCTGCTCTGCTCGAAGGGTGGCGGTCAGTTCGGCAATTAAAGGCTGTACTGAAGCAAATGCCTAAACCTAGATCTGTCCGCTCTGCTCGAAGGGTGGCGGCCAGTTTGACAATTAAAGGCTATACTGAAGCGAAAGCCAAACCTCGATTTGTACCCTCTGCTCGAAGAGTGGCGGCCAGTTCGGCAATAAAAGGCTGTACTGAAGCAAAAGCCTAAACCTCTATCTGCCTGCTATGCTCGCAGAGTGGCGTCTAGTTCGGCAATTAAGGGTTGTACTGAAATAAAAGTCTAAACCTCGATCTGTCCGCTCTGCTCGAAAAGTGGCTGCCAGTTCGACAATTAAAGGCTGTACTGGAACAAAAGTCTAAACCTCAATCTGTCCGCTCTGCTCGAAAAGTGGCGGTCAGTTCGGCAATTAAAGACTGTACTAAACAAAAGCTTAAACCTTGATCTGTCCCCTCTGCTCGAAGAGTGGAGGCCAGTTCGGCAATTAAAGGCTATACTGAAGCAAAAGTCTAAACCTCGATCTGTCCGCTCTGCTCGAAGAGTGGCGGCCAGTTTGGCAATTAAAGGTTGTACTAAAGCAAATGCCTAAACCTCAATCTGTTCGCTCTGCTCGCAGAGTGGTGGCCAGTTCGACAATTAAGGGTTGTACTAAAACAAAAGCCTAATCTCGATCTGTTCTCTCTGCTCGAAAAGTGGCGGCAGTTCGACAATTATAGGTTATATATATAAACCTATATATACATATAAATTATATATTTACATTATATATATATATATATATATATATATATATATATATATATATATATATATATATATATATATATATATATATATCTTTCACTATTATAAGGGAAAAGTTCTCTTTGGTGAAACATTCAAAAATACCAATTATACCCACATTTTTATATTTTAATGACTTGACATACATTACAATCTATTTCAAAAAATTAAAATACAATGCCCATTTAAGTAATTACACTATCAAAAAATTAGAAGTAATGATGAAAATCTATTTAAATTTAAAAAGTTTTTTAATCGAACTCTTACACCTACTATAGTAAGTTGTCATTAGGCATGTTAGCGGTCTATTCAAAGAAGGTTGTCATTAGGCATATTAGTGGTATTTTTGAGGTGATGACATTAAATCAATCAACTTTATTAAAAAAAATAATATTTTTAAGTCAAAACGTATATTGTTTTACAAAATAAAAATTATAATATTTATGTATATTTTTTGCTGTCATTTTGAGTACTCATATGTATATACTGCGGGCGAAACCCACCTTGATGGGGCAGGCGAAACCCATCGTTGCCGGTCGGGTACTGTCGTCCACGGCCATAGGGGCGGAGCCCCGTGTCGGGCACTCGTATATATTTATAAAAGCATGGGCTCAACATTTAGACAAAGCGCAGCTTGTACACATGCGGGGGTCAAAGGCTCGCGGGCTTCCTTCACCGCTGGCCGACCAACGGTCCGGCGCGCCACCGCCTCCGGCCGGTTTGTGGGAGGTGGTTGCTTCTCAAAGAGGTGGTTCATCGGCTCTGGCGCCACCGCCAATCAGCTGTGAGAAAGAGAGACAACTTTTGTGCTCTCGGGCACCGCCGGAGCTTTGCTCTCCGGCGGTGCTGCCGCATTTCTTGCTCCCGGAGAGGGTCACAGCTCTATCTCTCTCCGACGATATGTGGTTCCCCCAGTGAGACAAGAACCTCAGGGAGGCACCATGTATAAAGGGGCGATGAGGTGGTAAGGTGGCGCTCGGCCTCTCTTCTCCAGCGCCGGCGACACTTAAAAAAAATGCCTGAGCTTCCTCCTTTTGGGTCGACCTGAAGCTCCTGGGAGTGGTCCTTTGATGAGGCCAGGGGAAAGCTTTTTATAGCTGGTTGAGAGCACCCCCTCTCCCTTCACCTTCTCTCTCTTTCTTACCCAAGCAGGGTTGGGTTTAGTTTCCGGCCAGGGTTGGGTTTAGTTTCCGGCCAACCAGGGTAAGGTAAGGTGAGAGTAACGACTCGATCTTACCACTCCTTCCTCCCTCTCTCTTTCTTCTTGGCCAAGCATGGCCTCATCCAACCATGGCTGGGCAGATGTCAGCTAGCTAGCGGAGGAGATTTTGCTGGCCAATCATAACTCTCTACAGAGATTATGTTTTTTTTTCTTTTTAGTTGATGAGTGGAGGAGATTGACTTCGAGAGAGAGAGAGAAAGAGTGATTTAAATAATTGGATCTTGGGCTTGCTCTTGGCCTCATCCAATCAAAGAACATCACTTGGATTTGGGTTTTGTTTGGGTGGGGAATGAGTGGCCTTGTGTGTTTAAATAATTTCAAATCTCCTCTATTAAGAAAAATGACCAATGCCAACTCTATGTAGGTCCCCTATGCATGTCCAAGTCCACATATGTCCGCGTCGTCGAATGTCGAGTTGGTTTTGACGCGTTGGAGTTGAAATCAAGCGTTTACGTATCTCGAGGTATTGTATGATTTTACGAGCTTTATTTTTACTCGTCCAAATAATGTCAAAAATTAGCAAAACGAGCCTTATTGCACTCGTATTGATCATACGAGCTCAATCCATCTGACGGAAGTTGATTCAGAGCACATATGCTCAATATTTTTGCACGGTGCCGTTGCGGCGCGTAACACTATTCAAAATTGTCATTTTCACTAAATGATGTTGGATTGAGACGTAACGAGTTCCAGTGCACTCATACAGACTATACGAGTCCAATGCAACTGACGGAAGTTGATTGGGAGCACATATACTCAATATTTTAGCATGTTATCCTTAACCATGTAGCGTAGGTCAGGTCGTAGTTTGCCGAGACCCGTTCCAAACCCCTTCCTGAGTTCAATTGAACCGTCTAGACCCCTTTTTTGAATGCGGGATGTTACATCTGGTTCCTAGAATGCTTGAAAGAAAACAAGAAAATAGTAGATGTCATGCACGCATCCAAAAACCGAGAGAAGAAGTGTCGTTACCTTACGACTCTTCTTCCTAGCCATGCAACCTTTATCATGTACGAATGAAAACGAGCGCCTCCACGCCCTCTTCACGGATCTAGCCTCGGAACGACGATTGGAGGTCTGAAGCTCCGTCAATGGCAGAAGAAAGCTTTCTTCTTCCTCCTCCCACCTTTCTCTTCCATCCCTAACCTTCACTCCAAAAGGTAAGAAAAATGAAGGGAAAGCAAAGAATTGGTTTCAAGATAACATAAAACACCTAGAGGGGGGGGGTGAATAAGTTCAAATTTTCTTTATTCTAAGGCAGATAATAAACTCTAATTTTTTGTTGGTTATACTATTAACACAGTAAACACATCACAACAATATATCCAATCACATAGTGCACAGGATTTATATTGGTTCCCCAAGTATTGGGTACATCTACTTTCCCCCTTCGCCTATTTAGCAGTGTGCTAGATTCGGCCTAACTTCTTCTCTTCACCTATGATCCACAGATCTTACAGCTTAGAACCCAATCAAGGTTGCTACAACTCAGAGTGAGTCCACACTCCTACAGCTCAGGCACACAGTCCTACCTCAACCTTCAACAAGGCCTACACCTCAAAGATAACAATCTCCTACAACTCAGGCTCACAGCCTTACCTCAACCTTCAACAAGGCCTACCACTCAGAGACCTAAATCTCCTACACTCAGTCTTTATAAATTAGGCTTACAGCTCAGATCTATAATAGATCCTATAGTAAATGGATTTTACAAAGTGTTTTACCACCACCCAGGTAGAGAGAGAAGGGATGGATGGTTTCTTGATCAGTTCTTGGAAGAATCTGACGGCAGAGAACAACCACTCTTAGCTTTCTTCAAAGCTTCTTGAATCTGAACTTAGTAAGGTTGAATCTCCTGTGAAGTTGATCTTCAATCAGCTCCTTTCTTGAAATTCAGATCACAATCTGAATCCTTCTTAGCAGCCTGGTTCAGCAACTGCACTAGCATTGACGGAGCTCTCTCTCTCTAACGTCTTCTTAGATTTTCTGATGAAAATCTTCTTTAGTCTTCTATAGTAACTAATGTATATTTCAGTAGTTCCTCTTCTGTTGAAGGATAAAGCCTTTATATAGTCTTCCTCCATGGTAACTGGTTGATCCGGTTTCTAACAAACTTCTGACAGCTTTGACAGTTGTAGTAGACCTGTTAGAAATGACAGCTGTCAAGTCATCCAGTCACTTCTTGAACTCTGTCTCTGTCAGCAAAATGTCGAGACTGGACTTCATCATGTGTCGACACAAATAGACTAAGTGTCGACACAAGTGGACTAAGTGTCGACACATGCCTTGGTGGTGTCGACACATCTCCTTTGTTGTTGAAACTGCTTCTCGACACTGCATCTGTAGAATGTGTCGACACTGATTCTGTGTGTCTACACAAGCACTTATTTTATTTAACATAGTTGAAACTTTGCTGTGTGTCGACACAAGTCCTGTGTGTCGACATAGTTGATGTCGACAAGGTCTTCTGTGTGTCGACACTGCCTCTGTGTGTTGACACAGTCACTTCTTTTCTTTAACTTTGTTGAAACTTTGCAGTGTGTCGACACAAGTCCTGTGTGTCTTCACAGTTGATGTCGACAAAGTATTCAGTGTGTCGACACTGCCTCTTGGTGTCGACACAATTGGTGTCGACTAAGTATTTCTGTGTGTCGACACTGCCTCTTGGTGTCGACACAGTTGATGTCGACAATGCTTCACTGTGTATCGATACTGCCTCTGCATGTCGACACAGTCATTCCAAGTGTCGACACAATTAACTCCAAGTGTCGACACAACTTTTCTCCAGTGTCGACACAAGTCCTCATAAGTGTCGACACAGTCTCTTCTGGTGTCGACATATGGACTTAGAAACTTTTTCCCGCATTCTTGCATTTTCTTAACCTGCACATATAAACTCAAAACAACATCAAATACACCTTAATGTATATTATTGAGTAGGGTGAGGCTTCTTCAAATCTGGTACACATTTTCCAATGTACCCAACAATCTCCTCCTATTTGGAGAAGTCATAACCCTTAGTCAATGATATACACCATTCATAACAAATACTTAATATGATGTATAACAACATTATATGACAGGGTAAATACTAAAACAAAACATATATAAGATATCATCACAGAATAATAATTCTAACATAATGAGCATCAAATAAAGTTTTGTTTTAACTTTGAAAAGTTTCTTTAGCAATAGTTTGCATAGATTTTGACACCAAAAGTTACAAAGTTGTAAATTCTAGTAAAACTATCCTAAGGCTGCTCAGGCTCCTTGATTACTATGCCTTTGCCTGATTTGATCTTGGCTTGGACAGGAGCATCTATATCATCAGCTGGCTTCTTGCCCTTTAGATCTTTCTTCTTAAGCTCTTCAGCTCTTATTCTTTGTCTTTCAAAGTAATGAAAAGGCTTTAGGAAATATTTGCTTGGCTCCTGAGCATTAGGAGGAAGCTTCACAGCTTTAGCCTTTCTTCTATATTGAACAATGGCTTCTTGCCTTGCTTCATGCTTTTGTCATTCTTGTTCTGAGTGCCATTTGCCCCTATCATGGGTCTGATCCTTTACAGCTTTCCAAGCAGTTAATATAATGTTCCTTGATGTTGGACTCCACTGCTTAAAATCAGGCTTCAACTCTGCTCGTTCTCTGAATCTTTTCTTTGACAATAGAGCTTCTTGCTCTTTGTTCAAAACTGCCTCTGGCACTGGCATATCTACTTTTCCAGGGATAATATTTTGATTACCTTCTGGAGGACTGTACATAGACTGTATTTCTTGGTGAATCATCTCAAAATCAGCTGGAGGATAAATAACTTGGGCAACTTCAGCTTGTTCACCTCCAAAATAAGCAGGGTGTATTCCTGACTCAGCAACATTGTCATCATCACAGAGGGGTGGATATCCAAGGGTGGCTCTAATGCTATTAGATATCCATTTAGCATGATCTGAGCCTGCTTTGACTAATACTCTCTCCCCCTTTATGACTTCTCTGGCAACATGATCCCTGAGGTCATCCTTTTGAAATCTGATTTGTTCATCAAGAAAATTAACACCATCTTTATAGAATGCCTTTAATTTGAGCAGCTATCCAAAATGGTCTTTTGAGATTGCTCAATAGCTATTTTGACAGCAGCTAGGCCTTCTTGTAATTGCTTATCAAACTCCCCCTTATCAAACTCTGTCTTGGCTTTAGCCTTGTCCTCAGTCTGGGCAGTTGCAACATTCTTCAGTTCTGTAACAATCACATTATGTGATTCTGTCAGATTATCATTCATTCTAATCTGATTCTGCAGAACATAGCCTTGTTTAAGAGTTATATTATCAACTTGAGTCTTGATCTTTTCTTGATGTGTTGCTAGGAAAACCACAGCATTACCCCCTTTGTGAAAGCAATTTGTCATCTCCTTCTTATTCTGATTCACTTCAAATCTGATGGATTTTATATCCCGAGCCAAGGAGAATTAGAGATCTTTATGAGTTTCATCTAGATACTTCTCCATGGCAATACTTTACTCATCTAGCTTTACTTGTAATGAGACTAATAAGGAGCTATAATTAGCTGGTGGGGCAGATTGTGGAGCAGTAGTTTGTAATGCTTTATTGTAGCTTTGGCTTCTCCTTTTGAAGACCATTAGCTTCCTCTTCTTAGCTCTTGTAGCTTCTTCATACTCAGATGCTGAGGAACTGTCTATATTAACTCTGTCATTAGGACTAGGAGACAATTCCTGTGTAGTTCTAGGTAGCCCCCCCTGAGTCCCTTGCTGCTCCTCTCTCACAGTACTTTCTTGCTCTTGCTCCTTCTCAAGGTTAACTTGCTCCCCCTCAAAGTGTGTTTTCTCCCCTTCAAATTCAGTTTGCCGTAAATCAGGGAACAACACTTCTAAGGTAAACTCTTATTGAGTAGGCACTTGGGGCATACTTAATTCTGGAGCATTAGCAGCAGTAGATGTATACACTATGATAACATCTTGTGCTTGACTGGGTAGTTGGGTTGGCTGGGCAACATCAATCAAAGATTCAGTTAGAATTTCATCCTTATCATTAAGAATTGATTGATTAACCTCATGTATTACCTCAAGGATAGTCTGTGTAGCCATTTCACTTTCCAAGTGAGTTGGCTCCTCCTCAAGATGAGGCTTCCCCTGGAGTGGATCCAGGTGCATGGGGCTAGTAGATGGTTGCTCCCCCTTCCTCTGTGCATCTTCATTTCTTACTGCTATTATTGGTGACTTTCCAGCATTTTCAGCCGTTTCCTCATCAGAACTGAAAGCTGCTTGCTCCTCTGAACTACTGGAAGGTTCAGGAGCCATTGTGGCTTTCTTTTGCTTCCTTTGTGGAGGTGCTTCCTTCTGTGGAGTAGGCATGTCCTTAGTTAATACCCTCTCCCACCTGGAGATGATCCTGATGTCCATCCTTCTCATGTGATTTATCTTAGTCCCAGCTGACTGTTCCATCACTTCAGGTATTGTTTCAGCTAAATACAAGCTCACAATTCTTCCTAGATTTGGCTTCTTCATACTTTCCTTAATCTTCTCAAATATTACTGTCGACCAATCAGTATTTAGTGTGTAGATGATCCTGGTCATCAGGCTGAACATATAGGCAGAAATCCTATCATGCCCCCTGGCTTACAGAGAATCACTTTTCCTACTACTTCAGACAAGAACTTCTCTTGCATATTCATGCCTTTCCTGTTCAAAGCTGAGCCAATCTTCATGGTGGAATCCAGTCCACACCATTGAAGTGCTTCCCTTAGCTTAGATGCGGGTACATCTACTTCTTCTTGTGTTCTTGGCAGGTGTAGAACTTTCCGTAAACTCTTCTGGGTGATTTTCACCTTTACTCCATGGACTGTGGATCTAATCTTAAGTCCAGTTTGATCTAGGGTAGCAGCACCAAAAAATTCTAGTATTTCTTTCTTCCAAATCTTAGTTGGTTCAGAAACTAAGAATTCCAGACCGTTTTCAGCTATTAGGGTTATCACTCCTGTGATTTCTGATTCCGCTCCATTGAATGCGTTCCGAACCAGTTCGTATCCTTCATTGACATTGTCCTTGATCTTTGGCGTCATTAGGGTTGAGTGAAAGCTTGGATTGAGAAGAGAGAAGGTGTCGACACAAGATGTTGGTCTCGAAACTATGGAGAGTGTGTCGACAGACTATGTTGTTGACCTATTTATACCTTTCTAAATAAGGAAGGTCAAAAGGCTCGTCAAAATCATCTTAATGTGTCGACACTGTTGAAATGTGACGACACAGACTTCTAATGTCTTGACATAAGTGTTGACATCTATGTGTTGACACTTATTCCATCTACACTCGACGAAATTGGTGTTGATCCTAAGTGTCTACACCACTTCTGGTTGTGTCGACACCACTTCTGGATGTGTCGACACCTATTCCCTAGATATGTCGACATCACTTTTCTGGAATGTCGACACCACTTCTATGTGTCGACACAGACAACTTTTTGTGTCGACACAATTTTACTTAGCCAATTTTGTTAAACTAATCTATGTTCAACATTCCTAATTCAATTTTAAACTTATTGAATTTAGTTTTATCTAGAGGCTTAGTAAACATATCTGCAATTTGATAATCTGTTTTGACAAATTCTAGTGAGATGTCCTCTTTCTCTACATGTTCTCTAAGAAAATGGTATCTAATTTCTATATGCTTAGTCCTACTATGTGAAACAGGATTACTAGCAATAGAAATAGCACTTGTAGAATCACACAGCAAAGGTGTTCTACTTACTTGAATACCATAGTCTTCTAACTGGTGCTGAATCCACAACAACTGTGCACATCAACTTCCTGCTGTCACATATTCAGACTCAGCTGTGGAAATTGCCACACTAGTCTGCTTCTTACTGCTCCAAGACACCAATTTTCCTCCTAGAAATTGGCAGGTGCCTGTAGTGCTTTTTCTATCTTCTTTGCAACCTGCAAAGTCTGCATCTGAATGGCCTGTCAGTAGAAAATCTCCATTCCTAGGGTATCAAAGGCCTAGATTAGGTGTGCCCTTAAGATATCTCAAAATCCTTTTTACTGCAGTAAGATGAGATTCTTTAGGGCAGGATTGGTACCTAGTACAGACACATGTAGCATACATGATATCTGGTCTACTAGCATTCAGATATAGGAGGGAGCCAACTATCCCTCCATACAAAGTTTCATCTACAGGTTTCCATGCATCATCTTTGCTTAGAGACACACTTGTCCCCATAGGAGTTCTCATGGTAGTGGATGATGTAACATCCCATGTTACTTCTAGACCCCTCAACTTAGATTGGGTTAGGCATGGGGTGAGATTTGAGGAGACCAACTAGGTTTGACCCTAGGTAGTGGGTGGTAGCCATGTGGGGCCCACTATAAGACCATAGTCAAACTAGGTCAAACTAGCCTAAGTGGGGACCCTAGCCACACCATGACCCCACCCTAACCCTAAAAACAATCTAAGTGGACCCTAGGGTATGTCACTGGGTCAACATTTTGACCCCAGTTGACCAAGGTCAACCTTGGGCTTAAATTGGTCAAACCCACACTCATAGGCCCAATTAACCTAAGTGGGGCACCCCCTTGACCCAAACCAAGTTGGGTGGTGCCACTAGACCCATTTCCACCAAGTGGGGTTAGTCCACCCACCATAGTTGACCAGTCAACCCCAAAAGTCAATTTGGTCAACAATTTGACCTAAGGAATGAAATGAAGGCCAAGTCATTTCCCCTTGGACCAAGCCCACCAAAATTGGCCCATAGTCAGCCCAAGTGAACAAGACCAGCCCTACCCCTCTAAATCAGGAGAGAGAGTACATGCAAGGGGGTAAAATTGGAATTTTTGGGAGAAGAGGAGAGAGAAAAGGGAATGAAGCAAATTTTGGCCACATGGCCACCCCATCAGCTGGTTTGGGCTGCCCAAGACCAGGTGGCTGACCTCCCCTCTTCATTTACAGCAGAATACCTGAGCTGAGAGCCACATGGCAGCTGGGTGAAATCTCCAAAGCTCAAAACCGAGCTAACATTGGAGTTATCTCCACTTATAGGCCACCTCAGTCCAAACAGAGCTCACCATCAGCTTCAGAAGGCCGAGAGGAGTGGAATTCGACTGCTTACTCATGGAGAACGGTGGAGAATTGAACTTTCGGGGAGGAGCTCGCCGGCGCACCACCACCACGGCAAACCGCCGCCTGACCCGCAGCCAAGCCCTGATTCAGGTGCGTTTCACTTCACCTCTACCCGTACTAGCTTCTTAGATCAAATAGGCGAGAGATCGGGCTCAATTGAGCCCGATGCCATGTGAGAAAATCGAGAGAATTCTAAGTTTCTGAAACCGCTCGGGATCGCCGTCGCCGCCGTCTTCCGCCGCCCCATCGCCGGGAAATGGTAGCCACCACCACCGTGAAGGTGATGGCACCGTTGGCCGGAGGTGGCGACGTCTCAGCTGGCCGGAAATCGCCGGCAAAATCGCTCCAGGTCGGCTCGATCTCAGCCGTTGGCTGGAGGTAGACGATAACCAGATCCCGTCGATTTTTACTTTAAGATTCGTGCGCCGATATTAATATAAATCAATTTAATATATGAATAGTGACATTTCCTGTCACACTTTTTCAGTACTTTTGCATGTTAAATTTAGGCCTCTTAGAGGCATTTCCAGAACTTAGGCCCTTAATGAAAATTGTAGCCTAGGGCCTTACCTTTAATATGCCACCCTAAACATACATTTTGGTGTAGTGTACAGTCCTGTAGGACATTTCTCCTAGGACTGGTCCTAGACTAGGGCAGAAAATATATTGGATGCCCTGGTCTCAATATTAGTCACCATGGCCCCAAATTTTGGGCACATGCATGATTAGGGCATACTTACCTCCTGCCAAAAGTTAGGAATTTTTGGAAAACATTTTCCTATAGTTTGTGGTAACATATCAAAATTAAAATAAATGGCATATATGGAGTTCTACTCCTCCCCATGGCCCCAAATTTTGGTGGTGGGTCAGTGGGGTCATCCTTGGTGCATGATAAAATTTTCAGCACCTTGGGTTCACTGCATGTTGGGGAATCCACTTGCTTGTGCTAGCCTATGTTTAACCTTGGTGTGCAAATAGCAAAAATGCAATTTGGTGAATTTAGCCCAATGGTTACATGCATGAGTCATGAAATTATTTACAGTGGTTCATTAGGGTAAACTTCACTCCTCAAATTAATAAGGGAATTTTTGGAATCAAAATTCCATTTATTGGAATTTATTTAAAAAATAGCTATTTTGGCATTAAAAATTGGAAAATAGGATTTATTCAAGTACAAATCCAAACAACTTTGCCAAAGCATAGATTACATCACATTTGACTTAGGAAAATTATGATTTCTCTGTTTTGAAGAACTTTGGAGTAGATACCCTAAATTTCCCATTTTACCCTTATCATGATAATTCTTGAAATGATGGATTTATACCTCTGAAAAATTTAGAATTTATTCTACTGTTACAAAATGTTGTTATAAGTTTATCACAAATTTCTCAGAATTTAATGGATGCATTACTTGTGTTAAATTAGTACAATGGCATTTTGGTAAATATCTTATATTGGAATCCCATAGGCCATCTTACATTAAATGTTGATGATTCTCTGTCAATAGCCATAATTTAGTGTTCTAAAGGCCCTGTAATTTTTCTGGAAATTTTTAGTATATAATGCTTATACTTCATTTGGAAAATGGAATTTTTGTGGAATTGATATTAAATTGAAAATGATAATAAATAATTTAAGGAAAATTATGAAATTCTGTAGGCAGTAATATTCGGTCAATATACACCCCAGGAAAAATTTCCTAGGTCAGTGGATGCTTAATTAAATCACTTCATGTGTAAAGTGACCTAGCTTTTAAATTAAAAGAATTAATTAAATGACTATTTGGCCAAGGAAAATTATGAGAATTCTTAGGGTAGTTTCCTTAGTCCATAATACCTTAGGATAAATATTTAGTGGCAAGATGCCTTAAGGTTTGGAAGATCCCATTTTTAGGGTAATCATAGGTCATGGTCTGCATATAACACAAATAGGTCTTGCCTTGGGTGATTACCAGGGGATTGATTATCGGCAGAAATAAGAGAGAGTTCAACATGAGTAACCCTGGTGGGTAGAGTTGTCTTAGTGAGGGATTAAAAGTGCAAGTCTTAACTAGCAACTGGAGTGGGGATCGGCGGAAGACCGTCGGTTTCCCGGTAATACCTTAAGTCACTAGGGTTATACTAAAGCAATAAGGAGAGCTGTGGAGATACATAGGTAGCCATCAACTAAAATAAATATCCTTGCGAAAGGGAACGCTGGGCGTAATCCCAACACAGTTCCTAGTGCCCCTTGAGAGCCCTTCACAGGGAATACCGGGGGCAGTCCTGGGATTAATCTTAAATCTCTAAGTATAATAAACCGTAGGCAAGAGTAGTTTAATAGGTTAGGACATTGTTGTACCTTCTCGCCCGTGTGGGGGCTGGAGAGATTCATGATATATGCTCACCCGTTTGGGGTTTGAGGGAGTTGACACAAAGGCACTGATGTGCGTTCTCACCCGGGTTTGGGTTTGAGGGATTCAGGACGGGTTTTGGTCCTGCGAGCGGAAGGCTCGGTATGAATTACTTGCATGTGCATAAATATCGTGGCGGGGCATGCGGTACTGGCCGTTCGTCACACCGATGGCAGTACGGTGCACCAGGCGGTTGTGGGAGTTAGAGGGGCCAGTGGGTTGTTTTACACTGCGGTCTGGAGGACGACCCCCGATAACACACATCCGACCCAACAAGACTGACGGGTTTGTCAGCAAAGTACATACGCGAGACTCTAGAGTGCACCTTGGACGTGTACAGAGGCGTATGAGAGGGGTCTAAGGCTTGGTAGTGTGCATACCGGTCTAGAAGCGGAGACGCCCGCTCCGCTGTTGTCGTAGCCACAGCGGTGGTACCCGAGAGTGATGCTAGCTCTCAAAAAGTGGGAACTAAAGGTCTGTGATCACAGAGTCGTTGTGTGTGAGTTGCACTTGCCTGCGCATAAAATTGCATCATATCATTCATTCATATTAGGTCATACGCTTCATAGATCCTTATCATATAAATTAGTATGGACTCTTTTATATGATAAGTTAAATTTCCTGGAAATCCTAACTTATATATTTGTATGGGCATTTATATAAGTTAGGATACGTTTGTGATGATAGCATAGTGGTAGCTTAGCTTATTTACTTGTTCATACTGCTGCTTCTTTACTTTTCATTACTGCACTACTCTTACTTATTACTTGTACCATACTTAGAACTGCTAGAGTAGGATTACATTACTTATTACAGCTCTAGTTAGATATTGTCACCTGCTTCCACTTTGTTACCCCTTGTTGTCCTCCGCTTCGTCCTCCCGCTCGGTGCCTAGGAGCTGCGGGGCGAGGTGCGGAGGAAACGACTTAGTCTTTTTGACTAATGGTCGGTGACCAACTATTTTTAGGAGCCCGTGGAGATGGAGCACCAGCACGTCGAGGAGGCAGGGCATGAGGAGCAGATACCACTTCAGCAGGCTACTACCACTACTGTGCGTCCTCAGGTGGGACGAGATCTGATGATCTAGTTTAGCTTCCGCTTCTACTATTTTGTGAGAGAGAGATTTGATGTACTGGGCATAAGCCCTTTTTACTCTTTCTTCTGTACTATTCTGTGGACTATTGATGTACTATTCATTTCCTTTATATGATTGTACTGTGACTTGTGGACTGATGGCATTTACTTACAGTTTACTTCTTTCTTCTCATGTTGGCCTACAGGTTTATGATCGTACTAGCCGGCAGGATCGGCGTGTTGCGGTGTCGACTAACCCGTGAGTTAGTGCCACCGTAAGACGGCGGTTCTGGGCATACGATCCGGTAGCCCTCCTTGGTAAGGGGGAGGGGGGGTCTTACAAACTGGTATCACTTGAACAACGATCATATGACAAGAAGTCCACAACATGGGACCACCCCCGCCCGAGCATTAGTTTGCGGACAAACTATGCAGCGGAAGCAGTGGTGTGCCCATGTGTAAAGTCACATAAATGGTCCACAAAGTACAATGTGTTAGGCCGGTTTTGTTTTTAACCTTACCTTTATACAAACCTCCACAGGTCGCAGCGCCGCAAAATGTGGCTCCTCCACCTCCAGCTACCACTCCATTCCTACATACGGAGATGGGGCAGACCCTGACGGCGATTTTGGATGCCTTTAGAGCCCAGCAAGTCCCGGCTCCATAGCCAAATCCGGGGTCGAGCTGGCTGAGCGCATTCAAGATCCTGTCCCCGCCGACGTACCGCGGGACAGAGGATGCGGTGAAGACAGAAGAATGGCTGGAGGCCATACACGAGATCTTAGCGGGCATCAGCTGCCCAGTCGGCCAGGCAGTACCTCTAGCCACCTCTGTGCTAGAGGCCCACGCGAAGAGATGGTGGAAGTCAGTCCAGGAGTCTACTTATGCGGACTTTGAGCTGTCGGAGATATCTTGGGAAGAGTTTGGCGATGTGTTTCTGGAGCACTTCGTCTCTGCTACGGATAGAGATGCTTTGGAGGAGAGGTTTTTGAACCTCAAGCAGGGGACCAGATCAGTGATAGAGTACCAGAGAGAGTTCTCCCACTTGGCCAGGTTCGCGGGGATTCAGGACACCGACGATAGGAGGTATGCGAAGAGGTTCTACCGGGGCCTCAGGGATGATCTGAGGCAGGCTCTGTTATTCATTTCTCATGGCACATCCAGGCAGATCATCGAGATGGCGAAGAAGCTGGAGGCTGACCAGCTGATGGTGTGAGCCGGAGGGAAGAGACCATTTGACAGATCGACATCAGGTGAGATCAGTAGGGGCTCTCAGAGAGGCAGAACCATTGGATACAGGAGGGGTGGGGGACGTCGTCGTCCCAACTTCAGGCAGGAGCAGGGGCCTCCTCCAGCATTGGCTCCCCCACCTCTACAGATACATGATCCGAGGAGACAGGATGACCGAGGCCACCGACAAGTGGTTTGTTATGGATGTCGCCAGCCTGGGCACATCAGGTCGGAGTGCCCGCACCGATTCCATCCCCCTCCTCCTCCTCCACCTCCAGTGGCCCCTGTACAGCAGGGCCGAGGACGAGGCCGAGGACGAGGCCGAGGCCGGGGATATCATGGCAGGAGGCGCGAGCAGGAGCAGATATACGCCTTGGATCTCACAGAGCCAAGGAATCCCGAGGAGGTTATTACAGGTACTTGAAGTTAATTATGAATTTTCTTGGATTTCCAATGATATATATTTAGTACCTGGAACTATAGGATAACAATTAACTTTCACATAAACAAACCTCAGGCATAGTCATGATCAGCGGCAAGCCCGCTCATACTCTTTTCGACACGGGTGCTTCATACTCGTTCGTATCCGAGGCCTTCATCGACGGACTCGAAGGCGTGGAGAGGTTCCCTGGACTAGAGATGAGGGTACGTCTACCCGATGGATCGGAGCTGCGGACCACTGCACATTGCGACATGGAGGCCGAGATTGGCGGCAAGGCATTTGAGGCGCCGGCGACCATTCTGAAGCTGCAAGACTTTGATTTGATCTTGGGCATGGCCTGGTTGCATCGGAACCATGCCCAGATAGATTGCCCGTCCAGGAGGATCACGCTAAGGCATGGCGACTCTCATGTTGTCGTTGAAGGTATCCAGCCTATCTGCCACCTACTATTATCATCTGTACAGGCTGTGAAGGCCCATGAGCAGGGTGAAGAAGTGTATCTTGTCTGCTTCGAGATGGTGGGAACAGGAGCGACTATCCCAGATATTCCGGTGGTCCGGGATTTCTCCGACGTATTCCCGGAAAAATTGCCCGGGCTACCGCCTGCTAGAGACTTGGATTTCAGGATTCAGCTAGTACCGGGAGCGAAGCCGGTGTCCAGGGCACCCTACAGGATGGCTCCCAGGGAGTTGGCAGAGTTCAGGACTCAACTACAGGAGCTAGTCGAGTCAGGATTTGTGCGACCCAGTTCATCGCCTTGGGGAGCACCAGTTCTATTTGTGAAGAAGAAGGACGGATCACTGCGATTATGTATAGATTACCGGGAGCTGAACCGGTTGACGGTCCGCAACACCTATCCTCTGCCTCGGATAGATGAGTTATTTGACCAGCACAGGGAGCCTTCTGGTTCTCCAAGTTAGATCTGCGATCCGGATACTATCAGCTCCGTATCAGGGAGGAGGACATACCGAAGACGGCATTCAGTTCGCGCTATGGATTATACGAATTCACGGTGATGCCTTTTGGGCTCACGAATGCTCCTGCTGCATTCATGAGTTTAATGAACCGTGTTTTCGAGCCTTTCTTAGACCGCTTCGTGATTGTATTCATCGACGACATCCTTATTTATTCTCGGACTCAGGAGGAGCATACAGAGCACTTGGCACAGGTCTTGCAGAGGCTGAGGGAGACCCAGATGTACGCAAAATTTTCAAAGTGCCAGTTCTGGTTGCAGGAGGTGGCATTCCTGGGGCACACGATCAGTGGGGCTGGGTTAGCTGTGGACCCAGCCAAGATAGAGACGGTGAGGGATTGGCCACGGCCGAAGACCGCATCTGACATCCGCAGTTTCTTGGGACTAGCAGGCTATTACCGCAAGTTCGTGGAGGGGTTCTCGAGGATAGCACTCCCCCTCACGTCCTTGACGAAGAAGGATGCAGATTTTGTTTGGTCAGAGCGGTGTGAGACGGCTTTTCAGGAGCTGAAGGACCGACTCATCTCATCCCCTATTCTTGCGCTTCCATCCGGGAGCGAAGGATTCCAGATCTACACGGACGCCTCTTATCAGGGGATGGGTGCAGTCTTGATGCAGCATGGACACGTTATCGCTTATGCTTCGCGACAGTTGAAGAAGCATGAGCATAATTATCCAGTACATGATCTAGAGCTCGGGGCTGTGGTTTTCGCCCTGAAAATATGGAGGCATTACTTATATGGGATTCATTGTGACATCTTCTCAGATCACAAGAATCTCAAGTATATCGATACTCAGAAGGACCTAAACCTGAGACAGAGGAGGTGGCTGGAGTTTCTCTGTGATTATGATTACAAGATCCACTATCATCCGGGAAAAGCGAACACGGTTGCGGATGCTTTGAGCAGGAGGGTCGGCACTTCTGGACCGGAGCCCCGATTGATGTCCATAGAGCTGCTTCAGATGATGGAGGACATGCACATTACCGTGGTGTCCGAGACCGAGCCAGTGGTATATAGAGAGTATTTGAGCTCAGTGATCAGCTGCGATGATATATAGGAGCGCATCCGAGCACATCAGAGGATGGATGCTGCGTTACAGCCGATTTTCAGTGCCCTAGAGAGGGGCAAGGTCGAGGACTACACATTACAGGATGATCTTCTTCGGTTCCGGGGGCGCATCTACATACCAGCAGGAGGCAGTATCCGGGAGGACATACTCCGAGAGGCACATTGTTCGAGATATTCAGTGCACCCCAGCATCACCAAGATGTGGGCAGATTTGCGGAGATCTATGTATTGGCCCGGGATGAAGAGGGAGATCACGGATTTTGTGACCCATTGCGAGACCTGCCAGCGTGTGAAGGCGGAATGCAAGAGCCCGGGAGGTTTACTACAGCCACTGCCAGTTCCAGAGTGGAAGTTTGAGGACATTGTCATGGACTTTGTACATGGATTGCCTCGCTCCCACTCCGGACATGATTCTATATGGGTTATAGTGGACAGATTGACCAAAGTCGCGCGGTTTATTCCAGTTCGGAAGGATGCCCCAGTTGCAGTCCTGGTGAGACTATTTGTGGAGCAGTACATCAGATATCATGGTATCCCCAGGACTATTGTTTCGGACCGTGATGGTCGGTTCACTTCGAGCGAGTGGAGGTCTGTGCATGCTTATTTGGGATCTCAGCTTACCTTTAGTACCGCCTTCCACCCGCAGACCGACGGACAGACCGAGCGGACCATCCGGACCATGGAGGACCTGCTCAGATTATGCATATTGGATACGGGGAGGCCTTGGGAGAGGCTGCTGCCATTGATCGAGTTCTCGTATAATAACAGCCACCAGGCTAGCATCAGGATGGCTCCGTACGAGGCTCTTTATGGGAGGAGATGCCGGACACCGCTATCATGGGTACAGGATGTGGATACCAGGGCTCTGGGATCTGATTATATAGAGGACACTGAGGCTCAGATTCGATTGATCAGGGATCGGCTACTGGAGGCCCAGAGCAGGCAGGCAAAGTATTATGATGCTCGGCACCGGCAGGTGGAGTTCCAGGTTGGAGACAGGGTATTCTTGAAGATACGTCCGGTACACGGTGTTTCACGGGTGCGGAGGCACAAGAAGCTCAGTCCACGATACATGGGGCCCTACCTGATCCTGGAGCGGATCGGCCCCTTAGCTTACCGACTGCAGCTGCCACCGGAGTTGGGTGCACTACATGACGTCTTCCATGTCTCTTCCTTACGGAGAGCTCTCCTTCGGCCGGAGCAGCACATCACTACTACAGCCGGACCGGTAGAGCCTGACAGATCAGTGAGATTGGAGCCGATCCGGATTGACGATACAGCCATCCGAGTGTTGCGGAAGAAGAAGGTTCCCCTTGTGAAGGTGCTGTGGTCCAACCATGGACGGGAAGAGCACACTTGGGAGCCGAGAGATCTGATGCTGGAGCAACACCCGGAGCTATTCGCATCAGGTACATTTAAGTTATGCTTTTAAGATTCTTGATAATTCTTGCAATTAGAACCCCGTAGACCCGAACTTAAATTTCGGGGACGAAATTATTTTCTTGTTTATTGGAATTTGTAACATCCCATGTTACTTCTAGACCCCTCAACTTAGATTGGGTTAGGCATGGGGTGAGATTTGAGGAGACCAACTAGGTTTGACCCTAGGTAGTGGGTGGTAGCCATGTGGGGCCCACTATAAGACCATAGTCAAACTAGGTCAAACTAGCCTAAGTGGGGACCCTAGCCACACCATGACCCCACAACATTGCCCTAACCCTAAAAACAATCTAAGTGGACCTTAGGGTATGTCACTGGGTCAACATTTTGACCCCAGTTGACCAAGGTCAACCTTGGGCTTAAATTGGTCAAACCCACACTCATAGGCCCAATTAACCTAAGTGGGGCACCCCCTTGACCCAAACCAAGTTGGGTGGTGCCACTAGACCCATTTCCACCAAGTGGGGTTAGTCCACCCACCATAGTTGACCAGTCAACCCCAAAAGTCAATTTGGTCAACAATTTGACCTAAGGAATGAAATGAAAGCCAAGTCATTTCCCCTTGGACCAAGCCCACCAAAATTGGCCCATAGTCAGCCCAAGTGAACAAGACCAGCCCTACCCCTCTAAATCAGGAGAGAGAGTACATGCAAGGGGGTAAAATTGGAATTTTTGGGAGAAGAGGAGAGAGAAAAGGGAATGAAGCAAATTTTGGCCACATGGCCACCCCATCAGCTGGTTTGGGCTGCCCAAGACCAGGTGGCTGACCTCCCCTCTTCATTTCCAGCAGAATACCTGAGCTGAGAGCCACATGGCAGCTGGGTGAAATCTCCAAAGCTCAAAACCGAGCTAACATTGGAGTTATCTCCACTTATAGGCCACCTCAGTCCAAACAGAGCTCACCATCAGCTTCAGAAGGCCGAGAGGAGTGGAATTCGACTGCTTACTCATGGAGAACGGTGGAGAATTGAACTTTCGGGGAGGAGCTCGCCGGCGCACCACCACCACGGCAAACCGCCGCCTGACCCGCAGCCAAGCCCTGATTCAGGTGCGTTTCACTTCACCTCTACCCGTACTAGCTTCTTAGATCAAATAGGCGAGAGATCGGGCTCAATTGAGCCCGATGCCATGTGAGAAAATCGAGAGAATTCTAAGTTTCTGAAACCGCTCGGGATCGCCGTCGCCGCCGTCTTCCGCCGCCCCATCGCCGGGAAATGGTAGCCACCACCACCGTGAAGGTGATGACACCGTTGGCCGGAGGTGGCGACGTCTCAGCTGGCCGGAAACCGCCGGCAAAATCGCTCCAGGTCGGCTCGATCTCAGCCGTTGGCTGGAGGTAGACGATAACCAGATCCCGTCGATTTTTACTTTAAGATTCGTGCGCCGATATTAATATAAATCAATTTAATATATGAATAGTGACATTTCCTGTCACACTTTTTCAGTACTTTTGCATGTTAAATTTAGGCCTCTTAGAGGCATTTCCAGAACTTAGGCCCTTAATGAAATTTGTAGCCTAGGGTCTTACCTTTAATATGCCACCCTAAACATACATTTTGGTGTAGTGTACAGTCCTGTAGGACATTTCTCCTAGGACTGGTCCTAGACTAGGGCAGAAAATATATTGGATGCCCTGGTCTCAATATTAGTCACCATGGCCCCAAATTTTGGGCACATGCATGATTATGGCATACGTACCTCCTTCCAAAAGTTAGGAATTTTTGGAAAACATTTTCCTATAGTTTGTGGTAACATATCAAAATTTAAATAAATGGCATATATGGAGTTCTACTCCTCCACATGGCCCCAAATTTTGGTGGTGGGTCAGTGGGGTCATCCTTGGTGCATGATAAAGTTTTCAGCACCTTGGGTTCACTGCATGTTGGGGAATCCACTTGCTTGTGCTAGCCTATGTTTAACCTTGGTGTGCAAATAGCAAAAATGCAATTTGGTGAATTTAGCCCAATGGTTACATGCATGAGTCATGAAATTATTTACAGTGGTTCATTAGGGTAAACTTCACTCCTCAAATTAATAAGGGAATTTTTGGAATCAAAATTCCATTTATTGGAATTTATTTTAAAAATAGCTATTTTGGCATTAAAAATTGGAAAATAGGATTTATTCAAGTACAAATCCAAACAACTTTGCCAAGGCATAGATTACATCACATTTGACTTAGGAAAATTATGATTTCTCTGTTTTGAAGAACTTTGGAGTAGATACCCTAAATTTCCCATTTTACCCTTATCATGATAATTCTTGAAATGATGGATTTATACCTCTGAAAAATTTGGAATTTATTCTACTGTTACAAAATGTTGTTATAAGTTTATCACAAATTTCTCAGAATTTAATGGATGCATTACTTGTGTTAAATTAGTACAATGGCTTTTGGTAAATATCTTATATTGGAATCCCATAGGCCATCTTACATTAAATGTTGATGATTCTCTGTCAATAGCCATAATTTAGTGTTCTAAAGGCCCTGTAATATTGCTGGAAATTTTGAGTATATAATGCTTATACTTCATTTGGAAAATGGAATTTTTGTGGAATTGATATTAAATTGAAAATGATAATAAATAATTAAAGGAAAATTATGAAATTCTGTAGACAGTAATATTTGGTCAATATACACCCCAGGAAAAATTTCCTAGGTCAGTGGATGCTTAATTAAATCACTTCATGTGTAAAGTGACCTAGCTTTTAAATTAAAAGAATTAATTAAAGGACTATTTGGCCAAGGAAAATTATGAGAATTCTTAGGGTAGTTCCCTTAGTCCATAATACCTTAGGATAAATATTTAGAGGCAAGATGCCTTAAGGTTTGGAAGATCCCATTTTTAGGGTAATCATAGGTCATGGTCTGCATATAACACAAATAGGTCTTGCCTTGGGTGATTACCAGTGGATTGATTATCGGCAGAAATAAGAGAGAGTTCAACATGAGTAACCCTGGTGGGTAGAGTTGTCTTAGTGAGGGATTAAAAGTGCAAGTCTTAACTAGCAACTAGAGTGGGGATCGGCGGAAGACCGTCAGTTTCCCGGTAATACCTTAAGTCACTAGGGTTATACTAAAGCAATAAGGAGAGCTGGGGAGATACATGGGTAGCCATCAACTAAAATAAATATCCTTGCGAAAGGGAACGCTGGGCGTAATCCCAACACAGTTCCTAGTGCCCCTTGAGAGCCCTTCACAGGGAATACCGGGGGCAGTCCTGGGATTAACCTTAAATCTCTAAGTATAATAAACCGTAGGCAAGAGTAGTTTAATAGGTTAGGACATTGTTGTACCTTCTCGCCCGTGTGGGGGCTGGAGAGATTCATGATATATGCTCACCCGTTTGGGGTTTGAGGGAGTTGACACAAAGGCACTGATGTGCGTTCTCACCCGGGTTTGGGTTTGAGGGATTCAGGACGGGTTTTGGTCCTGCGAGCGGAAGGCTCGGTATGAATTACTTGCATGTGCATAAATATCGTGGCGGGGCATGCGGTACTGGCCGTTTGTCACACCGATGGCAGTACGGTGCACCAGGCGGTTGTGGGAGTTAGAGGGGCCAGTGGGTTGTTTTACACTGCGGTCTGGAGGACGACCCCCGATAACACACATCCGACCCAACAAGACTGACGGGTTTGTCAGCAAAGTACGTACGCGAGACTCTAGAGTGCACCTTGGACGTGTACAGAGGCGTATGAGAGGGGTCTAAGGCTTGGTAGTGTGCATACCGGTCTAGAAGCGGAGACGCCCGCTCCGCTGTTGCCGTAGCCACAGCGGTGGTACCCGAGAGTGATGTTAGCTCTCAAAAAGTGGGAACTAAAGGTCTGTGATCACAGAGTCGTTGTGTGTGAGTTGCACTTGCCTGCGCATAAAATTGCATCATATCATTCATTCATATTAGGTCATACGCTTCATAGATCCTTATCATATAAATTAGTATGGGCTCTTTTATATGATAAGTTAAATTTCCTGGAAATCCTAACTTATATATTTGTATGGGCATTTATATAAGTTAGGATACGTTTGTGATGATAGCATAGTGGTAGCTTAGCTTATTTACTTGTTCATACTGCTGCTTCTTTACTTTTCATTACTGCACTACTCTTACTTATTACTTGTACCATACTTAGAACTGCTAGAGTAGGATTACATTACTTATTACAGCTCTAGTTAGATATTGTCACCTGCTTCCACTTTGTTACCCCTTGTTGTCCTCCGCTTCGTCCTCCCGCTCGGTGCCTAGGAGCTGCGGGGCGAGGTGCGGAGGAAACGACTTAATCTTTTTGACTAATGGTCGGTGACCAACTATTTTTAGGAGCCCGTGGAGATGGAGCACCAGCACGTCGAGGAGGCAGGGCATGAGGAGCAGATACCACTTCAGCAGGCTACTACCACTACTGTGCGTCCTCAGGTGGGACGAGATCTGATGATCTAGTTTAGCTTTCGCTTCTACTATTTTGTGAGAGAGAGATTTAATGTACTGGGCATAGCCCTTTTTACTCTTTCTTCTATACTATTCTGTGGACTATTGATGTACTATTCATTTCCTTTATATGATTGTACTGTGACTTGTGGACTGATGGCATTTACTTACAGTTTACTTCTTTCTTCTCATGTTGGCCTACAGGTTTATGATCGTACTAGCCGGCAGGATCGGCGTGTTGCGGTGTCGACTAACCCGTGAGTTAGTGCCACCGTAAGACGGCGGTTCTGGGCATAAGATCCGGTAGCCCTCCTTGGTAAGGGGGAGGGGGGGTCTTACAGATGATTCCATACCATACTTCTTAATTAACTCCAGGGTGAACTTAGACTGGGATATGAACAAGACATCTTCAGTCTGTCTTACTTGGAGACCCAAGAAGAACTTAAGTTCTCTCATACTGCTCATTTCAAATTTTCCTTGCATAAGTTTTGCAAACTTTCTACAAAGATTACTTTCAATAGACCCAAATATTATGTCATCAACATATATTTGGACTAGGATTATCTTTCCTTTGGATTCCCTAAGGAATATAGTCTTATTTATTTTCCCCCTTGAGAATGTGTTCTCAATGAGGAAAGTAGATAGGGTTTCATACCAAGCCCTTAGGGCTTGTTTTAACCCATACAAAGCTTTCCTAAGTCTATAGACATAAGAAGGATAGAGTGAATCCACAAAACCCAAGGTCTGCTCTACATAGACTTCTTCTTTTAGATTTCCATTTAAGAATGCTGATTTTACATCCATTTGGAATACCTTGAAGCCTTAATATGCTGCATAGGCTAGGAATAACCTGATAGCTTCCAACCTAGCCACTGGAGCAAAGGTTTGATCAAAGTCAATACCATCTTCCTGTATGTATCCTTTTGCAACAAGTCTTGCTTTGTTCTTCACAATGATCTCACTTTCATCCAGTTTATTCCTAAAGATCCACTTTGTTCCAATGATGTTGTGGTCTTTTGGTTTAGGAACTAACTTCTAGACCTTGCACCTTCTGAACTGATTCAGCTCCTTTTGCATGGCATCAATCCAATGTGGGTCTAGAACAATTTCTTCAAATTTCTTGGGTTCCACTTGAGATAAGAAGCTAGAGCAAAGAACTGTGTTCAGATTCCTGCTCCTTGTTTGTGCTCCTTGTCTTGGATCACCAATTATCTGATTTGCTGGATGATCCTTTAAGTGTCTAATAGCTAGAGGTAGTCTTTCTTCAGGTTGAACACCTCCAATCTCTTCATTATGCTGCACCTCTTGGTTTTCATTAGCATCTGGAGAGTCTTGTACTCCCCCTGGACAGCAGCCACCATTTTCCACTTCCTGATTTGCAGTTGATTCTTCTATAATGGTAAGCTTGTCCATTCTCTCATTTATACATGTAGAACTACAAGAACTACTTGACAACTCACTGTTAATAAGTCTTGTTTCATCAAAGACAACATGTACAGACTCTTCTATAACTTGAGTAACCAAGTTGTAGACCCTATAAGCCTTACTATTATTGTTGTACCCAACAAATATCCCATCTTGGGATTTGGCAGCAAACTTAGTTAGATAAGACTTGCCATTGTTAAGGACATAACACTTGCAACCAAAGATCCTAAAATAGGATAAGTTTGGTTTTCTGCCTTTCATAATCTCATAGGGAGTCTTTTTGTGGCTTTTAGTAATAGAAGCCCTATTGATCACATGACATGCAGTGTTTACTGCCTCAGCCCAGAAATATTCTGGGAGAGAAGTGTCACTCAATAGAGTTCTACCAGCCTCAATCAGTGTTCTATTCTTCCTTTCAGCAATACCATTTTGTTGTGGTGTTCTAGGTGATGAGAATTCTTGAAAAATCCCAAATTCTTCACACAGTCTTGTCATACTCTCAGATTGAAATTCAGTATCATGGTCACTTCTGATTTTGACCACTGTACTATCCAGCTCATTCTGAATTTGTTTGACAAAACTATATAAAACACTTGGGGTTTTAGATTTTTGTCTCAAAAAGAACACCCATGAATATCTAGAATAGTCATCTACCACCACAAAAGTGTAGACCTTCCTACCTAGATTATGAACTGGCATAGGACCAAATAGATCCATATGTAAGAGATATAGACACCTCACTGAATCCTTATTTTCAAGGCTATGAAAGGAGGATTTGGTCTGCTTGCCTTTTTGACAAGCTGAGCATATCCCATCCTTTATACACTTAGCTTGAGGATCATTCCTCACTAACTCTTTGCTAAAGAGTTGGCCAATAGTCTTGTAGTTAAGATGGGTCAGCCTCTTGTGCCATTTAACACAATGAGAGGCTCTCTCATCAGCTACAAGACAAATAGGAGAAACATTGTTCTCACACTCAAAGTTAAGACAGTACACATTTCTTTTTCTATATCCTGTCAATATGACCTTTTGATCACTTGACCTTTTGATATGACAACCATTTTTGACAAATGAAATGTCATAACCTAGATCACTCAACTGACTTATGCTAATAAGATTATGTTTCAAACCCTTAACATAGGCCACTTGAGTGATTGTAACAGAGTTATTAGAAATGTTATCAAAACCTTTGATGACTCCCTTTTCAAAACCACCAAAGATAACCTTAGGCCTATTCAGCATAGGTGAGTAGTCTTTCAACAACCCCTTATTCCAGTCATGTGCCAGGAACATCCACTGTCCAAGTACCATATAGGGGCATGACAACTTGGACTCACCTGCAATAAAGATTACTTAACCTTAGAACCCAAATAACTTTTGGGTCCTTGGTGTAAGTTAGTCTGAACTTTAACAAATCTGCCTGCAGCTTTTCTAACATGCAGACTGCTACTCTCCTTGACACTGATATTGTGCCAACAGTCTAAGGCAAAGTGGTCTATCTTGTCACAGCACCAGCACTCAAACTTATTATGCCTTTGTTTAGGTACAACTTTAGCTGATTTATTAGCAGCAGATCTATTGTTCTGTGCTGGGGCTTTGCCTTTAGAATTGGACTTAGCAGTCCATGCAGTTTTCTTATAGCCTAATCCTGTCTTACCCTTTTGAGACACAAATTCATCAATCAAGGGTAATACAGATTTTGGCTTAGAAAAACAAGCCACAATCTCTTTTTCTTTCTGAAGTCTATTTTCCAGACTTTTAATCTGATCATTCTTGAATGTGATTGTTCCCATTTGAATAACAGTTATGTTTTTCAATCTGGCAAGCTCATTCAACTTTTGATCCAGCATCTTCTCTGAATCAGATGCAACCATCTTAAGATCTGCAATTTCCTTAGCCTGAATTTTGGCCAGGTATTTGCTTTTCTTTAGTGCCTGCAACAAGTCCTCATATTCATCTATCAGCTGATGAATATCACCTTCAGACTCAGACTCATCCACATCACTTGATGCAGATGTTGCTGACTCTGACCCAGTACTACAATCTGAATTTCTAGAAAAACATTGTACCTTACTAAGACCAGGCTGATCCTGACACTTGTCTTCTTCTGACACAACCATCAGTCCCTTGCACTGATGGTCTTCTTGTTCATAGATAGAGTTCAGCACTTGCAGAAACTCATCTTCTTCATCTGCTGTATATATACCAATGTATGCCTCAGCTTCAGATTCTGACTCTGAAGATGATTGGTCTGTCAAGCTCTTCTCCTTCTTAGCAACAAATGATTTCTCCTTCTTGCTCTTGTGTTGAATCTTCTTTTTATCAGCAGACTCTTTTTTTTGTCTGGACACTCAGCCACAACATGTTCAGACCTATTACAGCAGTAGCAAACTATTTTTGATGTTGTAGATTTGCTTGGCTTAGACCTGCTCCTGTCCTTTCTGGATGACTTCCTCTTTTGATAATAGTCATCCTTAGGCTGAGATGTGGAGGGCTTAGACTTCCACTGCTTCTTCTTCAGGAATCTCTGAAACTGCCTTGTGAAGGCAGCAAAGTCTTTATCTGAGTCACTGCTGTTTGAACTTTGGTTGTCTGAATTATCTAAGATAATTTCAGCAATTATCTTAGGAGGTGATGGAGACAACCTCCTATTATTCCTAGTAGCTTCAACCTTGAAGGCCACAGACTTTTCCCTATGCTCCCATTTTGCACTTTTCTCTTCCTCTTTCCTAGCCATCAGCTGCATCTCATATGACAGCAATTTTCCAAACAAAGTTGGAGGAGAGATATCTGCAAGTTTGGCCACTTCCCTAATGACACAAATCTTAGTGTCCCAATCCTTTTTCAAGGATCTTAGGAATTTATCATTCAGTTTATATGTACTGAAGATTCTACCATAGGACATCAGCTCATTTACTATTCTATAGAACTTTTTATAACACTCAGTTTTACTGTCAGACTTTCCTTGTCTGAAACTCTCATACTCCTGGTTTAGCATAGACTTTCTATCTTGTCTGACTTCTTCAGAACCCTCCATATAGACTATCAAAGTATCCCACATTTCCTTGGAGGTCTTGCAATGAATCAAATTTTGAAAGGTTGAATCATCTATGACACTTACTATGATATTCTGGGCCCTTTTATCCATAGTTGCCAGGATGATCTCATCCTTAGTCATCTCTGAAAAATCCTTGGGGATTCTTTGGTTTGCATCTAGAATTGACAACTTCTTTGGAATATAAGGACTTTCCTTTACTGTAATGTAGATCCTTGGATCAGAAGCCTCTATAAATAGCTTGACCCTTTCTTTCCATATTCCAAATATCTCCTTCCTGCATATGGGTAATTTCATAGAACCTAGTTTCTTATGATTTTCTCTTGAACCCATTTTCTTGATCTTGAATCTGCCTTATGGATCTAACTCAGACTGTTAAGTCCTTCTTTGAGTAACCTCCCTTAGATACCACTTGAAAGAATTGGTTTCAAGATAACATAAAACACCTAGAGGGGGGGTGAATAGGTTCAAATTCTTTTTATTCTAAGGCAGATAATGAACTCTATTTTTCTGTTGGTTATACTATTAACACAACAAACACATCACAGCAATATATCCAATCACAGAGTGCACAGGATTTATAGTGGTTCCCCAAGTATTGGGTACATCCACTTTCCCCCTTCGCCTATCTAGCAGTGTGCTAGATTCGGCCTAACTTCTTCTCTTCACCTCAGATCCACAGATCTTACAGCTCAAAACTCAATCAAGGTTCCTACAACTCAGAGTGAGTCCACACTCCTACAGCTCAGGCACACAGCCCTACCTCAACCTTCAATAAGGCCTACACCTCAGAGATAACAATCTCCTACAACTCAGGCTCACAACCCTACCTCAGCCTTCAACGGGGCCTACCACTCAGAGACCTAAATCTCCTACACTCAGCCTTTATAAATTAGGCTGATAGCTCAGATCTATAATAGATCCTACAGTAAATATATTTTACAAAGTGTTTTACCACCACCCAGGTAGAGAGAGAAGGGATGGATGGTTTCTTGATCAGTTCTTGGAAGAATCTGATGGCAGAGAACAACCACTCTTAGCTTTCTTCAAAGCTTCTTGAATCTGAACTCAGTAGGGTTGAATCTCCTGTGAAGTTGATCTTCAATCAGCTCCTTTCTTGAAATTCATATCATAATCTGAATCCTTCTTAGCAGCCTGGTTCAGCGACTACACTAGCGTAGACGGAGCTCTCTCTCTCTCCAACGTCTTCTTAGATTTTCTGATGAAAATCTTCTTTAGTCTTCTATTATAACTAATGTACATTTCAGTAGTTCCTCTTCTGTTGGAGGAGAAAGCCTTTATATAGTCTTCCTCCATGGTAACCCGCTGATCCGGTTTCTAACAAACTTCTGATAGCTTTGACAGTTGCAGTAGACTAGTTAGAAATGACAGCTGTCAAGTCATCCAGTCACTTCTTGAACTCTGTCTCTATCAGTAAAATGTGGAGACTGGACTTCATCATGTGTCGACACAAATAGACTAAGTGTCGACACAAGTGGACTAAATGTCGACACATGCCTTGGTGGTGTCGACACATCTCCTTTGTTGTTGATACTGCTTCTCGACACTGCATCTGTAGAATGTGTCGACACTGATTCTGTGTGTCGACACAATCACTTATTTTCTTTAACATAGTTGAAACTTTGCTGTGTGTCGACACAAGTTCTGTGTGTCGACACAGTTGATGTCGACAAGGTCTTTTGTGTGTCGACACTGCCTCTGTGTGTTGACACAGTCACTTCTTTTCTTTAACTTTGTTGAAACTCTGCAGTGTGTCGACACAAGTCTGTGTGTCGACACAGTTGATGTCGACAAAGTCTTCAGTGTGTCGACACTGCCTCTTAGTGTCGATACAATTGATGTCGACTAAGTATTCCTGTGTGTCGACACTACCTCTTGGTGTCGACACAGTTGATGTCGACAATGCTTCACTGTGTGTCGATACTGCCTCTGCATGTCGACACAGTTTCTTCAGGTGTCGACACAGTCATTCCAAGTGTCGACACAATTAACTCTAAGTGTCGACACAACTTTTCTCTAGTGTCGACACAAGTCCTCATAAGTGTCGACACAGTCTCTTCTGGTGTCGACATATAGACTTAGAAACTTTTTCCTGCATTCTTGCATTTTCTTAACCTGCACATATAAACTCAAAACAATATCAAATACACCTTGATGTATATCATTGAGTAGGGTGAGGCTTCTTCAAATCTGGTACACATTTTCCAATGTACCCAACAGAAAGGGCTCTCAGCCCTTCTTATGGCACTTGGGCGAAACATCCTGAGCCCTAGGATCAACTTCTAAGAGCAATCAAACTGCTACAAAGCCAAACAATGGACCTGTTTTTGTCCGCTATCGCCGGGCGGTAACTACCTACCGTCGGGTGGTAACTACCTACCGTCGGGCGGTAGCTTCTCGAGCCGCACGACAGAAAATAATGTCGTGCTAACACCGGCGGTAAGACTAACGCCGTGCGGTAGTATCTTTCCCGGGAACTTATCGTCGCACGGTAAGGCTAACATTGCGCGGTAAGATCTTTCTCAAAAACTCAATACTCGACAAACGAGGCTTTCGTTTCATCATTCTCTACCCGACGAAACAAGGCTATCGCCGGGCGGTAGCTACTATTGCCGGGCGGTAGCTACCAGAAATTGTTTTGGAAAAACAGGGGTATTACACCTTTGGCCAACCACCGGGCGCTACCACCGGCCCAATCAGTTAGGTGAGAGCCTGACAGTAGGTGTTGAGCTTCAACTGGACTTTCCTTTAGACAACCATTAGGCGCTATCATCGACCCAATCATCTAGGTGAGAGCCTGACGACGGGTGTTGAGCATCAACCAGACTTTCCTTTGGCCAACCACCGGGCACTACCACCGGCCCAATCATTTAGGTGAGAGCTTGACGGCTGGTGTTGAGCATCAACCAGATTTTCCATTAACCAAGGATAATGTTGTTCCTTCCAAGCGAATGAATCATCAACAAATAATAAGATCGTGAAAAAAGCTATCTCATTACTTTCACTGGTAGAATCGCTTCAAGTCATCACCGCTCCAGGTGTGACTAAGGGTCTCACCCTCCACATTCCGGAGACGATACCCTCCTGATCTCAACGCTTCCTCTATGATGTACGAGACTTCCCAGTTGGGGTTGAGTTTTCCCATGGCAGCTGATCTTTTGATTGCATCCACCTTTTTCAAGACCAAGTCCCCTTCCATGAACTGTTTGATTCGAACACGCTTGTCAAAGTACTTGGTCATTCTCCGTTTGACTTCTTCCTGCCTGATAACCAACAGGTCGCGCAGTTCCTCCACCATGTCAAGGGAGAGCCAAAGCTCATCCTCGTTCTCCGCCCGCCACTCTTCTCCACCTTCCTCTGCCGCTGCCACTCGCGTTGTTTGAACCTCGAACTCGATACGAAGTACTACTTTGCAGCCATGGGAGAGTTTGAAAGGGGTATCCCCTATGATTGTGTTGGGGGTGGTCCTCAAGGCCCAGAGGACTGAAGAAAGTTGTTCTACCCAGCTCCCTTCAAGTTCTCAACTTTCTTCTTCAAGAGGTTTACAATGATCTTATTCGCCGCCTCCACCTGCCCATTACTCCTGGGGTGGTGGATCGAGGCAAACCTGAGGTCAATCCCAAGATGTCCATAGAAGCTGATGAACTCCACGCTGGTAAACTGAGGCTCATTGTCCGTGATAATGGCCTAGGGTAACCCATGCTAGCAGATGATCTCCCCCCGTACGAAATTACTGATTACTTGGGAGGACACCTTGACCAGCGCCTTTACCTCCAACCACTTAGAAAAATAACCGATCATCACCAACAAGAACCTCCTCTTCCCGCTGTCTTGGGAGAAAGGTCCTACCAGATCTATTCCCCAGATGGCGAATGGCTAGGGTGCTGTGATACTCCTGAGCCTCTGAGCTGGTTGAAGTTGGAGAGACACGGACAACTGACACTTGTGGCACTTTTTTTCGCGAACTCAGCTGCATCATGGCTATCCTTTCTTCCTGACTATACTTGCTTGAATATCCTTCCTTCCAAGGTCTAACTTCCAGAATGACTCCCGCACTCTCCGGAATGGACCTCTTCCAAAATCATCGGGACCTCCCTCTCGGCCACACAATGTGCCAACATCCCTGATAGGGTATTTCTGTATAGCTGTCTGTCATGCATTATGTAGTACGTCGACTTATGCTTGAATCGTTTCTTATCCATCCTCTCCGGGTACTCCTTTGTGCATAAGAAAGTTGTGAAAGGATCCATCCACGAGGGATGCTTGTCCACCTCCATCAGCTCCCCCTCTTCGATGGACGGGCAGAACAAGTCGATGATGGTGCCACCCACCCAGGGTCCGTGTGTGAGGCCCCCATTTTAGACTCCACAAAAACTATGTATGTAAGTTATTTTCAAGTCATTCATTCTAGGATGAAGTAAGGCTAGTGAGCACAAAATAAAACACATAATAAAAATGTACCTCATACCTTGTATCATTTAACGAGTTGTTTCTGTTTCTCTGCAATCCACTTCACTTTACTTTGTGTGCTTAAGGTCACGTCAGGTACCTAGACAAAATTGGCGATGGGCTTAGTCATAAAAATATGACTAACTGAGGTGAATACCTCTTTAATTGTTGTACATATATGAAAGATTAAATATATCAGTAAATATATTTCTATACTAACCCATTTCTATACCAGTAATGAAACTGTGAAGCAATATTATAACTGTAATGTTAGTAACCATAAACAGTATAAACAGTTATAGAATAATTATATTCAGTATATATCTCAAAGTAAACTATATAACAGTGTATCTGTGTAATAGTACAATTAAACATACTGTGAAATAGTGTATCTATATATCATTTAAGCATAGTCGAGTGAAGAAAAATAGTATGAGTGCATTTGTAGCATTATAATGATGAATAACAGTATAAGTACCTATATGTATAATTCAACATTGTATCAGTGTATGCAATAGAGCAGGGTAACTGTAAAAACCTATCAATTCTCATGTTTATAATGTAAGTAGTTGAGGTTAACAATGTATCAGTAAACAGTGGTTAATATCACAATATCAGTTCTTACGTTATCTTTTCATCTTTTTGTGTTAGGTAATGTTAAGGGTAACTATTCCAGTATCAGTATCCATATTTCAGTATTTCAGTCTTTGGGTCGGGCCTGATCCCTCGGGGTCTACATTGTCCAAATCAGTATGTTCAACACGCGTCTATGCCTTGCGGCCGACTGATTTGGCAAACCATCAGTATTATTTATGTGCATTTGCATTTAGTTATACCCTTAACATTTTCGTGCATTGATGCATTTTCATTTAAGTTAACTGTATGCCATGCATTAATATATTTAGGGTTTGTTTGTTTATTAATCCCCTCAGAAGCTAATCGTTTGTTTGCTTTTGTGCAAGGACATACATAATTGTGATATTCATTACATGCATCTCTCACCATCAGTCGTTCTTTTCTTTTATCGCAACTCATGTCATTGTCGCGTATATTTGAAGATGTTATCCTTCACGATATTTGTATAGGAATCATATTATTTAGGGTCTTTTACATCAGGGTTGCACCTCGTTATAGTTATAACATTAACTATGATGACATCATTTGGAAGCTACTCAACCAGCCTATTTGATTTCCATAATCATAAAAGAGACACTTTTGCAAACCCAAATTACTATACGACACTTAGCCTTCCAGGTAACAACAAAAAGATGCAACGAAGCAGCAAATCTGGACCAACAAATCTCCAATGAACCGCAGTAGCTTCCCGAAACACTCGCCCTCTCAAAAGCTCCAGACAGTAACATGAAGGAGTATTGAGAAATGGGAAGTCATACTAAATATAAGAGGAGTCAACCCGATATTAAAATATTCCACCGTTTAACTTATCTTATATTAAAATATACACTTGAGGTCTGTCCACAAAAACAGCCCAGATTTCCATTAACACAAGTGAATCAGGCCCTCAAAACTCTCAACCACATGCTCTTTATCAAATGAATCTTTTAGGGAAAAAAGACATAAATATTAACATCACTGTAACAACCACCGCCTCATCCAAATGAGGTTTAGCACTTAATCAGCTGCTTAATAATCCAAAGCCACATTGTACCATACATCAGCCTCTATATCAATACATATAACTATAATACCAATAACAATTTGTAATTGAAATAGAAAATTTTCATATTCCACTTAAGACAAGTCGAACGCCACAAAACCTCAAAAGATTTCGAATGAAAATTTCCCAGCAATGCCGACTAGACACTGATTATTTTATTTTCATCATAGGGGATATTTATTATTGAATTTTATTATCTGTTTGAGTCACTTCCCTATTTGGGCCGTTACAAATTCTTCCCCTCTTATAGGACTTTTCGCCCTCGAAAATCGTAAGCAAGTTCAATTCGATATTGACTTATCTACCAGTTCGACACATCCATTATAGGCTAGTTCCTTACTTCATTTTGAATTTAATCTGCCATCCACATTAATATCTCACTTACTTTTCCTAATATCTAGTCTTTGTTCGGTTTCCTTAATTTTGACTCACACTCACTTATCGTAACTTAATCATTCAGCACACACTAAAGCGCTTTCATATTCTTTTGTTTTTCTTCATTCATTATGTGATGTTGGTCTCTATTCGTTGTCCCAATTAGATAGGTTCTTTTCTGAATTGCTCTAATTTATATTCTGTCATCTATCTCAATTTCATATTACGGGGACAATTATAGCTTACCTTAACATTTGCAATCGCTAGAAGAATATATTGCACAATTGAAGGAATCTGTTACTTAAGCATGCAATTATAACATTTTTATCCATCAAGGGCCAACTCGCTGAAGGGGCTGCCTCCCCCTACCGGGCGAGCCGGGGGATCTCGCACGCCCACCTCGTCGATTCAGCCTCCACTTGCCGAGCCAGGGAACAATACTCGCCCCTGCAGATCTCGCCCCCTCCCTTCCTCTACTACCTCCTTCCCAGCTCGCCGATCCGGGGCATCCTCGCCCAGGGCGGGGGCAACATCGATTGGGACTACTGGCATTGAGCACTCGGAGCGCGTGCTGAGTGCGAACTTGACAAGGCTGATCACCTCCTGCCGGAAATCCTTGAACATCCTGACAGTGGTGAGAGGAGGGGGAGGTGGCGAGTCAGCCCTGTCTGATCCCTGTCCTTCACCTCCAGTCATCGAGCTCGCAGAAGATTTTTGGTGCTGACCACGCTCCACGGTCACCACACCAAAATGTTGAAACTGAAGAATTGGTCTCTGTAGAGTTCGACCCTTGGGGAAGGGGTGATCGCACACTTACTTCTGTCTCACAAGCCAAACAAATAGAGACTTAGCATGAGGAACAGACCCAAGGCTCTAGCACGGAGGTCTCACCACACACTCGAAAGATCTTAGAGTGTTTCCCCTCCTTAGTCAAGTGCTGAGCTAAGGATACCTCAGAAAGCGCAAAAATACCAGGGCACAAGTAAGCATGCCTTTTGAGGTACCGTCTTAGGTCTATTTATAATTTTCTAAAAACAGTCTGCCAACAACCAAAATCCGCTATTCTGAATAGGTATATGAAGTCCAATGGGAGTAAAATAATAAAAATACATCATACAACATTTAGGCGAGTGGCCCTCGAAAAACACCACTCGTATGGGGTGTGAGTGCTCGATGGTGCTAGCACTCGCCGCCTCCCTTTGGCCCTGGGCGAGTGCAGGCCAGAAATACTCCACTCGCCAACTGCCTATCGAGATCCATTGGCGAGTGCGAGCCTGCTACTTCACTCACCCATGTTCCGCTCCACTCCACCTGAGCTAGCCGACGGGGCTGCAGAGATCTTACTCAATGCCAAAAAATGTGTTGAGTGTCTGGGCTTCACTCCACGCCAAGAAAGAGGCATCGAGTGAACAAACCTCACTCAACGTCGAGATCATAAGACGCAGAGTGAGTTTGCCTCACTCGATGTCGGGGCGGAAGGCGTCGAGTGGACTCGACGTCGGGGCGGAAGGCGTCGAGTGGACTCGAAGCCGGGGCGGAAGGCGTCGAGTGGACTCGACGCCGGGGCGGAAGGCGTCGAGTGGACTCGACGCCGGGGCAGAAGGCGTTGAGTGGACTCGATGAAAGGGGAAGGCGTCGAGTGGACTCGATGTCAGGTGCCCGACTTGCCTGGGACTTGAATAAGATGACTTGGCCGGTCTGGCTCCTCTCGATCCCCACTCGCCGGATATGGGGTTGTACAATCATGTCGACCGTTTTGATGGCACGACGATTTGAGCAATGAGAAATGACTAATATGTATTCGCTCTATGTCATTTGACTAGACGGACTAAAGTAATTAGTGTGATTGGGGGCATAAGAGAGTCATTGGCTTTATGCGTGACTAGAAATGCTCAATGTTGAACCATCAATTCTGAGTTTGTGGATGGTGGTGGGACTGGGAAAGTCCAGTATATTGATAATATGCCCTGAGTGCACGGGACGTGTGGTCATGCGTGCCAACGTCTCTGGTGGCTGAGATATAGTAATATATTGTCATTCTACTGCTTACAGGGAAGAAGCACCGCCGCCCTAAGTGAGGGATGAAGTCATTATAAATTGGTCAGCTAAAACTGACTGTTGCTTTGTTTTGTCACTTTTGGTGGATTGCCCACATGCAAGTGCTGGAGTGCCGAGCGGGAAGTGATATTTTGGTTTCAATACGTAACTCCACTGACTGTTCGTGTCATATGGTGTGGGGCCCCAGTCGGACCTTCTATTATATTCTATGTGACGGATGAAGGTGTTATAATTTAGTATCGGTTCCTGGTATCGCTTTTATTTCTTCGAATTCATGGTCGAATTCTTTTAAGGGGTGATGAGCATTGATGAGTAGAATTTGTACTAGTGATTGACCACAAGTAAAAAATAATGTATATTGGGAGTTTGAGATGTTAGTATTTTTATACTAATATTTTTGGGCTTCGTTAATGTTAAGTGTCAATCTGATCAAGGACAAATACTGAACGGTTAGCGATACAAATTAAAGGGCTCAAAATTATGATTTGTGATGAGTCAAATCTATTTTTGACGAGCCCATAAGGTTTGAGTCTTGGTTCAAATCACGGCTCTCCCTAAAGAGGCACAAGTAAGTTAACGATTTGGAAATGGATAGGATCCAATAAAGAGTTAAGTGGATCCAATAAAGTCTAAAGAAGCCTTTTGTCGTAATAGCCTATTTTCCATGTTTTAATTTCACTCATTCTCTCTAATATGATTATGTATTCAATACATGAATATTATTTTTTTCTTTTTTTGATCATTGCTTTGCATTGGACGAATGAGTCCAGGTCTATTATTCTATTAATTAATTTACATGCATTGATCAAATAAAGGGTTAAACGAATGACAGTTCTCTTTAATTGAATATGGAAATAAAGGAGGGATGTGACGTTTCACAATAACTACTCTCAGAAACCGTATTTCGCAAGTTCAATTTTGGTACGGGTTGTGTGTGGGTTTTTTTCCTCTCTTGAGCCATGCTCTCTCAGGCCGAAAATAGGAATTACTTTGCAATTCTCTCGCCGACATCGATACTATCTCCCTTGTTTAAACAACAAACTTTCTTCTTCTTTCGCATACGGAAGTGAGTTTTCACTTCGAGTCTAGAGAATCTTTCTCCAGCATAAGGTTATTTCATTTCCATTTCAAGCCCGCTCATCGAGTGGTGTCAAAGGAGAGAACGCGATTGAAAACCTTGAACTCTACATTCTCAAAGTTTCAAATCCATGGACGCTTCGAAATCCAGTTTGATTTTCTTTACTCTCATGACTATTAAAGTTCTTATCACGTGATTTAATTAGGATTAATATAATCCCTGCATTTCGCTTCCGCTAAGATTATTTTTCTAACTTTATATTCTTAAGTGTATTTTAGTTAGACGCGCAAGTAGGTAAAATTTACTTACATCTGGTATCAAAGCCAGGTTTAACCCTGATTAAAATCGCGTGCGAAGATACGTATTTCGTGTTTAGTTTTTCTTAACACATTACACATTAAAATAGTTTAAACTCATTGGAGTTCCAAAATTATTTAGCACGAATTATGTAGATATTTATTACCCCTTATCATTCTGTTTAGAAATGCATAAATAAAGTAGTGCGAACACTATAAAGAAAGTCTCGCAGTACGAGAGAATTTTTGTTATGTTAACTTGGTTGTGATCGTCAAAGCGGCACATCCAATTAGCATTATGAAAATATCGGTTTCGTGCGGATGAGAGACATCCTTACTTTTGGTTGAAAATCACACTCCCAAAGGAGGCGATGAAAAACTGAGAGAAAGGAGAGTCATAGTAAATTTTGTCACTAATATTTTAGGCTAATCAAAATTATTCAGATTCCCAAAGGTAATGGATAATGAGGTTAATCTAAGATCTAGTGACTATTACTGTGGGAGTAAATTTACACATATTGTGAGTTCTCCCCAAAGGTGATCTCATAATATATTTAAATTTATTCATGAATAAAATTAATTATTTCATGTGTTCACATGTGTGCTAATAAAGTATAGTTTTATTTAACAGTCACCTTCTCTGTTAACAATAATAGTTTAGTCATTGAGATTCTTACGGGGTCGAATTTCAAGAAATGGAAGGAAGACATCATGTTTAGGATGGAAGATGGGTGACGTCAACATCGCTTTGATCAGTGACAGACCAGTTGATCTGACTGAAGCGAGTACAGATGATGAAAAAACTGTGCATGTAGCTTGGACTAGAAGTAACCGCATCTGCCTACTCTCCATGAAGATAACTATCCCAGATCGTTTTAAAAGTGGTCTTCCTACTGACTGCACTGCTAGGGAATTCATGGGAGCAGTGTCACTGAGATATAAGGTCTCTTCTAACACAGAAATAGGTACCCTCATGCATGGACTTTTTACTTTAAAATATGAGAGGAATGTTGGAGTAAGAGACTACATCATAAGGATCATGCACTTTCAAACCAAGCTCAAGGCCCTGAATGTTATTCTACCTGATTCGTGTATTGTGCATCTGGCACTCAATACACTACCTGCGGAATTTGGGATCATCATGACCAACTACAACTCCCAAAATGAAGTTCGGTCGATCAATGACCTTATCACCAGAGTTGTTGCAGAAGAAGAAAAGTTGAAGAAGGATAAACCCAATTCAGCACTATTCACTTCAGCAGTAGGTCCTTCAGGAGTTAAGAAGGTAAAGTCTCACACTCATAAAGGTAGTGTTTCTAATGATAAGAAAACCTCTGGTTCGAACCCTAACACAAAATTGAAGTCCAATTTGACATCCTTTAAAAGGGATGGTGATCGCTGCTTCTCCTATAAGAAGAAAGGTCACATGAAGAAGGACTGCAACAAATATAAGACCTGGTTAGCCAAGAATAAGCCTGAAGGTAATCACTCACTTGGTCTAGTTTGTGAATCCAATATATCAATAACTGCTTCCAGTTCTTGGTGGCTTGATAGTGGGGCAACTAATCATGTTGCTTTTTCCATGCGGGGGTTCATAAACAAGAGGAGGCCAAATCAGGATGAGAAGAGGCTCATTGTTGGAAATGAGGAGCAAGTTGATGTTGAATTCGTAGGAGATATTATGCTAGTCTTAGAGTCTGATTTTAATTTATTGCTTAAAGACACCTTTTATACTCCATCGTTTAGATGGAATCTTATTTTTGTTTCTATTTTAGACAATTGTGGTTTCTGTTTTGAATTTAATAATTCTCTGGTTAATATTTTTCTAAATTCAAAATTAGTTGGTGGCTGCAGTTTGTCTTATGGTTTATATAAACTGTGTCTTCCTCATAATGAATTTTTAGCATCATATAATATAGAAAGAATTGCTCCTAAACGAACTCTGTCTAAGGAACAATCCTACAAGTTGTGGCATAAAAGACTTGGGCACATCTCTAAGGATAGAGTAAATAGATTGATAAAGTCTAACATTCTACCTACTCTAGACAGTGACTTAGAGAATTGTATTGATTGCTGTAGAGGTAAAATGACCAAGATAAAGAATAAAACTACGGTCCGTAGTTCTGATCTCTTAGAGATCATTCATACAGATATAAGCAGACCGTATTCTATGACTGTGTGTGGAAACTACTATTTCATCACTTGCATAGATGACTTTTCCCGATATGGATATCTTTACTTAATTAAGAAAAAATCTGAATCTCTTGAGAAATTCAAGATTTTTAGGACTGAAGTAGAAAAGCAAATCAAAAAAAGTATTAAGATTGTTAGATCGGACCGAGGTGGTGAGTATAATGGCAAACACGATGATGTTAGACAGCTTAAGGCACCGTTTGCCAAATACTTGGAGGAATCTGGTATAGTGGCTCAGTTTACTATGTTTGGCAGTCCCGAGCAGAACGGTGTAGCCGAAAGACGTAATCATACTCTTATGGAAATGGTTAGAAGCATGATGAGTGGGAGTAATTTACCTAAGTTCCTTTGGGGTGAAACTTTGAAGACAGCTCTATATATTTTGAATAGAGCACCTTCCAAAGCTATTCCTTTAAATCTTTTTCAAATGTGGACCGACCGCACTCCTAGCCTTAATCATCTTAAGGTTTGGGGATGCCCAACAGGGGTCAGATTGTATAATCCTGTATTGAGTAAATTAGATCCTCAAACGGTTAAATGTTTCTTTGTAGCATATCCAGATCACTCCAAGGGATACAAGTTTTATAACCCAAATGGAGGTTCGAGAATATTGGAGTCACAAACTGCCAAATTTCTGGAATTTGATATAGCTGAATTCAGTAAAAATCCTCCGCTTCTACATCAATATGATGAAGAAAATTCTTCAGGAGGATTTGTTTTGCCTTTACCCATTGAGAATGTAACTGACAATCCAGAACCAGGACCTGCTATGCCGAACTTGGATCGGATTGAGATTGCTCCAGCACTGGTTCCTATTGTTCAAGAACAGTTAGTATAAGTTCCACTTAGAAGATCTGTCAGAGAGAGGAGGCCTACTATTCATCCAATTTACATGATTTACTTGGCTGAGAGTGATTATGACATTGGTTTTGTGGTTGATCCAGTCACTTATACTGAAGCAGTTTCTTATCCTCAGTCTGAACATTGGATGGATGCTATGAAGGATGAATTACAGTCTATGAAGAATAACACAGTTTGGGAACTTGTTCCACTGCCCAAATACAGGAAAGTTGTTGGCTGCAAATAGGTGTTTAAGACCAAAAAGGATTCAGCAGGCAAAATCGAAATATTTAAGGCAAGACTAGTTGCTAAGGGATTCACCCAAAGAGAAGGAGTTAATTATAATGAAACTTTTTTCTCCAGTTTCATCAAAAGACTCTTTTAGGGTGATCATGACTCTAGTGGTCCATTTTGACATGGAGCTTCATCAGATGGATGTTAAAACTGCTTTCCTCAATAGAAATCTTGATGAGGAGGTCTATATGAGACAATCAGAGGGCTTTGCAATTGAAGGTAGAGAAGAGTGTGTCTGTAAATTAAATAAGTCAATTTATGGATTGAAGCAAGCCTCTATACAATGATATAAGAAGTTCGATGAATTTATTACTTCATGTGGATTCGTTGAAAATGAAGTAGAATATTACATATATACCAAGATCAGTGGGAGCAGGAGTATCTTCCTGATACTCTATGTGGATGACATCCTCCTTGCATGTAGTGACAAAGATTTGCTTTTGGACACCAAAAGACAGTTATCCTCTGAATTTGACATGAAAGATCTTGGAGAGGCAAAATTCATTCCGGGAATTGAAATTCATCGAGATCGTTCTCCCATGTTATTAGGTCTTTCACAGCGGGCTTATATTGATAGAGTTTTGGAGTGGTTTATTATGAAAGATTGCAAACCTGGAAAGGTTCCTATTTTCAAAGGTGACAAACTCAGTTTATCACAATGCCCTAAAACCAAGTCCGAGAAAGAAGCTATGAAAGTAGTACCATATGCAAGTGCACTTGACAGCATCATGTATGCCTAAGTTTGCACTAGACCTGACATTTCCTTTGCTTTAGGTTTGTTGGGTAGATATCAGTCCAATCCTGGACATGATCATTGGGTTGCTATCAAGAAGGTGTTGAGATACTTAAAGAGAACGAAGGATTTCATGTTGGTTTATATGCACGTTGATGATCTACATTTGACAGGATTTTCAGACTCTGATTTTGCTGGTTGTGAGGATGATAGAAAATCCACTTCTGGATACATTTTCATGTTAGCTGGCAGTGCAGTTTCTTGGAAAAGCGTGAAATAGAGTTTGATTACTTCTTCCACTATGCAGGCAGAGTTTGTATCTTGTTATACAACATCTATACAAGCTATTTAGTTACGTCACTATATTAGGGCTTTGGCAGATTATGGGTTTGTTGCTAGAGCTATACAGTTGTATTGTGATAACATGACTGCAGTCTTGTTCATTAACAATAATAAAGGAATTACAGCATACAAACACATAGAAGTAAAGTTTTTGACTGTTAAAGAAAATGTAAATAAAGGTGAAGTTGCAGTATATGACATAGGTATAGATGATATGGTTGCTGACCCACTTACTAAAGCACTTCGCCCATGTGTTTTTGAGAGACATGTCATTAGCATGAGCTTAGGAGCATCATTGGATGTTATAGAGTAGTGGAAGTGTTTTAATGTCTACTGTATTTACTTCATTCTGTACATGTTTTATTCATGCTTTGAAATGTTTAATTAATAGAAGTAGCTCTTTTATATTTTCAATGTTAAACATTTTATTTATGATGATTATAAGCCTCAAAAGTGGTGTTTATCTTGAGCAAAGGGCTGGGGTATTTGATTAGCCTTAAAGTTTTTTTTTGTTCTGTAAGCACATAAAGATGACCTAAAGACTAAAGTACAGAATAGAATGGTTCATTAGAACCATAAAGGAAATTCTCTTGTGATTCAAAATTACATAAAGAAAGAGAATTAGGACCAATACATTGATGACATAAAGTTTGATCATAAAGTGTCATCAGACGTACTGTATCGATATAGAATATTCACATTAATTCAATCAAGGATTTGTGATCATTGGTGGTCTAATAACGAGGTATGTCATGAACACTGCTATGGTTCTATCTAAAATTGAATTAATCGTGATAACAGTATCTCTAAGATTGACATATAAGGGCGCCCGAACATTAACTTTGCCAAAGTGAGAGAATGTTAGTATTTTTATACTAATATTTTTGGGCTTCGTTAATGTTAAGTGTCAATCTGATCAAGGACAAATACTAAACGGTTAGCGATACAAATTAAATGGCTCAAAATTATAATTTGTGATGAGTCAAATCTATTTTTGACGAGCCCATAAGGTTTGAGTCTTGGTTCCAATCACGGCTCTCCCTAAAGAGGCACAAGTAAGTTAACGATTTGGAAACGGATAGGATCCAATAAAGATTTAAGTGGATCCAATAAAGTCTAAAGAAGTCGTTTGTCGTAATAGTCTATTTTCCATGTTTTAATTTCACTCATTCTCTCTAATATGATTATGTATTCAATGCATGAATATTTTTTTTCTTTTTTTGGTCATTGCTTTGCATTGGACGAATGAGTCCAGGTCTATTATTCTATTAATTAATTTCCATGCATTGATCAAATAAAGGGTTAAACGAATGACAGTTCTCTTCAATCAAATATGAAAATAAAGGAGGGATGTGATGTTTCACAATAACTACTCTCAGAAACCGTATTTCTCAAGTTCAATATTGGTACGACTTGTGTATGAGTTTTTTTCTTCTCTCTTGAGCCCTGCTCTCTCAGGCCGGAAATAGGAATTACTTTGCAATTCTCTCGCAGACATCGATACTCTCTCCCTTGTTTAAACAACAAACTTTTTTTTTTCGCATACGACATCTCTCGAAAGGAAGAAGAACGGAAGTGAGTTTTCACTTCGAGTCTAGAGAAACTTTTTCCAGCATAAGATTATTTCGTTTTCATTTCAAGCCCGCTCATTGGGTGGTGTCAAATGAGAGAACGTGATTGAAAATCTTGAACTCTACATTCTCAAAGTTTCGAATCCATGGACGCTTTGAAATCCGGTTTGATTTTCTTTACTCTCATGACTATTAAAGTTCTTATCACGTGATTTAATTAGGATTAATAAAATCCCTGCATTTCGCTTCCACTAAGATTATTTTTCTAACTTTATATGCTTATGTGTATTTTAGTTAGACGAGCAAGTAGGTAAAATTTACTTACATGAGAATCCAAATATTTTATACTATTTGACATATACAAAAGCCAAAAATGAATGAAGTTATTGAATCTTCATGGTGCACAGAAACTCGAGCTGCTTTTGATAAATAGATGACATTATCAAATATGTGACTAATTATCTTTTCGTGCTACAACATAACAGTGATTGAACAATTTAAAATACATAATTTGACATTTTTTCACTTCATCTATTTTGGAGGTACCAACACTTATTTATATTAGATTTTTAAATAATTATCACTTCATTTGATTGCAATTGAATGATTGCTTTTACATACTACACATTGCTCATTCTTGATTGTTACTTCTCGAATGATATCAAGAACGAGCAACAAATGAAATTGTAGAGTTTTTATTTTAAATATTTGAGGTTTTCATATTGTACAAATTTTATTTGTGAATAATATTTTTGTTTGTGAATACAAATTTTATTTGCGATTATACAAAATTTACGAATTGACAAAAGCACAAGATGCACAATTGGAGTCAATAAGACCCGGCCAAGTTGGTTAAACTATGGTCCCATGACAGGGAGGTCATGAATTCGATTCTCAGTTTATTTGTTAATTTTATCCACTTATTTAATAGTTTATTATTTAATTGATTGTTATTTAACAAAATAATTATCAATATTTAATATTTTCAATATAATGATGTTTCGTATATGTGCCTTTATTATCAATATTTAATATTTTCAATAATTATTTTGCTAGTCGCACCCCAAAATCTCTTAATTTTTCGCGTCTTTTCAAAATACGCATTGTACATGGAATATCAGGAAAAGTGCTCATCACGAAAGTTGTAGATATCGAAGAGATCTACAACTTTCGTGCTCATCACTTTTCCTAAAAATGCATGTACAAGACGTACTTTGGAAATATGCCCAAGTTTTACGCCTTTTCGAAATACGCCCGACGATATCTACAACTTTCGTGTTGAACACTTTTCCCGAAATTGCATGTACAAGGCGTATTTTGAAAATATGCGAAAAATTAGGAGATTTTGGGATGCGACTAGCTAATTACGGATTGCGGTTAACAATCACCTTATTATATAATTCCAAAAATAACTATAAATGGGGCGAGAATATACACGCTTTTTTGGGGTGCACTTTGGCCGCGCCATGAAGTTTCAGATGGCGAATTGTGAAATGGAGAAACCTAACAAATAAGCAAAGAGCGAGTTTGCGAAGATGCTGCAGAGCCACGCTCCGTCGCCGGCGAGGCTCGGCCTCTCTAATGCAAACTCACCCTCCCTTCCTTCCCAAACCATTAACCCTAATCCTAATCTGAAGCCTGCTGCTCCCGTCTCCGCCCCAATCCCTGCCACCGCTTCCTCAACCCTACTCTCTCTCCTCCCTCCGCTTCCTCGGGCACAAACCCTCCTCCTCCAAATGGCTGCCCTCGCCGCCAAACTCTTCGAAGTATCGCCTCACCGCTCCTTATGGGCTTCCACTCGCACCGGCGGGCCGCCAAGCTTCCTCCCCGGCGCTCAGTCGCAGCCTCTCTCCCTCGATTCCCGTCACCCATCTCCTCCGAACACGACCAAGGAAGTTATCTCTCTCTTCACCTCCCTCCAGACCCAGCTTTTCGAGGCCGTCGCCGAGCTCCAGGAGATCCTCGATCTTCAAGACTCAAAGGTGAAGATCGGCCACGAAATCCGCAACAAGGACGCCACCCTCCTCGCCTTCACCCGCAAGCTCCACGACGCCGAGCAGGTTCTCGATCATCTCCTCGACGATTACTCCGACTACCGCCGTGATCCCAAGCGCTCCAAAGGCGATCTCGGCGATCCAGACTACAAATCCTCCCTACACTCTTCGCTGGATCTGAACGAAGTTTTGGGGTATGCCCACCGAATCAGCTACACCACCTTCGCCCCGCCGGAGCACGGTGCCGGATTGGCACCCCTGCGTGGCGCCCTCCCGCCAGCTCCCCAGGACAACGAGATGCGCGCCTCCCAGCTTTATAACTTCGCCGACCTAGATGTCGGCATCCGAAAGAAAGCGCTGGAGGCCAACGAGATCTCTTCAGAGAATATCACGGATATGCTCATCGAGCCAGCTCCGACACGTGTGGATGCCCATGCCCCTATCGCTCCGGCCATGTTACCCATCACAGTGCCTCCTGGGTGGAAGAAGGGGATGCCATTGGAGCTTCCGGTGGAGCTTCCACCTGTGCCACCTGGCTGGAAGCCCGGAGATCCTGTTCCATTGCCACCACTGGAGGGAATTTTGCTTGGAAACAAAGGAGATGAGCAGAGGATCGGTGGCCTGCCATTGTTGCCAGGATTACTGCCACCACAACCGAGAATCCCTGAGCCAATACAGGTCAGACCTGTACAGCTTGATATAAACCCTGACCTTGATGAGTTTAGCAGTGATTATAGCAGTGAGGTGGGCAGCTCAGAGGAAGACGATGAAGAATGAGATTTCTATGTAAGGTTTGTGTATACATGTCCATCGCCATGCTCAAATCTTATATAGTGCTGTGTTTACTCCGAGATTATATATATTTAGAACAGTAATTTAAATCTGTGATAAATTAAGATATTGACTTTTTAGTGCAAGTATCCTTATTTAAGTATTATAAAACCTTTCAGGCTATTAGACTTGAGGTTTTCTCTTATATCTGTAACATGCTTCCTTTTATCCTAATCTTAAATGGCCTCTTTGGGCTCATTTTCTTCCATGAAGATTGAATTCCCTGTGGATTTGCACAAATTCTATTTTTTTTTCATAATGATGCGGTTGAATATGAACTTTTTTTGTGTGATTCATTGTTGATTTGAGAATTATTCAATTTTTTTTAGATCTCTTTGTTTGCAAGTTTTTAATGACCAACATCAAATTCACGTGGAAGGAGGGATGTGGAATGCAAACTTCTTATTGATTTTTAAGTACATCAAAAAAATAATAGAAAAGAAACATTAAAGATCATTTTTTTTCCAATCGACAAGCAACCTAGCAGAAGGGGAGCCTTGGAGCATTGATTGAGGTGTTGCCGTGTCACGTGTGACCTTGAGGTCATGGGTTTGAGTACTGCAAGTTGTCTCTTGCAAATGTGCACGGTAAGGTTTGGCTCAGTTTGGCATGGTGGTGGTGGTCATGAACGTAGGGGCTAAATTGTCATTCGTTAACGCCCACCTAAGGAACTTCGTCCACTTTTATGTTCAAACGAATGATGTTTGTTAGGTGATCCTTAGCGAATGACGGTTTATCCCATGCGTTTATGGCCGCCACCACTGTGCCAAACAGAGCCTTTGTCTACACTCACTCTTGCGGTGGGACCTTCTCCGAACCCTCGTTGCACGGGGATGCTTTGTGCACCGGGCTGCCCTACAAGCAACCAAGCAATGCTCTAGAAATTGTCACCAATTCTAATTTAAGTTAGTTGGTTATAAATATTCTTATTCCTTCTCTTTTGTAATGCATCTAATTTAATTCAATTGGTTATAATTAGAGGGAGACACAATTTATATATTTTTTTGAAGCTTGAGACACAATTTATATTAAGTGCATAAGATTACGAGTTTCTTAATGTGACTATCCTCTCAACATCCCTCTCACATGTAGGGTCTTTGGCCTCTGTCTTAGAAACTTTTATTTTTCATAAATTTAAATTATGTGATGTAAGACTTGATCATTTGGGTCTAACCTGGCTCGGATGTCATCTTCGAACCTATCCTGTCTAAAATCAATTAATTTTAGGTGAATTGGCCGAAGATCTATAACAATTTATCAAGCAGACATAGCTACATGTTTTACAGATGTAGGTAGTTATATTCTCAACACTTTTTAACATCTGTATTAAGTAGACATAGCTACATGTTTTACAGATGGAGACATAGCTACATTTTTTACAGATGTAGGTAGACATAGCTACATGTTTTACAGACATAGCTACATGTTTTACAGATGTAGACATAGCTACATGTTTTACAGATGTAGGTAGTTACAGATTTCATAGTGCACAAACTTCATGCTTATCTCCATTTCATATCTTTGAGAACAGAAATTGAATAAGGTTGATAGCTAAATCCAAGCTGATGGATTGATTCTTTACATTTTGGACTATGGCATTATAGGTCTGTTTGGCGCGGCGTTTTTGATCTGGTGAGTTGGGACAAAAATGTCACAGTCATAAAATGTGTGTTTGACATGACGCCGGTTGTGATCGCCACTAAGAAAAAAATGAATTTTGAACATAAAGGTGGATGAAGGTTCTTTAGGTGAGGTCGTGTGTTCACAAACGACATTTCATTACCACCGTGTTGACGACCACAACCATGTTGACGACCACCACCGCCGTGCCAAACAGACCCTATATCAATCTTCAGTAGCAAGCAAAAATGATAAACACAATTCCTTTGATATTCTTACATGGTCGTTAGCATCAAAACTCAGCTCACTTTCAGAATATTAGGTCCAGAATCAGGCAGTATGAGAACAGCTTTAGTCAATATTTTTCTTCATGGGATAATACTTTACCGTGAATATCTAAAAATGCACCTCATAGACTACATCAACATTAAGTGACACCTCAATGCATCTAAGGGTCTGTTTGGTAGGGCGTCTCCCATGGGAGGCGGGACAGAAGAGGGCCGCAACGTCGGACTCAACAAGCTAACAAGGAACAACAAGACAAGTTCGACAACCTTGAGGGCTCTACAATATGACATGGAATTTACAACCTTGAGGGCTCTACAATATGACATGGAATTTACAACCGATTTGAAGGTCATCTGGTTCTCTGGTAAGATCATACTCACTACTTGCTACTCAACACTGTTATCAACTTGTTTGCTCCGTTCAATAGAGGCCATGGGGCGCGCGCGGAACCATTCACCGACCTACATCCATATCAACCTGCTAGTTGTAGCGCTTCTCAACTCAGAGGACCCACAAAGTTTCTACTCATAAGACCTATTCAATTGTTCACATTAGAGCCCTTAAGAAAGTGCAAAAAAAACAGTCAGATATTCCAGCGCTACTCATCAAGACAAAAGTGCTATGCATTTGACATAGTTTTCTTAAGGGGAATAAATTTCATTTATTGTTTTCTTCTTCTATTGTTGCAGGAATCCCACTTAGAACATCTCTTTATAGACTCTCTCAATCAAGTCAGGAATGACCCTTCATAACCACTCCCCTCTCAATAGGGTTTGTACATCCTGGCTTTTTATTCCTCTTCCTCGAGCTTGTTGTAAAATTATGGTGTGTTTGAGGGAGATGTTATTCACATCTCTTAGGTAAGCGGATGGACCTCTGGATGATTAGCTTCTCTCATTTCTATCATTCTTTGCTATTGTGTTACTACCCTATTCATTCTGTCTTGCTCTTACCGGGTTGTTCAGAGCTGGTTTCTAGTAATATCACTCTAGTAACCTCCACACAAAGTTCAAATTTTAATAATAGGAATTGTCATTTTAGCAATCGTTAGGATAAAAACATCCAACCCAAAATTCTTTGATTGTAGTTTGAGAGGCTCAAAATTGATATCAAGCGCACAATGCTATATGAGGTTTCTTATTTATAACTATATATATTCTCAACCTCCTACTCACTTGTAAGGTCTTCAACATTTAATAAGTGAGCTTTGTTTTTGTGTTGACCAACAAAAGACTACGAGAATGAGTTAGACCCAAGCTTTGTTTGGGGGTGGCGGTGGCGGTGAAAGAAATTATATTCTTACCGCTCCCGCTGTTCTGGATGTGTTTGGATGCTCAACGGTAGGAAATATGTTTGAGCCCGGGAAATTTTTGGTCGATTGGAACTGCTTACCCACCTCCTGTGTTTGGAAAATTAAAACATGTTCCACAAGCATCTTTTTTGGCTACCTCCTCGCATGATACCTAGAAAGGGTGCTAGAGCTCCTTTGTTGTTTTGACGTGCTCTCCTTGCCGATCTCAATGGAGTAGACCCAGCGGCATTCACCGAGCTCTCTTTCACCTTATGTTTTGGAAATCAGCGGTGCTAGTTCGAAGGTCTGTGCAGTGGACACTGTGGCCTTGTGTTTTGGAAATCAGCAGTGCTAGTTCGAAGGTCTGGGCACTGGGGCTCCGGCTTCAATGAGCTTTTCTTATCCTCGCCGATCTTGTTATGGTCATCGATCCAGCCGCAGTTGCTGAGCTCACCATTCTCTATAGAGCTCGATCTACTCTTTGGTTTTTCTTCGGAATTTTTCGTTTTTTTAATTTCTGCATCCTGATTTGTTCTTTTTTTGTTCCTTGTGATTTTCTTTCTCGACTATCTGGTTTGCCTCGTATTTTTCTGCTATGCGGTGGTTGGTGAGTACGATGAAGAAAGTGGTATTTATGTTTCCATAGATTGAAGTCCTTAATATAAAATTAATCTAATTATCTCTCTCCTGTGAGGTATTTATGGGTCCTTTTGTGAATGAGTTTGGTGCAATAATTATTCTTGAGCATGGTGCAATAATAGGCAGCACCTGTGTTCACCAAACAGAAATCTTTCCACTGTTCTAATCCTCTGCTCCTTCTCCTTCTTGCATCCCCTTCATAATTTTGGTTCATTCGTTTACTTTGATTATTATTGGTTATCATGTTTGACTGATTGAGTATTATATGCAGCCTGTTGGAAACGTGTATGGGCTCGCGCTCTCAATCCCAACTCCACGAACAACTTCACTTGACACCAAGACTCAACACCAAAAACCGAGATCGCCGCCTCAAACCGCGCGACCTCCCTCCTACTAGGCGAGTACCAACTCGCGCGAGCGAGCTCCCGCCTCCACGTGCGAAGTCAACCCAGCGCGGTCACCTACAACACCTCGCGCCTTGACCACCAGGCAAGACCGCACCCTACTCGCGACCCGACCGCCCAACTCTCGTGGCGAGATCCACCTACTCGCTTGGCGAGTCCACTTGCGCGAGCTCCTCTTGCGTTACCTTCTCCTGCGCGAGCTGATACTTGCTTGGCGAGTTCCTTCTAACTGCCGAGACCAAGTGGCGAGGTTCCCCTAACCGCGAGTACACCAACTCGCCCGGCTAGCTTCTCTACCCGCTCGGCCAGACGTCTGCGCTGCAGCGCTTCACTTTCTCTCTCTAAGGCAAGAAACGGGATTTTGGAGCTTCTCTCTATATATTCATCAATCTTCAAAAGAAACTACAAATGTCTATTTATAGGTAAAGGAAAACCAAACAAATTCTATCCTAATAAATGCAACCCTCTCAACTACCCTATTAAATACAAGTCCTCTTTCCCATACAATAAATAAGCATATATGAGATACAACAATTCCAAAGCGGTGGGGCCCGGTCAACATGTCAACTCCAGCAAACTCCCCCTCAAACTTGGCAGCACATGCCGAGTTTGCCTTTGAGCCTCTCGAACGTCTCCACCTTCAACGCTTTTGTAAAGATGTCCGCAACTTGCTTTCCGGTCGGGCAATATACAACTTCCACTGTCTTCAGCTCCACCTGCTCGCGGAGGAAGTGATACCTTGTCTCTATGTGTTTGCTCCTCCCATGCAGCACCGGGTTCTTCGCGAGCTGGATGGCTGACATGTTGTCCACAAACATGGTCATATGCCCATCCACTTCATGATGCAACTCCTGCAGGAGATTCCTTAGCCAAATAGCCTGGCAGGTACAGGCCGCCGCTGCGATGTACTCTGCCTCACAAGATGATAGGGCGATCGTTGACTGCTTCTTCGAACTCCATGAGAACACTCCTGTTCCCATATTGAAAGCGTACCCGGAAGTGCTCTTCCGGTCATTCACATCTCCACCATAATCACTGTCTGAGTATCCAACCAGCTTCAGCTCCTTGCCCCTTGAGTATTTCAGTCCATGACCTCTTGTCCCGTTTATGTATCTCAGGATCCTCTTTGCGGCTATGAAGTGATCCTCCTTTGGCTCCTCCATGTGTCTGCTCACCACCCCGACTGCATACATGATGTCCGGTCGGGTGAAGGTTAGGTAACGTAGACTTCCCACCAAGATTTTGAATAAGGTAGAGTCTACCGCTCCTTCCTTCGACTCCTTGCTCAACTTCAGGCCTGGGTCGGCAGGAGTAGAGATGGACTTGCTGTTCTCCATTCTGAACTTCTTTAGGATCCCCTCCGCATACTTCTTTTGTGAGATGAAGATCCCGTCTTCACTCTGCTTTACCTCCACTCCCAAAAAGTAGTTGAGCTCTCTCAAGTCCGTCATTTCGAACTCCTTCTTCATCATTCTCTTGAACTCCTCGTACATCGAATGGTTGTTGCCTGTGAAGATCATATCGTCCACATATAGACATACGATCATCATGTCGCTATTCTTCTCAACCTTCGTGTAGAGGGCATATTCATGAGGGTTCTTCTTGTAGCCATGCTTCTGCAGGTAAACATCTATTCTCTCATTCCAGGCTCGAGCTCCTTGCTTCAGCCCATACAAAGCTTTGTCCAGCTTGCATACTTTTCTCTCTTGCCCTTTCACCACATAACCTGGAGGCTGCTCGATGTACACATCTTCCTCCAGGTAGCCATTCAGGTAGGCAGATATCACATCCATCTGCATGATCTTCCATCCATGATGGGCAGCCAGAGCGATGATCAAACAGATAGTGTCTATCCGCGCCACTGGGGCGAAGACTTCATCATAGTCCACTCCTTGGACCTGTCGGTAGCCCTTCACGACTAGCCGCGCCTTGTGCTTCTCCACGCTCCCATCTTTGTTCTTCTTCACCTTATAGACCCATTTCACCCCGAGGGGTTTTTGGCCTGCAGGTGGATCCACTAGCTTCCAGGTGTCATTCTTCTTGATGGAGGCGATCTCCACATCCATCGCCTTTCTCCAAGTTTTTTCTTGGGCGGCCTCTTCGTAGGAGCACGACTCAATATCTGCAAACAAACAGTATAAAGAAAAATTGTTATGAGTTGGAGCCGTCTCTTCATAGATCTCCTCCAGCCTCCTTGTCCGAGGTTGAGGACGATCATCCTTGGTTCCACTGGTGCTTGCTTCACCAGATCTTCCTCTGCTCGTACTTGCTCCGCTTGAGTAAGGGGTGAGAGCTCCCCCTGACTCCCTGCTTGGTGGTGATGGTGGCTCAGCTCCACCTATCTCAGTTTCATCTCCCTGACCACCTTCTTCTTCATCTTCATCGAAGAACATCCCCTTCATGCCTCTCGTTGCTTCATCCCAGCTCCAGCTACTTTCTTCTTCAAACACCACATCCCGTGAGATGATGACCTTCTCCGTCACCGGGTTATACAACTTGTAAGCCTTGCTCGCAGGAGCGTAGCCTACAAAGATACACTTCTCGCTCCGGTCATCCAACTTCTTCCTCCTCTGGTCCGGGACGTGGGCATAAGCCACACACCCGAAAACCCTTAAGTGCTTCACACTGGGCTTCCACCCACTCCAAGCTTCGAATGGAGTCTTGAACTTCACACTCTTTGTTGGACAAAGGTTCAGCACGTACACTGCCACTTGCACCGCTTCCGCCCAGAACTTCTTCGGCAACCCCTTGCCCTTCACCATACTCCTCGCCATGTTCATGATGGTGAGGTTCTTCCTCTCTGCCACGCCATTCTGCTGAGGCGAGTATGCCGCCGTCAGCTGATGAGAGATTCCCCATTGCTTACAGTACTCGTCAAACAGCCTAGAGGTGTACTTCCCACCCCTATCCGTTCTGAGCACCTTCAGCGGTTGACTACTCTCCTTCTCAGCCATCGCCTGGAACTCCTTGAACTTGTCAAGTGCCTCAGCCTTCTCCCTTAGGAAATAAACCCAACACTTCCTGCTGAAATCGTCGGTGAAGGTAATATAGTACTTGCTTCCACCTATTGAAGTAGTCTCAAACGGACCAGCGATGTCCGAGTGAACTAACTCCAACGGCCTTGTTGCTCTCCGAGACTTGCCACCCTCAAAAGTTTCTCTCCTCTGCTTCCCCTTCGTGCATGCCTCACAGACCCTATGAGGAGGTGTGATCATTGGCAGCCCATCCACCATCTTGGAACCTGACAGCAGTTTCAGGCCTGTGAACCCCAGATGTCCCATCCGGTGGTGCCACAGCCAAGCTTCCTCTTCCTCTCCTGTCTTCGCAAGACATGCCGTCTCCTTGGCATCCATACTTAGAGGAAAGAGGCGGTTCGTCGCCATCTTCACTCTCACCACTTCTTTTCCTTGACTATCCTTCATAGCTAAGGTACTATCCCTCAGTAGGACGCGATAGCCCTTCTCTACCAGCTGCCCAAGACTTAGGATGTTACTCCTCAAGCCTGGCACATAGAAGACATCGTTGATCTGTACCTCCTTCCCATTCATTGTGACCGCTATCACTCCTCTTCCTTCCACATATATCTTTGAGGCGTCGCCAAAACTGACTTCTCCCCCATTTGCCTCAAGGCTGGTGAACAGCTCCTTATCTCCACACATGTGGTTACTTGCGCCAGTATCCAAGTACCACACTCCGTTTCTCCCTCCTGCAGCGCCTTGGATGGTAAGGAACATCATCGGGTCGCCACCCGTGTTACTTGCTTCCGCATAGTGGTTGGCATCTCCTCCCTTCCTCGGAGCCCAACAATCGTAGCTCATATGTCCGAACTTGTTACAGTTGTAACATTGAATTTGGGACATATCTCCTCTTCCTCTTCCTTGACCTCTTCCCTGGTCCCTTCCTTGTCCTCTGCCTTGGCCTCTTCCTCTTCCTCCTCCATCATGTCTCCAACCGTGAGGTTGCTCTGTCTCCTTCTGGTTGTATTGATTTCTTCCGAAGTCTCTTCCACCTCTTCCTCCTCTACCTCTTCCTTGGTAGCCTCGGCCACGCTGGCTTCCTCTTCCTGAGCTCTCCCCAAAGTTCAGCTGAGTCTGGAGTGCTTTCCCCAAGCCACTTGACTCCTCATCATCCTGTAGCATGCAGTACTCATGGGCTTGCAGCGAGCCAACAAGTTCATCTACCGCCATCTCGGTGAGATCCTTCGACTCCTCTATGGCTACTACCACGTGCCTGAACTTCTTGGACATAGACCTCAGGAGCTTCTCCATGAAGCTAACATCATATATCGTTTCCCCATTCCTCTTCATCTCGTTTGTGAGCGTCCGTAAACGTGTCACGTAGTCACCCACCTTCTCCGAGTTTTGCATCCTCATCACCTCATACTAGGCTCGGAGGGATTGCAGCTTAACCTTCTTTGCTCTATCCACTCCCTGCATGGAGCGTTGCAGTATCTCCCATGCATCTCTCGATGTCCCTGCATCAGAGATCTTCTCAAACGTTGCCTCATCAACTCCTTGGTACAATAGTAATAGGGCCTTCTTGTCCCGCTTCTTTGCTTCCCTCAATGCTGTCTTCTGAGCGTTAGTCAACGCTGCCTCCGCTTCAGCGGTAAGCACCTCGACTCCCTCTTCAACTATCTCCCATAACTCTTTGGAGGCGAGTAGCACTCGCATTTGTATACTCCAATTCCCATAGTTGGTCTTTGTCAGCTTGGGGACCTGCCCCGGCATTCCACTTCCCATCTCCATCTCTTATTCTCCCTTAACCTTCCGAGTCAACTCCCAGGGGATCCAACCTTTTCGAACCTGGCTCTGATACCACTTGTTGGAAACGTGTATGGGCTCGCGCTCTCAATCCCAACTCCACGAACAACTTCACTTGACGCCAAGACTCAACACCAAAAACCGAGATCGCCGCCTCAAACCGCGCGACCTCCCTCCTATTAGGCGAGTACCAACTCGCGCGAGCGAGCTCCCGCCTCCACGCGCGAAGTCAACCCAGCGAGGTCACCTACAACACCTCGCGCCTTGACCACCAGGCAAGACCGCACCCTACTCGCGACCCAACCGCCCAACTCTCGTGGCGAGATCCACCTACTCGCTTGGCGAGTCCACTTGCGCGAGCTCCTCTTGCGTTACCTTCTCCTACGCGAGCTGATACTTGCTTGGCGAGTTCCTTCTAACTGTCGAGACCAAGTGGTGAGGTTCCCCTAACCGCGAGTACACCAACTCGCCCGGCTAGCTTCTCTACCCGCTCGGCCAGACGTCTGCGCTGCAGCGCTTCACTTTCTCTCTCTAAGGCAAGAAACGGGATTTTGGAGCTTCTCTCTTTATATTCATCAATCTTCAAAAGGAACTACAAATGCCTATTTATAGGCAAAGGAAAACCAAACAAATTCTATCCTAATAAATGCAACCCTCTCAACTACCCTATTAAATACAAGTCCTCTTTCCCATACAATAAATAAGCATAAATGAGATACAACAATTCCAAAGCGGTGGGGCCCGGTCAACATGTCAACTCCAGCATAGCCTTATTAATGAGTTTGGTTGATTAAATATGCCAGGGCATGTTGCATTAATGTGTAATGCCTTTTTTGGGTCTTGTCTGCAATTTGTGAGTTTGGTTATGGACTAGTCTGCAATATGATGATTATCACAACACACATAGGTTAACACATTGATCGGCGTCCTCCATTTATTGCGGATCGACGATTCACGATTTTTAGTTTTTTTTTGTATTTTGTATTTTTATGTATTTTAGGGTCATCATAATCAGAGAATCAAGACCGTCCATCATGACCCCTTAGTATATAAAGAGGGATAGAAGTTTCATTTAAAAGGTATTGAAAATTTGAAAGTAAAGTGCAAGAAGACTCATCTTGATCACTGGTGCCGAAGCTGGCCTCCAAGTGCGAAACTTGGATGTTACCCCCTCCCCTCTTCATTTAGTTGGCCACCTACAAAGCATGAATATGCCAAAAGTTAGCTCATACCTATACCAGGTGCGCTTCTGTATGGGTACGCTTACCGTACGCACGGGCATGCTAATAATCATGTTTATAGGTTTTTCTACGGTTCATTTCATTCGATTCCTCTCTTAGTTTCTCTCCCAATCCCGCTGCAGCCTGACGATCCCACTCTACGTTGTTGCTGCCGTTCCAGATCTCGCCATCTGATGATCCCACATCTCCGCTCATAAGCTCTTCCTCCTCTTCTTCTTCTTCTTCCTCCTCCTCTTCTTCCTCCTCATCTTCTTCTTCCTCTTCCTTTTCTTCTTCTTCTTCATCTTCTTTCTCTTCTTCTTCCTACTCTTCTGCTTCCTCCTCTTTTCAAAAATTTCAGGAATTTTATAAAGCAAGAACTTGCAATTTGCATTGAATCTGGCTGCACAAATTTCTTAGAGAGAAATAAATATGTACAGATTTCTTTGAAGAAATCTATAGATTCTGTATAAATCTCTTCAGAATATTGTTACTGCACAGATATTTCCAGTTTTTTAGATTTCATGTAAATAAATATAAATTTGCACTGAATATTGTTAGCAACTATTGTTGTTGTATTGTTAGTTTATATGCACATTTCATTTGCCATTTCAATATTATGAACCATTTTGGTGCAAATTAGGTTAAATTGTGTTTTCTTACTGCTATTATTTTATTTTGTTTTTTCCCTCCTAATCTTATTGCAACAACCAACAGTTATGGCTCAATTGCATTCTTCATTAGTATCACTTGTTCTACTTCTAGCTCAACAACAGATAGATTTATTTCTAATGATGTAAACACACATGATAATGCTCCGCTCTAGGCTCATGAGTCTCTTATTCATAGTAAAGAAGTTGATGATGGAAATAAAAAATGGAAATGCATTTTTTGTGAAGTTGATTTCAGCGGCTAGTATTCTAGGGTAAAAAGTCATTTGCTTAATTATCTGGGAATGACGTTAGAGTATGTATAAAAGTGACCCAAAAGTACTTAAAAGAGCTTTAAAGAATATGAAGTAAAATGCAAACCGTCTCCCAAAATACTATCATTTGATAATTGTTATTTTTCTCAATTAGTTGGGAAAACAAAAATAAAGAGGTAGACTTATTGATATGACTTTTCTAAATAAATTTAGAGATTAGTTGTGGAGTCACATAACTGAGATGTTCTATTTTGGTGGTTTGTCATTTCATCTATCTAGAAATTAATATTATATCAGGTCATAAAAAATTGTTGATAATCACAATCTTGATAGATTTGTTCCTCCTGAATATAATGTTCTTAGAACTATAATTTTGAAAAAAGAAAAAAAATCCAATATCATTAGAATGCCTCCAAAATGAATCAACTTAGTGATGGTTGGACAAATGCTTAAAAAAGATCTTTGATTAATTTTATGATTGTCTCTGAGAATGGTCCTATTTTTTTGAAGATAGTTGATGCATCAGGAGAGTACACAGATCAACATTATATTGCAAATTTGATGATTAAAGTCATTAATGAAGTTGGTGCCAAAAATGTTATGCAGATTATCACGGACAATGCACCAATGTGTACGACAACATGATCAATTGTGGAAGCACGATTTCCATGTATTTTTTGGACATCTTATGTTGTACACACCTTAAATCTAGCATTAAAAATATTTGTGCAACCAATAATATAGATTGTTACATAATTGTTATAGAATAATGTGGATGAGTAACTGAACTATCTAATGAAGCTCGTCCATCCAGATTTTTATTATGAATCATCAATACAGGTTGAACATGTATAACTCTTTTATTTTACTGAAGTTCTTTGCAGTTGTTGAAACTCGATTTGCTTTCACTATAGTGATTTTGAAGATGTTTAAACTTGTGAAGATGAGTTTGCTTAATATAGTTGAATCTCCTGAATGGACTTTATATAAAGCATATGACGTTGAAAAAGTTCTAGAGATTAAAAATATCATCTATAATGACAAATAGTGGGATGATGTGAACGAGATCCTTAATATAACAAGACTCATATATGATATACTTAGGGTTTATTATACCGACAAACCTAACCTTCATTTGATGTATGGCATGTGGGATTCAATAATAAATCATGTGAAGATTGAAATATATAGACATGAAAAGTTAATGGACTTGGAAGCTTGTGCCCTACTTTATAAGGCAATTTATGATATCATCATTGATCGATGGACCAAGAGTTGCACACCATTACATTGCATGACTCATTCTTTTAATTCAAGGTAATTTTTTTTTGCATATTTAATATTTAAAATTTACTATAATTTATTTATTTACTATATACTTGCATTTGTAAGTATTATAGTCGAGAATGGCTTGATGGATGACCAAGTAGAGTTGCTTCAAATACGAATGAGGAGATTTTTTTGGAGAATAATAAATACTTAAGAAGATAATTTTTTGATATGGTGGAGGGGAATATAATAATCAATGAGTTCTCTAGGTTCACGGGACTTGATCAAACCTTTAATGAGCCAGATGATTTGGAGAGTAAAGTTTCCTTATTGCCTAAAGATTGTTGGAGTTACTATGAAATTTCAGCACATAAATTGTAAAAAATTGTTTTAAAACTTTTATCTCAACCTTTTTCACTCTCCTATTGTGAGTGAAATTGAAGCACATACTCATCCATTCACTCTTTGAGAAGAAAAATTCAACCGCAACAAGCTGATGATTTGATATATGTGCATAGTAATCTACACTTATTATCGAGAAGAAATAAAATCTACAATCAAAAAAAGAGTAGAATGTGGGATATTGGAGGAGATGCATGAGCAAATACTTTTGATAGAGTTGACTTACTTACGATAGTCAACCTGTCTTTAAACGGATCAAAAAATTAAGATACATTGATCTCCCAACAATACAGAAGAAGATCAAGAAAATAAGTGATGAACATCTTTAAATTTGAAATGATTATTAATATTTTTATATTTAAGAACTTAATGTTATATTGCATTAGTTGTGGATTTATACTTCAATTGTTTATTTATGTTTTATATTTTATTGTTTTGTCGTACAGCCGTATAGTACCAAATATGTATCATTCCCGGTATCCATACCCATATCGATGCTTTCTAGCAGACTACCCTCCTAGCCCCTACCACCTTCGTTGACCTCCCTCTTCTCCCTCCACTACCAAAGAGCTAGCCTCCCTCCTCTCCCTCCACCTCCCAAGGGCTGGCCACCCCTCCCTCTCCCAATTTCCACCACCTACCACCTTATCTTTCCCTCAACAAAATATCCTCGCCGCCACCTTTTAATTTTTCTTCTTTCTGTTTTTTGCCGGAAACTACTTCCGGCCACCACCACCTCCTCAAAAGTTCACCACCACCACCACCACCACCACTTAAATTCTCTTTACTTTCAGTTTTCCGGCGATAGCCTGAAATCACTACTGGACACCACCACCATCTCTGGCGATCCCGTCCATCGTCCTCCCATGACTATCCAGCTAACGTCCCACTACCCCATCAATCCACTACTATCACCTTCCTTAGGCTTCATTTGGTTCGGCGGTGGCGGATCGATCCGGCGGGTGGAAACGGAGTGTTCGAAACGGAGGGGGGAGATGACTGCTCCAAACAGAGCTTTTTGGGGCGTTTCTCAAGGCGGGCGAGTGGAAACGGAGCAAACGCCGCCGGAGGTTCATTTGTTTACCCGCCTTCCGACTGCGTTTGCCCCAAACGGAGCAGCGAAACGCCGAACCAAATAGAGCCTTAATTAGGCATACTACTACATTCACAGTCGGTTCACTGGTTTTCTCCTCCCACAGCCATCCACTCAACCCTTCCCCATCTTCAGCTGCCAGAGATTATCCACATCACCTTCACCATCAGACAACAGTTTTACATCGTCCATTCAACCTGCCGTCTCCGAAATTATTGTCTTGCCTCTACGAGTCTTCTACCATATAAGCATTGTAATTTGTAATTTAGTGTCAAATCTCATGTTAATTCACTGTTCTTGAGTAATATAAATTTGTAATTTACTGTCTTGCCTCCACCACCGCTTGAAAGTAAGTTTATTAGTTGAGGGTGTCTGGTTAGATTTTTGTTTATCAGTTGAGGGTGTCTGGTTAGATTTTTTAATGTTAACATAGCAGGTTACAAATTTTGTCATTGATGATGAATTTGCTATAATTAATTAGGATTATATTTAAATATATCCTTACATTCTGATGTTTGGTGCATAACATGCTTGTATTTTACTTTGTTTAACAACATGGTCTATGTTAGACGTTACTATTATGGACTGCAGGGATGCAAGGGGGTTTAACCCTAGAGCTTGTGAGAGGAGAAAAAGTTGAGGGAAGAGGAAGAGAAACCCTAGAGATGGAGAAGAGGTTTTAGAGAGAGGAAATTTCATATTCATTGCTTAATCCAAATACAAGACACGGGTCTATTTATATGACCCCGGGTGACATATCGGTAATTACATAAGATGCATAAATTATTAAAACACTAAAACATTACGACGAGTCAAATGACTACTACTATTACTCAGTACACACGACAAGATAATACGAAAACTGACGGAGGATCATAACAATTACACATTTTTTTACTTTCATAGTTTAATCATTTGATTTACATACTTAGATAATGTAATCATTTGATTTACATACACAAATACTTTCAACATGATTATTTCGAATTTATATCACTTTTATGATAAGGAGGGAATGAAAAAAGATAAAGTTGATGCGAAGATTAATGATTTGTCTGGGATGACGGTGGCGGTTGGAGATGGAGCGATTCAAGATGAATATAAAATCGTGTTCTTGAATGGAGCTCCCTCCATGTCCATGCAGTTTAAACAAGACATAAAATAGTATTTTGAGGGATCTCACGAATAATTATTTGAAAACTACAATGGAGAAAAGACTCAAGCAAACGGATCCTGAATGGGTGTCCTCTCTTTTGGATGACGGTGGGCTCGAGGGGGACACAACGCCGCATTTACTACAGTCAATTCTTATTGAGCAAGAGTGCACGTTATTTTTTTTTACTTTTGTGTATTTGAATCCTAGAAAGGGAGCTTTGACGCACCGATTGAAGTGTTAAACCAATATAATGCCCATCAAAAAGAGAGAAAAAAATTCAGGACAAACTATAATAAAACTGTTAATTAAAAATTAGCATGCTCACACAGTTTTGTGGCTCCCATGTGTCTCATGGTAGGGCACTGTTCTAGAACGGGCGACTCTCACGACTGCTTCATGCGATTGAGCGAGTTCTCGCGGCACGATATTTATTGATGCTGGAAAACTATCATCTCTCTTGTGACAAACTGACAATAGCGACATATATGCATTATAGTGTCATGGGGATATTCTCTCTATCTCAGATTTCTCCATTTATCCGTCTTTAGAATAATTTGATTGTATGGAAAATAAACAAAACGACATTATTTAAAAATTTTAATCGTGAAATTAATATTATCCATTTTACTTCAAAAACTGAAAGCTGTCATGGATGGTTGTCGAGTAAGATGATAGAAATGTGGTTGACCCAACATTTTATTTATTTATTTACTGAATACAATTAAAAAGAGAGTATTAAATTTTGGGTGCTGATATTAGCACCGCACTTTTGGCTGACGATGGTACCATGACCGACGACCTTTCTCCCTCAACAAATATCTCCCCTAGCCATGGAAGCAAGGTTTACCCTAAACCCCGACTCTTTTTCTCTCTCATTTTTTCCGCAGAAACAGTAGATCTACTCGTAGATCTCTGTGAATAATATATAATTTTTTCATTTAGGTGAGTCCCAAAATTCCCTCATCCGTAGACCCGATTTCGCTGTACTCTATTGAGTTGCAAGATTCGATTTACCCTCAATCAGTGGAGTTATCTCCAGATTTTGATAGTTCTAGCAACATTGAGTTGCAAGAGGTGAGATGTTCATTACTTAGTTTGAATATCTGCATTTTAGGAGTCACATTTAGGTTGTCTCTTATTGAATGAAAAGGTGAGAATGATGAAGAAAAACTTGTAAATGATCGTTTTAAGCATTCGATCGACTCTCTAATTTTCATTGTATCGATATTTTTTGGTTTTGGAGCATGAATAAGATAGGGTATAGCATGTTGCGGATTCCAAATTTTTTTGTGATTGTAGGTAGAATGTTTTGAAATGCTAATATAATTGATATCGGTTAATTTTTATTTTGACACAATGAATTTACTTTTAATAATATGACATTGATGCGTTGTGTTTAAATTTAACGTTTACCTGTTTCCCTAAAAAAAATTAATTTGTTTTATTTTTTTATTAATTTATATATAATCAGTATTATATTTGTTTATAATTTAATAATATTTGCATTGTTGGTATATATTAAAGCTTTGTATAAAGGCATTTAACATCACGGTTCTTTGAACGAAAGCGAAGGAGAGCTTCTTTGAAAGAAAGCGAAGGAGACGGAACATTTAATCCCTTTGCCATCTTTGTGTTTCTATCGGATTCTTCTACGAGATCAATTCCATCGAATTCCAACCCTAAAAGCCCTTTCTTCTCTCCAATCTCACCGGCAACATCTTCTCCCCGAGGCGAAGAAGGCGATCAGATGCAGCAAGGAGGCGATTTCGGCTCCCAATTCTACACCCACCACTATCCTCCTTACCATCCAACGCCTAACACTAGCGGTAGCCCTAACCCTAATCCATTTCCCAATACCAACGAATTCGCCTCTTCCCTTCAGAATCACCCTGTCTACGCCTCCGCTCCGCCGTATTCCTCTTATCCCTCCTCTATCCCCGCCGCTCCAGCCCCCGTCCCGGCACCTGTACCCGCACCGGCATCCTCGCCCTCACCGTATCCTCCATTCTTTCAACATCCGGATCCTATCCCAAACGTACCTCCCTCGGCACCATATTATACTCAATATCAGTCCCAACCGCAGGATTCGTCATCACAATTCCCTCCATACACGCAATACAGTTCACCTCTCTTCCAGCCCGATCAGTCCTCCACTGTGGTGCCATATTCGAATCACCTTCAATCTTCTCCCTCCCCCTACAATCCATACGATTCCCAAAACAATTATGCCCCACAGTCAAATCCCAATCCTGATCCCAGTCACAAACCCGACCTTACCACTCCTTTCTCCTCCGTTTACAGTCCAAGTGAACCCCCCTACGAGGTTGTTGCCCCGAGATTCGATCATGGTAGTGGGTATTACAATGAGAATTCTGTAAAATATGGCATGACAGCTGCCTTACCTTCTGGTCAAATCCAACCTGGTTATGATCAGGATTACTTCCAGAGGAAGCCTGAAACTGCATTTCAATACGGGCATGTTCGTGCTCAGGACGATAGACTAGGAGACAGTGTCTATGCCTATGATGGAGGCAGATCTGAGCCCTACGGTGCTCGTGGAACAGCACCTAAATCTTCATCTTCATCAGCTTGGGGAGGTTTTGATGATTATGGGAGGTCCACAAGTTTTTCTTCTGGTAGGAGTGATAAAGTGGAGAGTTCAGGAAAAATTGTCAGGGCGGTGCCCAAGGTAGAAACTCAGAATGATATGCAGAATGGAGTGCCAAAATTCCGGGTCAAGCTTTTACCGGAAGGGGCAAGTGTCAATACCATTGATGTCCTTTGCCAGGTTTGCATTCATCTACTGTTTTTCTATTAATCTTCTAAGCTTGCCAAGTTCGAGCTTTAGTGTGTTGGTTTTACTTTGTAATAGCAGAAATATGCTTGCAAAAGGTAGCTGTTTCTTGGTATTTCCAATTCCGCTCATGCAGTTTAAACCACTCCCAGTGTTTTTTTAAACAGGCATAACCCATTATAATTTTGAAATGTGTACATAACTCACATCCTGGAGGTCGTGTTAATCTATAAAAAACTGCACATATACATCTTGTGACCGCTAATTCCATGAGAACACAGAGTAGCAAAATGCGCCGTTCCATTAATTATGTTTATTTTCAATAATAATATTTTTATTAACTTATTTCAGTATATTAACCAATTCAGAAGATTCAAACTCACATTTAAATCTAAGTTTGAAAAATTTCCAAAAATTTTAATTGAAACTTCTTGTGTAAAATTCAAAATTGAAAGCTAAATTGACATTTATGTGCCACATATTTCAAATATCATAATGTGGTTGTGTATTTTCAAAATTAGATGGTATTTTTGTTTGTTTGAACAACCACATGGGGATTGTTTGTAGTTAATCCATACAGTAGTTTGTTTTGTTTGGTTTGGTTTATCAATTATCATTCATGAATTTTTGTCCATGTAGATACCATGATGATTGTAAACCATAGCTTTCACTATCTTTTGAGTTTTATTTAAGAATAAAATACTTGTTTCCTTTATTTATAGCACTACATGGCTTTTGTCAATGATATTCTACTATCAAGGGAATGCTATCACAATATTGCAGGAACTGCAATTCATGCAATTTACTATGTTTGTACCGTAGCTACATACTCAGAGTTTGTGCATTGTGTTCGTAATCCTTATGGAAGGAAATTATTTTGGGTCTACATCATAATGGCCTTGCTACTATGTAGTTGTATTTTCCTTAATGGTAGGACCATTATGTTTCTTTTATGCAGATTATGGTTCAGTTCATATTCCAATATTTTCTCAAATGGTCGTAATTCGAGCGGCTACTTATATCATTTGTTTGAAGTTATCCATCTTTTGTTAAGACTTAAGTTGTATTCTTTGCTTTGCCTTTACTTTTAATAAGGAGTGTTTGTTTTAGGTTTTTGTGTTGCTATTCTTGGTATGAAGTAGCATATGAATGTTTGGAAAATCTATTTTAATTCACCTTTATGACAACATTGGACCTAAATCAGACCATCATGAAGAGTTGTGATCCCAATTTTTTTGGGATGCAGATTGCATGCCTAGCAACCTCCCCATCATTGGTTCTAAATTATAACATTAGTTGGTAATACAAAAGACCATCAATTTTGAAGCAGGGTTGTTATGATATAGGTAGAAACTTAGTCAATGACATCATAGGCTCAGTGCTGTTCTTGTTTTTTTGTTCACTAGTTCTTCTTTATGCTTACTACCACTGGTATCTTTTTGTTTAATACCTACTATGTTATGGTGTGCGGTGCAAAATAATTTTCCTTTATGCTTTGGATAGTATGACACTTCTATGAAATTGTGTTCTGAGGTGGACATACTAGTTGTGCTCAAACTGATGTATTAATTGTAATCTCCTCTCACAGATCGGCTTGGATGGAATTCGCATGCTGGATCCAAGCACTAACCGTACATTGAGGATTTACACCTTGGAAACTGTTATGAGATGGGAGGTAATGTTAGTATGTTTTACTAGAATGATAGGGAAATGCTTCAAGACAGTTCATATGGAATGCTATCTTTCTTTACTAAGAGTGACAATGTTCTATTTCCTTATTTAGGTGATGGATTCTTCTATATTTTGCTTTTGGTCTAAAAGCCCTGTTGATAATGAACCCAAGCGCATCAGATTGAAATCCAGCAGTTACACCACCAGTACTATACTTGACACTGTAACTGCTGCATCTGTGCAGGTGAGTAGGTCCAAAATCCAAAGTTGATGTAGTTGACCTGAATTTTCTATTTTTGTTTACTAATGTAATATTTGTTTGCTTTTTTATAGAATCCTGATTATCGTTTTTAGATATTGCTGTCATAAGTATTACTAAATTATGTATTGTCCCGGAGTACTTATGTTTGTCCCGTGTTCACATTATAATGCTTGCAGCACTCTATTTTTTTATTTGTTCTTTACTGAAACTAATGCCTATTCAAGCATTTTCACCAAAAAAAGATGCATATTTAATTATTTACTATGATGCCAATCTTATGAATTATGTCCCAATGACAGCTTAAGGAGATGGCTGCCAGTGATGTTAGCCGAAGCAGAGGAAGTGCAGATAGTGGCAAGCCATCTGAACAGCCAAACGAAAAGAAAAAAGGTTTTGCGGACTGGATGACAATGATGAAACCTGGCAATGAAGAAAAAGAACATTGGGTAAAATATGTTTTAATTATAATTTAAATTCTCTTATATGATTTGAAGTTAAAATGACATGTTGGCTGGTTTTTCTTTGTCATGTCTTCCTATTATAAGAAACAAATTATTTAGTTGTTAATAAAAACAGGATTGTTTTGTTTTCTCATTTAAGTCAATCGGATCTCATTCTGTTGTCCATTTTATGGCTTGCTAGGGTATTGATTGAAAGACTTCAATTTTTTTTTCTTCTTTTGTAGTTTTAAAATTGATATATACAACCTAATTGAGAAAGTATTATCATCTTTGTTGGATCCTTAGTTGATTTGGGCTAGGTTCACTAACTTAGGATGTGACCCAACATATATAGCCAGAGTCAAATTTGTGTCCTAGAGTGTAGACCAAGTCATTAGAGTCAACCTCAGATGGACCAACTATCAACAAGACCATCAGAGACTCAAGACTTAGAAGATTTCAAGACCAAGTAAACTGAGTTCGACGTTCGTCGAACTCAGGTCGACGAAAGACGTTTTTCAGCTCGACGATTTTGAGATATTTCTCTGAGCTGAGCTCGACGATCTTCATTCTTTGGTCGACGAACAAGATTCTGAGCTCGACGAACTTGAACCTCAAGTACACAACTTCTCAGGTCGACGAAGTCAACTTCTCAGGTCGACAAACGCAGTACTCTACTCGACGAATTCTGGAACCAGAAGATTCATGTCGACACACAAAATATCAGTTAACACAAAATACTCGACTAAGTCCAGAATGGTTGCTGAACTCCAGTCGACGATTGCAATTGTTAGCTCGACGAACTTCAGACAGAACAGACAAAGGTTCTGAAGCATGCAAGTTCTGTTATCAGCTCGACGAACTTGGAACTCAGCTCGACGAACAGAAGCTGTCTGGTCGACGAATACAAAACCTCAGTTCGACGAACTAGTAACTCAGCTCGACGAATTCTGTTATTCGTTCGACGATTCCAGACTTGGCTATTTCCGGCATTTAATCCTCACTCAAATGCAATAATTCCTGACAGATTAATGACTCAAACATTCTCTGAATGTAGCCGTTAGAGGAAGCATTAATTACAGTCTTCTTCAGGAATATTACTTGCTGATTTTCCACAAGACAGTTAGGGAAATACATTAATGCCGATTATTCTCAGGTCGTCAGCATTAATTATAGAGGATTCAAATTTTTGAAAGGTGATAGAAGAAAAAAAAGACACCAAGGATCAAGTGATTAGGAATCGATACTCAGTGTAACAGTCAGAAAAATAGACACACACACTGACTGCAAGATTTCATACAGCACCAGAAAAGTTTCACACAAAAACTCATACTGAAGCTTACAGTGATATGCAGTGATATTCATTCATTCAGAAGAAGAACAACTATACTATATCAAGAGTCTTCTTCTTCAACATTCTCTCCAGGACTTCTCCAAGGACAACAGATATCAGATCAGTCAAGAAGATCCTGCATCACTGCTTGTCAAGAACTCTGATTGAAAACCTATCACCCTACAACAAAGCTCCAGATCTTCCCTGAATCATTCTACATCTCAGGGGGAGCTATTTGCTAACATCATTCCACATAAGTCTTCTCTCTGATTGTTGACAGAGAAGACAAAATCACTCTCTCACCCCCTCCTGTACAAAGGGTTGTCATCTCCCTTCAAAAGTGATTCCTGGTTGCAAGTCTCCTTACCAAAAGACTTGAGTTGGTTTTTGGGGAGTTGATCAAAACCCATTGGTGTCAGACACCTGATCAAAAACCTGAGTGGATTCCTACCAGGGGTGGTAGAAGAGTGGACTACCCAGATTTGAGGAACCACTATAAATTTCTTGTGTCGTCTGGTTGCCTATCTTTTTCTTTTTGTTTCTTGCTGTGTGGCTGTGATTAGGTTTAATTTTATTTGTTTTTCAGTTTTCTATTTACTGCACTTCTTCAGTTTACAGCAAAAGCTGTAGCAGCACCTTTATTGGGACCTAACAATAGTAAATATACTCTATTCAGCCCCTCTAGAGTATTGTTGATCTAACACTCACTTTCAATCTTTATTTTCTTATTGAGGAAAATTGAGCTTATTCAACTGCAATGATATCTAATGTTCAATTAACACTTCCATCATGGACACCTATTTACTCTAATAAAATTATCCTCACTCCTCAGCAATTTACACGGTTGGATATCTACACGTGGACTTTTTTGATGTTTGTATGAATGTAATTCTTATAAATATTTTTCTATTTTTAATTTTTGTTAACTTATGGGGAAGCATTGGGTGACACACACACATGAACAACCCCTTTAGAAGATGGATTTACAGACTTAAAGGGGAAATGCATAGATGAGTGATGGAGGACCATCGGTGGCCCATGACAAGGCGGGGCCCACTTTCGTCTATTCTCGCCGGAAGACTTGATCGGAGGGACGATCCGATCCCGCGGATGCGTCCGGATGCGCTCCGCGAATCTTTTTCATATATAACTTTGTTATTTTCAGATTCTTGTTCCTTTTATTTGGCACGTGGTCGCTTCGGCCAATCATAGCCGTCGATCCCGGGTTGCCCTAATGTTAGAATATTATAAATAGGAGTGTTAAAGGCTTGGAGAGGCATTGCTGGTTTTGGAGAAAGGTAATCCCGGAACTCCGCGATCAAGCCACGGTGCCGACGCCGTGGAGCCCTAGGTGTTGATTCCTAGCGGTGTAACTTCGCCCCCAAGGTAAACCCTACCCCCTCCATCATTTCCCCTCTCATTCCCCCCTTTTCGGCCACCATACGCCGCTCACCCAGCCCCCAAAACCCCGACCTGCTGCCTCCATACAGCCGGCCCCCCTTCCCCTTGCAAAACCCGCCGCCACCCCTTTCTCGAGCCTCAGCTCCAACCGCCGGCCTCCAACCACCCCTACCGCCCCTTCCCTACCCCAAACCGACCCTCTCTAGGGCCTCTCCTGCCCTAGCCGCCCCTTCCTTCCTTCTCCCCTACGTGGATCCACTCCTACCCTCTTCGAAAACCCTAGATCTACTTTGATCTAGCACTACCCTCCCCCGATCTACCCCCCTACTTACATATTACCTCCCCGTAGCCCGGATCCGTCATCAAGTTACCTGATCTATCCACTTTCAGCCCATCACAACCCTTTCCCACCGCGGACATCCACCGTTCCGACACGTTCACCGGATCTACCACCAAAACCACCGGATCTCTCCCGCCTCGGACATTCCTTTGTTTGTGAGTTACTTGTTGTATGGACTTCTAGTTTTTCAGTGCTTTGATATTGCTTGGACTCTTCATATTCACTTAAATATTTATTTGTGGAATTTTGCCCCGTAACGAATTTTGATTGCAGGAAGGAACCATTCGTGACGCGCTTAATTCGACCCTCCGTTTGGAGGAAGGCCTTGCTTGAACGCCCTAATAGAAATTGTTCTTGTCAATATTATTTCTTGCGTGGTTGTGAATCTCATTTGAAATAATTGCCGATCGGATTTTATGCATTTATATATAGCGCCCACGTGTCCACTCACTCGAGTTAGCATAGGTTGCACGGTACACATCCTACCCTACATCAAATTAGTATCAGAGCCAGGTTAGGCCATTTGCATGCTCCATAGTGGTAGGACATTTATGACTAACATGACAAAACCACAAGTAACAGACGATCGAGTGGGAAGCTCGAATTCGGGCACCGCATTTGCTGAGTTCCAGCGCCTCATCCTAGATCGTTTTGACACCCTAGGCGCCCAGTTTAATGACGTACGCAAGACCTTGCTGAAGTGAACCTACGATTGGACCACGTAGAGAATGTCAGGGACACGCCTACACATCGCGACGATCCTTTGGAGGATGACCTTGATGTTTCTCCACGTCCCGACCGGCGCCCGAGATTGGGCCAACCATCAGTGGAACGTCATCGCCATGACATTCCCTACCGGGCCCCATCCCCGCCGGCAAGGTGAGACCCTGAGCCAGCACGTGATAGACACCCACCCCCGCGTGAGGATTATCGTAATCCCTGTCGGCCGCAACCTGACCTTAGGGACCGGGTGAAAGTTTGACTACGACTACGATGACTATCCAGGGGACTACCCTGATCCGCGGAGAGGTGGCAATGCCCTCGACATCACCCGTCGGATTCGCCTCGACGCCCCATCGTTCGACGGCCTCTTGGATCCGAAGGCCTTTAGTGATTGACTCCTAGACATGGATCACTACTTTGACTGGAACGATATGAGAGACGAGCATTGTGTGCGCTTCGCGAAAATGAAGTTGACTGGACAAGCCAAGGTATTTTGGATTAGCGTGGAGAGAGCTGTCGAGAGAGAAGGCTATTATCCCATCACTCGTTGGGATGAGATGAAGGAGTGACTGAATGATAAGTATCTTCCCGCCTCTTATCGTGATCAGTTGCTTGATCAGCTACAGAGCCTACGTCAGGGGACACTCTCAGTAGCCGAGTATATGACCCGATTCGATGAGTTGGTCGTTAGGAGCGACATTTCGGAGGAGCCCATCGCCACCGCCTCGCGATTTAAGGCTGGCCTTCGTGCGGAGCTCCGGAGAGAGTTGATTCCCCATCGCCTCGAGACTGTTGACCAGATATTCCAGCTCGCCTTAGAGTACGAGCAGTACCTCCGTACTTCGGGCGCGAAGCAGTTCCCCTCGCACACTGATTCTTCGACATTCAAGAAGCCCACCCCTTTCCAGACTACCACGGCTACCCCGCCCGCACGGGTCACCACTGACATGAAGGGTAAGGCCATCGCCACCGAGGGTCAGATACCTGGGGGTATCCAGTGTTTTAGATGCTCTGGCAGAGGACACGTGGCGGCTCATTGCCCCACACGAAGCCTGCTAGTTGAGGGTGAGGAAGAGCCTGACCTAAAGGGAGCCGAGGATGTTACCGAGGAGGTCGAGGCTACGATCGAGGAAGGATGGGAGAGCAAGGCTGAGAGATCCCTAGAGATGGGAGTTGTGCGTCGTCTCCTACATACCCCCCGTGCGGACGAAGATTGGCGCCGCACCACTATCTTCTACACGTATTTTCCGAGCGCAGGCGGGCCCTGCAAGCTAGCCATTGATAGTGAGAGTTGTGTCAATATCGTGGCCCAGAGAGGTTTAGAGCGTATGCAAGTGAAGGCGGAGCCCCACCCCCACCCTTATCGGGTCATTTGGGTAGATAAGACCGCCATCCAGGTGACACAACGGTGCCTCGTTCCCATTCGGCTTGCTACGTTCGAGGATCATGTGTGGTGTGACGTAATTCCTATGGATGTGGCCCACATGTTATTGGGTCGACCTTGGCTGTACGACCGCGATGCCACATGCTACGGCCGGTCAAACTCCTACACGTTTTATGATAAAGGTAAGAAGATCACGCTGTCACCCACCCGACCCAAGGAGAAATCCAAAAGTCCGATTGAGCCATCCACGAGCACCATATCGTCGTGACCGTTACATCTTATGCGGCGTAGTGAGTTCTTGCGGGAGAGCAGGGACGCCGACGTATTCTACATCGTTGCCGCCACTATGGCTTCCGAGAGCCCGACAGTGACTCCGGATCTTCCCCCGGAGATTCAGACCCTACTTGAGAAGTTTGTTGACATCATGCCGGAGGAGTTACCTGATGAGCTCCCGCTGTTGCGAGATATCCAGCACGCTATTGATCTAGTCCCAGGAGCTTCTCTCCCAAACCTACCGCACTATCGTATGAACCCAATGAGCACGCCGAGCTCAAGCGGCAGGTTGACGAGCTTCTCCGGAAGCAATTCATTCGGGAGAGCCTGAGTCCATGTGCCGTTACCACCCTTCTTCCCCTAAAAAGGATGGTAGCTGACGCATGTGCATCGATAGCCGTGCCATCAATAAGATTATGGTGAAGTACAGGTTCCCCATTCCTCGTCTTGACGATTTATTAGATACCATGTCTGGGGCCCAACTCTTTTCCAAGATCGATCTACGGAGTGGGTATCACCAGATTCGGGTACGAGAAGGTGATGAATGGAAAACGGCCTTCAAGACTAAAGATGACCTGTATGAGTGGCTGGTCATGCCGTTTGGGCTGTCCAACGCCCCGAGCACGTTCATGAGGATCATGACACAGATATTACGGCCCTACATGGGCAAGTTTCTAGTTGTGTATTTTGATGATATTCTGATTTACAGTCAGACCCATGACGACCACCTAGCACACTTGAGACTTCTTTTCGAGACCCTTCGTAGTGAAAAGCTATTCGTGAATCTAAAGAAGTGTTCGTTCTACGCCGAGTCGGTTCAGTTCTTGGGATTTATCGTTTCATCCACAGGAGTGTCAGTCGACCCTGAGAAGGTTAAGTCCATCCGCGAGTGGCCCTTGCCTACGACCATTCACGAGGCCCGCAGCTTCCACGGGTTAGCTACTTTCTATAGGCGGTTCGTTCGAGGATTTAGCTCGATTATGGCTCCGTTCACTAGCTGTTTGAAGAAGGGCGAGTTTCAATGGACCCACGCGGCCACTCGAGCGTTTGAGGAGATTAAGGAGAAGTTGACCACGGCGTCAGTCTTACGACTCCCCGATTTTGGCAAGGCTTTTGAAGTTGCGTGTGATGCCTCGGGAGTTGGGATCGGTGGTGTGTTGAGTCAGGAGGGACACCCGGTCTGCTATTTCACCGCGAAGTTAAATGAAGCAAAGCAAAAATACTCCAATTATGATAGGGAGTTTTATGTGATCGTTCAGTCTTTACGATACTGGAGACACTACCTCCTCCCCCGGGAGTTTGTTCTCTATTCGGACCACCAAGCGCTTAGGTATTTAGATTCCCAGAAGAAGTTGGGGCATAGACATGCGAAGTGGGTTGAGTACCTTCAGAATTTTCACTATGTTCTCAAACATCGCGCCGGTGTTGAGAACAAACCCGCTGATGCGTTTAGTCGGCGGGTCACTCTTCTGCAGACCCGGAGAGCCCACGTGGACGGACTTGAGCAGATTATCGCTGATTACCCAGGTTGTCCGGACTTCAGCGAGATATACACAGCTTTATCCCGAGACCCACCTGTGCCTGTCGACGGCTTCCAGATTTGGGAAGGTTACCTTTATCGAGGCTCCCACATGTGCGTTCCCAGCACATCATTCCACGACTATCTCATTTGGGAGCTTCATGCGGGCGGAGCCGCCGGGCATTTTGGCAGAGATAAGTCCATAACTATCGCCGAGGATAGATTTTATTGGCCAGGCCTGAAGAGGGATGTGGTCAGAGTTGTCCGACATTGTCGTACGTGTCAGACTGCGAAGGGGGCTAAACAAAACACAAGATTATATACACCCTTACCAGTCCCACTTAGGCCCTGGGAAGATATTAGTATGGACTTTGTACTTGGACTGCCGCGCACGGTTCGAAAACACGACTCCATCTTTGTCGTCATTGATCGTTTTTCCAAGATGGCGCACTTCATAGCCTGCTCTAGGACGGCTGACGCATCACACGTTGCTTCCATTTTCATTCAGGACGTCTTTAGGTTACATGGCCTACCGAAGTCCATAGTCTCCGACAGGGATGTTAGGTTCGTGAGTTACTTTTGGAAGACCCTTTGGTACAAAACGGGCACTACCCTGAAGTTTTCATCGACGTATCACTCTCAGACAGATGGGCAGACTGAGGTTGTGAACTGCAGTCTAGAGAATTTGCTTAGATGTCTTGTGGGCGAGCATGTGGCGAGTTGGGACTCCGTCCTTCCCGTCGCGGAATTTGCCTACAATAGTTCGGTCAATAGGTCCACTGGGTTGAACCCATTTCATATATTCTTAGGGTATGAACCCAAGAAGCCCATCGACCTCGTTCCTTGTCCATTAGAGTCTCGTCCAAGTGAGTCCGCCGAGTCATTTGCATGATTTACATGAGTCAGTCCGTCGACAGATTATTTAAAGTAATGAAAACTATAAGACCCGTGCAGATTTAAACATGCGAGAACAGGTTTTCAACGAAGGCGAGCAGGTAATGGTCCGAATCCGGGCGGAGAGGCTCCCACAGGGGTCTGCCAAGAAATTAAGCGCTAAACGAATGAGTCCCTACTCGATCGTCAAGCGGATCGGGACAAATGCCTACGAACTAATTATTCCCGCGAGTATGGGCATCCATCCGGTATTCAACGTAGAGGACTTGACTCCGTATTACGAACCTCGCGAATATTTGGACCCGAGTCGGGATGATCACCACCACCCCACCACCTCACCTGCCACAGCTTCCTCCCTCTCACCTCTGCCACTTGTCCCGTCCCCTGCTGCACACACCCCTGGGAGTCCCTCACCTATGGTGACACCGTCCGCACCCCTGATCGCTCCGGGATCCACCTCACGAGAGCAGTATACTGAGAGTATTACAGATATCGTCGCCCATGAGTACGTACGTCCCTACCACCACTGGATTCTCTTGCCGCTACCTGGTTCGTTGGAGAGGTCGCTCCGCCTCTGATGATACGTGGATTCTACCTACTGAGCTGGATCGACTCGCCCCTGGGCTTCGACGACAGTATGATCATCTCCATTCATCGGAGATGAATTCTTTTCAGTCGGGGGGAGTTGATGGAGGACCATCGGTGGCCCATGACAAGGCGGGGACCACTTTCGTCTATTCTCGCCGGAAGACTTGATCGGAGGGACGATCCGATCCCGCGGATGCGTCCGGATGCGCGTCGCGAATCTTTTTCATATATAACTTTGTTATTTTCGGATTCTTGTTCCTTTTATTTGGCACGTGGTCGCTTCGGCCAATCATAGCCGTCGATCCCGGGTTGCCCTAATGTTAGAATATTATAAATAGGAGTGTTAGAGGCTTGGAGTGGCATTGCTGGTTTTGGAGAAAGGTATTCCCGGAACTCCGCGATCAAGCCACGGTGCCGACGCCGTGGAGCCCTAGGTGTTGATTCCTAGCGGTGGAACTTCGCCCCCAAGGTAAACCCTACCCCCCTCCATCATTTCCCCTCTCATTCCCCCCTTTCCGGCCACCATACGCCGCTCACCCAGCCCCCAAAACCCCGGCCTGCTGCCTCCATACAGCCGGCCCCCCTTCCCCTTGCAAAACCTGCCGCCGCCCCTTTCCCGAGCCCCAGCTCCAACCGCCGGCCTCCAACCACCCCTACCTCCCCTTCCCTACCCCAAACCGACCCTCTCTAGGGCCTCTCCTGCCTAACCGCCCCTTCCTTCCTTCTCCCCTACGTGGATCCACTCCTACCCTCTCCGAAAATCCTAGATCTACTTTGATTTAGCACAACCCTCCCCCGATCTGCCCCCCCTACTTACATATTACCTCCCCGTAGCCCGGATCCGTCATCAAGTTACCAGATCTATCCACTTTCAGCCCATCACAACCCTTTCCCACCGCGGACATCCACCGTTCCCACACGTTCACCGGATCTACCACCAAAACCACCGGATCTCTCCCGCCTCGGACATTCCTTTGTTTGTGAGTTACTTGTTGTATGGACTTCTAGTTTTTCAGTGCTTGGATATTGCTTGGACTCTTCATATTCACTTAAATATTTATTTGTGGAATTTTGCCCCGTAACGAATTTTGATTGCAGGAAGGAACCATTCGTGACGCGCTTAATTCGGCCCTCCGTTTGGACGAAGTCCTAGCTTGAACGCCCTAATAGAAATTGTTCTTGCCAATATTATTTCTTGCGTGGTTATGAATCTCATTTGAAATAATTGCCGATCGGATTTTGTGCATTTACATATAGCGTCCACTCACTCGAGTTAGCATAGGTTGCACGGTACACATCCTACCCTACATCAATGAGGAGCTACATTGTTTTAAATGCTCATCCATTACATAAATGTGGTATTATTTGCATGATACCTCAAACAAAGCAACTCACTTGTATAATTATATGAGCTTAATTTTCATAATGACAAGTATAATTGTATGTCAGAACTTGTCTCTGCATAGCAACATTAGTTGCATCACATTATGGTTAGGGTTGACAATCATTTGTTCATTGGATTATGTGCGTGCATTCAATCACAATTTTAGTCTAGTCAATCCATATTTTCATTTGCATATTTACGTGCTTATTCACATTCTTTTATGGTTAGGGTGTCTCGTCTATCGCTTATAGATTCGTCTTGCTTTAGTTTTGTATCAAAGCCCCAAATTCAGGCTTTATTTTGATGCACAATAGCAAAGTCTATATGTATAGATTATCGTCGTTTCCCCTCTCTGTCTGAGGAACCTAAGTCCTCAATATCCAACCTCAGAGCTCATACAGGAAGATTTTCATATTATTATGACGATCATCCTTGGCCCCTGCTCCCCTCGTAAAGATCGTGTTGACCCTTCGACACAAATCGATCATGCTAGGCAAGATTGTAAATATTGGATGCATGCGACTTGTCGAATTGAATTTTTAAATGTTGGATATCAGAAGTCGGAGACATGTCAGAGATATTTTAAAATATCAGATTTTCATCTCCTAAATAAAAAGTATACTTTTATGTATACAAAGTATACTTATATTTTCTAAAATAAAAAATTAAAATAACAAGTTACTAGTAACAAGTACAAATAGATATATTGTAAAATGTATTTAACAACATAAAATAATTTTACTTAAATAACACTAAGTTTTATCGCAAATAAAAAATTTTAAAACTAAATATTTTTGATTAGTTATAAGTGTTTTCATGCTTAATACATTTATGTAAAAAATATAAAAAAATAATAAATACATTGAAAGTTATAATATCTTTTGTAACACAAAATAAGAATGACATAGTGAGAAATTAAAAGGGCTCCACTTCTCTCAGAAATGCTTGATCTAAAAATTTCTCTTATCCATTATCTCTCTAAAAATGTCACTATATTCCTCTTTTGACAAATTTATCTCTTGAATATTTTATTTCACTTGTCTGTCATAGGAAAAGATTTTATCTCAATCCAATTTGTTAACCGAATGACATACATGGATTGGTCCCCTCAATTTCAATTTCAATCTCAATTCTTTCCAAACATAACGAGCCCTTAAGTTTTTTGCACTTTTGTTGTTCGTCACCAGATTTAATGAGTATATCTTTTGCTGTACTTACCATCTACAATTCCCGAGTGTGGATGAGAATCAGTACATCTGATTTTCTTCCGCCTGCTTTACTGTAGCGTTTGGTTTAATACTAATTCCTGAGTTAATTTCATTATCCAACTCGCGTTTTGTGCACCGATTCTTCCTTGAGGGTTGCGTACCTGTACTGAATACGTATCCGGTACGGGTACGTACCCGATAGTTGGCGAATAATAGGGGTGCAACTCGGATCGGTTCGGTTTCACTCAGAACCAAGAACAGACCCGTATAGGTTTGGCCAAAATTTTGGAACCGGAATCGACCCACGGTTCTAAATTCTAGAACCGGAACCGAACCGGAAATATCGGTTCGGTTCCTTAAATTTAGGGTGTAAATATGTTGCACTATAAAAAAATACAAAATAAATGTTTATAAATCGAAGAAAATAGAAGACTTTAAGCTTGTATGACTCCAAAATCATCAAGATTTATTAGATTATTAAATATATTTAATAATCTCATCATACAACATTTTATATTCAAAGATTTTAACAATTAAGTAAAAGTTCAACATTATCAAAACATGAACAAATAGTTTATAAAACTATAAATGAAATATACTTCTATCAAGCTAATTATTCATCAATCTCTTTCAAAAGCTTTTTGTTCACCACAAATATATTTTTGATACCTAAATTCAATAACTCGGTTCAACTTTATGCTTGTATGACTCCAAAATCATCAAGATTTATTAGATTATTAAATATATTTAATAATCTCATCATACAACATTTCATATTCAAAGATTTTAACAATCAAGTAAAAGTTCAACATTATCAAAACATGAGCAAATAGTTTATAAAACTATAAATGAAATATACCTCTATCAAGCTAATTATTCATCAATCTCTTTCAAAAATTTTTTGTTCGCCACAAATATATTTTTGATACCTAAATTCAATAAATCGGTTCTCGGGTCGGTTCTGGGTACTTGAGTGTAAGAACCGTGAACCGAACCAAGTGGTCGGTTCTGAAAATTTTGGACCCAGAATCGAACCGTGACACATAAGAACCGAACCAAACCACTCGGTTCGGTTCGGTTTCGGTCCGGTTCTCGGTTCTTCGGTTATTTTTGCACACCATGAGCGAATTCACCGTTACTTTAGTGTGTAGATACAGTAGGACTTGCAAATTGTTCTGCATATTTTGATAGGAGTATTAATTTTTTTAAAGTAAAAAAAAACTTCTGCTTGTCATTTAGAAAAGAAAAAATTGTGACTCATAAATGCAACTAGCCGTGTTTATTTATTATAGTAGCAAAATGTGCTTTAGTTTTAAGTATCCTTTTTCGTTTAAACTAGAATTTAATTGTTGAATGTCATAGAGACTTTTATACACAAAAATAACAGATATTTATGTACACAAAAATCACAAAAATTTATGCACAAAAATCACAGAGACTTATATACACAAAAATCACAGAGACTTATATGCACAAAAATCACAGAGACTTCTGTGCACAAAAATTGCACAAACTTCTGTACGAAGAAATCACACAGACTTCTGCACGCAGAAATCACACAGACTTCTGCACGCAGAAATCACTCAAACTTCTGCACGCGGAAATCGCACAGATTTCTGCACGTAAAAATCACAAAGACTTCTGCACACAAAAATCACACAAACTTCTGCACACAGAAATCACACAGATTTATTTATACAATATTCACTCCTTTAAGATTTAATGCCCTATTTAATTTAATTTAATTTTTTCCTGTTTAATGTTTGGTTATACCTTATTATGATTAGGCTTTATCCTTTGCTGATATGTCTCAATCACAGTGTCCTAGTATAATTTGATTTATAATTGCATTTGTGATATATACATATACATTTGTTATATTTAATACAACGTAGCCCGCCGTATCCATATACATTTTTTTTTTGAATTTTGTCGTGATGCCGTACCAGATAGTATTGTTCCCGGTACCCGGTACCTGTACCCGTACCAGTGCTTCATAGACTTTTAGGTTTTGCGCTACTTTCATGTTTTTTTTATAAATTTATGAAATAAGGAATGGTTATTTCAGGTTCCTTGAAGTGGACTTTTTTTTCTTCCTTGAAATGGTTATTTCAGGTTCCGGATGAAGCAGTTTTACAGTGCACATCTTGTGGAGTCGCTTTTGGGCCATTTGTTCGTAGGGTAATGAGTTTTTAAATTTTATTCGCTCTAATATTGTGCAAAAATTCTCATTACTTACAAAGTTTTATTTTTTACTACAATTTACCTTTTCAGCATCATTGTAGAAATTGTGGTGATATCTTCTGCGACAAATGTAGCCAAGGAAGAATTGCTCTTACCACAGATAAGAATGCACAGCCAGTCCGTGTTTGTGATGCATGCATGGTACCCTCTCTTCCTTTACACTTTCCAACATTTTTCACAATTTATTTATGGAGAACATTAGTACTGTTATACTCGCTGATAATGCAAATTGTTCTTGTCGACTGTGATTTCAAGCCTTTTTATTACATCAATCATTTCTGCTAGAACTGGATGGAATACCTTGTTGTTCTTGTCCAATAAAAAAGCAAACATATGTGTAACTCTTTACCTAGCTATTGAAATCCTAAGGGATTGATCTGCTTCACTAGGGCTGTTCAGAATTGTCGATACTGTCCTTCTGCAATTGACTTAATAAGTTAAAAATTTTCGGGAATTGTGGCTGTTCGGAATTGTCGATACTGTCCTGCAACTGACTTAATAAGTTAAAAAATTTAGGGAATTGTTAGAGTCAAATTAATATTGACTATATGCAAATCAATTTTATCTGATTTTTTTTGCTCTACAGAACTTCTATATGCAGACCAGGACTCCTAATCTTGAACTCCTTTTCTAACCTGGATTACCAACTTCCAACCACCGCATCGGCCTGACGTTGCAGTCATGCCCGTTTGCTTCTTCCCCTCCGGCAATTGCCAAGGATGAATTGTTGTCTTTTCTTTAGTGTCGAATCAAGTGTTTATTCCATGTTTTGGGTTATGTATATCTATATTATAAATAGGAAAACATTCATGCACACTGAAGGAGGGGCGACAGTGGCTGGGAGAAAGGGGCGCTAGTGGTTGTGGAGGCAGGGGAAACATGCAGCAGTGGATGTTGGGGTGGTGGGAGGGGCGGCGTCAGCTATTGCGGTTTGGGAAGGGGGACGGAGGATGCGGGGGAAGGGAACACTGGTGGCTATAGGCGGCTGATAATTGCAGGAGTATAGGGGGAGGCGGCAGCTACTGTGGGAGGCTATGGAGGTGGCGGTAGAGGGATAAGAGGTGGGGAAAAAGTTGCTATGGTTAGATACCTTGGGGAGGAAGATAAGCACATAAGAGTCATCACCTAGGGTTCCACGGAGTCGGCACCGTAATGGGGATCAATCGCGTGTTCGTGATCAGAGGAGATCGGACCACCACTTGGGGGGACCCGTTTTTGCAGATTTGCCGGAGATGCGTTGATCGGATCGGAGATCCATGAGCCCGAGCGCGTTCGGAGCATTGTTTTTCATTTTATATGTATTTTATTTTATTTTTTGGTGTGTATTTAGCGTTCTAGGACACCAGACATAATGGACGATCATAGCCCTTCACGCCGGATGCCTAACCGTCCATCTTGTTATGAATAGGGGTGGGAGTTGCAGTTTAGAGGCATTGTGGAGTTTGTGAGTGATTCCAGATTCCGGCAATCATTCGTGTTGCGACGCCGCGAACCCGGGGCCGGGGTGCAAAGCCTTGGTTTTGATTTTTCAATTATATTTTCTTATCTTTATTATTTATCTCTTGCATCCCCGGTTCACCTCTACCGGCAAGCCCCTCCGCTCCATAACCCCCCAGCTTCCCTCCAGAAGTTCCTTACCCGTTAAACTCCTGCATGATTTGAACACCAGCATTCAGGAATCCTTTTCAGGCCCTTCAAATTTCTCTCCATCCAACGCTTCCTTCATCGGAGCTCCTCCCACCACCACCGCCGGGTTCTTCGTGCTTTGTTATTATTATTATTTGTGTTATATTTTCTGTATTAAATATTATGAGAGTACTTTATATTTGTTTGTGAATTTGATTCGTTGTGTAGTTGTTCGCACTTTTCTCTTTAAAGTCTTGTAAATTTATTTGTGCAAATTGTGGTTTAAAATCCTCCATGTGGAGAAAGCTTTGGCATTGTTTATGCGCTTGAAATTCTAGATCCGCATTGTGTAGATTTACCTAATTTATATAATTATAATTGCCATTTTGTTTCCGGATTAATTGAAAATATGCACGTATCATTTAGATTGGGTTTGTTCGTATTCATTCTACACACTTGCGTAGGAATGAATTTGTGTAACACCCACATTTAGCTTTACATTAGCATGTCGGCACTGTCATATTTTCACATCCTGTTTACACATAGCCCTGTCTTGCGTCACACCATGGGATGATCGAGGGATTCCGAGAATGATTTCTCCAAAATTTGCAATTCCTTAATCAACCCCGTTAAACACTCTATTTATAATAAAAAGATAACTCGGGTATCCCATCATCGACGATTATGATTGACCAGAGGTAGGATAACCAGAATACATCAAATAAATGCAAAATTGACAAATAATATATGAAATCAAATCAGAATGCTGAACCGAATGCATCCACGGAGTCGGTTCGGCGATCCAATCAAGCCCTCCTACGTGAGTGCTCGAACATGGGTCCCGCATTGTGACGAACCCCTCCTGGTGCATGCTCTGATGGATCCCCATCAAAATCAAGCTATGTCTATGCTGTTAAATGAATCATAAAAATGTCAATATATTTGGTTTCTTGATTTAGTGAATGTAGCAAGTACAAAGAGGCCACTTTTTGGTGAGGTTTTGCGACTTGCATTTTGAACAGAATAAATGGAGCTAAGACACGCCTTTCTACATTGTTGAAATTGTTAAGATGTAATGAAAAAGCCCATTAGGAGGAGCACATGTATATTCTATTTAGTCTCACATTGTAGATGTAGAAGACCCTCTCTCTCTATATAAGTGTATTTATTCCTGTATTTAAATTTATAATAAAATTCTGGGTTATTTTCTCTTTCTTGCGTCTTTCTCTACATGGTATCAGAGCCATACGGTCCTCCAACTTATACTCCACGCTGTGCTCTTGGCGGTTAGACTTCTTCTAATCGCACGTTTTCTCGTTTGTTGCTTCTACGAACTCTCTCTTATATTCACAGCCTCCTTCTTTTGTGGTTCCACCTCAATCCTTCCCTCCCGCGGTTTCTACTCCAGGCCACCATCTCTCCTCAGACCGCCAGTCTAACCGCCCTTTGCAGACTCATTTGCGGTCTCCGGTTAGGCACCTTCTGCGGCCTCTCTTTCCCTACCTGCAGACCGCCAGTCTAATCGCCCCGGGTTGCGGCCTTCTCCCTTCTTAGCCGCTTCCTTCTCTTTTCTGTGGCATCCACATCTCTTCTCCTTTCCCCCGATTTTTATAATCTCCTGACCAGTGGGCCCCTCGCTTTCGCGGCTTCCTCTTCTCCGCGGCTTGTGTCTTTCTAACCGCCAGTCCGCTCTTTGCTTTCTAAACCGCGGGTTCTCTTTCTAACCGCACGTTTGCTCTCTGTTTGCGACTTACTCCCCAGTGCTCTCTACTCGCTGCGGCTTGACTTGCGGCCTTCTTCCCGCGGTTTGTAACTTTTGCGTGTTGCTAGCCGCGACCTCTACTTCCGACGTCCTTTGCTCTCTTGCCGCCGTGTTAGTCACCCCTTGTTTGCTGCCAGCTAGTTCGCTACTGGCTTCCTTAGTCGCTTTCCTCTCTGCCCACTCTTGTTTGTGGTTTGTCTGCTTCTATACGCCAGGTCGCCGTCTTCTAGCCGCCCGGTCAGTTTCTCCTAGCCGTCCGACCGTTCTTTTTTAGCCGTCATGTCCACTACGACAACTCCCTCCCTTCCCGCACGTGTTGCTGCCACACCTTCTGAAGTTCATGACGAGCTTCGCATAACCGCCATCTCTCTCAGCGGGAAGACCAACTTTGTCGAATGGGTACATTTGGTCCGTCGTGTTCTACAGAGCAAGGGTCTTCTCCATCATCTCACTCGGGCCTAACCTGCTGATCCTACCGATGATTGACTCTGTGATGACGGCCGAGTCCAATCCTGGATGCTTAATTCCATGGATGTCGAGCCATACCGAATGACCATGTATTATGAAACGGCCAAGAAAATGTGGGATGAGCTGTATTCTCTCTACTCTGGTAAGGACAGCTTACAACACTTGTTTGACATTATCTCTGCCCTTCAATCACTCGACCCTGGAGCCACAGGTGACTTGACTTCCTTTGTTGCGAAGGCTAAAACTCTGGTGGAAGCCTGGATACAACATCAGCCCCTTCCACAGATCTTGCAACTCAACGGGCACAAAAGGAAGCTGTTGGGATCGCTATGTTGATGGCCCATGTTCCCAGTCATCTTCACAGTGTCAGAGCTTAGATTCTTTCCTCTTTCACTACACACTCTTTGTCTGATTTTGCTCCATGATACTCAAGCTTACACCACCATCCGAGGTTCCTCCCAGATTCTCTCCGACTTTGCTCCAACAACCCCTCTTACCTTCTCCTGCTCCTCCAGCTCATGGCTGTTCTAATTGGGGAGGTCGCTTCACGTCTCGAGGTTGAGGACGTGCGAAGGCTCTACTCTCAAGTGTACCCACTGTGGTCGGGAAGGTCATCTTGAAGCCACCTGCTACCGCAAGCATGGACTGCCTCCTCATCTTACTGCTACAACTGTTGCTGCTCCTCATCATCCAGGCTCTACTCCAACCGAGTCACGCTCGTCTACCTAGCAAGATATCAACGTCCTTCGCCTACAACTTCAACAACTTCAAGGCATTGTTAATCGCTCATCAGGCTCGGTTGTTTCTTTCTCCAACGAAGGTTTATCCTGTCTCTCCCATAGCTCTCACTGGATCGTGGACTCCGCTGCTACTCACCACATTACCTCCCAGAAGCCACCTAAGTACATGCATTATGATTATCCCAAGTTTATCACTGTGGCAAATGACGACTCAACTCCGGTGACTGGAGCTGCTGATAGGGGTGAGCATGAAAAATCACAAACCGCAAAAACCGCCCGCACTGCAAAAACAACACCTATTTTTAAACCGCACCGCGTAGTTTAGGTGCAGTGCGGTTTTGAAATTTTACAAACCAAGCGCGGTTCGGTGCGGTGCGGTTTTTGGATTTTGAAAACCGCAAAAACCGCACCGAATATTTTGTGTATTTAAATTTTTATAATTATGTGACGTTACATTTAAGTACATTAATTAAGAGTTGATATATTTATACGATATATTATCGTCAGAGTTATTATAATTAGGTGAAATATTTTGCTGAATCATCTATTCCACACACACTATAGTGGAATAAGAGCTTAAAATTATAAGGAAAACATGTTGTACGTATTAGTGGGAATATGCCAAGATATGACACAATGATGACAAATGATCCATAGAGCCGAACACACTATAGTGGGATAAAGGTTTGAGTGTTATTGTATCTCTTCCACACACAGACAATTTAGATATCCAATTAGAACAGTCTTTTAGTTTTAATAATCCAAATTGAAACAAAATATTGTATAAGAAGTGTTGATATATAAGAATGAATAAATCTCCTGCAACAAAGTTTAGTGTGAAAATATTTGTTTATAAAACATGATATTCACAAAATAATATATAGTTCATAAGTTGGTATGACATCTCCAAAAAGAAAGACAAATAACTGCATCAAATTTTATGAAAATGAAATCACCTGTTGTAAGAAAATGATGTAATTTAATACAATAAAAAAAGAAAAACAACAAAACATAAAAGAACTCATAAATTATTAAACAACATTCATAGTTCTGATGCTTACTTGTAGTCTATGTAAAATACATGTTAAAAACCGCACCGAAACCGCAACCGCACCGCAAAAAACCGCACAGAACCGAAACCGCACCGCATAATTTCGGTGCGGTGCGGTTTTGCTTGGGCAAAAACCGAGCCCCTACGATGCGGTTGCGGTTTGGGCCAAAACCGCTCCAAACCGCACCGTGCACACCCCTAGCTGCTGACTTGTGGCCCATTCCTACTTTCTCCTTGTCCTCGGTCCTTCATGTTCCGGAATCACCCTTCAATCTTTCCTTTGTCTTTTGTTGTGCATGATCGTCGAACACAGAATATCATTGGTAAAAGACGGTTGTCGAATGAACTTTATCTCTTGGATGTTCCCCTACCATCCTCTCTGCAGTCCCCTCCGTTGATTGACATCATCGTCTTGGCCACGCTCCTCTCCCGATTCTAAAGAAGACTCTTCCTGGTGTCTCCTTGCATGAGTTTTCTTGTGAATCTTGCATCTTTAGCAAGCAACATCATGTTTCTTTTTCACCTACATGTAATCAGAGTGATACTCCGTTCTATTTAGTACATTCTGATATCTGGGGGCCCTATAAAGTCCCCAGTGTTTTTGGTTATCGATATTTTGTCATCTTTATTGATGATTATTCGCGTCTCACATGACTCTATCTACTTCGTGATCGTATTGAACTAACATGTGTCTTTCGTGCCTTTATTATTGAGACGCGTATGCAATTCTCTGTTACCTTAAAGGTAATTCACACTGATATTGCTCATGAACATACTAGCCGCACTTTCTCATATATATGTACCGAGTTAATCGTCCATCAGACCTCATGTGCTTATACCCCCGACAAAACGGTGTGGCCGAGCGGAAGAATCAACATCTTCTTAATGTCACTCGGTCACTTATGTTGCAAATGCAGGTACCCACCAAATATTGGAACTTTACTGTCTCTACTGTTTGCCATCTCATCAATCACATGCCCTCCTCCGTGCTTGACTTCGCTTCTCTGTTCGTCCTTCTGTTTCCTTCCAAGTCTCCATTTTCCCTCACGCCCTGTGTCTTTGGCTGTACTTGCTATGCCCACTCTCTTGGACCACCGAATGACAAACTTGCTCCTCGAGACACAAAATGTATGTTTGTTAGCTACTCCAGCACTCAGAAAGGATATGTCTTCTACTCTCCTACGGACAAAAAAGTGCTCGTCTCCGTTGATGTCACCTTTCTTGAGGATCGACCCTTCCACTCCACCTCTTCCACACTGCCTCCACCTTCCCCTATTGCTCGTTTGGCTGTCCCCGTCACGACTTTGCCCCACACAGCTTCTCCTCCTCCACTCCCAGTGCCAACATTACCTTCATCACCTCCTCCTCCACTTCTCCGTGTCTATACTCGTCGTTCATCCCGAACAAATGCCCTCCAACAGCTCCCTTCTACCGATGCTATCCCGCGGCCTGACGATCTGACATCACCCTTTACGGCTCATCCAATGGCGAATTATGTCTCACTACATCGCCTATCTCTTCTTCTCAAATTTGCTCTCTCTCTCTCCACCATTTATGTTCCTCACTCTTTGCAAGAAGCTCTCCAACACCCGGGGTGGCGTGCGTCCATGGAGGAAGAAATGACAGCCCTCTGGCTAACCGGACTTGGGACCCAGTTCCTCTCCCTCACGACCAGTCTTGTGTTAGCTGCAAATGGGTCTTTGTTGTTAAACATGCTTCAGATGACATTGTTGAACGTTTCAAAGCCCTTCTTGTCGCTAGAGGTTTCACTCAACAACATGGTCTTGATTACGACGAAACCTTCTTCCCGGTCTCCAAGTTGAATACTGTCTGAGTCCTGATCTTCCTTATTGTGCATCGACAGTGACCTCTACATCGGCTGGACATCAAAAATGTCTTTCTCAATGACAATCTTCAAGAGACTGTTTATATGCACCAACCGCCCGGGTTTGAGACCACGAGGGAGTCTCGTGCATGTCATCTCCAGAAGTCTATATATGGTGTCAAACAATCACCTCGCGCTTGGTTTGACAAATTCAGTAAAGTGGTTCGCGAGGTTGGTTTCACACGGAGCTCTGTTGATTTCTCTCGTTTCACTCGCCATCAACCAACAGTCACTGTAATTCTCCTTGTGTATGTTGATGACATTCTAATAACGAGCGACGACACCACCGGGATCCAAAACATCAAGCAATATTCAAACTCAGCATTTCAAACAAAAGACTTGGACAATCTTTGATACTTTCTTGGACTTGGGGTTGCAAGGAGACTTGATGGACTTGCCCTATCCCAACGGAAGTACTGCATCGATCTTCTGCAAGATGCGGGCTACTCAGGATACAAACCTGCAGACACTCCTATGGATGTGAATCACAAGTTGTCTGCGCATGGATCTGGAACTGATCATGTTCTTACAAATTCAGAGTACTACCAACGTTTGGTAGGGAAACTAATCTATCTTACGGTTACACGACATGTTATCTCATTTGTTGTTGGGGTTGTGAGCCGATTTATGCATGCTTCTCGGACATCTCATCTCCAAGTCGTCGAGCGGATTCTCAGATACTTGAAAACTGCTTCAGGACAAGGACTTGTTTACAAACCGTCCTCCTCTCTGTCTCTTGTTGCGAATTCTGATGTTGACTACGCATGTTCCCTTGATGATAGACACTCCACGACTGTGTTTTGCACCTACTTTGGTGGACATCTTATTATCTGGCTTAACAAGAAACAGTCAGTTGTTGCTCGCTCATCTGCTGAGGCCGAGTACTGTGCTATGACAGCCGTTGTCTCTGAGCTCACCTGGCTTGAATGTTTTCTCGGTGATTTGGGCCTCAAACTCTTCTCTCCGGCCACCTTGTTCCGTGACAGTCAAGCAATCATACATATTGTCGAGAATCTTGTATTCCATGAGCGAACAAAACATATTGAAGTTGACCGTCACTTCGTTTGGGAAAAAGCTCAATCGAATAAGTTGGAGTTAGAACATGTCTCTATGTCAGGACAATTTGTTGATATATTCACGAAAGCTCTCTCTCGGACATTATATCATCAGTTCTTATCAAAGCTTGGTGCCTACGATTTGTACGCTCCTGCTTGCGGGGGAGTGTTAAGATGTAATGAAAAAGCCAATTAGGAAGAGCCCATGTGTATTCTATTTAGTCCCACGTTGTAGATGTAGAAGACTCTCTCTCTCTTTCTCTCTATATAAATGTATGTATTCATGTATTTAAATATATAATAAAATTTTGGGTAATTTTCTCTCTCTTGCATCTTTCTCTACAGAAGTATTAGATAAATTGCAATTCCTGTCGTTGTTAACTTGTTTTAAGTATATGGGGACATTTTTTCCTGAGGTTTTATTTACTTTTGAATAATTGAAATCATGTTTGTATACAGGCAGAAGTTACTCAATCACTGAGCATTGCAAAGGAGGCTGGCAACCGTTCTGCTGCCAAACAGAGCCATGAAGATCTTGCTAGGAAACTGAAGGTTAGTTGTTGTTTGGGTTCTTTTATTGTACTGACATTCACTTGAATATTTAGCTTTTATGCAGTTTTTTTCCTGTGATCATATCCTATACGAGTATTGAGATTTTATAACATTATTTCAATGTGTTAATCATATCAGTTTGAAATTTAGATTGACGTGCATGCAATTGTTCATCCATTGTGCAAAATACATATCAATTTCCACACCTTGAACCATATAAATATTGGAGTTTTGATGAATTTCTCAACATATTCAAGAATAAAGTTGTAGAAGATCTGGAGAATAAAATTCTAGAAGATCCTTATAATGTCTATGAATCATCAACATTAGAATTCAAGATATCTCAACACTAATCTTGAAATTGAATTTAAATCCATAAACATGCTCAAACATAAGTATTTCATTTTTCACATTATAAGATACACTAGTGGAGAAGACATGGGGGACCGTGCACAATATTCAGCAGAGACGGTAGTCACGGTACCCATCATTCACAGTACCCGATGGAGACAATACCAACACGCAGTTCGGTTAACTATGCTTATAATTTAAATGGTTGGAAATTACTGCATGAGATGTACTCGTTCAGTTTTAACGCAGTAGTTGTACAGTGTTAATTCATAGTAATTTTAACATAGTTTTTACAGTATAGAGTTAAAGCTGTAAGTTTCAACTACCAGCCATGCAAACTGAATGACTGACTTCGAGGTGCCACATAATCTTTTACATGAAGATCACTGAATTTCCTGCAGGCCATGTTATCTTCAAAGGGTAAAAAATACATTTTCTTGACTTGATTTGATGTCTAGAAAACTTAAAATAAATTGTAACAGAATTGAAGATATTTACAGATTCAAGTCAAATTATATGCAGACGAACTCTGTTGCTACTATTAAATAAACTACACTTCCAAAACATATTCAAATTAAGAGAAATGAAGACCACTTAGGGTTCGTTTGTTTCAACGTTCCTGTTCGTTGCGGTCCGGCAACAACGAAAATTCATTTATTTGCTGTTTGATTTCGAACGTTCCGTCGGTAACGGAGGCAAAAGTGGTGTTCCCATCGGAGCTTTCCGACAGGAGCTCTGAGCTCCTTTCCAACGCGGAGCGTTCCCATCACAGCAGAAATCAACCTCATCTCCTCCTCTACTGCCATGGATGCCGGCAAGGTGTATTGCGATGGACGCCGGTGAGAAGCTCTGCCATGGACGCCCGAGAGAAATCCTCCTCACAATCCTCCCCCGCTGACGCCTGTGGGAAGCTCTGCCATGGACAGCCCAAAGAAGTCGTCCCCCCTAGTACTGTTCAGTAATTAATAAATCAAAATTTCTGTTCCTACAATCAAAGTATATTTTCATAATTATCATTATTTTATGATTATTAAATCAAAATCTGTCCCGTGAACAGGTAATTGATGTTAAGTATATTTTTATTATTATCATTATTTTATGATAATTATTATGATTACTAAATTAAATTTATAATCAATTTTAATTTATTATTATGATTATTATTATTATTACTAAATTGAATTTATAATAAATATTAATTATGAATTACGGCACCGCCGTTTTACCAAATTATTTTTTCATTCTGAACAACTATGTCACCGTTATTTTATCAAACTGTTTCTTCATTTCTCATAACTCTATTCTCACATCTCTATGTTCACTAACTTCATTCATACAACTTCATTTGTCATCGCCACCACCAAAACAAACGGAGCCTTAATTGCAGCCTTGCGGGTATAGAAATGAAGTTTCAAGTAAAGATTTTTGAATTAGACACAGATGGAGAATTCGAAGGAATAATAATTGATAATAAGATGATTATCAAGTGTGTGTGGGGGGGGGGGGGGGAGTTGGTGGCATTGGAAGCACTGCTAAGGGGGACCTACAAGATTAATTAAGATTGCTTTTTGGTTAGTGAGAAGCAATCAGGAATGAAAAGAAATAAAAAAACTAATATTTAGGTTCTGTTTGGCTCGGCTGCAGCGATAGAAGAATCAGTGGTGAGAAACAATGATGAGAAAATCTGCTCTTTTGCAGAATGGTGGGAAAATTTGTGAAGCTGTTTGGAAGTATTAGAAAAGCCCATGTAAAAGGCCCATTTGGTGGCCCATTTTTCCTCTCCTTCTTTAGTCCCACATCATGTATAGGATTTATTCTTCTCTCTTCTCTCCTATATATTTGTATTCTCTCCTTGTATTTACATACTGAAATAATACATACAAGCTTTGGGCTCTTCCAACATGGTATCAGAGCCAGGTTGCGTCTAGCCGCGGACTGCCCCTTCTCTGTCCGCCCGGTCTCCTGCGGACTGCCCATCTGCTTCTGTCCGCCCGGCTACCCTGCGGACTGCATTCCTGTCCGCTCCGGTCTCGTGCGGACTGCCTTCCTGTATCCGCTCCGGTCTCGTGCGGACTGCCCTTCTGATTCCGCTCCTCTTCTCTCCCTCCGTGGTTCCACCCTCCTCAGGCTTCTTATAGCCATCTTCTGCTCTGGCTCGTGGGGCCCACCTCTCTATCCGCTCCGGACGATCATTCCTGTCCGCTGCGGGCTCTGCTTGTATCCGCTCGAGCCTCTTTGCTCGCGGACTGCTCCCTCTAGCTTCTCTCTCTCTCTCGCTGCGGGCTCTGCTTGTATCCGCTCGAGCCTCTTTGCTCGCGGACTGCTCCTTCTAGCTCGCTCTTTTTCTGTCCGCTCGAGCCTCTGTGCTCGCGGACTCTCTCTCTCCGCCTTCTCTTGCGGACTGCTCCTGTCCGCTGCGGGCTCTGCTTGTATCCATTGTGCTCTTCTCTTCCAGCGACCTGCCCACAGTTCGCCGCGACCTCTGCCGCGACCTCTGCCGCGACCTGCCCCAGTTCGCCGCGACCTCTTGCGGACTGCTCCTGTCCGCTGCCGCGACCTGCCCCCAGTTCGCCGCGGCCTCTGTCGCGAACTGCTCCAGCTCTGCTCTCACCAGCTGCGATCTGCTCCACTGAGCTGCGACCTCTTCCAACTCGCCGCGCTCTCCTCTCGCGGACTGCTCCTGTTCGCCGCGGCCTCACTCAACTTGCCGCGACCTCCAGACCGCCGCGACCTCCAAACCGCCGCGACCTCCAGACCGCCGCGACCTCCAGACCGCTGCGGGCCCTCCTTTCTCTCCGAGCCCTGCTGTCTGCTGCTCTTCAGTCGTCATGTCCTCCAGCGACTCCACTACCGCTCAACCCCCTGCCGACCACGTGGCTCCTCTCGAACTCCGAGATGAGCTTCGGATTACTACTATTTCTCTCTCTGGCAAGGCCAACTTCATCCCCTGGGTCCACTCTGTCCGCCGGGTCTTACAGGCCAAGGGCCTTGCCCGTCACCTTACCCAGGGCCCACCAACTCCTTCTACTGATGATTGGCTCCGCAATGACGGTCGTGTCCAGACCTGGATCCTGAACTCGGTCGAGGGTGAGCCGTACCAGATGATCATGTATCATGAGACTGCTAAAGCCATGTGGGATGAACTTCATTCGCTGTACTCCGGGAAGGACAGCCTTCAACACCTTTTTGACATCCTCACTGATCTTCAAGCCTTGGATGTTGGCAAAGCTCTGGACATGACCTCCTTCGTGGCCCGTGCTAAAACTCTCACGGAAGCCTGGATTCAGCACCAGCCCGCGACTACTGATCTCGCTGCCCAACGCGCCCAGAAGGAGGCTGTTTGTATTGCTATGATTATGGCTCGCGTCCCGCCACACCTACACAGTATTCGGGCCCAGGTTCTGGCTTCACCCACTACCCCTTCTTTCTCTGATGTCTGCTCGATGCTACTTCGCGTACCACCTCCACCGGAGGCTCCTGCACCACCCTCACCGGCCCTTCTTCAGCAGGCCCTTCCTCCTTTACTCCCACAACCCTCCTTTCCTCGGGGTGGCCGTACGGGCTCCCGTGGGCGGGGCCGTGGTGGCCGCGGACGGCCCAAGTGCACCTACTGCGGCCGGGATGGCCATACTGAAGCCGTTTGTCACAAGAAACATGGCTACCCCCCTCGCCCGCCTACTGCTGCTGTTACCGATAGCTCTCCTCCGACTGGTACGGATCTTGAGGATCTTCGCCTTCAGCTGCAACAACTCCAGGGGCTCCTCAACCCCCCTTCTGCTTCCCATGCCTCCACCTCCCATGCAGGTATTGTCTCCACCTCCGCTGCAGGTACTGCCTGTCTCTCTTCCAGCTCTCGCTGGATCCTGGACTCGGGAGCCACCCACCACATCACTTCCATACGGCCGCCCCAGTTCTCTGCTGCTGCTCACCCCCCGTCTATTACTGTGGCCAATGGTGCGCTTGTCCCGGTCTCCGGCTGCGCGGATCTCCTCCTTCCTCCCTCTCTCTCTCTTCGCTCCGTTCTTTATGTGCCAGCCTCACCTTTTAATTTACTCTCTGTTGGTCGTCTTACTACTGATATGAATTGCTTTATCACCTTCACCTCTTCTGGTTTTTTGATACAGGATCGGCAGACGCGGATTACCATTGGTAGGGGTCGGCTGCAGAACGAGCTTTACCTCCTCGATGTCTCTCCCACATCCCTTTCCTCCGTTTCCTCGTCTGATTGGCATTGTCGGCTTGGGCATGCCCCTCTACCTATCCTGCAGAAGGCGCTTCCCGACCTTTCTCTTCCTGGTTTTAAATGTGATTCTTGTATTATTGGCAAACAGCCTCGCTCTTCTTATCCAGCTCATTGTACTAGGAGCTCTGCTCCATTTGATTTAATACATTCTGATATTTGGGGACCCTATAAAGTTTCTAGCATTTCTGGTTATCGTTATTTTCTAACATTTATTGATGATTACTCTCGTACTACTTGGTTGTATCTCCTGCATGATCGCTCTGAGCTTCCTCGTGTCTTTCAGGCGTTTGTGTTAGAGACTCGTACGCAATTCTCTACCACCATTAAAACTTTCCGCTCTGATAATGCACGAGAATATACTAGCCACGAGTTTGCCACTCTCTGCGCAAACTTCAGTATTGTTCACCAGACCTCTTGTCCCTACACCCCTCAACAAAACGGGGTCGCCAAACGCAAGAACCGCCACTTGCTCGATGTGGCTCGCTCTCTCATGCTTCACATGCACGTTCCCAAAGTCTTCTGGAACTTTGCGGTGTCCACAGCATGTTTCCTTATCAACCGTCTCCCCTCTCCCGTTCTCCAGAACGCTACCCCCTTCAGCCTTCTTTTTCCCTCCACACCCGCCTTCCCCCTCACCCCCCGGGTTTTTGGATGTACATGCTTTGTCCATAACCTGGGCCCCACTCTTGACAAACTGGATCCCCGTGCGGCCAAACACATTTTTGTCGGCTACTCCCGTACCCAAAAGGGCTATGTTTGCTACTCTCCGGTCACCCGGAAGGTTTCTGTTTCGGCTGATGTTACTTTCCGGGAGGATCAACCCTTCTTCCCTCCTCCTTTGCCACCACTTCTACCACCACCTCCTACAACACCCTCCCTTCCCCGGCCAGTGATCCACGTCCACTCACCTCCCACCATCCCTCCGCCTCCTCCCACCGTTGACCCTCCTCGACCCCCAGTTATTCGGGTCTATGCTCGTCGCCCTCTTCCTCCCGTTGCTCCTCTGCAGTCGGCTTCGACCTCGGCTTCTCCGTGTTCTGCTGCTCCGGTGTCGGCCTCTACCGCTCATCCAATGGCGGATTATGTTTCTCTCCATCGCCTCTCTCCACCTCTTCAGGCCTTGGCTACTTCGCTCTCCTCGGTCTCTATTCCTACTTCTGTCCAGGACGCTCTTCAACATCCCGGGTGGCGTGCGGCCATGGAAGAAGAGATGGCTGCTCTTTGGGCCAACCAGACCTGGACCCTGGTGCCCCTTCCTCCCGGCCAGAAACCCGTTGGGTGCAAATGGGTTTTCGTCATTAAACATGCTCCTGATGGGACCATTGATCGCCTCAAAGCTCGGTTGGTTGCTCGTGGCTTCACCCAGCAACCGGGGCTGGACTATGACGAGACCTTCTCTCCGGTCGCTAAGCTCAACACGGTCCGCATTCTCCTCTCTGTGGCTGTCCATCGCCAGTGGCCCTTGTTTCAACTCGACGTCAAGAACGCTTTCCTGAACGGCGACCTTCAGGAAACGGTTTACATGCAACAACCTCCCGGGTTTGAGACCACGGGGGAGTCACGGGTTTGTCATCTTCTCAAATCTCTATATGGTCTCAAACAATCCCCTCGGGCATGGTTCGACAAGTTCAGCAAAGCTCTCCGGGACATTGGCTTCACTCGCAGCTCGGCTGACTTCTCATTGTTTACTCGTCACCAAGCCACTGGTACGGTTCTCCTGTTGGTATATGTCGACGACATCATTATTACTGGCAGTGACTTGGACGGCATACAGGCCGTTAAGCTACATCTGAGCTCCGTCTTCCAAACTAAAGATCTGGGTCCTCTTCGGTACTTCCTCGGTCTGGAAGTGGCCAGACGGTCAGATGGGTTGGTTCTCTCTCAACGCAAATATTGCCTGGATCTTCTTCATGATGCAGGCTACTCTGGTTGCAAACCTATTAACACTCCCATGGATGCAAATCACAAAATATGTGCTCAGGGCTCAGATTCTGATTCGCTTCTACCAAATCCAGAATATTACCGTCGTCTCGTTGGGAAGCTTATCTACCTAACAGTTACAAGACCTGATATATCTTTCGTTGTGGGACTTGTGAGTCGCTATATGCACTCTCCTCGAAGCTCTCATCTGCAGGCTGTGGAACGCATTCTCAGATATCTTAAGACAGCTCCTGGCCAAGGACTTGTATACAAAACCTCATCTTCCATTCCTACACTAGTGGCATACTCTGATGCCGACTACGCTGGCTCCCTCGACGATCGACGATCTACTTGCGGGTTTTGCACTTATTTTGGAGGACATCTGATTACTTGGCGAAGCAAGAAACAAGCGGTGGTTGCTCGATCCTCAGCAGAAGCAGAATATCGGGCAATGGCTGCTGTGGTCTCTGAACTCACATGGATTGAGAGTCTCCTTACCGACCTTGGAGTTAAACTACCTTCACCAGCTCTCCTCCTTTGTGACAGTCAAGCTGCCATACATATTGCCAAAAACCCGGTCTTCCATGAAAGAACGAAGCATATTGAGGTAGATTGTCATTTCATCCGAGAGAAAGTCCACATGAAGAAGATCGAGCTCAAGCATGTTCCGGGTACTGAACAGGTTGCTGACATCCTCACCAAGGCTCTACCTAGTACCCTCTTCTATCAGTGCCTATCCAAGCTTGGCGCATACGACTTGTACGCTCCAGCTTGCGGGGGAGTATTAGAAAAGCCCATGTAAAAGGCCCATTTGGTGGCCCATTTTTCCTCTCCTTCTTTAGTCCCACATCATGTATAGGATTTATTCTTCTCTCTTCTCTCCTATATATTTGTATTCTCTCCTTGTATTTACATACTGAAATAATACATACAAGCTTTGGGCTCTTCCAACAGGAAGTACAGATTTCTCAGTGCTGTTTAGAAGTAGAAAACTGTTTCAACTGTTTGTAAGAAACAGTGATGGTAAAAGCTGTTTGGAATTTTTTTCATAAAGTTAATTAAAAGAAATTAAAAATGATAATATTGAATTGTTATACATACAAAATTAAAAGCACCTCCAATATGACAAAAATACATTGGTACATCACAACCTTCTACGAGTTTTGAATTTGATCAGCTATGAAATCTCGTAACGCTGCCATAGCAGTTGACCCAGACCCTTCGGTGTTAATAGGATCTATGTTAGGATCAGCATTACTTAGGTTTTCCCCTGTTCTATGCTCGTAAGCTTCTGGATATATCAAATTTTCATATTCATCACATGGAGCAAACTCTAGATCAACGCGTGAAGGATGTCGTCGTATGTAGTTGTGTAGAGTCATTGTTGCCACTACAATTACACATTGCTTTGAGAATTTGTACGGTGACATCCCTAATAAGATACTCTATCTTTTTTTCCACACCCCAAATGTTCTTTCAATTACGCTTCAAAGCGAATAATGAGTTTTATTGAACATTTCACGCCGTCCTTCAATCGGTCTTTCACCTCTTGCAAAGTCCGGCAAGTGATATCTCGTTTCGGGATATGACTTCAGTAATCCATTTTGTAATGGATAACCCGCATCTAATAGATAATATTTTCCTGCATTAAACAAATAGATTGCAGTTCGTATATATTTTTTACATAACAGTTTGCAAATTAGAAAATTGATGAAGTCTCACCTTGAGGTGGATATGGGAAGTTACATCGTAGATCCCTATATGCGCGTTGAAATATGCGACTATCATGAGCAGAGCCTTCCCATACAGGTACCACATAGGTGAAACACATGTTGAAATCACAGATAGCTATTACATTCTGAGTTGGAGTACCATGTCGGCCAATATATGACACTTGTTGGTGCACAGGAATACATGCATCAACATGTGTACCATCGATCGCTCCAATACAGTCGCAAAAAAATGGCATATAACGTTCATCATGCAAAATATGAGATGAAATCGCTCTAAATAATCTGTCTTCCGGAGCAATAACTTTCAAAGATAAACTAGTAATTGCTTTAAGACCCATAAAGAAAAATCTACTAATAGTTTCAGTTGAGTGCTGAAAACTCTCTGTTGCCACTCGAATAGGCTCATTGTGTGCCAAAATATATAAAGTAACTGCCTACACCTCCCGTGACGGTGTTCGTTGTGAGCCTTTAAATCCATGTGATCGCTCCAATACTTCTAGCAAGTAAAAAAAATCTCTTTGGACATACGAAAGATGTTATGAAATCGCACTGAATGACCAGAAATTAGCTCACATAACCATTTATGGCCTGTTTGTTTTGATGTCATGCACGGTATCTTGTCGCAACATAATGAAACATATTCGTGAATCAAACAAACCGATGAAGCAAGTATATTGACATGACATACATAATGATTCTGTCTATCCAATTGATGAGTCAACATCAACTCATTCTTCATCTTCAGATAACTTTGGCTCTGTTGACTCGGACATTTTCACCAAACAGGGTATAAAAAAGTTCTAAAATAAGCAATATCAATAAACAACATATATATAGTTCTAATATATGACAAGATCCAAAATGATGACAAACTGAATACAATATAATGAACACAAAAACATCCAAAATAAGTAACATATATAGTTCTAAAATAAGATCCAAACCAGTATTCCAAAATAAAATGCCTCATAACATAGGTCTAAAATACATCCCAACAAAGTTCTAAACCCGAGTACTCTCAATGCTTTGAGTGTGCCGATTCTTCAACCAAGTTATCCTTTTATGTGCTGCTAGTTTTAAAAACATGGCTCGATTCACAGTTGACAAGAAATACACGGTGGCAAAGTCGTATAATACTGGATCACGCGAAATCTCCTCATGCCTTTCTAGCTCTTCAACTACCTCATTGAGGAGAAAAACACTAGGAGGAAGAATTGGTGGAGACATTCTACTACCAACTGAACGTGATGATTCAACTAAATCATCCATGCGTAATAGTATTTCCTGTTTCAAGCCAGTATCTTTCTTTTTTTCGTTTACCTATTTTTTTGGTTTTTTATCCTTTATGCCACTAGGGGCAATATCATCAAGGTTAGGCACAAAGGATCTACTATTTTCAGCACCATTATCTTCATTCCCGACCACTCCTTCCTCATCCAAAAACATAGAAGGCATTGACCCAGTTGCAGGAATCCAAACATTATCCCCTGAAGCAACAACCTGGCTGAACATTCTATCGAGCTTCTCCTTTAACTCAGGAGCAATTCCTGAATATCAAAATTTTTTCGTCATAAGAATCATCTACATAACAACAATATTATATGTTATTATAAGCAATTATTAGAATTGGACAACCAAAATGAGAGATGAAATATAACCTGTAATCGCTCTTGCCACTATTCATCAGAAGCATCTATTATTTTTTTAATAGGATCCCCACCCAAGCCAGTCTCTCCTTTTTTCAGTTCCCTCCATAATTTTCACTATCATTTTAATTAATCCCATTTGTTTTTCAGCTGTGCACGATCATATAATAGGCCGGTACGTTCTTTGAATTTAGTTACCAAATTTTTCCACCCATCTTTGCTGAATTGGGTTGTTGGTCTATTACCTAACTCAATTTCACGAATACACAGGTCACAATACAAAAGGACATGAGAGGATTCTCAGTTGGCGGGAATTTCTCCTTCCTTAGGTTTACCCGTAATCTATGCACATACAAAAAAAAAACAGACGATATACATTAGTGGACAAACACCAATGGATCTACCGCCATGGATCAACAAAAATATATGAAGAGTTTGCAAATTACATATTCTAAAAAAAATTTGGTTCACATATCATGTAAACCAATCATGTAAACATAAGACATTTGTTTTTCCAATATATGACACTTGTTTTACCATCAATCATGTAAACCTAATCCGGTATTTTTCGAATGATTTCCGAAAAACCATTATGGATCTCCATAATATGTGAAGTCTGGATCTTTTTACCACCAAACTAGATAATTCCTCCTACAAAAACAATGCAATGAATCTGGTATTTTCCAAAAAAATCATTCAAAAATGTCATGGATCTACAAGAAAATGTGTCGGGCAAAACAAGCCTAGGAAGGATGATCTATAGAAAACTAAACAGCAGGAGGATCTTCCGAAATGAACAAAAATGGGAAGGGGAAGGAAATACTAGGGAGAAGGAGAAGCTATCCGCTGCGTAGAGCCGTCGACGAGCACCGTACACCAGCCGAGCGTGAGGATAGTGCACTAGGCTCTGTCGAGGTGGGAGCACAACACAGCAGCCGCGAGATCGTCGACGATAGCGGAGAAGGCCGCCAGGGAGAATGTCGCGCGCAGGGAGGCAGAAATCGCGAAAACCCTAACAGGCGGAGCGGGAGGAGGAAAATTGCGAACATACGCTATCAGGAAAGAGATTTCTAATCGCGCGTGGGGAGGCACGACCGGAATAGAGGTAAAAATGTGCATAAATTGAAAATTCATTTAGCCACCGCTCCTTTCAAATACCTGTTTGGCGCGACTTTTTAGAAATCTCCAGCAGGAAGCACCAAAAACGTGGAGCCAAACAGAGCCTTAATGGCAAGTGAGAGTGTACTGGAGAAGCAGTTATTAAGGAAAATTCGATAAAATCCTATAAAATCCTATCTTTTGCCGAGAATGGCAAAGCCGGTAGCCTTGAAACTGCGGCACAATGGAGCCATGGAGCTTGATGTAGTGAGGTGGATTATTAAAAAAATACATTAAATTTGAATTGTACACTAAGGCTCAGTTTGGGAGGATTTATTTTCACCGGTCAAGCGATTACAACTGTATGAATCAGACCTTAATTAAGGGCCGGTTCATACGGTTGTAATCTCTTGACCGGTGAAAATAAGTCCTCCCAAACGGATCCTAAATGTGCGCATGTGTGCTGGTTAAAAATCTTATAGGCATGAAGCAGCTTTGTGTGGGTCACAATTTCAACAATCATGCAAGAAGGGGTCTTTTAACATTCCAAACCATAGATTGGTACCCATAGATTGGTACCCATCGTTAGTGTTCATAAAATTAAATACTTATCATAAAGAGTAATTTATAAACATCCAATAGAAAAACCGGGGTCACAAGTCCTACAATCTCTTCATTCTCACAACTATAAAAGCAGTACATCAAAAAATGAATCATGAGTTCCTAGGAGAGGTTAAAATTAGGAGTAAAAACGTTGTCCTAAATTTCACATGCAAACATTAGGACTTGGCAACGTTCTGAACCATAGATTAGCAAAATATGGTCTAAATTTCACAAACAAACATCATGACTTAGAAGAGGTTTGAGCCATAGATCGGCTGATAGATTGAATAAATTAGGAAGAAGGTGGATAGTAAAGCTCATGTCAAAAAATAGGAAGAAATAATTTTATTGAACAGAACATTCAACTAATAAATATTAAAAAAATAATAATCATATGATGACGTATCACTGTTGAAGCTATAAAACTTAATCAAAAGCAAGCGCATGTCAATGTAGAGGGTTCGGAGGTCCAACTTGCAGGAAAAAGAAGATAAAAGGAAAACCATCCTCTAAGTAAGAGGACCTAAGTATCGTTGGAATGATCGGTGGATGGTGAAGGATTTGGAAAAGTTAAGCAAGTCCTTTCGCAACTCTTATAAAAAAATCTCAAATGCATAAAGAAGTCAATTAGATAAATATTTATGCGGGACGAATCTATAGGTGGTGGACATGTGATGCCCTAACCCTAGATGCAATGCAAGAGTATGCGATGAATGCAATGGATTGACGACAATCCTAAAATGAAGATGATACATACAATCAGATGAACTAACGGAGGCTAACCTAATGCAATGCACATGCAATGATCCAACTTTGTAAGTATTTTTTCCGATGCACAATTAATTAAATAATATTAATTTTAAGATTTTCTTGTGTTTGCTCTTAATTAAGCACAAACATTCAAGTTTAATAATTATGTGACCATTGCAGTTTTTGTAGTCTTCTCCCTGAAATCTGATGATTCACTCGCGGTGATGACTCCGTGAGGCCCTAGGTGATGACTTCTGGGTATTCCCTTATATCCCCTTTGTATTTGCCTTAAATTGCAGCCCGCACCCTTCCTAAAACTTCCCACCGAGAACCCTATCCCTTTCCCTCGCTCAGTTCGGCACTATAAGGCCGCATGCCACCTACAACTACTCTTTGCATCATTGCAGCCGTACTCACACCGAGCTCCAATCTCCAGCGACCTCCATAGAAGATTTCCTCGCCACAGGTCATCAAATCTCTCTCTTTCCCCAGCAGCTGTCGTCCAGCGCGCACCCCTCTGCTTCCCCCTCCAATTCCGCCCCTTTGTTTCCACCTTTCCATTTCCGCCCCTTCGTTTCCACCTTTCCATTTCTGCCCCTTCGTTTCCGCCCAGCAAGAGACCCGGCCACCCTACAACGAAAACCCTCTGTCTCCTCTCTACGCCCTACTCCCGAGCTCACTAAATAAGTCACCGGCACCCCCTATTATTCCCTCCCAAAAAACCCTGATCTAATTTCCTGGTGCTGATTCCCACCAATTCAGCAACAAACAAGCAACCCCCGAGTGTCGCACGCAGTGTGAAGCTGCCGGATCCCGCCTCTGGGGGTCTCGACTCCATCCAACGCCTTCCACTGCCTCTCCAGCCACCGACGAGCCTTCCCCAGCCATTCTCATGCAGTCTCGAGATTGCCGCCACCTTCCCCTTGCTCCAGCGTCGTCACCGCCGCCTCCCCTTGCTTCCAGTGCCGATGCTGCCATTCCTAGCCTCCAGTGACCCACCCCACCCAACTGCCGACTCTCTCCCTCCATCCCTCTTCCAGCACCCTCCTGGCCGCCGCCTCCCATTGTTGAATCCTCAACTGTTGAAATCGTTACCCGGTCTCAAAGTGAGTTTGGACCCAAAGGGGGTAACCTGCACTTACTTATCCTTAGCTGAACTCCTGGCCAAAGACTTTGAACAACGGAACGGACCCTGAGCTACAGCACAAAGGTCCCGACACATACCCGAAAGATCCAAATGAACTTCCCCTCCCAAGCCAAAGCTGAGGTGGGCACCTTGGAAGGCTCTATAAACCACTTGCCCCCTTGCTACTGATGGATTAATCCCATGCGAGCTGGGGAATTCCTTCCCCACTCGCCAATCCGACTCGCCTTAGCCTAAAACTGCTCTCTTTGCCTTGGTTTTCTTCTGAGGAACCCACTCGGTGAACACAGGGTTGTACACCAACCAGCCATCCTCATGCCCTTTCCCAACTCCCAACCCTATTCCAAAGCCGACCAGCCCTCCCTCCCCCTTTCCCCATCCACATCCATACAGCTACCAACACTCCTCCTCTAAGCCCACCCTCCCTCCCCCTTTCCCCATCCACATCCATACAGCCACCAACACCCCTCCTTTAAGCCTACCCGACCCCTCCATCCCATATAGGCGTTGTTTAAATGAAACAGGCGTATTTTTTTTTATTAATTTTGATTCAGTTTGTTAGAAATAGCAATAGCCTTTGTATTCATGTATAAAACAAGGACCCTTGGGGTCTACATATAGGAGAAGAGGAGAAGGAGAAAACACCACAGGCGGTGTGGGACTAAACCTAAAACAATAAAGAATGCTTTACAATATATAACATTAACACGCCCTCTCAAAGTCACGGTGGATCATGAACCGAGAGTTTGCTAATAAGATAACGGAATCTTGCAGTTGTGAGAGACTTGGTGAGGAAGTCTGCAACTTGTTCTTCAGAGGTAATGAACGGTAGAGAGATGGTGTTGGCGAGGAATTCCTGACGAGTAAAGTGACAATCGATTTCAATGTGTTTTGTCCGTTCATGGAACACCGGATTGGAGGCGATTTGAATGACGCTTCGATTGTCACAAAATAGGGGAGTGGGGCCTGTTATCTGGACACCAAGGTCGCAAAGAAGACGACGAAGCCAGACTATTTCAGCAGTGGTGGAAGCCATGGCACGATACTCAGCCTCCGTGCTGGAGCGCGCAATGGATTCCTGTTTCTTACTACGCCAGGAGATCAGAGAGTCGCCCAGAAAAACACAGAACCCAGTAGTGGAGCGACGAGTGGTGGCATCCCCCGCCCAGTCAGCATCCGAAAATGCGCGGAGGGTGAGTGGCGAAGTGGCAGAGAGAAATAACGAGCGACCGACAGAGCCGCGAAGGTAGCGGAGTATCCGGAGGACCGCGGCATAGTGAGCAGAGTGAGGAGCTTGAACAAATTGACTGACGAAGCTAACAGCGTAAGCAATGTCCGGTCGAGTCATGGTGAGATAGACCAGCATCCCGACGAGGCGCCGATAGCGGGAGGCATCGGCCAGCGGTTCCCCATTTGTAGGAAGGAGTTTCAGATTCAGCCCAATGGGGGTGTCAACAGTGCGGGTGTCAGTGAGAGCGGCCACAGAGAGAATATCGGAGAAGTATTTTTGCTGAGACACCAGAATCCCGCGTTTGGAGCGGGCAATCTCTAACCCAAGGAAGTAGCGAAGGGGGCCCATATCCTTCATCTCAAACTGACTGCGGAGGTGTTGCTGAAGAGCGGCAATGGTGACGTGATCATCTCCAGTGATAATCATGTCGTCAACATACAGGAGCAGGATGGCGCAGCCCTGAGCGGAGGTGCGGGTAAACAGGGCATGATCAGTCTGGCGTTCAATGAAACCAGCCTTGAGAACTGCAGTGCGGAAGCGCTCAAATCAGGCACGAGGAGCCTGTTTGAGGCCATAGATGGCCCGGCGGAGGTGGCAGACATGGCCAGGGGGTGCGGAGAGACCCGGGGGAGGTGCCATGTAGACAACTTCAGTGAGATCGCCATGAAGAAAGGCATTGGTGACATCCATCTGATGGAGGGGCCAATTGCGGGCAGCTGCGACCGCAAGTAAGGTGCGGACGGAGGTCATCCGGGCAACCGGGGCAAAGGTTTCGTCATAATCGATGCCATGTTCCTGGGAAAACCCGCGAGCAACCAAGCGGGCTTTATGACGCTCAATAGAACCGTCCGGACGAGTCTTAACTTTGAAAATCCATTTGCAGCTGATAGGAGTAACACCGGGAGGACACGGAACAAGATCCCAAGTATGAGTCCGGCTAAAGGCTTGAAGTTCAAGCGCCATGGCCTGTTGCCATTCGAGGTGGCCAACTGCCTCTTGGTATGACTGGGGCTCCCGGTGGGCGTGGAGAGCGGTGAGGAAGGCCTGAAAACCAGGGGAATAGGAGGTAGCCGCGGTGAGAGCAGAAGGGGGGTCGTAGCGAGCAGGTGGATGGCGATGGCGAGCAGGATTACGGCGAGGAGGAGCAGGATCCACGGTTGCAGGGGCGGACGGAGCGTCAGACAGAGCCGTATCAGGAGCAGGAGCAGGAGGAGGAGGGGGTGTGGGCGTCGGAGGAGGAGCCGATGTGGAAGGAGAGACCGCGGGCAGAGGACGAGGTGGGGAGAGGGGAGGATTGACAAGGGGAGTCCGGGGGCGAGTTGGTATAGAATGAAGAAGCGGAAGAGAAAGCGGTGGAGCAATGGAGGGTGGGGAGGTGAGGTGTGCCGGTGGGGAAGAGAAGAACATGTCATGTTCGACGAAGGAGACATGTCGAGAGATGCGAATGCGACGAGCCACCGGATCGTAGCAACAATAGCCTTTGTGGTGGGGGCTAAGACCGAGGTGAACACAACGAGTGGAGCGAGCGGAGAGCTTGTTACGTTCAGTAGGAGGAAGGAGAACGAAGCAGGTGCACCCAAATGTGCGGAGAGATGCATACTGCGGCGGGCGGGAGTGAAGGCGTTCATAAGGAGTGACGCCAGAGAGGGTCGTGGAAGGAGTGATGTTGATGAGGTGAACAGCGGTGAGAACGACTTCGGCCCGGAAGGAGGGAGGAGCGGAGGCAGAGATGAGGAGAGTACGAGCTGTTTCGATGATGTGGCGATGTTTGCGTTCAGCAACCCCATTTTGTTCATGAGTGTGCGGACAAGATTGTTGGTGGAGGGTGCCATGCGAGTGGAGGATGTCGCGCATGGTTGAGGAGAGAAATTCTTGAGCGCAGTCAGAGCGAAAGATCTTAATGCGATGCTCAAACTGAGTGTGAAGCATAGCGGTGAACGTGCGATACGCAGCAGGTACATCAGAACGATTGCGAAGGAGATAAACCCAAGCACAACGGGAAAAATCATCAATAAAACTAACATAATAAAGATAGCCAGAATGAGAAGCAAGTGGCGCGGGGCCCCAAATATCAGAGTGAATTAAATCAAAAGGGGCTGTCGTTTGAGAAGCACTACTTGTAAATGGTAGAGCAAGTTGCTTTGACAAACGGCAGCCGGTACAAACAGAGAGGGGGGAAGGGGAGACACGACCCAAAGCTCCAGAGCGGATAATACTTCGGAGTCGATCAGTAGACAGATGTCCTAAACGTCTGTGCCACAAGTCGGCATCAGAGACAACAGAGAGGGCCGAAGCGAAGGTTGGTCGGGGGGGGGGGGGAACATGAAGATACTCCAGCTGATACAGGCCACCAGCCCTACGGCCCCGTCCAATCCTCTGAGCTGTCCGGGAATCCTGCACAACACAATCAGAAGAAGAGAATAAAACTGTTAGACCGAGATCACAGAGGGAGCTGACAGAAATGAGGTTCATATGTAGCCGAGGGGCATGATGGACGTTGGAGAGAGTAAGGCGTCCAAGAGGGGCAGAAGTCGGGGTGATGGAGCCAGAGCGCAGAATAGGGAGAGAGCCCCCATCAGCAGTGGTGACCTGAAGAGAAGTGGGGGAGGAGGTGCAGTTGGTGAGGGTGCGGGAGTCGGAGGTGAGGTGGCAGGAGGCCCCAGAGTCGAAATACCAAGGTGCAGTCGGAGGAAGTCGAGCAGCAACAGTACCAGAAGCAGCTGAGAGACTGTGTTCCGCAGAGGAGCGGGCAGAGGAGGCATACTGAAATAGCGGAGACCGGAGGATCAGATCCTCTAAGCGTTGCAGAGGATCGGTAGCAGCAGCAGCAGCGGGGTGAGAGCCGGGACCACGATCGCGTCCCCGACCACGGCCGTCACGGCGATGGTCAGAAGCGCGGTGTGCATCAGACCGAGGGGGACGAATAGGGCAAGCAGACTTCATGTGCCCCACCTTCTTGCAGTAGTGACAGGTAACGGCACTGGGACGCGGAGGAACGGCAAGAGCATTATCAAGTGGGAAAGGGGGCGGGAGAGCCACGGGAGGTCGGAGACGAGTCTCCTCATCGAGCAGAGCAATCAGGGCATCATCCAGAGTAGGAAGCGGGACCCGGTGAAGGAGCTGAGCGGCAAGAAGAGAAAACTTAGGACGCAGAGCAGCCAAAAACTGATGAAGATGGCCCTCAGAGAGGTGGCGCTGAAATTCCAATGAGCGAGGACAACCGCAGGGTAAGGGAATCAGAGAGTCCAGTTCGTGCCAGTAGGCACTCATCATAGTGAAGAAGTCCTGAATGGAGCGACCGTCTTGGAGGGCAGCCTGAGAATCGCAGATAAGACGGTGACGCCGAGCTCCACCACGGGGAACGAAGCGGTCACGGAGATATTCCCACATGGCACGTGCGGAAGGAAGGCGGCCGATAGACGTGAGAAGCGGGCGAACAACGGACTCCAGGAGGTAAGCCCGGATAGCATGATCGCGCCGGTGCCAAAGAGTGAAGGCATCGGGAGAGGCGGCGTCGACAGAAGGTGTGGCGGAACCGGTTGCGGTGGCGGGCTTGGCGGCAGGGGCAGGAGGCGCACCGATGATGTGATCCCAAAGATCACGGGAGGAGAGAGCGGCCTCAACGGTAAGGGCCCAGTCAGGCCAGTCGCTAGCGCCGGCGAGCTGGAAGGACGTGGCCTTCAGCGGAGGCGAGATCAGAGGAGCAGCCATGGAGTCGCAAAGAAGTGGTGGAAAGCGAGCGGAGCAGAGGCGGACGGGCGGGCTGGGGGAAGCGGACTGGCGGACTGAGCAGAGGCGGACTGGCGGGCTGGGGGAAGCGGACTGGCGGACTGGCGGACTGCGGACTGGCGGACTGGCGGGCTGGGGGAAGCGGACTGGCGGACGGTGGTTGCGAGCTGGTGGCGGACTGGCGGACTGGCGGACTGCGGAGAGGCGGACTGGCGGGCTGGGGGAAGCGGACTGGCGGACTGGGGTTGATTGGGTGGAGCGGACTGGGGTTGCGAGCTGGCGGACTGGGGTGCGAAGGGGGTGGACTGGTGGGCTGTTGGGGGCGGACGGGCGGGCTGGAGTGGCGAGCTGAGGGGCGGACTGGCGGACTGTGGTGCGAGCGGTGGGCAGACTGGCGGACTGGCGGACTGGCGGACGGGCGGACTGAGTGGTAAGGCGAGCGGACTGAGCGGGCAGTAGGGACAGACGGGAGGACTGAGGTGCACGACGGACTGGCTGGCAGAGGCGCGAGCAAAGAGGCGAGCGCGAAAAATTAAACCCGCTCTGATACCATGTTAGAAATAGCAATAGCCTTTGTATTCATGTATAAAACAAGGACCCTTGGGGTCTACATATAGGAGAAGAGGAGAAGGAGAAAACACCACAGACGGTGTGAGACTAAACCTAAAACAATAAAGAATGCTTTACAATATATAACATTAACACAGTTAATCTGATGACTACTGTGAATGCTCTGTTGGTGTGGTTTTGTCCTCCCTTATTAATAATAGATAAACAGTGTCTACACACTCGCGTGCCCGACGGCTCTTGGATGTGAATGAGTTTCGCCGGTCCGTGGGTTGTTTCGAGCGTGCATGAAGTACACCTATAATTATGATGAAAACGAATAATTTGTCATCATTTGCCTAAAGTAGTCTCTATCTCTCTTAATTGTTTGTGGGCCACACTTTCTTCCATTTCCCGTTCTCTTTTCGTTTTTCCAAACATTGAATGCTCTCTCTCATAAGTGTTTGGATCTCTCTCCTTCCATATTCCATCCCTCCTCCTCTTTTTTTCTATAAATATTGAACGATTGATTTTTTTAATAACTAGTGGTGCAGATGATTTTGATGGTGCAACACAAATAGTAAATATATGGATATATGATTGATTATGAAAAATAACTTTGCATAATATAACGTCCTCTCTATTTATATGTAGATAGAGCAGAGGTCCCTAAAATTGGGCAATATTGGAAGTGAGGTCCTATTTATATGATGATCATTTACTGGGACCTCTCCTTTTTAATTTTGAAATTACAAAAACCAGTCTTGTGAGTTCACATTTTATAACATCCATGCACAAAAATACCCTCTCTGTGCCTATATGATTACACGGGATTCTCTTGCGAGGCCACAACAGTACTATTGATTGCTCATGCCTCTTGTAGGCATTGGCAGCGTGGGGCTGAGACAATTCTACTTCACTCCTATCCTCATGGCATAGTGTTTGACACTTGAAGGACTGCGCTCACGTGGCCGCCTATCAGGGACACGATTGATCAAGAGGATTGTTGCAGCCGCATCATGGTTGTCAGTATCGCGATTCAGATCGTAGGATCTTACGATCCTGCAATCCAGATTTTGTAAATTGATCCTGATTTTATAAAACGATACGCGATCCGACCCTACTATCTGATCCGATCATACCTCAAAATGATCTTATCTAGGATTTCGATCCTGATAATCTTGAGCCGCATGGGTCCCGTGGACTATCATTAAAATATTTGATTTGAAAATAAAGTTAATGACTACCATTACTTAATGGTGTAATGATAAATAACCTCTTAAAATTAATATATATATATATATAGAGAGAGAAAGCTAGAGAGAGAGAGAGAGACTTTTTTTTAAAACTTTTGATATGTGGTATAAATATTGACTTCTAGTTTTTGCTCCTTTCTAACAGGAGGAAATGGAGAAAAATCGCAAACCATCATCGGGTAATTAATATTACCAAACTAAATACTTGATATTATAATCATCATTCTCAGCATATTCCTTTATAATATGGTATAGATTTATTTATTTTCTGTGTTTTTTTAAATGTTGGCGTAGGTGGTTCCAAATCGTCCGATTCATCTGGAAAGAAGATGAGAGAAGTGGCCTGCCCTACCTGCACTGTCCACTTGCAGGTATTTTTCTTTCGGTTTGTCGGGCGCGTTATTTCAAACCAACTAAAACAATTCGCTCGACCGACTTCAGCTTTTTACTCGTATTTTGTAGGTTCAGGTTCCCAGCTCTGGTTCCGAAACGATCGAATGCGGTGTTTGCCAGCATCCGTTCCTCGTCAGCGCTCATTGATCTCCTTATTTCGCCGAGCACCAACCAGAACAAAAAAAAATACTTTCTTCCTTCCTTTCTCTGGGGCTGTGTAAATGTTGTAATGCAGTCTATTGGGTATATATAGCTTTCCCACAGCATGAAGAAGTCTTCCGTTGTAACTTGTAGGGGAGCCCTCCCTGAATTTAGTAGGGGTTTATTATTGGCGTCTTGACTTTTGTTTGCCGTGCATATATTATTGTTGCGTCCGAGCGTGTGGAACAAATTTATTTCTATCGGGTAATTTTTATTTTCATTTTAATATATTCATTACATTTGTAAAGGAAAGTCCGAATTTAAGCCACCCATGTATTTTTAAAGAATATTTATGTATAGGGATCCTACTTCTAACTATTTGTGGGATAAAAGGCCTTTTATGCACGTATATGGAGGTCGATATACTGGGACTTTTTCTGAAATCTTTTAAAATTAAAGGGCTGCTCTCTATTTTTTAAACTATAAGTCTGTCGGATAATATTTTATTTCAAGCACAAAAGTGTTATTAGGATGGAACCATGATTTTTTTATACATGCATTTCATAATTTTTAGATTTTTAGATTTTTAGATGAGAGATTTGAGGCTATGTTTGGCACGGTGGTGGTGGTGGTGGTGATGGGTTAAATCTTCATTTATTAAGGATCACTTAACAAACATCACTATCGTGCCAAGCAGAGCCTTGTCAATTAGGGAGTAGGAAGTGTAAATTAAGGTAAATGATTAAAAAATGATAATTATTTTTAATTGTACCAGCGACAGTGTTGAAACCCGTTGTAGCTAAAAATTCAAATGGAGACCTGTCGCTCGAGGTGCCAAACTAGTGAACAATTTTGAAAAAGCCACGCTCCTCAACGTTTTGCTGTAATGTGTATATTTTAAAGAGAATTTATTATATGCTTTCTACTGAAACAAAAAAACTATACATTATTTTACAGAAATTTATTGAGTTTGAAATTTATTCAATTAATGTTAAATTTTAGCGCATTCTTTAATTCCGAGCAAATGGTATAATATTAAGGCTCCCTTTGGCATGATGGTGGTGGTCGTAAATACATGGCTTAAACCGTTACTTGTTAAGGATTACCTTAACAAATATCATTCGTTTGAACATAAAAAAGGTTGAAGTTCCTTGGAATCTTGGATGGACGTTAAGGAAGGACAATTTAAACCCCCATGTTCATGACCACTCCCACCATGCCAAATGGAGCCCAAGTCTGATATATATATACATATATACTAGCATCTTTGAATGGGCTTCACCCGTTTTCGAAGCGTCGTTGCGGGCGAAGCCCGCAACCAAGCGGGCTTTGCCCTCTTGGCATTCAAGCGGGTTTCGCCCGCCCCTCGGCATTGAGTGCACTCTCAACGCCTGGGCAGACGTTGAGTCCGCACTCAACGCTTGTTCAGGCGGCGTTGAGTGGCCTGAACAGGCTTTGAGTGTGCACTCAACGCCCCCCTGAGATTATTTATTTTATTTAATTATAAAAAAACAAAAAATAATAACAAAATCGCGGAAACAACAACCCCCCCGTTCCGCTTCCGCCCGGTCCCGATTCCCTCTGCCGCCGCCAGCGACCTGCCCGACGCCCACCGGGTGGTTCACCGGCCTCCGGCGAACCCGTTGGTGGCTTCCCGGCGGCGAGCGGGCAGGGCCACCGCCGGCGGAGGCACTGTCCGTGAGCCCTAAACTGGGGCTTACTGGCAGGGCCACCGCCGGCGGTGGCCCTGCCCGCTCGACTCCGGACAACCACCGGCGGATTCGCCGGAGGCCGGCGAAACCCCCGGTGGGCGCCGGGCAGGTCGCCGGCTGCGGGGTGACCCGTGAAGGCACGGGAGGCGGAAAACTGGTATCAGAAAATTTGGAGATGTGAACAGTGTTTAAAAGGGGGATTTGGATATTGGCAGCCCTCCTCTCCTGAATCCAACGACCATAAATTGAAGTTGCTTGATCAGACGGTCCAGATTCATTCTGTGGTGTGCCTCAAGATATGCATATTGTTTTATATAATAAAGATATATATATATATATATATATATATATATATATATATATATATATATATATATATATATATATATATATATATATATATATATTTTAATGTGTAAAATATTTTAAATTTTATTATTACATTAAAGCTATTTTTTATATTAATTAAATCACAATGATTCAAGCTCGGATTAAAAAAACCTAGCCTAAAGTATCTCAATTTTGTTTGTCTTGTTAGAAAAGTTCAATTAAGGGCTCATGTTTTCTCCTCCTTTTATTAGTCCCACATCTTGTATTAGTATTTCTCTCCTCATTCTTCTCCTATATAAGTGTATTTTTACTTGTAATTATTCATTCAAGAAGTATATACAAGGTTTGAGGCCTCTCTTTACATGGTATCAGAGCCCACCAACCTCCTCCTTGGGTTCTCGCGGCCTGTTTTTTCTAGCCGCCTCTCTTCCTTGGCTGTCCGCGCGGCTTTCCCTTAGCCACGGACTCTTGCGGCCGGTTTTCTTTCTGTCCGCGCGGCTTTCCCCTAGCCTCCAACTCTGCTTCTCTCGTGGCTTCCACCTCCTCCTTCCTACCAACTCTCCTTTTATAATCCTCTCTCACGTGGGTCCACTTTCTCCTATACCTTCTCTTCCCGCGCAGACTCTTTCTATCAGCTGCGACCTCTCCTCTACACCGGGCGGGCTTGTGGTGCAAGTCTGCTCGCTGCTCCGTCTTCCTGCTCGCTGCGACCTGCCTCTCCTGCTCGCCGCGACCTGCCTTTCCTGCTCGCTGCGACCTGCCTCTCCTGCTCGCCACGACCTGTCTCTCCTGCTCGTCGCGACCTGCCTCTCCTGCTCGCTGCGACCTCTCCTAACTGCAGCTGGCTTTCCTGCCCTCTATTCGCCTGCGGCCTGCCTTGTCGCTAGCACTCTCCTCTCTGTTCTTAGCCACATCTGGTCGCTACCTCGCTTGTCGCTGGTATACCCGCTGAGACCGTGCGGCTATCTTCTCTGCCGACTTCTCCCGCTCACTTTGGCCTCCTTCTCCTAGTCGCATTCTGGTCGTGATCTCCTGATCGCTGGTGTGTCCGCCGAGACCGTGCGACTACATATTCTAACCACCCGCTCTCTTCTGCTGACCGCGCATGAATTCCGATACTTCCGCTGCTACTTCTGCTCCACCAGCCCGTGCGGCTTCCACGACTTCCGAACTACGTGACGAGTTACGGATTACTACTATCTCTTTAACTGGAAAAAGGAATTTCGTTGAGTGGGTTCACTCGGTTCGCCGGGTTCTGCAGATGAAGGGTCTTCTTCACCACTTGACCCGCGATACTCCAACTGCTCCCTCCGATGACTGGCTTCGCGATGATGGTCGGGTCCAGTGCTGGCTTCTCAAATCTATAGACACCGAGCCCTACATGATGACCATGTATCATGACACGGCTAAGACCATGTGGGAGGAGCTTCACTCTTTTTACTCTGGCCATGACAGCCTACAACACCTATACGATATAATTTCCAATCTTCAGAATCTTGCCCCGGGTGCTCCTAGCAATATGCTCTCCTTCGTGGCTAAAGCTAAGAGTTTGGCAGAGGCTTGGATTCAACATCAGCCTCCTACTACCGATCTAACCACTCAACGAAACCAGAAAGAAGCAGTCGCCATTGCCATGATGATGTCCCGAGTTCCTCCCCACCTGCATAATATTCGGGCCCAGATTCTATCATCCGCCACAACTCCTTCACTGTCTGATGTTTGCTCCATGCTGCTAAAAATCACGCCTCCCTCCGAGGCTCCTCCTGGTTTTGCCTCGGCTCTTCTTCAGCAGCCTCACCTTTCGACTCCTCCTCGTGGATCTTCCACTCGGGGGGGCCAACCCCCGTCTCGGGAACGAGGACGTGGTGGTCGCTCTTCTATGAAATGCACCTACTGTGGTCGGGATAATCATCTTGAGGCTACCTGTTACCGCAAGCATGGTTTACCTCCTCACCTTACTGCTACTACTTCTGCTACTTCGGCTCCCACTGGGTCTTCTGCCCCTGATCCGGCCCCCACTACCAGCCAAAACATTGATGAGCTCCGCACCCAACTCCAACAGCTTTAGGGTGCCCTTAGCCGCTCCTCTGGCTTCGTTGCGTCCTTTTCTGCGGAAGGTATAACCTATCTTTCTCGTAGTCCTTGTTGGATCGTTGATTCCGACGCTACCCACCATATTACCTCCCAGAAGCCCACAGAGTACCTACGAACGCCTCATCCTCTTTGCATCACTGTGGCCAACGGTGACACCATACAAGTCTTTGGCACCGCCGCTCTTCAGCTTACGCCGAACCTTTCTCTTTCCTCAGTTCTTCACGTTCCGAGGTCTCCTTTCAATTTATTGTCTATTAGTCGTCTCACACACGACCTTGATTGTTGCATTACCTTTTCACCTTCTTTTCTTATGCAGGATCGCCGCACCCGGAGTACCATTGGTAAAGGGCAGCTGTTGAATGAGCTATACATCTTGGATATCCCACCCACTCTTCTCTCCATCGTCTCCACTGTTGATTGGCATCACCGCCTTGGGCATGCTCCCCTTTCGATTCTCAAGCGGGCTCTTCCTGATGTTCCTCTCCGGGAGTTCTCTTGTGAATCTTGTATCTACGGCAAACAACATCGTTCTTCCTTCCCCCCTATCTATACCAGGAGTAGTACTCCTTTATCTTTAGTTCATTCTGATGTATGAGGTCCTTATAGAGTCCCCAGTATTTTTGGTTTTCGCTATTTTGTCATGTTTATTGACGATTACTCTCGTACCACGTGACTCTATTTACTACATGATCGAACTGAACTTCCCTCTGTGTTTCGCGCCTTTTTAATTGAGATGTGTACGCAGTTCGCCACCCCCCTCAAAGTCATTCACACTGATAATGCTCGCGAGTATACGAGTCACACCTTCTCCAATCTCTGCACCGAGTTTGGTGTCATCCATCAAACTTCATGTGCGTATACCCCTCAGCAAAACGGGGTGGCAGAACGGAAAAATCGACATCGTCTCGATATTGCGTGCTCCCTTATGTTCCAAATACACGTTCCAATCGAATATTGAAATCTTGCTGTCTCCACAGCCTGTCATCTCATCAACCGTCTTCCCTCGTCTGTGCTTAATTTTGCCTCACCAATTCAACTCCTCTATCTCTCCACCAACCTCACCTCTCTCACACCGCGGATTTTCGGATGTGTTTGCTATGTCCATCTTCTTGGCCCTCCTTCCGACAAACTTGCTCCTCGGGCCTCCAAGTATATGTTTGTTGGCTACTCCCGGACTCAAAAGGGGTATGTCTGCTACTCTCCTTCTGACGACAAGCTGGTCATTTCTGCGGATGTCACCTTCTGCGAAAACCGGCCCTTCCACTTACCTTGCCCCACCTCGTCTTCGGCTCCTTCTCTTCCTCGGCCTGCCGTACCAGTCACGTCATCTTCTCCGCCGTCTTCTTCCTCCTCTCACAACGCCCCTCCTCGGGTTCCTCCACCCCTTATCCGTGTCTACTCTCGTTTCCCATCCAAGGATGCTCCCGTGCACCAGCTCCCCGCTACCAGCGATCCCTCGGCTACGGCAGATCCAGCTCCCGTCTCTACAGCTCATCCCTTGGCCAACTACGTCTCTCTCCATCGGCTGATGCCGCCACTTTACGCATTTGCCACCTCTCTTTTCTCTATTTCTATTCCTAACACTGTGCAGGAGGCGCTTCAACACCCAGGGTGGTGGGCAGCCATGAACGATGAAATGAGGGCTCTCTGGGCTAACCAGACCTGGGATCTGATTCCTCTTCCTGCAGGCCATGCCTCCGTTAGCTGCAAATGGGTCTTTGTTATTAAACATGCGGCAGATGATACTGTTGACCGTCTGAAGGCCCGCCTCGTGGCACGGGGCTTTACTCAATAACATGACCTTGATTACGAGGAAACCTTCTCTCCCGTGGCAAAATTGAACACCGTCCGCATTCTTCTCTCCTTAGCTGTTCATCGTCACTGGCCCCTTTATCAGCTAGATATTAAGAATGTCTTCCTCAACGGCGATCTACAGGAGACAGTTTATATGCAACAACCTCCCGGGTTTGAGACCACGGGGGAGTCTCTGGTATGTCACCGTCGGAAATCCATTTATGGTCTCAAACAGTCCCCGCGCGCGTGGTTTGAAAAATTCAGTAAGGTTGTCTGTGCTAGCGGCTTCACTCGGAGCTCGACTGATTTTTCTCTCTTCACCCGATACCGGTCAACCGGGACTGTGATTCTTCTGATCTACGTTGACGATATCCTGATTACTGGCAACGACGCGACATGAATACAACAGATCAAGGAACAATTAAATTCCGCCTTTCAGACCAAAGATCTGGGCAACCTTCGGTATTTTCTTGGGCTCGAGGTTGCACGACGCTCTGATGGTGTTGTGTTATCTAAAAAGTACTGTATGGACCTCATTCATGGTGTCAGTTATTCTGAGTGCAAACCTGCGGAGACTCCTATGAACGCAAATCACAAGCTCTCGGCCCATAGCTCTGACTCTGACAAGCTGCTTACAAATCCGGAATATTACAGACACCTGGTTGGGAAGCTAATCTACCTTACGGTAACTCGACCAGACATCTCGTTTGCTGTGGGAGTTGTGAGTTGGTTCATGCACGCTCCTCGGACATCTCATCTTCAAGCTGTCGAGCGCATCCTTCGATATCTCAAGAGCGCCCCCGGACAAGGACTTGTGTACAAGCCATCCACATCTCTATCTCTTGTCGCGTATTCTGACGCTGACTATGCAGGATCTATTGATGATAGACGCTCCACAACTGGGTTCTGTACTTACTTTGGTGGACATCTCATAACTTGGCGTAGCAAGAAACATACTGTGGTTGCGCGTTCTTCTGCTGAAGCCGAGTACCGGGCTATGACTGCGGTTGTTTTCGAGCTAACCTGGCTTGAGGGCCTTCTGGGAGACCTGGGTGTTCGTCTCTCATCTCCGACGACCTTATTTTTGTGATAGTCAGGCAACAATTCATATTGTCAAGAATCCGGTTTTACACGAACGCACAAAGCATATCGAAGTTGACTGTTACTTTATCCGGGAAAAGGTTCAGTCAAAGAAGATAGATTTGGAGCATGTTCCTGCTACAGACCAAGTTGCGGACATCCCGACGAAAGCTCTCTCCAGGCCGCTATACTATCAGTTTTTATCCAAGCTTGGTGCCTACAACTTGTACGCTCCAGCTTGCGGGGGAGTGTTAGAAAAGCCCAATTAAGGGCCCATATTTTCTCCTCCTTTCTCTCTCCTTTTATTAGTCCCACATCTTGTATTAGGATTTCTCTCCTCATTCTTCTCCTATATAAGTGTATTTATACTTGTAACTATTCATTCAAGAAGTATATACAAGGTTTGAGGCCTTACTTTACCCGTCTAATTGTGGAAAAAGAATAATAAGATTTGGAAACACAAACAAGAAGAAAGTTATAAAATATCATCTCAGAAGTTTATTTGGATTATCAAGAACTAAAAGTAATTATTAAAGTGCATGTAACAAATAAGAACTATAAAAAAAATAAACACAAGCAGTCAATATTAGAGAGCACAAACATCTGAGCCACTCATGGGTTGCAATCTTTTGCACAACATTTCAATTACATAGCTTAAAGTTCTTAAAACCAAGTCTAAAGAAAATCTTTTAGTGTTGGTTCGGTGGGACAGAATTGAGGTTTCAAAATTAATATTGGAATCCAATCTCAATGAAAATGAATCTCCAATTCTAATTTTAGCACCCCAATTCGGTGCAAATGAATGAACCCTAAGGATCCGTTCGGGGCGCAGGTATTGACTTTCTGGAATTGATTCTTAGATAATAGAAATGGCAAAGTGCAGAGGAAAATCAAATACAGTTTGAATGATTTCACCGGAGAATCATGCCTGATTAGTTATAAATTCGTCCAGAAAATCGCATACCAAGAGCTGCAGTTTATGGAGAAAGGAGAGAATATCACAACATTATCCGCATTGCTCTTCCACACAAGCACTCGGCTCTTGCTGTTCAATGACAGTGGAATATATTCGTCTTCCCCGTGTTCTGGATTCGAATGCATGCATGCGGCTGTTGCAGTCGCTATAAATAATAGCAGATGTTTGTGGACGAAACTTCAGAGCAAGTTCTCTAGTCCCTGCATTTCAAGAAGTACATGGAAGGTAAATATTTAGCGCAATCGGGCTTCAAAAGAGAAAAAAACATTTCTCCCGCTACATTATATGCAACAGTTTTTTTAAAAATTCTTTTTATATACCATAAAAAATGAAATAAGATAATTTTATAGATTGTTCAATTTTCTAGTTATATCTAAATTAATAACAACAATGCATTGTGGATTAAAAAGAAGAAATCGAACTCTTGCTGATTTAAGAGGAGAGAGAACCTTAATGAGGGAAGAGGGAGAACTAGGGAGGAGAAAATCTTCATTTTTATCATTTACAAGCCTAAGAGCTTAATACAATCTGGCTCCAATTGGAGCATAAATGAGATGCAGTAGAACTAGGATGTGATTACAGAAATTATAATAGCCTTTGTTTGGGGCCTTTGGGCTCTGAGGAAGCTCAACTGACTTACCTATGACTTGCGCCAAGAGTATGATCGGCCATCCATTTATCGGAGATGGGGACTTTAAAGTTGGAGAGGGGGAGTTGATGGGGATAACAACCTGACAGCACCTTCCGAGACCCGTACGGTTCTACACTCGCAAGAGGCAAATATGGGATTGTGCACGATCCGAGCACGCAGTTCACTACCAATACCCATCCACTTAATCCATAACCTTCTGCAGGAAAATCACCCATTACTATCCCCCAATTAAATTTGAAAGCATTACCTACAGATGCTATTATGTGCAGTCTTGTCTTGGAAACACTTTTTAAGTGCATCTGCATTGTGATTAGAGATACATCGAGTCCCACCCGTCACTGCACTATAGGTCGTCCTTAGACTAACACCACTCACATATTGTCTTACACTGCGTCATTTAGCCATTTTGGATTAACTGCATCTTATGTGTTGTTTCTAGAACTTAATAGTTAAGAATGCATTTGCGGCACGGGCGCGCATGCATTTCCAAACGTGTGAGGCTCCGGCCGCATTCCGTCTATAGCAAGGCTCAATGCTCATCAGAGAGAACTTTCATTTGCCACCAGAATGGAGCCCATTGGTGCTCCAAACAGAGCAAAGTATGTCTCGTTTGCTTGCTTATGCCTCCTATATTTAAGATTCTAAGATTAGAAATTTGTTGTATGAACTTTATATGCTATAATAGGGTATTATCTCTCTTAAATGTGAAATCAACAGTACATTCATGTTTCTACAGTTTTTCTGGTTTTTTTTTGAAGTTGCATTTCATGTGACAGAGCTACAGAGAGTCCTCTCCCCACGGCGCACCTTCTCCATCCTCGATCCATGATGAAAAATAGAAGAACTGGAATACGCTGAAGTCTCACAATTCTCTTTGATCTATTTCCCAACCTCATTCCCTGGTAATACAGAGGAAATACTAGAAGAGATTGAATGGGCCATGACCAATGACTCCTTGGTACCCTCTCTATTTGACCAGTAGGAGAACCATTGAGGGGCACCTAAGTAGGGAATAATTTATACTCTCACCCTTTCTCAGTCCCAGGTAAAAAAAGGGATGAATAGAAGAATTGACATGGCCATGATCCCTTCCTTCCACTCCCCAATCCCTTTTGCTATAATCATACAGTAGAGAACATCCCTTTTATTAATATATGCACACGTGATCTCCATGTCACAAATTATAAACCTTCATCCACTTATCCTAAATTAAGAGGCCTACAAGGAATGGTCACGCTCCCCATGTAGTATGATTTGAATCCTCTTATCTTCTCTAAGAATCTACTAACTGAAGGTGAAAGGCGTCTGCAGGGTGAGCTCCTTTCATTCCTAAAACCCTAACTTTGATCACCAAAAAAAATCTTCAATGCTTTCCATTGTAGTTGAATATGTTCTAAACTATATTAATTAAGACCCAGTAAAGTAACTCACACTCCAGTCCAACTCTGGAAATATTGATCAGAACACCTGCATTTGTTGACCATTCAAATCCATCTTCTAAGCTTTTTGTAAGATAAACCCTAGAATTGTTCGCAAGCCAAACAGTTCGTGAATAATTTGGGAATCGATTCATGAAAATTTGATTAAAATTCGTATATTTCCAATTCGACAGGATTTGACTCCCATTTTGGATTCGAGTGGTGTTCGAATGTGAATAGTTATTATCTCTATGGGCAAGATTCATGAATAGTTTATTAATAATAGGAATATCTATATTATATATAAAGATGATCTTGACCGCCCAATCAAAGTCTATTTGATTCATCATTTGAATCAAATTTGAATTTGAATCCAAACCTGAACCAGAATCCAAATTCGAGTCCAATTTCGGGATGAATCCGAATCCTAATTCAAATAATCAAACGAATCCGAAATCAAAATTCTGCATTCTATGAAAAATTTGGATTCAATTAAAAGAGTTATTCGATTTGGTTCATGAACACCCCTAATCAAGCCTATGAGAAAAGTATATCTATCAAGCTTTAACTATTTCCAACAGACAATGTGAAAGACTGCCATGTTTTATAATATAATAGCATAATATAATATAAAGACCGCATAGACACCATGCAAAGCATCTCAACTATTATGGATAATCTGAACATTACCACTTATTATGACGATCAAACTGCAGAAACAATGGGAGCATGTTATGGGTATAGGCTAGTTGCCAAAACATGCTATGGGCATAGGCTAGAATGCCAACTAATTGCTTTACATGCAGAACCTATTCGTTTACCATTTAAATGAAGCCCTTTTTGCTTAAATTCAACTAGTAATTGTTCGTTTATCTAAAATTCAATATTAGTTCTGGTTGTTTGTGAATTTATTTATTAAACTCGGAATTTATTGCTTATATAATTGTTGGACAATTGCATATACACCACAACATTTAGATTCCCTAACGACGCTACACTTGCACCAAATAACTAGAGTCCGCTGACGACACATTACATGCAGCACCTAATGACAACACGACACGTGTAACATGTCAGGTCCTTGAGACCCGCATGAGATCATGACACATATCCCACTAGAGATAGCCCTCGCGTAGTAAAACAGTGTCCGCCATAATGATTCTACGTGGTCCTCGCTTGCTACAGAGAGCTCACGCTAAACACTTCTTTTCCTCGGCCTCCGCCCATAAAGGACGGTCCTCACTTGACTTACAGAGTCCTCGCTAGGCTCTCCTAAGCAACACACAGTTCTTGCTCGTATGACATAGTTTTCAATGAACTACCATTCTCTCCCCTGCTTGGATTCATTGCACTTATTGAATAGCTTGCGAGTTGTCCACGCGCTCGGTTTCTTCACAGCAACATAACAGATAACTTTCGTCTGTTTCATTTATTTTCGCATTAGAATTCTTTCAGGTGGTGGAGAGCGTCTCGTGAGAACTCGAGCAAGAGGGAACGAGGCTTCCTTCTGCAATTGGTCGCTGCCTTTATTTTATGCTACGAGTATGTGGCTAGATCGGACGAGGAACAATTGCTTTGATACTAAGTTATTATGGTCTTCCGGATGGCTGGAGGCGGAGAATACGGTGGAGACAGAACCGCGGCTGACTAGGCGAGGTGTGCACAAAAGGATAGAGCTACCAAAATATCATAAACAAAGACAAGGAAAAGAGATTAATTCTTGTTACCCAATACAAGACCCAAGTGATCCTTTAAATCAAATATACAAGGGGCATAAATGTAAATCCCCGACAGTGAGACTAAGATACAATAAAACCTAATAAATGACACATAATAAAACCACTACACACCACATAAAGACAACATAATAATTGAGTACGAGGCCCATAACAGAGACATATAGCCGCTTCTCAACAGACTAGTCGATCATAGGAAATGTGTTCTTACAACAACAACCCTTTTCAGGACATACGGTATTTTCACCCTTAGTGGGTCTCTTCCACGTGTCAATGACACCATCGACGTGCTATACAAGTGGAAACCACCTTTAAGCAAGGCAGAGAAGAAACTTGAATGTTCTTAGATTGTTCTCTAAAAACCAACGATGGTGAAGAAAATGATGTCTTGAACATGATCATAGTGTTGTAGACCTCTTTGAAATAGTAAGCATTATTGAGACCTCTTTGCAGGATTTGAAGCTCTGAATTTTACAACTGGAACGGGTGGGAGGCAATCAGAATCCATTGAGATGTTCAAGATCCAAATCTGGCATCATAAGTGAGGGTCAAAGATTGGTACAAGAATATTGTCCACAGAGGTGTAGACTGGATGATTCGTACGGTTCAAAAAAGGAGTTCAATGATTTTTTTCACTGAGTAAATTAATACACCAAATATACAGATTGTTCATACGGAAAAAGTGATGATTTTTAAATTAATACGCCAAATATACAGAATGTTCATACGGAAAAAGAGATGATTTCAAGATGAGGATAGATATCTCATTCTTCCATGAAGACTTTGACATGAAGGAGTGCATGGATTGGTTGCCAAAAATATAAATCAAGAGAAACATGGTGGGATACGTTGAAATAGGAATCATAATGAGAAGAGGAAATATATTTTTATGGGAAAAATGCAAAAGAAAGTAAAGACACATTTAACCCAAAACTTATGAGTAACACTTTGTTTATCAATATCAACATCTCATGTTTCATAAAGTGTGATTTGAGAATACTACGAGTTTATTCATCTTACCAAGTGAAGCCATCTCAACGAGTTCAAAAGGACAACAAATATCATGTTTACATGGATAGCTTAAATTATCTAACGCTAAAAACTGAGCTTAATAAACTGAGAAATTGTGGCATAAATAAATGAAAATTAATAAAAAAAACATGGTGGCAATTAGGGTGATAGTGGACCATATTAAGAAAAGTGGCAAAATATCTAAAGCACGAAAAGGCGACAAAAAATCCAGTGGCAAATATTTTTGAGGGGACAACTCTCCATGATAAACCCAATGTTAAACCTATTGTCGACAAGTGTTTTAAACGTATCAACAAAGTCATCGCTCGTGTTAGCCTATGCATGAGACATGGCACATGTGGATGACAAGGCGTCAGGTTAAGACCATTGTGATGACAACGTATGCAGCAAGGACGATTCCAAGAAGTGATTCTAAGGTTAGTGCAAAGGATCATAGATAACTCACAAAGTAAATGATTCCTCAAAGTGAAGCAAACTCTTTATGACTAAGTGCATTGTGATAGTAAAAGGTACATATTCTTTATTGACACTACAACCAAGAGAACATTATTTATCACAAATGGCCCAAGTCGTGGGTTTGACAATAGAAGCACAGCCCAATTCATATTTCATTGGATGGTTCAAAAGAATGTCGAATAATAGGGTGGCAAAGAGATGTGTTTCTACATCAACACAGATAAACAAAATTTATTTTGACGTTATCGATGATCTTAATGTATATCTGCCCCAAAAATGGTCTAACGAGAGCAATGCTATGATGTGATTACTTAAATCACCATGTTGAGTACATTGCCTCTCAATAGTACTTTTGTTTGAGTAGTCCTCCCCATGGACAAACATTTCTGTTAAGTATCTGTGGCCTCTTGTTGAGTACTTCTGTTGAGTGTTGAGTAAGGGTCTTGCCAAGCAGTCTTCTCTATTCGACTAATCCGTGCGTTGAACATCCTTAGAATGAGACCGATGATGTGTAAGAAACAAAAGGGAGAGTAGTAGACTTTTTGGGGGATGCTAACTTGAATTATAATGTTGTATGTATTGTTTTTTTTTGGGGTAGGATCTAGGATTTTGTTAGCTCTCAGTGCCCATCTAGCCATTTAGTTCTTTCTATTGAGTGACTTATTGCGGATGTCGATGCGTAATACTTCCCCTATCCTTTGCAAGTAGAGGTAAGAAGTAATGAAGAAGGCCCACTATCGACGCAATGCGAGCTCAAATAAGTAATGGGGATCAGGACTTTTTTACAGTCTCAAATCCTTTCTTTTTCATCCATGGAGAACTACTGCCTTCATATTGTCTAAGGTAGGGAGGAGCTTGGGATCCATTTCCTCCCTATGCTCCTTCGATGTAGGTCAGCCACACTTTGTGCCTGCGGTGTTTTTGCAAGATGGCCTTTGCTAGGCACTTTTTTGTCCTCGCAAAGACTCATTCCATGCAATTGTGCTTCGTACACTGTATTATAGTCAATAAATCAATATGCAATGAAGAAAATTGACAACAACATGCTCTTAAGATGTAGATGTTGCAAAGTAACAGTAATAACTAAAGACTCCCCAAACTCTAATGAAATATCATCCTCCAATTATATATCATGTTCAAGAACTAGCTCGGAATCATCTTCAAGCACATTATCACCAGGCTCACATTTATGCTCTGTCATTCACATCACACTCATTGTCAAGCACACACAGGAAGGTAAAGTGGAATATCTGGCGGATTGTTCAGGGCAAAGATATTTCTATAAATGCGTGAAATGATGAAATCAAAATTTTAATGAATAAATGTTGTCTCTGTTAAAGTTTGGCGGTTTGACCTTCTAGTCGGGCGGCTAGTTGTTCGGGCGACCTGGCGGTTTGGACCAGCAGCCTGTATGGTCAGCGACCTGGTGGTTTGGACCAGCGACCTGTCTGGTCAGCGACCTGGTGATTTGGACCAGCAGCCAGTCTGGTCAGCGACCTGGCGGTTGGGACCAGCGACCTGTCTGGTCAGTGACCAGGTGATTTGGACCTGCAGTCTGTCTGGTCAGTAAACTGACGGTTTTGACCAGCGGCCTGTCTGGTCAGCGGCCTGTCTGGTCACCGACCTGGTGGTTTGGACTAGCGACCTGTCTGGTCAACGATCTGACGGTTTGGATCAACGGTCTGCTTGTCAGCATTTCCATCAGCTTGATGTTAGCCGCATCAGAGGTACAGATGATTAGCCGCAGCGGCCTGGAGGTTGACCGCAGCGGTCTGATGCTAGCCAGAGCGGTCTTGGTGTTAGCCACCCACGGTTTTGAGGTTTTGCTGTTATGTATTGTGTAGCCTAGCGGTTTGACTGTGTCAAACCTCCCAGCCCGCGCAGCTTGTATTTAGTCTCACATCGCTTGTTGTATTCTCTCTTCTCCCCCACTTTCTATAAATAAGGGGAATACCTATGTAATAATTATCTTTTTGGAGCAATAAAATTTATCTTTATTTAGGTTTTTTTCACAGTCTCTTTCTAGAATTTTTGTAACTTTCAATAAAACTTTGTCGAATGGAATATGTTGCATACAATGAAGTCTACTAAGATGCGAGATGATCATTGACATAACCATACTGACATCCATATCAAACCATATAGATTTTGATAACGATCACTTGAGTAAACATTCATATTTTGGGATATTTATGTTGTCATTGGTATGATGACAAGCGAAAACCAAACATGATTGTAATGACATGCTAATGACGAGAATATGAATTATGATAATGAGAAAACTAATCATTCAGATGATATTTTTGAGAATTTAAATATGAGAAATAGATTACGCTTTGAAGCTTTCCTAAGCAGTGCAATGCCGCCTCAGTAAACCAATGTCCTCCCACAAGTGCATTCAAATATTCACAATATAGTTTTTGAGCATTATCTTGTTATGCAGTGATAATATCATGCTAGTTCATGGAAAGGTTATGCCTGATTAAGATTACCTTTAGGAAACCCAATTGGCATGAAACGTGGAAACGAAGATGTGATGAGCCAAATAATGCTGGAAGCAATTGCACATGAGAGGAGAAGCGGGTGTGTGTTCAAATGTTGGATGTGCTATTACAGATTGCGGCGAGCTGTGGAGACGATGCCATGAGTACGGACTTCAGAGCAAAAAATATATGTGGGTAAGATGCTATAAAGGGATGCGAGAAATACATGTGGTGACATATATGAAGACAGAAGCAAGATGCAACAAGCAAATGTGAGACAATACACAACGACATATGTGAAGACAAAAGCGGATGAGCATGATCAAATCAAATTGTGGAAATGGATATGGGTGTAAACAAAATCCCAAAGATTGGTGGTGTGGATAAATGCTCGCATTGAATACAATTTGTGATGAGGCGGGAGTCAAGTGAGGGAAGAAGCTGAAGGGGAGCAATGTGTGCATAACTATGAGGTGGAGGAATATGGCATTGCACGTCAGCACAAGCTATGGAATGCGCGCTTTGGAAGCAAACATTGAGGTGCAGGATGCATGCCTAATAAGGTTCTACGTGCGTGTCCTAATTGCATGAAAGTGAAAGACATTTGATATGCAGAATTTAAGAAGCAATGAAGGAAAGCCGGCCTGACAATGCAATCAAGTGAGGATTCATGAATGAAATATTATCAAATATAGTGTTAGCCCGTTAGGAATACCAAATTGATCTAGATCTAACATAGTTGAATGAGAAGACAAGGCAAGTGCTAAGAAATGATAAGGACACGATCGGAGGGAAAGAAAGTAAAATTTTTTTTATAAAATTGAGAATAGAAATCTAAGGGTTAATTCATCAATCAATAACAATTAATCAATAATAACCGACACGTCTCCTCTTTACATAACTAAGATAAATGGTATCTCCAAAATATAATCTTTATCTAAATATAATATCAGTCATATGATCATATCATGAGATAAGGATATGAACAATTCATGTATTGCATCACCATATATGCATAACGACAACACATTAAAAGTGCTAAGGGAATTACCTTTTCACGATACAATATCAAAGAGACATGATGCACTAATGCCCCAAAAAGAACTTTATCATGTCCTTTTAGAAAAGGTTCTTTGGATTATTCAAGTTTATTACAAATATCTGTCATAATTATAAATTTTGGCTTTTGAGTAGCATTCTTCATTAAAGTGAAAAATTTAAACATCTAGGAGTGTACAATCATTGACAAATCTATTTTATAGTAAAAGACAATGGAATATTGTACGTAAAATAATATATTTTCTAGAACCAGTAATTGAGGAGGTTATAATTTCCTCATTCTTGCTAAATCAATATTTATGTCATTAAATAGTTTGATGACAAAGCAGAGGTCAAAAAAAATTCACGTTCTTAATGAATCTAAATGCTCATCGGTCTACAAAATTGAAGTTCTTTATAGATCTAAAGGTTCATCTGTCTAGTCATCATAAGCATTTTCTAATGATTTTCTGAGCTTACATTTAAACAATTCATTTGAGTTCAATTTGGTATATTGACATCACTTGCATATACATCTTGAAAAATATACCAGTTAACTACCTACGCCCTCTAGTTTATCAGATGGTACTCCAATAACAAGCACCTACAATAAGATTCACATTTATCTCTTTGCAGCTCAAGTTATTAAAATGGGCATTGAGGAGATCAACCGGGTTTTCATATGACCAACAAAAGTTGAATATTTTATTTCATTCTTCATTCATTAAGCATACTTTTATTAATTTCGATAATGAAGGGGCTACTACGTTTTACCTTCTTTTCAAACCTCCTAACTTAAGGTGTGGAAACAAAAGCCAAACAATATACAAAAGAATGTAAAATTTGCTAAAAATAACTTCAAAAGATTTTAAAAAAGTCTAGAATAAAAGAGCATGAATACCAGTATTTGATCATGCCATCCCATCCACAAGTGGCAACCTTGCTCTGTTCCAAAGGATGCCACTCACACCCAATGCACACACCTTCATGACACTTTAATGTCCTAAAGACCTTGCAACTCTTCCAATCCCAAAACCAGCACTTCCCCTCCCCATCTCCCGACATGACAAAACGTCCATCCGGCGAGACATTAGCCTGACAAGCATACCCCACAACAATGTGCCCTGCAAATCTCTTCTTCTTATTTAGTTGAAATCTCTCCTTAGTACTATAGATAAGTATCTGGTTATCCAAGCTCTGTGCTGCCAGCCAATTTCCATTAGGATGAAGTGAAATTGACGGCATCGAGTGCATGTGAGGCTCACTTATGTACTAGATAACCACCGGTATGCCAAACTCCCATACACGAAGAGACTTGTCATACTAGATGTCACAAATCTCCTATTGTTATCCACAAAAGTGATGGTATTCACAGCACCCAGATGCTGATCATATTCCTGTGTAATTTTCCCAGAATTCATGTCCCATTGGACAATCTTCTTATCACTCATCCCCGCAAGGAGAATGTGCTGTTTGTCATCATCTGGATTGAGCTTCACGACATAAGGAATCTTCCCTGTGGATAAAGTTGAGATCACCTTGCCAGTTTCAGTATCCCATAATTTGATGTTCTTGTCATATCCAGCACTCAAGAACTTTGAACCATCGTTGGAGAACGATATATCTCGGACTGCCTTGGAGTGTCCCATATAGGTTCTCATGCACTTCCTTGAATTGAGCACATCCCAGATCTTGATCTTGGTGTCCATGCCGACCGAGAGGAGGAGATGACCATGCTTGGGGAAGAATCGAATTGCAACAACCCCTTTCGTGTGGCCACTCCAAGTGTGAACCCACCTCTTTGGGATGTAGCAGTGATCATTGGAGGGCTTGGCGTCTTTGGGAGGAGCGACCCAGGAATATCCCTGGTAATCGCTCTTGAAAGTCCACCAAGTGTCAACTACCTTCACCTATGGGGGGGGGGGGAATAGGTGACGTGCAGCGTTTTTGCGGAATTGAAATTGTACCTGCACAAGACAACAAAACAGCACAGCACAGAAAGGACACAAGCAATTTATAGTGGTTCCCCGATTTGGGTACATCCACTTTCCCCCTTCGACCTATCTCCCAACCAGGGACGACTCAGTCACTTCACCAACAGGATTGAAATCCAATCCTTGCACTAACGGAAGGAACCCTTCCACACGTAGGAGTCAACACTCCCACAACACGGATTGCACCCAACCCTTACAACTAGGAACCAACGTTCCTTTACAACAAAAATGAAAATAGAATGTACAAGAAATACAAACAACTTTTGGAGACTAAGGTGTCCCTCTTCATTCGATGACGTGTTCTTGAAGTCAACGAAGAGTCCACAACCCTAGGTCTCACTTGGAGAGAATCTCCCCGAAACCGGCGGCGGTAAGAAGGGCGGCGGCTTGGTTCTCGGGATCGGCGACGACAACGGAGTGTTGCTGCTGGTCTTTGGAGATTCAATTTTCGTAGCAAAGCTAGCAAGGTCTTCCAACGGTCACACTAGGATCGATCGTCTCGATCGATTCAGAAAGGGAAGGTTTTCCCGATCAACGAATCAAGAGACAAAGGATCTCTGGTTAGACGCGTGAGACGCAAAGCTTGGCTAAGCTTCTGTCGCCGGAAGATCTGGAAGAACCACGATCAAAAGCGGCGAACAACTAGCATGAGCGGCGACGGCGGCGGAGCAGGTATCGCGATCTAGGTCACGTCGGCGGCTCGTGTATATTTTTCTGTGTATCTTTACTGTTCAAAATACGCGTGTATTTATACGGTAGAATACTCCTTTATGACCGTTATGGGTCCCACCTGAAGAAACCCTAAAAGCGGTTCAAATCAACGTCTTAACGTTTGATCCGGTCCAGCGGGATCCAGAAAATCGTCTAAGGCAAAATCGGCGAGAATCGAAGGTGATTCTCGTCGAATCGGCGAGAATCGAAGGTGATTCTCGTCGATTCGGCGAGAATCAAAGGTGATTCTCATCGATTTTGACTTATTGGCACGCTCTGATTTAGCCGGATAGAGACGACGAGAATCAGCCAGTGATTCTCGACGATTCGGCGAGAATCACAAATGATTCTCGCCGAATCGGCGAGAATCACTTGGTGATTCTCGTCGATTATCACTTAGATGATTTTTCGTCTTTCCACCCATGAGCTGCTCCTTGACCCATCCTTGCTCCTTGTCTGCTCTTGCATTGTCACGACCCTGTACTTGAAAATAAGTACACTCCAATAGAGAGAATACACGTAGGCCAACACATTGATCTGCTCAACGAGGGATTACGTCGCGCAGACCCGTGTATATTGACCTACTGCACCCTGACATTGGTGTGTACTTAGAGTGGAATAACTGCAAGCACAACTTACAAGATTTTATCAAATACATTATGAATTCATCTTAGCTTGACAGGTGGCTTCCTTAAATCCAGGTAATTGTGGATACATTACCCAACAATCTCCCCCTATTTGACGAAGACAAAATCCTACTAGCTAAGATGAATACCACCATCCAGATAATATATACAGCATATAGAATTTAAAGATACGACACAAGGAAATAGAGACAAACAGATCAAAGCTTGAGTCAATCATAAATTCATATATATATATATATATTCCCAAGATTGTTCATATAACAATAAGAAAAGATAAAAGTGTTCATGAGAAAATGACAAGCTATAAATTTCTGTCTATTGCTCTTTGGCGAGGTCATCCTTGTGTTTTTGAGCCAAAAACTTCTTTCTTTACCTCTCAATGTACTCCTTGGGCTTTGGATAGTATCTGGGAGGAGGAGCTTTATCTGCCGCAGTGTTGGTCCTGAAGAAGATGTTCCGTTTAGCTTCATATGACTTGTGCAGCTCCCACTCATGCTGGCTGTATACGTCGTTCCGATTGATTTCCCCTTTTTCTTGTAGCCAGAACGTGTCCAAGATAATACTCTTTGATACCGGACTCCACCTTTCGTTCCTTACTTCATCCTCCTTCAATCTGATTCTCTTTTCAGCTTGCGTTTCCTTAGATGTCCCTTCTTGAGATTTTCTCTTATCCCTAGCTTTTGCTAGTGCTCCTTGGTCAAACATGGCCATCAGGTTTGCCTTGGAGGTGGCCCTAGCAGCCCTTTGAGCATCAGCTTCACTTAAAGGAACTTCTTCAGCACTTGCTCCCTCATCAGCCGCAGTATTATATACAGGAGCAGGATTACCCTCAGGAGTTTCAGGGATATTAGCGCCTAACGCTTGTTTGAGCATCCACCAGCAACTGTCATAAACATATATGTTTGACTGCTCAAAATTTTTGATTATGATTTCTTGAAGCTCTGCCATCTTAGCTGTATATTCTTTCTCCCCCTTTTTGGCTTCGACGGCAATGGAGTTTGCATAAGAATGCAGTGACTCATCAATGTGCTTTGTAGTCTTGGAGAACTCGGTAATCAAGGCTTGTTGATTGCTGTTAAGAGTCACCATATTGACATCAAATTTTTGAATGTTATTTGCTACTACATGAGCATTCTGATTCGCTACTGCGAGAGTATCAGTGTTCTTTTTCAATCCGTCCATAAGAAGAGTTACAGCTTGGCCGGCTGCTGTATACTTGTCTTCAAACTACTTTTCCATCAAATCCAGTTTGTGATTGATTTCCACAACGTTCTTGAGCATTAGATTCTCAGATTTCTTAATTCATTTTAACATTTTGTTTTGAGCTCGCTCAAAAGACGCTTTGAGCTCATCCACGATACCTTGAATAACATTCACCGTGTGATTAACTAGATCAGCTCGTAGTGGATGATCCTGAGGCATTCCTTGGCCTTGCTCTTCAGCAGATTCACTTGTAGAGCTGGACACTAGCACAGTCTCTAAAGGGGGAATACTTGCAGCCTCAGTAGATTTCTCAGAAGTACTTAGCAACCTCTGCTGAGAAGACTCCCCCTCCATTGTTGCACTAATTTTCTCAGGAACTATCTCAGGAGCTTGCTTTTCAGATGGAACTTCAGTGTTGTCCTGAGGCTCCATTACTTCCTGTCTAGCATTTCCTTCTTCCTCATCCTCATCATCCATGAAATCATTCTCAGTTGCATCATCTTCCAAACCTCCCTCATCATTCTCCTCTACATTACCTCCGGCTCCTAAATCATTCACGTTCAGGGCCGCCTCATTTTCCATCACATCTTCACTTTCTTCTTGCAGATCCGCAACTGCATCTCTAGCTATCTGAGAGATGCCAGATATGATATTAGCAGAAGCGGGTAGAGGCTCCCCCTCAATTCCTGCAGTCAGTGCATCAGGAATTTCACTGGGAATATCCTCGGAATCTGCTACTGTTCTGTCCTCGGCAGGAGATTCTTCTTGTTCTACTATCACGGCAGCCTGCCCGATGCGTCGCTCCCATCTGTCAAATACGCTGGAGTCCATTTTCTTCAAATAATGCAATGGAACTCCTTTACTCATGTCAAACCTATCTCCATTTAGCTGATTGAGATATAGGCTGATGATTCTTCCAAAACTTGGAGATCTGAGAGTGTCCTTAATCTTCTCAAAAAGCATAGCTCCCCAGTTGAATCTCTTTCTGCAGACAATCGCCACAAGGATCTTAAACATGTCAGCTGAGATGTGGTCATGTGAGCCGGGTTTGCATATCAGCACTTTCCCAATGATGTCGGACAGAAGTTTCCCCTCCTCATTCATTTCCTTTCGCTTTATCGATCTGGTTCCCCTAGCTAGTCCACAGAATAATAATGCCCTGGCTTTATCATGTTCCTCCAAATAATCCTCGTGCTCAGAACTAGTGAGCTACAAGTATTGGGTCAGTTTGCTTGCAGACATTTTGATCCTGACACCTGCAACCTTACTCTTGATGATAGAGTTTTCATTCCGAAGTTTGGCGGTTGCGAAGAACTCCATCACTTCCTTGTCCAAAATTTTGCAGGGGTGCTCCAGAACAAAGGAGAGGCCAGCCTCTTCAAGCATGATGATGATGTTTCTGAACTCATCCGAGGCATGTGAGAACCCGGTTCGAACCAACTCACATCCAGTGACCAGGCCGGCAGTTGTCCTTGGAGCCATTGTAAAGCTGGAATTCCAAGACTACGTCTAATCAGAAATCAAGAGGGAAACTACACTAACAGTAAGTCACTGTAAGGGTGAGGATGTGGTTACCCAAAAGCGTAGAAGGTGAGAATCGACTGAGACGACGAAAAGCCGGGAGGCGCTCGTGACTTTGTTTGATCAAAACCACGGAGAAATCCCTGGACGAGCACCCTGGACGCTAGAGGATTGATCTACGGAAGGAAGAATCGGCGAGTTTCCTGCGGGAAATCGACGGAAGAAGCGGCGGGATTCCTGCGGGAAATCGACGGGAGAAGCGGCGGGATTCCTGCGGGATATCGACGGAAGTGGAGCTTCGATGGAAATGAGGAATATGAAGGGTCGGCGGGATTCCTGCGCGATATCGACGGGTTTTAGCGGGGTTTTAACTGGGTTTTCGTGCGAAACGCAAAATATAAGGGATCGGCGAGAGTTTGTCTAAGTCGAAATCGAAGGGATTCTTCAATAGGAATCTACGGGTTAAGAGGCATGCCGGATTCTCGAAAGTCACTTGCAAGTCCACCTAGTGATTCTCGAAATCTTCTGATATTAAGACGGTTTAAAAATCTTCTATATATATATATATATATATATATATATATATATATATATATATATATATATATATATATATATATATATATATATATATATATATATATATATATTTCTTAATACCAATCTATTTAGGGTTTGAGCGGGGTTTTTCCATACATTTCTTGATGTCAATTGTAAGTTTTAGTGATTTCCAATGACGTATCTTCTTTAATTTTCAGTGAACTGATTTATGCCTGTAGATGGTTGTTCTCGAATCTACCAGTGAATTTACAGATTAAATCTTTATTAATGTATTAAGGTTTATTTTTACAGTGTTAACCTTTCCTTAGGTGTACACACATATATGTGTATATATATAAATATATATATATATGTAAATGTCGATACAATATGACTCAAGTATTTGAGCTGACCAAAAATACCTGGGATTATGAGATTTATCATTTAGCCCCTCTGGTTAAGGCATACCAGGTGTTCAATGTGAGTATACCATTGTAGATAGTACTTCAGTTATTCCAGATATTTGTTCCAATTCAGTCTTGAAACATCTTCTGTCTAGTTCCCATCATATTTACGGGAACCTAGACTACCCTGCAAAAGAGAGTTACCTTACCTTAGGAACCCAATACATATTGGGTCCTAGGTTCTTGTTAGCATAAAAACTCGAATGCCTTCCCTCAGAAATCCTGTCAGGAAGACTACCTCTGCCCAGAAGGTGTGGATAGGCCCTTGCCCTTGACATAGAGGGGTTGTGCCAACAGTCTATGGCAAAGTGTCCAACCTTACCACAGCACCAACACGTGTGAATGTTGTACCTCCGTTTCTGACCTGATCCAGTGACTGAGGTAGTCATGGTCCTAGGTCCAAATGAGATAGATCCGGATCTGCTCCCAAAATTGCCTCTTCCACCGTGACACTTGGAAGGGTTGAAGGAATGCATGTAGCGAGCGTCATGAGGCCTGGGAGGTGGTGCCTTCCTTTCAGTCAGCACCCTTCCAGAGTCCCCATGAGAACTTACTGCATGACTTCTAACCTCCCTTTCCTGTGTCCTCGGGTGGTGAGAAGCGTTCTGAGAGCTGATACCAGCAGATTCATGCCGAGTTGGGGCAGTGGCCGAGAATACAAATGGCTCAGAACGAGCCTTAGGTATTCTCTCATGGGTGGCCATGACGGCCCTTGCACTATGGGTGTCTCCACATGAGGACATATCACCCTTGCAGTGACCACGATTGTTCCTGTGATCATACCTAAAGGCATGATGAGCACCCTTCCTGCCTGGAGTGGGGGGTCTGAATACCGTTTCCCCACTTCTCCATGAATTGATAATTCGGGAGATCCACCCATTTTCATCCTTTCTCTTCATAGCATCAACCTTGGAAAAGTTGGATACTATCCTTTTCTCATTCTCTAGACTACTCTCTAGATCTGAGATTTTAGAGTCCTTAACCTTGTTGGATGCCAATTGGAGAACCAACAAGATCTTCAGCCGAGCAATCTCCTGAGCTTTCTCCTCAACAAGTAGGTTGCTTTTCTGAAGGGCTCTCTTCAGGGAATCAGGATTTTCTGAAGGGTGACAATTCCTGTCTTCAGGAACTTCAAGAGAGAAGGGGCAAGATGAAGAAGTTACCTGCTCTTCAGAGTTATTGTCACTAGCGCCAGAGACCGTTGTGTCAGCCTCATCAGAACTGCTTTCCTCAATTTCTTCTTTAGTCTCTGACAAGGACACCGGAGCCCTGATGCTGTCCGATTGATCCTTGCCTTCATCTTCAGAGGCGAGGACCCCCACATAGGCTTCATCCTCTTGCTGACAGCAGATCCCTGCTTTCTTTGATCCCCCCATCAGCTCTGAGATGGTTACCCACATAGATTTGGCCGTCCCACATTTTTCCAATCTAGATCGAGAAGGTCCAGACCAGACATCCATGATGATCTGACGAATCATATTGTCCAGATTAAATAATGAGAGTTCAGTCTCCGACATCTCAGTAATACACTTGGGGATTTGGATATCCTTTCCAGAGCCGGAGGTCTTCATAGGAATGAAAGGACCCTCTTCTAAGATGAGAGATGCTCGAGGATCGATAGCCTCCAGGTAATAGGATACTCTCATCTTCCAGACGGGATAATACTCCTTAGTACACGTGGGAAGTCTTAGTGGAGAGATCCCATGATCCAGCTCCATGCTTTTGACACTGGTGGCAGGATTCTACTCAAGGTGTTAACCTTTTTGATGAGCAACCTCGCTTTGATACCACTTGAAAGTCCACCAAGTGTCAACTACCTTCACCTATGGGGGGGGGGGGGAATAGGTGACGTGCAGCGTTTTTGCGGAATTGAAATTGTACCTGCACAAGACAACAAAACAGCACGGCACAGAAAGGACACAAGCAATTTATAGTGGTTCCCCGATTTGGGTACATCCACTTTCCCCCTTCGACCTATCTCCAAACTAGGGACTACTCGGTCACTTCACCAACAGGATTGAAATCCAATCCTTGCACTAACGGAAGGAACCCTTCCACACGTAGGAGTCAACACTCCCACAACACGGATTGCACCCAACCCTTACAACTAGGAACCAACGTTCCTTTACAACAAAAATGAAAATAGAATGTACAAGAAATACAAAAAACTTTTGGAGACTAAGGTGTCCCTCTTCATTCGATGACGTGTTCTTGAAGTCAACGAAGAGTCGACAACCCTAGGTCTCACTTGGAGAGAATCTCCCCGAAACTGGCGGCGGCAAGAAGGGTGGCGGCTTGGTTCTCGGGATCGGCGGCGACAACGGAGTGCTGCTGCTGGTCTTTGGAGATTCAATTTTCGTAGCAAAGCTAGCAAGGTCTTCCAACGGTCACACTAGGATTGATCGTCTCGATCGATTCGGAAAGGGAAGGTTTTCCCGATCAACGAATCAAGAGACAAAGGATCTCTGGTTAGACGCGTGAGACACAGTGCTTGGCTAAGCTTCTGTTGCCGGATGATCTGGAAGAACCACGATCAAAAGCGGCGAACAACTAGCATGAGCGGCGACGGCGGCGGAGCAGGTATCGCGATCTAGGTCACGTCGGCGGCTCGTGTATATTTTTCTGTGTATCTTTACTGTTCAAAATACGCGTGTATTTATACGGTAGAATACTCCTTTATGACCGTTATGGGTCCCACCTGAAGAAACCCTAAAAGCGGTTCAAATCAACGTCTTAACGTTTGATCCGGTCCAGCGGGATCCAGAAAATCGTCTAAGGCAAAATCGGCGAGAATCGAAGGTGATTCTCGTCGAATCGGCGAGAATCGAAGGTGATTCTCGTCGATTCGGCGAGAATCAAAGGTGATTCTCATCGATTTTGACTTATTGGCACGCTCTGATTTAGCCGGATAGAGACGACGAGAATCAGCCAGTGATTCTCGACGATTCGGCGAGAATCACAAATGATTCTCGACGATTCGGCGAGAATCACAAATGATTCTCGCCGAATCGGCGAGAATCACTTGGTGATTCTTGTCGATTATCACTTAGACGATTTTTCGTCTTTCCACCCATGATCTGCTTCTTGACCCATCCTTGCTCCTTGTCTGCTCTTGCATTGTCACGGCCCTGTACTTGAAAATAAGTACACTCCAATAGAGAGAATACACGTAGGCCAACACATTGATCTGCTTAACGAGGGATTACGTCGCGCAGACCCGTGTATATTGACCTACTGCACCCTGACATTGGTGTGTACTTAGCGTGGAATAACTGCAAGCACAACTTACAAGATTTTATCAAATACAATGTGAATTCATCTTAGCTTGACAGGTGGCTTCCTCAAATCCAGGTAATTGTGGATACATTACCCAACAGCTCTCCTCCTTGCCATGAAAGATAGTTTTGTCCACATGATCAGTCTTCTCCCCCTTCCCCTCTCTTCCCTTCTCGGACTTCTTCTCTGCGTACTCCTCAGCATACTTCTTCTGCTCATCTGTAAGCTCCTCTTGGACGACATCTTTCTTCCCAGACCAAGGGCTCTTTTTGTTTTTGAGGAGCCACTCCGACGTCGCGGGGTTTTCCACGTCCGGGCCAGCGGCATAGACATCAGCCGTCACAGGATCATCAGATTCAGTTTCAGCAGACTTGAGCTCTAGGCGGCGGCGCTTCTGCTCCTGCTGGGGGATGTTGTATACGGAGAAGGCTAGGTTGCGTTCGAGGGTTTCGACGTCGCCAACGTAGGAGAGGCCGGAGGGGTCGGCGACATAGCCGTACTTGTGGAAGGTGTTGTACTGTTCGTTAAAGAGGAAGGATTGGATTGAGGCGTCCTCAACGAAACCGAGCTTGTGATTGCTCATGCCCTGGGCGATGCCGTCTTTGGCGTAAGGGTGGGCGGGACCGTAGATCAGAGCCCAGAGCTTATCGTAAGTTGGATTGAAGCCAACTGCGTGCTGGGATGGATCGAGGGGGCGGTGAATACTGCGGTCGGAGACGACGGCCGTTAGGGCGAGTGCAGTGTCGTCGACACGTGGAGCCGATGTCTTAACAGGGAGGGAGATGTGTGGAGGGGAGTCGGAAGAGGAGTCCGGCGAGGATGGGCAGTCGCCGGGGTCGCTGTTTAGGACAGGTTCTCTGAGGCTTTCTTCCGGAGATTCGCCGTCCGCGTAACATAGGAGGAGATCCATGTCGGGGGTTGAACACCAGCCGCTCCCTCCGTTCGCTGGGTGAGGAGAACGCTTCATAACCACAGTTAGGGGTGAAGAAATACTGTGCCCTAAATGAATGGCGTGTCAACACTATTTATCAGCAGATTTCAGTGGTCTACGACGATTTGACATTGCGGCTGAAAATGCGGCGGTCACGCCCCAGGTCATGGGCGTGATGGTGGACGTGTTGGGGAGGTTGAACTGGGCGCCGTTTGCGTCGAAAGTCGTCGGCGGCAGTTTGTCGGGCCAGGTGGTGGAAGTCACGCCCTCGAGCACGGGCGTGACTGGCGGCGTTTCGGCGAATTGTGTCGAGACTGAAATTATCGAGCGGGAAATGTCGAGTTCAAGTGACACGGGAGTGTCGGGTTGGCTGACACGGGCGTGTCATGTTGTTCGACAATCGTCGAGAGAATTTCGTCGAGCGGGATGGACACGGGCTCGGGACACGGGGCGTGTCATCCGACACTGGCGTGTGGTCGGGCGTGTCCATCAATTTCATCCAAAAATTGCTGATTTCCACGGTTTTGACGTGTCACGCCCTTGTCACGGGGGTGACCAATAGTACACGGGCGTGACACATGATTTTTCTGGCAAAATTCTGAAAATTTCTGAAAAAATAAAATAAACTAAGTTAGCAAAATATATATAATAAAAGGAGCATTTTATCAAAGAAATTGAACCTAAAACAACAAAAGAAAACGAAAACTACTTAACTAATTAACATAAAAATAGGTATATTTACAACTCATCACCGCTCCCTCCGTTTGTCGGGTGAGGAGAACGCTTCACAGCCGCCGTTACGGGTGAAGAAATTCGGTGCGCTAAATGAAGGTTTTTTGGCACTTTGCACCACCCAATTATCAGGTTTTGGCACTTTGCACCCCCAAACTTTAAAATTGGCAGATTGCACCCTGGAATTCATAAATTCTGGCACTTTGCACCCCATGGCCGATTTTTGAGGGGTATTTAGGTCCGGCTGCTCTCCAAAAAGCCATTTTGGCGCTCTGCACCCCATGGAGGGTAAAAAAAAAGTACCCCAAAATCATACATTCTGGCACTTTGCACCCCATGGAGGGTAAAAAAAAGAAGTCCCCCGAAATCATACACTCTGGCACTTTACCAGGTTTAGGGTTTTTATTTCCCCCGAAATCATACACTCTGGCTAAAAAAAGAAGTCCGGGGTGCAAAGCGCCAAAATGGCTTTTTGGAGAGGAGCAGGACCTAAATATCCCTCAAACATCGGTCATGGGATGCAAAGTGCCAGAATTTATGAATTCGGTGGTGCAATCTGCCAATTTTAAACTTTGGGGGTGCAAAGTGTCAAAACCTGGTAATTGGGGGTGCAAAGTGCCAAAAAGCCACTAAATGAATGAATACTTTGATAGTTTATATCTACTTTGATAACAATTAATATTTTGATTTAAATATTTTATATTTACTTTGTAATAATTAATATTCAAATAAATGAATGAATACTTTATTCTTTGATTAATTAATTAAATACTCAAAAGATTATCCAAAAACAATCTCAATTTTAAAATCACAGTTTTGAATCTCTTCTAAACTGCTATTTTTAAAACTAATACAGATTTCTTAAACACACGTTAAGCCGACCCTAAAATTACAGATTTTTCAAACAATCTCAGGTTCATGCAATCGTAACCGTCTGATCGGTGAAAATAAGTCCCTCAAACTGAGCCTGAATAATCTACTTCTACTATCAACTAGGGAGCAATTTTATGGAAGCAAGTATACAAAAGATAGATGGGGTGAAATTTCAACTATTCCACCAGCCATTGGAGCACCAGCAAAAAAAAGTCATTAAAAAATTGATTTCAGATTGGATTTTAAGGGTTTGACCAGAAGTTATTTTTTAAAACACGTTTTAATGCATAAATAAGATCTTAAATACTTGTGGTGAGCCAAAAAAGAGAAATCAGCTAACGCGACCACGCACGCAATCAAGGCATGGACCACGCTCACATCGTCACTGGCGCACCGTGACACGGGTCGGCCTTCCCTTCCTCGGTAGTCGCAGCTTTCCGCTCTCGCAGAGCAAACGAGCACACACAGCGCTGACATCCAAAATCATAACCATGGCTAGCTCACGCATGAGCATACCATCCACGCATAATATTCATTCATCCAAAATACAAAGCATATAGCTCATCTTTGCAAACCCACGGAGTCTTCTCCGGTTTACCCATGATCATCACCAATCCAGACTACCTGTCCAGATGGGCTTCACACAACATGCCTATGCCGTACTCCACACTTCCGGCTCTAGATGCAGACTCAACAAAGGAATCACATCCGAAATCCACCGCTTGGTGGAGGATTCCAAGCACATGCATAAAGAAAGGACTTCGATGTCAAAGAAGGAGATCGTTACCCTCGAAGATCGCTTCGGTGCCATGAAGTAGCCGGATGGAAGTCACCGTCTCGGCTCTGCCTTCACGAATCCGCTCTCGGATCTTCGCTCTGCACTTCCCAGCTCCTCCAGCAGCTGGCTTTCCTTTCCTCCTTCCTTCCTTTGCTCTCTCCTTCTCTTTCTCTCTCTTGAAATGAGATGAAGAAGAAGAATAAGAAGGGCTTAAAACCTCAGATCTCGGCTAGAAATCCACCTGGCTAAAGTGTAATCCCTTGGATCCAGGACAGAGAAAACAACGGCCAGAAAAACACAACAAAATCATGTTTCGGCCCTGACATGCCCTGTGACACGCCCATGTCACAGGCCGTGTCCACCAAAGCGGTGCACAAACCGACTTATCCAAACTTATCCATGCCAAGATGACACGTCCATGTCACGCCCGTGTCAGGCTAGTCACGCCCGTGACACAAGGCGTGTCACCCACTCGACGATCTTCGCTCGACGATCAGGCAGCAATCGTCGAGCTCGCCAGCGATCGTCGATCTCCGCGCGACGATTCCGCGCACGACGATCGACACTCGATGATCTCTGCGTAACGATCTCCGCTCGATGATCGACAAGCAAATCGTCGAACCGATGGGACACGCCCCCTGTCACGCCCGTGTTACAGGGCGTGACCACCCAAACATTTCGTCGACCGAAAAATCGTCAACCTCGCGCCTCACGAGGCAACCCGAGCGGGACACGCCCTGGGACACACCCTGGGACACGCCCGTGTCCCAGGCAGTGTCACCCAATTTTGCCAATTTCCAAATTTGGGCTATTACAACCCTCCCCTCCTTCAAGAAATTTCGTCCACGAAATTCATACATAGGCAGGAAAACAACAACCAAATTGTTACAACAACCAAAATCATAGGTTACAATAACCTTTGTCCTGTTCACTTGTGCATATTCATCCAGCACATCAGCAAATGAACAAACATTTTATCCCCTCAAACAGCATATATTTATATTATAACACCAAGTATGCACCAACATTACAAATATTGTCCACATGATCAGATATATCAATACACATATTATCCACGTGATACAAATCACGATTCACTTTCGCTCAGCCTCCTTATTTTGCATTTCTCGCGAAAGAGCCAAATTAAACACTCGAGGCTGAATTTCGCCAATGGAACTCTGCGGCTCTTGCACTTTCAAATTATGTAATCGAGGCTGCGTCCGGGATGCAGATGACTCGACCACTGCTTTACCCTTATCTTCATAAGACGCACCCGTCGTTTTCTCACTTCTAGGAGGGCCGCTTCGACAATTAGAGACTATATGCCCCTGTTTCCTGCATTTAAAACATGTACGTGTCTCAACACGTCTTTGTCCATACGTTGCTTCTAACGCAGCATTCGAAGAGGTTTGTTCCGCTGGCTTGAACCTCTTCGTTTCTCGTTTCTGAAACTCCCCTTGTTCCGACTGCGGAACTTTAAATTCTGGCTTCTCCATCACCAGTCTCCTCGTTTCTTGCACTCGCTTCATATCCTTCTCCAAGGCACGGGATGTGTATACCAACGCTTTGAAACCTTGGCTAACCGAACTCGGGATTGCCAACCTTAACTCATCCCGAAGGACCTCATAAAATCTATTCGTCTTTCGGGCTTCCTCAGCGAAAGTAGATCCCGCATACCGCCCCAGTCTGGTAAATTCATGCAGGTACGTATCAATATCTGTCTCACCCTGCACCAGACGTAAAAACCCATTCTCCATAGCAATCCGCTGGGACATTGGCAAGTACTTGGCTAAAAACAAACGGGAAAATTCTTCCATGGACACCTCCACTAACCCTCGACCGGCCAAGTAATGCACCTCCATCTCATCCCACCATAATCTCGCATCTCCTTCTAACAGAAAAGTGGCGAAAGTCACTTTCTGCTCCCCCGGCATCCTGATTGCAGTCATGATTCATTTTACACTCGCAAGCCAATCTTCCGCCTGCGTTGGAGAAACCGCTCCGCCAAATGTAGGTGGATGAAATTTCATAAATATTTTCAACTGCTCATCAACAGGCTCTTGCCGAACACCAAGCTGCACAGGTACCACTACAGGCCTTGCAGGTTGTGTCTGCAATACTGCGAGCACTGTTTCCGTCACCACCCGAATGGTCTTCGCCAAGGGAGGCGTAGGCGCTTCAGTCGGTGCTACACTCTCATCAGACCGCTGGGGCTCAGACGGCCCAGCTCCACTCCTCGCCACCTATAAGTCAATGTACAAAACACGATTAATCATCCATGGCATAACAAGAATTATACATTGACTACACACACATGTATCGCACGTACATGAAATACATTCCTAGTGGACATTCATGCATTCAATAATGTTCTCTCCCTTCCAAACAATCTCAACCTGCCTCTAATACCACTTTGTAACGCCCCTATTCGTCACATGGAATATAACGGTGGGTCCGGCCGGGGCCCCACGCCATATGTCACAGACAAGTAGTGGAATTACTTGTGGAAATCAAATTCTATTCGCATCCTTACCTCAATCCATTCTAGCGCAGCATTTTTAAGTTAAAGAAATCAGCTCAGAGAATGTCCACTTCTATATAAACTCCACATTTATATAGCAACATAGGGAATGTATACAACGCACACACTGGCCTTAAGGCCATACAAATTTCTCTTTTCAAACCATTACTATTTCGTACATCGGCACGCAGGCCGGCCACACATGAAATCCAAACACACTTCTTCACATGGCCTTCAAGGGCCTTTAGCAGCAATCCATCCATTCCACTTGATCATTCAACCTGCAATTTGCCATCCAAGCCAAAATAGAAAACAAAGTAACGGTCAGCATTTGCTGACCCATTATAACGACCCTACCCCTACCCGGGGCAGTGGTTCCTTCCCTGTATGCATTGCCATCATCTATTATCAAGCATCATATATATCATTCTCTTTATCAACCTATCAAGCACATTCACATCACAAACGCCGACCGCAACCAGACGCTTCGTGCACTCAGGGCACCTTACGGTGTACCGGAAACCCGTGGTAACACCACCAACGAACAATAATTAACTTGTTGGCTGGCCGGTCCTAGTCACCCCAACATGCATGCTGGATGCATTCCGCCCAAACCAAGCAGAGGTCGGTACCGCATGGCAAACATGAGCATTAATCCATCAGATCGACCCGCTTTTATTTCGGTGTAGAAAGTCGGGCTATCGCACGCTCCCGAACACTGCCACCAATCGATCTCTCCAACATGCCCAGGTACAGGTTAGCCTTGCCCGTGCTCACATCGTCACTGGCGCACCGTGACGTGGGTCGGCCTTCCCTTCCTGGGTAGCCACAGCTTTCCGCTCTCGCAGAGCAAACGAGCACACGCAGCGCTCACATCCAAAATCATAACCATGGCTAGCTCACACATGAGCATACCATCCACACATAGCATTCATTCATCCAAAATACAAAGCATATAGCTCATCTTTGCAAACTCACGGAGTCTTCTCCGGTTTACCCATGATCATCACCAATCTAGACTACCCATCCAGATGGGCTTCACACAACATGCCTATGCCGTACTCCACACTTCCGGCTCTAGATGCAGACCCAACAAAGGAATCACTTCCGAAATCCACCTCTTGGTGGAGGATTCCAAGCACATGCATAAAGAAAGGACTTCGATGTCCAAGAAGGAGATCGTTACCCTCGAAGATCGCTTTGGTGCCATGAAGTAGCCGGATGGAAATCACCGTCTCAGCTCTGCCTTCACGAATCCGCTCTCGGATCTTCGCTCCGCACTCTGCAGCTCCTCCAGCAGCTGGCTTTCCTTTACTCCTTCCTTCCTTTGCTCTCTCCTTCTCTTTCACTCTCTTGAAATAAGATGATGAAGAAGAAGAAGGGCTTAAAACCTCAGATCTCGGCCAGAAATCCACCTGGCTAAAGCCTAATCCCTTGGATCTAGGACAGAGAAAACAACGGCCAGAAAAACACAACAAAATCATGTTTCGGCCCTGACATGCCCTGTGACACGCCCGTATCACAGTCCGTGTCCCCCAAAGAGGTGCACAAACCGACTTATCCAAACTTATCCACGCCAAGATGACACGTCCATGTCACGCCTGTGTCAGCCTAGTCACGCCCGTGACACAAGGCGTGTCACCCACTCGACGATCTTTGCTCGACGATCAGGCAGCGATCGTTTAGCTCGCCAGCGATCGTCGATATCCACGCGACGATTTCGCGCTCGACGATCGACGCTCGATGATCTCCGCTCGACGATCTCCGCTCGACGATCTCCGCTCGACGATCGACAAGCAAATCGTCGAACCGATGGGACACGCCCCCTGTCACGCCCGTGTTACAGGGCGTGACCACTTAAACATTTCGTCGACCAAAAAATCATCGACCTCATGCCTCACGATGCAACCCGAGCGGGACACGCCCTGGGACACGCCCGTGTCCCAGGCCGTGTCACCCAATTTTGCCAATTTCCGAATTTGGGCTGTTACATTCTATCATTTGACAATTGATATATAAGCTTAGCCCCTATGTTAGTAAAAAAAATCAGAATTGAAAACTCTAGTTTCTGAGAGGCAGCTAAAGTTGTAGATCTAAGAGTCCTCTCTAAAGTACTAAGTGAGCATCTATCAGAAAGGGAGATTTTCAGTTGAATAACGTTTAAAGCAATGCTGAAAGAAATACAAAAAAAACGTAAGGTCTGAAGGAAAGAGGAAGCTGTAAAGGCCGAAGAGTTCAGATTTTTTCACCTTCGGGTATTTTAAGGCAACAATCCCTCAACCAGTGTGTTCGGGAGATGAATTCGTTGGAGAAGTGACACCGGGTATGGGAAAGCACTCCGGCAAGGTATCGGGAAGTGTCGACATGACGATCATTGGGGTCTACAATGCGGACGGAGTAAGAACGGTCATTGGGGTCGACAATGCTGACAGAGTAAGAAAGGCGTTGCAGGAATCAGTGGAGGCATGGAGGAGGTAGAGAGTCCTAGCGACAGAGAGTTGCAGATAGAGAGAGAAGAAGCCGCCAAGGGATTTTGGGGTGATGGAGCAGACGGGTCGACGAGGGAGTGTAAATTACAAGCAACTTTAAACTACCCACAACTTTAAACTACCAGCAACTGTATACATATCTATTTACGTGTCTATGTATGTGTGGAGTGTGGTGTATTATAAGCTACCCGCGACACAATGCATAGAACAAAATCCAAAATAAAGCAAGACTCAATTCCATTCTCTCATCTTAGTTTGAAAAATTACAGATTGCACCCCTCTTTTATTGAATTACAAAAACCTCCTCCGAATGTTACAAAACATTATATTAACCTCCCTTGAATCTTCCCTGTGGAGAAAGTTGAGATCACCTTGCCAGTTTCAGTATCCCATAATTTGATGTTCTTGTCATATCCAGCACTCAAGAACTTTGAACCATCGTTGGAGAACAATATATCTCGGATTGCCTTGGATTGTCCCATATAGGTTCTCATGCACTTCCCTGAATTGAACACATCCCAGATCTTGATCTTGGTGTCCATGCCGGCCAAGAGGAGGAGATGACCATGCTTGGGGAAGAATCTAATTGCAGCAACCTCTTTCGTGTGGCCAATCCAAGTGTGAACCCACCACTTTGGGATGTAGCAGTGATCATTGGAGGGCTTGGCGTCCTTGGGAGTAGCGACCCAGGAACGTCCCTGGTAATCACTCTCCTTCTTGCCATGAAAGGTAGTTTTGTCCACATGATCAGTCTTCTCCCCCTTCCCCTCTCTTCCCTTCACAGACTTCTTCTCTGTGTACTCCTCAGCATACTTCTTCTGCTCCTCTGTAAGCTCCCCTTGGACGACATCTTTCTTCCCAGACCAAGGGATCTTTTTGTTTTTGAGGAGCCACTACGACATTGCGGTGTTTTCCACATCCGGGCCAGCGACATAGACAGCAACCGTCACAGGATCATCAGATTCAGTTTCAGCAGACTTGAGCTCTAGGTGGCGGCGCTTCTGCTCCTGCTGGGGGATGTTGTAGACGGAGAAGGCTTGGTTGCGTTCGAGGGTTTTGACGTCGCCAACATAGGAGAGGCCGGAGGGGTCGGCGGCATAGCCGTACTTGTGGAAGGTGTTGTACTGTTCGTCAAAGAGGAAGGATTGGATTGAGGCATCCTCAACGAAACCGAGCTTGTGATTGTGCATTGTAACATCCCAAATTCGAGAAACGGAAAAAAATTGGGTGACACGGCCTGGGACACGGGCGTGTCCCAGGGCGTGGCCTGCTTGGGTTGAGTGCGTTCTACGAATTGCATTCGACGAATTACGTTCGACAAATTTCGCTTGACAAAGTTCGGTCGACGAATTCTTCGGGAGGTACACGCCCTGTGACACAGGCATGTCAGGGGGGCGTGACCTAGGGCGTATCCTCCCCCGGTCGATGATTTTCTCTCGAGTAGTTGAGTACGACGAATACTCGAGAAAGAAGGTACACGGCCTGTGACACGGGCGTGTCATAGGGCATGCCCCGCTCATACTCGAGTAGTTCTCGTGTAGGTCGAAATGTGCTCGAGTATGTGGAAAAGTACTCGAGTAAGAGGGGGGGGGGGGGGGTGACACGGGCGTGTCATCCCTGTGACACGGGCGTGGATTATCTGGGTACTCGAGTAGTTAGTTTTCTCTCGAGTAGGTCCTCTCGAGTAGGTCTCGAGTGGGTTACACGCCCCGTGTCACAGGCGTGACTAGGCTGACACGGGCATGACATGGGCGTGTCACCTTGTCGTGGATAAGTTTGGATAAGGTGGTTCGTACACCGCTTAGGGACATGACATGTGATATGGGCGTGTCAGACCCGAGAGAGCTGTTTTCAAAGATTTTGTGGCCATTCATTTCCCTATCCTGAATCCAAGGGCTGGGCTCTATCCAGGTGCTTATATGGCCGAGAAATGAGGATTATCTCCTCATTTTCATCATCATCTTCTTCTTCTCATTCCAAGGGAGAGAAAGGCCAAGGGAAGGAAAGGAGGAAGGAGGAAATCCGCTGCTGGAGGAGCTGCGGAGTGTGGATTGAAGATCCGAGGACGGATTCGTGAAGTCAAAGCCGAGGCGGTGACTTCCATCTGACAACTTCATGGCGCCGAAGCGATATTTAAGGGTAACGATCTCCTTCTTGGACATTGAAGTCCTCTCTTTATGCATGTGCGTGGAATCCTCCACCAAGAGGTGGATGTCGGAAGTGATTCCTTGGTTGAGTCTGCATCTAGAGCCGGAAGTGTGGAGTACGACATAGGCATGCTGTGTGAAGCCCATCTGGACGGGTATTCTGGATTGGTGATGATCATGGGTAAACTGGAGAAGACTCCGTGGATTTGGTGCTATGAAAGGTGTAACGCCCCCTGGACCCTCCGTGGGCATCAGCCCACTAGGCCTCCGTTAGACTGTTACCGGGCTGCGGCCCAAGCACTCAAACCCCTCTCCCTCCACATGCGGGTTGTTGGTGGCCGCAACCTCCCTTTGATGAGTGAAATTTTCCCATTAAGCGGTCAACACGGGGACTTCCCAGGAGGTCACCCATCCCAGTACTACTCCAGCCCGAGCACGCTTAACCATCGTTGGAGAACAGTATATCTCAGACTGCCTTGGAGTGTCCCATATAGGTTCTCATGCACTTCCCTGAATTGAACACATCCCAGATCTTGATCTTGGTGTCCATGCCGTCCGAGAGGAGGAGATGACCATGCTTGGGGAAGAATCGAATTGCAGCAACCCCTTTCGTGTGCCAATCCAAGTGTGAACCCACCTCTTTGGGATGTAGCAGTGATCATTGGAGGGCTTGGCGTCCTTGGGAGTAGAGACCCAGGAACGTCCCTGGTAATCGCTCTCCTTCTTGCCATGAAAGGTAGTTTTGTCCACATGATCAGTCTTCTCCCCCTTCCCCTCTCTTCCCTTCTCGGACTTCTTCTCCGTGTACTCCTCAACATACTTCTTCTGCTCCTCTGTAAGCTCCCCTTGGACGACATCTTTCTGCCCAAACCAAGGGCTCTTTTTGCTTTTGAGGAGCCACTCCAACGTCGCAGGGTTTTCCACGTCCGGGCCAGCGGCATAGATAGCAGCCGTCGCAGGATCATCAGATTCAGTTTCATCAGACTTGAGTTCTAGGCGGCGACACTTCTACTACTGCTGGGGGATGTTGTAGACGGAGATGGCTTGGTTGTGTTCGAGGGTTTCGACGTCGCCAACGTAGGAGAGGCCGGAGGGGTCGGCGGCATGGCCGTACTTGTGGAAGATGTTGTACTGTTCGTCAAAGAGGAAGGATTGGATTAAGGCGTCCTCAACGAAACCGAGCTTGTGATTGCGCATGCCCTGGGCGAAGCCTTCTTTGGCGTAAGGGTGGGCTGGACTGTAGATCGGAGCCCGGAGCTGATCGTAAGTTGGATTGAAGCCAACTGCGTGCTGGGATGGATCGAGGGGGCGGTGAATACTGCGGTCAGAGACGACGGCCGTTAGGGCGAGTGTAGTGTCGTCGAGACGAGGATCCGATGTCTTAGTAAGGAGGGAGATGTGTGGAGGTGAGTCGGAAGAGGAGTCCGGCGAGGATGGGCAGTCGCCGGGGCCACTGTTTTGGACAGGTTCTCTGAGGCTTTCTTCCGGCGATTCACCGTCTGCGTAACTTAGGAGGTGACCCATGTCGGGGGTTGAACACCAGCCGCTCCCTCCGTTCGCCGGGTGAGGAGAACGCTTCACAGCCTCCGTTATGTGTGAAGAAATCCGGTGCCTTAAATGAAGGCTTTTTTGGCACTTTGCACCCCCAATTATCAGGTTTTGGCACTTTGCACACCCAAACTTTAAAATTGGCAGATTGCACCCCTGAATTCATAAATTCTGGCACTTTGCACCCCATGGCCGATTTTTGAGGGGTATTTAGGTCCGGATCCTCTCCAAAAAGCTATTTTGGCGCTTTGCACCCCATGAAGGGTAAAAAAGTACCCCGAAATCATACATTCTGGCACTTTTCACCCCATGGAGGGTAAACAAAAAGAAGTCCCCCGAAATCATACATTCTGGCACTTTACTAGGTTTAGGGTTTTTATTTCCCCCGAAATCATACACTCTGGCTAAAAAAAAAGTCCGGGGTGCAAAGTGACAAAATTGCTTTTTGGAGAGGAGCAGGAACTAAATATCCCTCAAAAATCGGTCATGGGGTGCAAAGTGCCAGAATTTATGAATTCGGGGATGCAATCTGCCAATTTTAAACTTTGGGGGTGCAAAGTGTCAAAACCTGGTTATGGGGGGGGGGTGCAAAGTGCCAAAAAGCCCCTAAATGAATGAATACTTTGATATTTTATATCTACTTTGATAACAATTAATTTTTTGATTTAAATATTTTATATTTACTTTGTAATATTTAATATTCAAATAAATGAATGAATACTCTATTCTTTGATTAATTAATTAAATCACCAAGAGATTATCCAAAAACAATCTTAATTTTAAAATTACAGTTTTGAATCTCTTCTAAACTGCTATTTTTTTTAACTAATACAGATTTCTTAAACACACGCTAAGCCGACCCTAAAATTACGGATTTTTCAAACAATCTCAGGTTCATGCAATTGTAACCGTCTGATAGGTGTAAATATGTAATGCCCACACTCGTCACATGGCATATGACGGTGGGTCCGGCCGGGGCCCCACGCCATATGTCATAGACAAGCAGCATAATTACTTGTGGAAATCAAAATCTACTCGCATCCTAACTCAATACATTCTAGCGCAACATTTTAAGTTAAATGAACTCAACTCAAAGAATGTCCACCACTATATAAATTCCACATTTATATATCAAAACTAGGAATGTATACAACTCACCCACACACTGGCCTTATGGCCTTACAAGTTTCTCGTTACACAAATACAGCTTCATACATCGGCACGCAGGCCGGCCACACATGAAATCCAAACACGCTTCGCACGGCCTTCAAGGGCCTTAAGCAGCAAGCCTTCAACCCGCTTGATTGATATTTTCGCATCAGGTCCGAAAACTTGATGCGGTTAAAACTCCAAAAATTGGTGAGAATTCCCGCGGCGCCGCGGGCAGTTTATTTAAAGAAATTAAAAAGGCGGATTTGGTTTTATTTAGAAAACGGGGCGCGCAGATTTATTTATTTGGATATAAAACGGTTTAGATCGAGTTTTAACGAAAGGAGGCAAGTGCACCTATCGCGTGTAGTACAAGATATTCCGGGGTGGAATATCGAGGTCGTATTGTTCTCGGGGTCGGTTCGATTATTTCTACTATTCCCTGGAGGGGACTATTATTTTACCGATAATTACTTGTCGGGTATTTTATATATAATAAAAATGACAGAAAATGAAAGCATAAAAGAGAAAGCAATAAAGGTGGAGCCGATGAAAAGCTTAGCGTGACGGAATCAAATAAAATTTGAACTAAAATAAACTTTTAATAAAAAGAGATCCTAAATTTCAAATTAATTAAGACGGTGACTTGGCCGTGGAGGTTCCACTAGAATGAGCTCACCTAACTATAGGGCTATCGCTCACCTGAACGCTAAGACTATTCGACCGAACGTTAGTCCGACGAAGGATTCCTCTTAACGCCCGCATTATGCTAAGAACCCCGCTATTGGGTGGGGAACCCAATCCGGTAGAGTTTGCGCACCTCCTCTCTCGAGGGTTAGTGCGGAACTCTCTTTACCAAGGGGTGATCGGTCCATACGCACGGCCTCTCGGCTAGCTAGCGTATGGACTATGGAAATAGAGCCCACACATCAATTATGTGGTCCTACGCTTTGTAAACCCTAGGCAAACCTTACGTAATTTTAATTAATTAGAAAATAAGGACCTTTAATTATTTAAAGCTATTTTATCTGTCCCAATGCTCTTCGATACTGAGGGCCAAGAACGGTTAGCCACTCATCGGAATGGGGACGGCTGGCGGGAAAAGCAATAAAGAAAGCAGAAAATGAAAGCAGGAAAAGAAAGCAGTAAAGAAAAGCAGTAAATAAAGCAGTAAATTGCGAGTCCTAATCAAACGAGTAGGACTGAAATGAAAGCAGTAAAGTGCGAGTCCTGGCGCAAATGCGTGGGCGGGAGAAATGAAAGCGAGTCCTACTCAATCGAGTAGGACAAAATAAATGCAACGCACGCACACACTCAACATAAATTAAAACTCACGCACACACACTCTCGACATAAAGTAAAACACACGCACACGACAGAATGTAAAATACGCACACACACACTCTACTGAATGAAATAAAAACAATGCGCCATTTAACTCTTAACGAGTAGGCGGAATAAATGCGCACACGTACAAAAATAAGAAAAACTAAGTTATCTAAAAATTAAAACAACCACATTTCTACCGCTAGAATGCGGTAGAAATGCATAAAAAGTGAAATGAAAAATTAAACGGGAAGAAAGTTTTGCGAATAAAAATGAAAACGCAAGTGCTCGAAAAATAAAAACAAATACATTTCTACCGCTAGAATGCGGTAGAAATGCGTAAAAAGAAGACAGAAAAATGAAACGGACAAAAAGTTTTGAAAATAAAAATGAAAATGAGAATGCTCGGAAAATTAAAACGATTATGTTTTCATTCTTATAACTTTATAGAAACGCCTAAAAAGTGGAAATAAAACTAAAAGAGAACGAAAAGTTTTACAATCCTAAAGAGACTAAGTAAATCAAAATCAAAATCCACTTTATAATCGTTTTTATAACTTTATAAGGATGCATATTAGAAGAATTGGAAAATCCTAACACTAACAAAAACTAGTAAAACTAACTATAATGAAAACAAATCTATACTCATACACGCACACACACATTTTAAAATAAGAAAAATAAAGCTAAAATAAAAGAAAAATAAGATTGCAAAGGGTGGCCACATGGATGAAGTCCAAAACATTGAAATGAGAAAAAAATCTACATTTTTATTAAGTCTTTTAACTATTACAAATCTAATACAAAGATAAAAGAGAGAGAGAGAGAGAAAACCCCATTCCAAAGGTTGGAAATCCATCTAGGCAGCACTTCCCCTTACAAAATGGAACCAAAAAGTGGAACAGGAATACATCCAACAAGCTGGTTTAAATAGGCAAAATTTTTCATGGGACACGCCCTCTGACACGGGCGTGCCAGGGGGCGTGTCGGCACTATTCATCGATTCGATCCGACGAGGAGACGACTTGGTTGACTTCGGGCAGGACACGTGTCGGTATCGCGACGGTCACGCCCCAGGTCATGGGCGTGACTCTGGGCGTGTCGGCGAGGTAGGACTGGGCGTGGGTTGCGTCGAAATGTCGCCGCGCGGGTCTTGTCGGCCAGGTGGAGGAGTACACGCCCGTGTAATATCTTGACACGGGCGTGTCGGGGGAGGTGTCGACATTCGTCGAGCGGGAAACGTCGAGTGCGTTTTCGTCAAGTCAGGTGGAGAAGTCACGACCCAGGTTACGGGCTTGACTCTGGGCGTGTCGGGTTGGTCGACGTTCGTCGAGCGGAAAACGTCGAGCTAGCTTGACACGAGTTGGGGTCACGGGGCGTGTCATTGGACACGGGAGTGACGTCAAGCGTGTCCATCAATTTCTTCAATTTGCGGCTGATTTCACGGGATTTGAGTTGTCACGCCCTTGTTACGGGCGTGACCTAAAGTACACGGGCGCGACCCATGCAAAATTTGACAATTTTCTGAAATTTTTCAGAAAATCAAAATAAACTAAGTTAGCAAAATATTTACAAAATAGAAGCAATTTATAAAGGAAAAATGAACAAAAATAACAAAAATAAACTAAAACAATTTATTTAATGTACATAAAGATAGATATATTTACAATTCATCACCGCTCATTTCATTTCAAATCATCATCACCTGCAAACACATATCCACCCAAGAGCGACAAACAAATTAACGGTCAGCTTTAACAGACCAATTATGACGACCCTACCCCTTACCCGGGGCAGTGGTTCCTTCCTTGTATGCATTGCCATATCATAAACTCTATCAACTTAGCAATCACAATCACATCACAAACGCTGGTATACACCAGACGCTTCGTGCACTTAGGTCACCTTTTTGGTGTACCGGGTATCCCAGTCGTACACCGCCGATCAGGGGTTATTAACTTGTTAGATGGCCGGTCCTGGTCACCACAACACGCATACTGTGAGCATTCCGCCCAAATCATTCAGAGGTACTAACCCCACAACAAAATTGAGCATTTAGATCGACCCACCACTGTGGTGTAGCAAGCCGGGTATGACCGCAACCCCCATTTGCACTGCCACCAATCGACCTCCCAAAAAAACCAGGTAGAGGTCAGCCTTTTCCCGTGCTCAAATCGTCAATACCGCAGCTTGACGCGGGTCGGCTTTCCCTCCTGATCAGCCGCAGCTTTTCACCGTTCTCGCAGAACAAATAGCACCCGCATCGCTCATAACACAAGGAGCTTAACCAGATCCTCCATTCATCCAGAAGCAACATCACATATCATTTATTCATCCCATACACATATTTCATATCGTTAAATCCACGTAGTCTTCTCCGGTTTACCCATGATCATCACCAATCCAGACTATCCGTCCAGATGGGCTTCACACAACATGCCTATGCCGTACTCCACACTTCCAGCTCTAGATGCAAATTTAACTATGGAATCACTTACGAGATCCACCTCTTAGTGGAGGATTCCACGCACATGGATAAAGCAAGGACTTCGATGTTCAAGAAGGAGATCGTTACCCTCGAAGATCACTTCGGCGCCATGAAGTAGCTAGATGGAAGTCACCGCCTCGGCTTTGCCTTCACGAATCCGTTCTCAGATCTTCAATCCGCACTCCACAGCTCCTCCAGCAGCTGGTTTTCCTTTCTCCCTTCCTTGCCTTGGCCTTTCCCTTTCTTTTTCTCTCTCTTGAAATGAGAAGAAGATGGAGATGAGAATGAAGGGACTTTATCCCATTCTCGGCCTTATTATCCACAGGAAGGAAGCCTAGACCATTAGATCCAGAACAGGGAAATGAACGGCCAGAAATGCTAACAAAATCACTTTTCGGGCCTGACACGCCCTGTGACACGCCCGTGTCACAGGGCGTGTACCTTAAGCGGTACACGAACCGACTCATTCTGACATATCCAAAATAGAACACTGCTAGGGTACACGCCCGTGTCGGCCCAGTCACGCCCGTGACCCAGGGCGTGTAACCCACTTGACACCTCGTCGAGAGAAAATTGTCAACCTCTCAACACAGCGGGACACGCCCTGTGACACGCCCGTGTCAAAGGCCGTGTACCCCTTGCTTGCCGCTCGATGATCGTCGAGCACAGTTCGTCGACTAGAGGGGACATGCCCTAGGGCACGCCCCCTGTCATGCCCGTGTCACAGGGCGTGACCTCCCGAAAACTTTGTCGAATGAATTTTGTCGACCACGCGCCCAAATGCTCAACCTGAGCAAGACACGCCCTGGGACACGCCCGTGTCCAAGGCCATGTCACCCAAAAGTTGCCCACTCTGCAATTTTGGGGTGTTATAATCCTCCCCTCCTTCAAAGAAATTTCATCCTCGAAATTTGGCTTACCTACAGACCGTCAAATACGCATTTCTCGTTGCACCACAAGCAAACGATCACCTTAACAAAACGATCCGGGTTCGAGCTTAGCGGCCGCAGCTTGTCTCTCCCCACGACATCACACAAAAGAAACATCACTTGTATACCATACACACATACATATTGCTAACATATGTACGTCCAGATAGCACAAACATCATATTCACATATGATATAACATACACCACAAATATTTACACCAAGACAATCACATAGGGCATTTATTTCCGCTCAACCGCATCTTCATTCATAATACGTTTGATAGCCTCTTGTAGTTCCAACCTAAACACGCGAGGCTGTATTTCACCGACTGAGCTTTACGGCTCTTGCACTTCCAGATTATGCAATCGAGGTTGCGTCTGTGATGCAGATGATTAAACCACTGTTTTACCCTTTTCGTTATAATACGCACCCGTCCTTTTCTCACTCACTGGAGGGCCACTCCAACAATTAGGGGCTATATGTCCCTATTTTCCACATTTAAAACATGTACGGGTTTCAACCCGTCCTTGTCCATAGGTTGCGCCCGATGAAACAGTTGAAGAAGTTGGTTCAGCAGACCTGAACTTCTTCTTATCTCGTTTTCGAAACTCCAATTGTTGAGACTGCGGGACTTTAAATTCCGGCTTCTCCATTGCCAACTTCTTTTTATCCTGCACTCGTTTCAAATCTTTCTCCAGTGCCCTGGCCGTATCGACCAACGCTTGGAAGCCTTGATTCACCGAACTCGGGAGTGCCAATCGCAATTCATCACGCAGTCCCTCATAAAATCGATTTATATTTTGAGCCTCTTCAGCGAAAGTAGACCCCGCATAGCGACCAAGTCTGGTAAACTCATGCAGGTACGTATCAATATCAGTCTCACCCTGCACCAGACGTTGAAACTCGTTTTCCATCGCAATCCGCTGCGACACTGACAAATACTTGGCTAAAAACAATCGAGAGAATTCTTCAATTGAGACCTCCGCTAAACCTCGACCTACCAAGTGATGTACCTCCATATCATCCCACCATAATCTCGCATCTCCTTCTAGCAAAAAAGTGGATAAGGTCACCTTCCGCTCCTCTAGTGTCCTGATTGCAGTTAGGATCCTCTTTACTCTAGCCAAACAATCTTCCGCCTGCATTGGGGAAAGCGCTCCACCAAACGTAGGTGGATGAAATTCCATAAAGATTTTTAATGACTCATTCATTGCTTGCTCCTCCACCACAGCTGCAGCACGTTCTTGCCTTGGACAAGTCTGAATTAGTACTCCTGCAGGCCTTGCCTGCCAAACCGAGGCCTGCCCAATCAGTTGTTCCTATAATACCGGAAGCACTATCTTTGTCACCACCCATATGGTCTCCGCCGAAGGAGGCATAGGCGCTTCAACGGGTGCTGCACTCTCGTCAGACCGCTGGGGTTCAGACTGCCCACCATCACTCCTCGCCACCTATCAATGTAACACCATTAATCAACCATATTGTTGAAGTATTAGACCGGGCGGCTTAGCGGTCTGATCCAGCGGTTTGTTGACCGGGCGGCTTAGCGGTCTGATCCAGCGGTTTGTTGACCGAGCGGTCTGGCGATCTCACTCTGAAGCCTGGAGACCGGGCGGTCTAGCGGTCTACCATTGCGGCCTGTTCTATCCTGCTGGAGTTGCCGAGCGGTTAAGCCATCTGTCTAACCGCGCGGCCTGTGCGGTCACCTTTATTCTAGCCGCTCAGTATTGTAAATGTTTAGTCCCACATTGTTTGTATACTCTCTTTCTTATCTCCTCCATTCTATATAAGGGAGGCCATACCTTTGTAAATGATATCTTTTTTGGATAATAAAATTTCAATTATTCAAAAGCTTATCCGCTTGTTCTCTCCTTTTCGCTACTTTCTAACATGGTATCAAAGCATACGGTCATTTCCTCATGATTCTGTGCGCTCTCTGTTGTTCGCGGCTTGTTTTCCGCTTTCTGCGACCTGTTTCGCAACTTGCCTTCTCTTCTGTCCGCTGCCCTGTTCGCGCGGCTTGTTTCTGTCCGCTGCCCTGTTCGCGCGGCTTGCTTCTTCTTGGTTCTCTTCTCCTACTGCTATTCGTCGCAGTGACCTGTTTCCTTGTCGCCGTGCTCCTTGTTCTTTCTTGCCTCTCCGACTTCCTAGTCGTTGCGGCCTTGTCTCTACCCGCTGCGGACTTCTTCTCCCTGTCCGCTTCTGCTTTCCCCATTTCCGCTTGTCTCTATACTCGCGGTTTGCTGCTGTGATCTGCCTGACCGTGCGGGTTATTCCTATCTCACCTGCATCTTGGTCGCGGTCACCTGCTCTTCTCCTCTCTTCTGTTCGCTCGGCCTTTTCAGTCCGCGCGACCTCTTCCCCGCTGTGCCTTTGACCTCTTTCTAGCCGCTACTGTTCGCGCGGCTTCTTCTGTTTTCTAACCGCTTCTGTTCGCGCGGCTTCTTCTGCTTGCCGGGCTCTATGACTACCTCCGGTCTCACCACTACTCCTGCAGCTCCTTCTCCTCCTCCTCCTTCGGGCAACCTTGGCACCCTTTCCAAGCTTGTTGGCTCCAACTATCCCGATTGGAGCGTTTCTTTCACCTTTCTCCTTCGTTCTCAACGCAAGCGTCATCACCTCACCGATGACCCTCCTCCTCGCACCTCTCCTGAGTTTGATGACTGGGATACGAGTGATGCTCTTGTCCGCACCTGGCTGGCCAACAGCCTTTCTGATGAGTGCCTTCCCGTCATTCGCCATGATGAGACGGTTAAGGCCGCCTGGCTTCACCTCGCTGCTCTCTATTCTAAGGGGGGCCAGACGTCCCGCATTTATACTCTCTATGCGGACCTCTTTGCCCGCCCTTCCATGTCACCGGCTGCGGCTTATCAGCAGGTTCAGGCTCTTGGTGCTGAAATCCTCCAGAATCGCCCCTTCTCCGCGGACTTGGCCGACCAGCAGAAACACTTCCAGGAACTCCTGGTTGTTTGTTATCTTCTTCGTCTTCCCGACTCTTATGATATGATCCGCCAGCAGATCTTGGGTGAGGCGGAATCTCCTACTTTGGATGCCACTGCGGCTCGCATTGCCGATGTTACTTCGCTACTCCAGCGGCCTCTGTTGGCCTCCCCCCCTTCCCAGGACTCCTTTGCTCACCAAGCTCAGAGGGGGGGACCTAGTAGCCGCGGCTCCTCTGGCGGACGAGGTTCATCCCGGTTCCTCTGCTCTCACTGTGGTCGTACTGGCCATACTGTTGACCGCTGCTGGCAGAAACATCCTCATCTTTGCCCTTCCGGTGATGCTCCTTCTTCGGCCTCCGCCTCTTCTCGGCCGTCTGCCTCTGTGGCCACGACGTCAGGTAGTGCCCACGTTGTTACCCAAGGTAAATTGCTGATTGACTCCGGTGCCACAAATCATATGACGGGCAACCCTCATTGCTTCTCCCGTCTTGAGACCCATGACCGCTTACCCCCGGTTCGTGTGGCGGATGGTTCCCCGTCCCCGGTTCATGGGACGGGCATATTTCAACTCACCCCATCGCTTTGCTTGGAGGATACCCTCTATGTCCCGAAGTTCCCGTGCAATTTGTTATCAGTTACTACTTTATGCCGGCAACTTCAGTGCTCCGTCTTATTCACTCCCACTACTTGTTCTTTTCAGGACCCGAGGACCCAGCGGACGATTGCTACTGGGACTGAGAGCGGCGGCCTCTACTTCCTCGATGATGTTTCCGCTCTCTCTGCCTACTCCTCCTCCACCGATCTCCTTCAGTGGCATCTTCGTCTTGGACATCCTCCTCCTCGGCTTATTCGCCAGCTTCTGCCCCACTTGCCTCCTACCAGTTCTCCGCTTAACTGTGATGCGTGTCAGCTTGGCAAACATCATCGCTCCTCCTTCCCTCCGAAGCAAGGCCGTGGCTCCTCTCGCATATTTGATCTTATTCATTCTGATGTATGGGGTTCTGCTCCTACCCTCACAGTTGGTCGGGGCAGTTCCTATTTTGTCACTTTTATCGATGATTTTTCTCGATGTACCTGGGTGTATCTGTTAAAAGATCGCTCTGAACTATTTTCTGTTTGGCAATCATTTTACTTTATGATTAAGACTCAATTTGCTACTTCTATTAAAGTCTTACGTTCTGATAATGCCAAAGAATATCTGACTCATGAGTTCTCCGCATTCTTTCACCAACATGGCCTCCTTCATCAAACGACTTGTGTTTACACCTCCCAGCAGAATGGGGTGGCGGAGCGTAAAAACCGTCACCTGCTTGATGTTGCGCGTACTCTCATGACGCAGATGCACGTCCCTCGCTCCTACTGGGGCTACGCTGTGCTCCTCGCCTGCTATCTCATCAATCGCCTTCCCTCCGCGGTTCTCCACGGCCAGACTCCCTTCTCCCTTCTCTATCCCCACCAGGAACCTTTTCCTCTTCCTCTCCGTGTCTTTGGCTGTACGGCCATTGTTCACGCTCCCTCCGCTACCCGTGACAAGCTTTCCCCCCGTTCCACCAAGTGTGTCTTTTTGGGGTACTCTACCACTCAAAAAGGCTATTGCTGCTTTGACCCCCTTCTCCGCAAGCAGTTTGTCTCCGCGGATGTGACTTTTTTTCGAAAATGCTTCCTATTTCTCTCCTCCCTCTTCTCTTCCTTCTGATCTCTCCGTTCCTTCCACACCTCTCCACGTTTTCCCACCTTCGTCTCCTCCTCCACCCACTCCTTCCCACTCCGTCTCCCCACCCACCCCTCCACCCTCCTCTCCGCTGCCGTCTCTCTCTAGTCCTGGGCCAGCCTTCTCCGCCACGGACGCTCCGGTCGCTGACGCTCCCGTCGCCGACGCTCCCGTTGACCTAGATGTTCCCATTGCCCTTCGCAAAGGGGTGCGGGCATGTACTCAACACCCGCTCACGGCTGTTGTTTCCTATGATCAGCTTTCTCCTTCTCGCAGGTGTTTTGCCTTGGCTATCTCTGCCACTTCTACTCCCCATACCTATCAGGAGGCTCTTGCTCTCCCTAATTGGAAGTCTGCCATGGATGAGGAGATGGCTACTCTTACTGAAAGGGGTACCTGGACCCTGGTTCCTCCTCCCGTGGGCACTGATGTGGTTGGCTGTCGCTGGGTCTTCGTTGTGAAGTTTCGCCCCGACGGCACTGTGGATCGCTATAAAGCCCGGCTGGTGGCCAAGGGCTTCACTCAGACTTACGACGTTGATTACTTTGATACCTTCTCTCCGGTTGCTCGCCTCAGCACCATCCGGGTTCTCTTTTCTGTGGCTATTAACCGGGCTTGGGCCATTTCCCAGCTTGATGTGAAGAATGCCTTTCTCTATGGCGATCTTCAGGAGGACGTCTATATGGAGCAACCTCCTGGGTATGTTGCTCAGGGGGAGACACGTGTATGTCATTTAAAGAAGGCCATTTATGGCCTAAAGCAGAGCCCTCGGGCATGGTTTGACAAATTCAGTGGTATTGTGGCTACCATCGGCTTTCAAAGGAGTTCGGCTGATCACTCCTTATTCATTCGCAAAACAGCCTCGGGACTGGTGGTTTTGGCCGTATATGTGGATGATATTCTCCTTACTGGCGATGACCGAGATGGGGTGGACTTGACGAAGAAGCACCTCCGTCAGCACTTGGTCACGAAGGATATGGGCTCCCCAAAATACGTTTTGGGGATAGAAATCTCTCGGAAACTTGACTCCTTGGTTCTCTCTCAACGGAAGTATGCCCTTGATCTTCTACGAGAAGCAGGATTGACAGGTGCCAAACCAGCTCGTTTTCCCATGGCTGTTGGAGAAGACAAAACGTGGATGGATGACTCGCCTCTTCTATCTGATGTCACAAGGTACAGACGTTTGGTAGGCAAACTCATCTATCTCACGGTGACTAGACCCGACATCGCCTATGCTGTAGGCAAGGTCAGTCAGTTTATGCAAGCTCCCCGGGAGTGCCATCTTCAGTCCGCCCTGAAGATTTTGGAGTATATCAAAGCATCACCGGGCAGAGGGTTACTCTTTCAGAAGAATGGTCATCTGAGGGTTGAGGCCTACTCAGATTCAAGTTACGCGGATGACAAAGGCGATCGTAAATCCACATCAGGTTTTTGTACCTTTGTTGGAGGTAATCTCGTGAGTTGGAAGAGTAAGAAACAGTCTGTTGTCTCCAGATCCAGTGCCGAAGCCGAATACCGGAGTATGGCGTCAACCACGTGTGAGTTAAAGTGGTTGCGGGCTCTCATGCTTGACCTGGGCGAGGTATATGACTGTCCTCTCCCTATGTTCTGTGACAACAAGGCCGCTATACACATATCCAGAAATCCGGTCTTCCATGAGAGAACAAAGCATATAGAGGTTGACTGTCACTTCATTCGGGAAGAGATTTTGAAGAAACAGATTTGTACTCCTTTTGTCACCTCTGACAAGGAATTGGCAGATATCTTCACCAAGCCGGTTTCTACTTCCTTCTTCCGCATTTGTGACAAGCTGGGCATGATTGATATCTATGCTCCAGCTTGAGGGGGAGTGTTGAAGTATTAGACCGGGCAGCTTAGCGGTCTGATCCAGCGGTTTGTTGACCGGGTGGCTTAGCGGTCTGATCCAGCGGTTTGTTGACCGAGCGGTCTGGCGATCTCACTCTGAAGCCTGGAGACCGGGCGGTCTAGCGGTCTACCATTGCGGCCTGTTCTATCCTGCTGGAGTTGCGGAGCGGTTAAGCCATCTGTCTAACCGCGCGGCCTGTGCGGTCACCTTTATTCTAGCCGCTCAGTATTGTAAATGTTTAGTCCCACATTGTTTGTATACTCTCTTTCTTATCTCCTCCATTCTATATAAGGGAGGCCATACCTTTGTAAATGATATCTTTTTTGGATAATAAAATTTCAATTATTCAAAAGCTTATCCGCTTGTTCTCTCCTTTTCGCTACTTTCTAACACATATCATAACGGTAAGTATATATTGACTACACACTCATGCCCCTTTCGTGCATGAAATACATTCCTAGTGGACATTCGTGAGGTCAATTATATTCTCTCCTCCCAAACAATCTAAACCTGGCTCTGATACCACTTTGTAACTCCCACACTCGTCACGTGACATATAACGGTGGGTCCGGCCGGGGCCCCACGCCATATATCACAGAGAAGCGGCGGAATTACTTGTGGAAATCAAAATCTACTCGCATCCTAACTTAATACATTCTAGCGCAGCATTTTAAGTTAAATGAACTCAACTCAAAGAATGTCCACCACTATATAAATTCCACATTTATCTATCAAAATCAGGAATGTATACAACTCACACACAAATTGGCCTTATGACCTTACACGTTTCTCGTTACACAAATACAACTTCATACATCGGCACGCAGGCCGGCCACACATGAAATCCAAACACGCTTCGCACGGCCGTCAAGGGCCTTAAGCGGCAAGCCTTCAACCAGCTCATTTCATTTCAAATCATCATCACCTGCAAACACATATCCACCCAAGAGCGGCAAACAAAGTAACGGTCAGCTTCAACTGACCAATTGTAACGACCCTACCTCTTACCCGGGGCAGTGGTTCCTTCCCTATATGCATTGCCATGTCATAAACTCTATCAGCTTAGCAATCACAATCACATCACAAATGCCGGTATCCACCAGACGCTTCGTGCACTCAGGGCACCTTTTTGGTGTACCGGGTATCCCAGTCGTACACCGACGATCAGGGGTTATTAACTTGTTAGCTGGCCGGTCCTTGTCACAACAACACACATGCTGTGAGCATTCCGCCCAAACCATTCAGAGGTACTAACCCCGCAACAAAATTGAGCATTTAGATTGACCCACCACTGTGGTGTAGCAAGCCGGGTATGACCACAGCCCCCATTTGCATTGCCACCAATCGACCTCCCAAAATAACCAGGTAGAGGTCAGCCTTTTCCCGTGAAAAAATCATCAATACTGCAGCTTGACGCGGGTCGGCTTTCCCTCCTGATCAGCTGCAGCTTTTCACCGTTCTCGTAGAACAAATAGCACCCGCAGCGTTCATAACACAAGGAGCTTAACAGAGCCTCCATTCATCCAGAAGCAACATCACATATCATTTATTCATCCCATACACATATTTGATATCGTTAAATCCACGGAGTCTTCTCCGGTTTACCCATGATCATCACCAATCAAGACTATCCATCTAGATGGGCTTCACATAGCATGCCTATGCCGTACTCCACACTTCCGGCTCTAGATACAAATTTAACTAAGGAATCACTTACGAGATCCACCTCTTGGTGGAGGATTCCACGCACATGCATAAAGCAAGGACTTCGATGTCCAAGAAGGAGATCGTTACCCTCGAAGATCACTTCGGTGCCATGAAGTAGCCAGATGGAAGTCACCGCCTCGGCTTTGCCTTCACGAATCTGTCCTCGGATCTTAATTCCGCACTCCACAGCTCCAACATCTGGTTTTCCTTTCTCCCTTCCTTGCCTTGGCCTTTCCCTTTCTTTTTCTCTCTCTTGAAATGAGAAGAAGATGGAGATGAGAATGAAGGGACTTTATCCCATTCTCGGCCATATTATCCACAGGAAAGAAGCCTAGACCATTAGATCCAGAATAGGGAAATGAACGGCCAGAAGTGCTAACAAAATCACTTTTCGGGCCTGACACGCCCTGTGACACGCCCGTGTCACAGGGCGTGTACCTTAAGCGGCACATGAACCAACTCATTCTGACATATCCAAAATAGAACACGGCCAGGGTATACGCCCGTGTCGGCCCAGTCACGCCCGTGACCCAGGGCGTGTAACCCACTCAACACCTCGTCAAGAGAAAATTGTCGACCTCTCGACACAGCGGGACACGCTCTGTGACACGCCCGTGTCACAAGCCGTGTACCCCTTGCTTGCCGCTCGATGATCGTCGAGTGCAGTTCGTCGACTAGAGGGGACATGCCCTAGGTCACGCCCCCTGTCACACCCCCTGTCACGCCCGTGTCACAGGGCGTGACCTCCCGAAAACTTTGTTGACCGAATTTCGTCGACCACGCGCCCAACTGCTCAACCCGAGCGGGACACACCCTGGGACACGCCCGTGTCCCAGCCCGTGTCACCCAAAAGTTGCCCACTCTGCAATTTTGTGGTGTTACAATCCTCCCCTCCTGCAAAGAAATTTCGTCCTCGAAATTTGGCTTACCTACAGACCGTCAAATACACATTTCTCGTTGCACCACAAGCAAACGATCACCTTAACAAAACGATCCGGGTTTGAGCTCCGCAGCTTGTCTCTCCCCATGACATCGCACAAAAGAAACATCACTTGTATACCATACACACATACATATTGCTAACATATGTACGTCCAGATAGCTCAATCATCATATTCACAAATGATATAACATACACCACAAATATGTACACCAAAACAATCACATAGGGCATTTATTTCAGCTCAGCCGCATCTTCATTCATAATACGTTTGATAGCCTCTTGTAGCTCCAACCTAAACATGCGAGGCTGTATTTCACCGACTGAGCTTTGCGGCTCTTGCACTTCCAGATTATGCAATCGAGGTTGCGTCTGGGATGCAGATGATTCAGCTACTACTTTACCCTTTTCGTTATAAGACGCACCCGTCCTTTTCTCACTCCCTGGAGGGCCACTCCAACAATTAGGGGCTATATGTCCCTATTTTCCACATTTAAAACATGTACGAGTTTCAACCCGTCCTTGTCTATAGGTTGCGCCCGATGAAACAGTTGAAGAAGTTGGTTCAGCAGACCTGAACTTCTTCTTGTCTCGTTTCCGAAACTCCAATTGTTGAGACTGTGGGACTTTAAATTCTGGCTTCTCCATTGCCAACTTCTTTTTTATCCTGCACTCGTTTCAAATCTTTCTCCAGTGCCCTGGCCGTATCGACCAACGCTTGGAAGCATTGATTTACCGAACTAGGGAGTACCTGTAACGTCCCATAGGCCGTCCGTGGGCCGCAGCCCACTAGGCCTCCGGGACGTTACAATAAAAAGTGCACTTTTTATTGTAAGGCCCCTAGCCGATCCAACGTGACAGCGTCACGGCTCCGCTCTAGGCGACGCTACCGAGCTGCAGCCCAAGCACCCCAACCCCTCTCCATCCACAGGCGGGTTGTTGGTGGCCACAGCCTCCCTTTCATGAGGTAAACTCGATAGTCAAGCGCGCACTACGGGGACTTCCCAGGAGGTCACCCATCCCAGTACTACTCCAGCCCGAGCACGCTTAACTATGGAGTTCTTTCAACTCTCATCACCAATTGAGCATACCAAAAATGTAACAACCCCATCCGTTCATATGATATATTCTAGAAGGTCCGGCCGGGGCCCCACAGGATATAGCACAAAATAGTCGGTGAAGGTACATGATGATACCAGAGTCGCGCATCGCACCTATCACAAAGCATTCTAGCGGAAGCCTAGACTACAACTAGAACTCCTCATGAATGTCCAAACATAAAACTCCACATTTTATATCATATAGGAATGTCTTACAACAAGTCAAAAGAGTTGGCCTTATGGCCTTACATGGCTTTCACACAGTGGCCTAAACAAATTGGCGCGCAGGCCGGCCACAAGAAAAGAAAACACACAAAAGTACACATTTAGCCTTCGAGGGCTAGCAGCAATCGCAGCAACACCAGCAGGAACATCAACCTCTATGCGTCCCGCTCGGCTCTCCAGCACCTGTACAAGGACAATCCACCCAACGGTGGCAAACAAAGGCAACGGTCAGCGTTCAGCTGACCAATTTATAACGACCCTACCCCTTCTCACGGGGCAGCGGTATTCTTCCCTGCAGGCATATTCAATCACAAGTATGACAAGCTATATCATCAAAATGTGCTTTCACGCACACAAGCCATCACAACCGTTTGCCACCCGGCCCAACGGTCCGTGCACTCAGGGCACATTCTTGGTGTTCTGGCAACCTCTTGCCCACCACCGTATCAGGGTTACAACCCAACGGTAACTCTCTTGAGCATTTCCTCCATGGCGTGCAGCCGGAGTTAGTCTTCCTACACCGGGATGGCCCGTAGCCCCCCATTGTTTCATGGCGCGCAGGCCGAAGACTCTTGCTATGCGCTCCAACAGACCGCACTTTTTGGTCTCACGTCGGACGGACATAGCGCAGGTCGGATCCTCCACCCCCCGTTGCTCAAATCGCCTTGCCTTCTCCGAGTACAGCGTACTCATGGCTATATCTAAGGCGCGGGTCGGTCTCACCAATCCTGTCCTTGGCATTCAAGCCTGGGTATTTCTCTATACCCATTTCCTCACAGCAACAGCGGGTCTTTCCTGGGCACACCAGTACTTCCTGTGACTCTCTCCACAGGTGGACACCGCACAAGCACAAATGTCAGGGGTCTTTCCTAGCTATCATGCCAGTACTTCCTGTTACTCGCTTTACAGGTGGACACCCTACGACATCAAGCATCACAAAAAGGGCCTTTCCTGGTTCCACCAGTACTTCCTGTGCCTCAATCACAGGTTGGACCCAACACCATCACATGACTATTTTCCTGGGCTACCACTCCAGTACTTCCTGCTACTCCTTTTCGCAGGTATAACCCGTAGACTCCTTACACTACACGTTTATCACGGAGTCTTCTCCGGTTCGTATGCAACATCACCAATCCAGACCAACCTGTCCAGATGGGCTTCACACAGCATGCCTATTCCGTACTCCATTTCCGGATCTATATGCTACCAAAGGGGATTTCAAGCATCCACCCAAAGATTTCCAAAACCAGCCACCTCTTGGTGGGGGAAATCACAAAATATGCCAAAAAGGAAGCCTTCACATGGCTAGGAAGAAAGGTCGTTACCCTTGACGACCGCTTCGGTGCCATGACCTCCAAGCTAGCTTGCAAGACTCGCAAGAGCGTTTCCTCCGCAACGACGACTTCAGATTTCTTGTCGGTAACCAGCAGCACCACCAGCAGCAGCCCCCTTTCCTTCTTCCTCCTCCTTTCTCTCTCTCTTTCTCTCTCTTGAAGAAAGATGAAGGCCAAATCAAAATGAGAATTACTTCTCAGTTTTCGGCCTTTAAGAAAAAGAGGAAGAAGCTTCAGCCCTTGGATCCCAGCTGAAGGAATGGACAGCCACGATTCTGCCAAAATCACTGATTTTGACCCGACACAGCCTCTGACACGGCCATGTGCCAGGCCGTGTGCCTCAAGCGGTGGTCAACCGACTTATCCAAACCAGTGACACGCCCATGGGACACACCCGTGTCATGGGCCATGTCACCAACACGCCTTCAGACACGCCCGTGTCTGTGGCCGTGTACCTGGGTGAAAAAAATCCCAAATCATCCCGAGACTTCACACGGCCTGTGACACGCCCGTGTCCCAGGCCGTGTGCCCAGACACGGCACAAAGACACGCCCTGTCGAAACCTTCGGCGGGCTGAGTTCGTCGCCTGATTTGACACGCCCTGTGACACGCCCGTGTCACAGGCCGTGTTCAACACTCAACACTCACTTCTCGACACTCACTTCTCGACCCTCGACGATCGTCGAGACAAAATCGTGGAGCATACGACACGGCCTTGGACACGCCCGTGTCCTGGGCCGTGTGCCCCCCTCTCGACGCATCGACGTGAGAAAAATCGTCGAGACAAAGGCCGATCGTCGACACAACCTCGACACGCCCTGCGACACGCCCGTGTCGCAGGCCGTGTCAACTGACACGCCCTGGGACACGCCCGTGTCCCAGGCCGTGTCACCCAAAAATGCCTGTTTCCGAACTTTGGGCTGTTACAATCCTCCCCTCCTACAAGAAATTTCGTCCTCGAAATTCAGACATAGGAAAGGCAATAGAAAACAGCAAGAAAAATGTGACAACATATATAAAAGGTTATGTTACAACATTCTTGCTACAGGTTACAAAAACAGCTCAGGGAACTCTTCTCGCATGGTCTGCTCGCGCTCCCATGTCAGTTCTTCACGGTCGCAGTTGTCCCACCGGACTTTTACCATACCGACCGTCTTGTTCCGCAACTGTTTTTCGGCTCGATCTTCGATCTGAATGGGTCTAACTTTCGTTGTTAGCCCATACTCCACCGGCACACGATCATCCGCGATCACTTGAGTTGGATCTTTCACGGCCTTCCGAAGTACTGAGATGTGAAAGACATCATGTAACCCACCCAAGTCCGCCGACAGAGCTAGCCGATAAGCCGCTTCACCAACTCGCTCAACCACTTCAAACGGACCCAAATATCTGGGACTCAACTTTTTCAATCGTCGAATCCTGGAGACTCCTTTGAATGGCTTGATCTTCAAGTAGACCCAATCGCCAACCACAAATTCCACGTTCCGGTGCTTGGCGTTGTAGTACTTCGCTTGTCGATCTTGAGCAATAAGTAATCGCTCTCGAATCGTCCGTATGGTTGAGTTTGCTTCCTCAACCTCATTTGGTTTACAAACCCGGGCATCGCCCGCTTCTACCCAAGCCAAGGGAGTACGGCACTTCCTTCCATATAGAGCTTCATATGGTGCCATCCCAATGCTTGCTTGGTAGCTGTTATTATATGCAAACTCCACCATATAGAGATGATCTTCCCATCTCTTTCCGAAATCAAGGGCGCACATTCGGAGCATGTCCTCCATTGTTCTGTTGGTACGTTTCGTTTGGCCATCCGTTTGGGGATGAAAGGCCGTACTGAAAGTCAACTTCGTACCCAACAGTCGGTGAACTAGCCTCCAATTATTTGACGTGAATCGCCCATCTCGATCACTTACGATGCTCCGAGGAACACCGTGCAGCCGCACAATCTGGTCAACATATAACTTTGCCAAACTTTCAACTGAATCATCCCGCCTGTTCGGGAGAAAATGTGCTACTTTCGTTAGCCGGTCAACAATCACCCAAATGGAATCATTTCCTCGCTGCGATCTTGGCAACCCGTGCACAAAATCCATGGAAATATCATCAAATTTCCACTTTGGGATCGGCAATGATTTCAAATATCCACCCGGCTTTTGGCATTCCGCCTTCACCATCGCACATGTTTGGCATTTAGAGACATAAAGGGCAACATCTTTCTTGAGCCCTGGCCACCAGAAAAGCTTCTTCATATCGTTGAACATCTTTGTGCTCCCGGGGTGAATGGAATATTTTGTATAATGCGCTTCATATAGCAGTTCTTCCCTCAATTTCCCCACATTCGGGACGCACAAACGGCCCTCTTTTCACAAAAGACCGTCATTCCAGGTGAATTTGCCTTCTGGCCCTTCATTCACATAGCGCAAGAGATCTTCATCCAACTCTGTTGCCCGTCGAACTCGGTCCGCAAGGTCACATTGCACCTCGATCCAGTTCAAACATGCAGTGGCAGTGGAATTCTTGTCAACACAATAGATCTCCAATGCCTCCAGTTCCTGGATAAGACGTTCATCATGCCTTTGTAACCAGTTTGCTCTAGCCGGAACTCGCCGACTCAAGGCATCCGCGACAACGTTTCCCTTCCCGGGCGTATAGTGAATCTCGAAAGTGTAGTCCCCAAGGAACTCCAACCACCTTCGTTGTCGCATGTTCAAGTCTTTTTGCTCCAAAAGATACTTTAGGCTCTTATGATCGGTATAGATCTCCACCTTCACTCCATAAAGGTAGTGTCGCCACAACTTGAGTGCAAAAATCACCGCCGCTAATTCTAAATCATGGACGGGATAGTTTCGCTCGTGCACCTTTAGTTGGCGTGAGCCATAAGCAATCACCTTTCCGCTCTGCAGAAGAACGCAGCCTAAGCCGCTCCCTGAGGCATCACTATAAATCACAAAGCCATCGGTTCCACGGGGCAAAGACAACACTGGCGCCGTGGTCAACCGAACCTTCAGTTCTTCAAAAGCTCGTGCGCACTCTGGCGTCCAAACGAACTTCTGATCTTTTCGCGTCAGTGTGGTTAGCGGCAAAGCGATCCGTGAGAAGTTCTCCACAAATCGTCTATAGTAGCCCGCAAGTCCAAGGAAACTCCTGACCTCGGCTACGGAAGACAATCTTGGCCACTCTTGTATGGCTCTTATCTTCGCTGGATCCACTGCAATGCCCGCTCCACTCACCACATGGCCTAAAAATTGTAACACCCCCTATCCGTCGCATAGCATATAGCCGTAGGTCCGGCCGGGGCCCGACGCCATATACCACGGACAGACCGGGTGGTTACTTATGGAAACCATCCAACCAATCTCAACGTCCTACACAGAGCATTCTAGCGGAAGCAGTTTATAAAAGTTGTAAAACAAGAACCCAACAACAAGCATGAATGTCCACTAACAAGATAATAGGAATGTTATTACAAAATACCCAAAATTCGGCCTTAAGGCCTTACAGAACGTTCCACTTGTTTAACACATGATTTACAAACCTCGGCACGCAGGCCGGCCATACATGAATAAAACATAAAACATTTCCACTTGGGCCCTCGAGGGCCAGCTTCGCAAAAAGGGCTTTAGCCCGCTATTGACCGCTTGGTCCAGCTGCACCTGCAAGCAAACAAACCACCGCACGGTGGCAAACAAGGCAACGGTCAGCAATGCTGACCAAATTATAACGATCCCGCCCCCAACTCGGGGCTGCGATGCTCCTTCCCTGCATTTCATTAGCATAAGCGAGCAATTTATAACCATAGCCATTTCATCACAGGCGCTGGCTCGCACGGCCACACGCCCCGTGCACTCAGGGCACATTCTCGGTGAACCGGTCGATGTCACGTCAATTAAAGCCATTAACATTCCGGATTCACCACCGCCACTTAGACGGCCAATCCTATGAGCAATTCGTCTTCATGGTATTGGTCACGTCAATTTAAGCCATTGACCACCGAAGACTCACATCTATGCCAACGGCGAGTGCCATGTAACTTTAGGTCTCTCTAACCCGAACGACATAAAGCGGGTACGGCTCCATCTAACCCGTGCTCACATCGCAACGGCAATTTAAGCCATTTGCGCGGGTCAAACTTTCACCGAGTCCCATTCTACCGCAAGACACATAACCCCGTTATGTTCATGTTGGCTCTCAGGCCACCAAGTTGGCAAGACCTCGTGTCCGCCCAGTTTTCCGGGTGCACCTTTGGGTTAGTACCCAAGGCTCCCTGCTGCAATCTACCGCGTAGAAAACCCGAAAAACACCCAATAGCACGGAGTCTTCTCCGGCCTTATGCAATGCAACATCACCGATCCGAACTAACATGTCCGGGTAGGCTTCAACCAAAATGCCTATGTCCGTTCTCACATACGGACTCTAAACAACGGGGACTTCACATATCTACCCGAAGGAACGCCTCCAACTCTCCGCAAACTCGCGAGAGCGGGCTTCCTATGCTAAGAAAAGAGAGCTATTCATGCTCAAGATGAGGATCGTTACCCTTGCGGTCCTCTTTGGCGCCATCGAAAAGTAATCGGATGGAAATCACCGCACTTGCGTTGCCTCCGTGGATCCGGAGTCGGCTTGCGATTCGGAGCTCCGAAGCTCCTCCAATGGCGGATCTAGCTCCTCTTCTTCTTGCCTTAGCTCTTCTTTCTCCAAGGGTTTGGAGAGAGAACAAGTGGAAAAAGTGAGGGTTTTCTAAGTCAAAACCCGGGTATATCCCTTCAGGAACAACCCCCAGCCGTTGGATCTTCAGTCAAAGAAATGAACGACTTCGATTCGGGACTGAAATGCCCAATCTGGACCGAACACGGCCTGGCACACGCCCGTGTCCAGGGCCGTGTGCTTCATTCGCCGTCAAAATCGAATCACCTGGAACCTCACACGGGTATCGAACACGCCCGTGTTCGATCTGACACGCCCGTGTCCCACCAGACACGGCCGTGTAGCTGGCCGTGTACCCCATGATTTTCTCCCGTTTTCAACCCGAGCACTGCACGGGTTCTAGGACACGCCCGTGTCCTTGCCCGTGTCACCTTGACACGCCTGGGCTCCAGGCCGTGTACAGGGTCTCGACACTTCGCGGCTAAGTGTCGACACGGGTCGACACGCCCTGCGACACGCCCGTGTCGCAGGCCGTGTGCCATGTCTCGACACACTGTCGACACCAAAGTGTCGACTTCGCGGGACGAGTGTCGACACGGGTTGACACGCCCTGCGACACGCCCGTGTCGCAGGCCGTGTGCCGTGTCTCGACACAACGTCAAAGCACTGTGTCGACTTCGCGGCTAAGTGTCGACACGGGTCGACACGCCCTGCGACACGCCCGTGTCCCAGGCCGTGTGCCTGCAGCCAGAACTCAAATTGGCCCAAAATATTCCCCTTTGCTCCTTTGAGTTTCGGGGCGTTACAACTCTACCCCTCTTAAAAGAATTTCGCCCACGAAATTACATAAAGGGAAAAACATGTACAAAACTAAAATTTGTACCTGAGCGGAACAACTCCGGATATTCGTCAAGCATCGTCTGCTCTCGCTCCCAAGAGAGCTCCTCACGACCGCAATTGTCCCACCGGACTTTGACCATCCTGATCTCTTTATTGCGTAGCCGCTTGACCTCCGAGTCCTCAATCCGCACGGGCTTGACCTTTGTCGTTAGCCCACTATCCACCGGCACTTGATTGGCCGCGATCACTTGTGTAGGCTCTTGCACCGCCTTCCGAAGCACCGAAATATGGAATACATCATGTAAACCACTTAGCTCCACTGAAAGCTTCAGCCGATAGGCCGCTTCTCCTACTCGCTCCAGAACCTCGAACGGTCCAAGGTACCTCGGGCTTAGCTTTTTCAATCGCCGCACCCGCGAGACACCCTTGAACGGCTTGATCTTCAAGTATACATAATCGCCCACAGCGAACTCCACATTCCTGTGTTTGACATTATAGTACTTTGCTTGCCGGTCCTGAGCGATAAGCAACCTCTCCCGAATTGTCCTTACCAAAGAAGTAGCATCCTCCACTTCCGATCGCTTATACAACTTTGACTCGCCCGTTTCTAACCAAGACAACGGCGTGCGACATCTTCTACCATATAGGGCCTCGAAAGGCGCCATCTGAATACTTGCTTGGTAGCTGTTGTTGTATGCGAACTCCACCAAATAAAGGTGGTCCTCCCATTGCTTTCCAAAGTCCAAGACACACATGCGAAGCATGTCTTCCATGGTTCTATTGACCCTCTCGGTCTGCCCATCCGTTTGCGGATGGAAGGCTGTGCTAAACTTCAGTTTTGTTCCCAACATTTGCTGCACCAGCCTCCAATCATTGGACGTGAACCGCCCATCTCGGTCACTCACGATGCTGCGGGGCACACCATGAAGCCGCACTATGTTATCCACATAAAGCTTCGCCAGTTTCTCCACCGGATCATCCTTCCTATGCGGAATAAAATGCGACACCTTTGTTAATCGATCGACCACCACCCAAATGGCGTCGTTCCCTTTTTGCGACCTTGGCAAACCGTGCACAAAGTCCATAGAGATGTCGTCGAATTTCCACTCCGGAATAGGCAAGGACTTAAGAAATCCTCCCGGCTTTTGGCACTCCGCCTTCACTAAGGCGCAAGTTTGGCACTTTGCTACGTATAGCGCCACATCCTTTTTCAAACCCGGCCACCAAAACAGTTTCTTTACATCACGGTACATCTTCGTGCTCCCCGGGTGAATCGAGTACTTGGTATGGTGCGCCTCGTACAACAACTCCACCCGTAAATTGCCCACACTTGGGACGCACAAACGACCGTCTCTCCACAGCAATCCGTCCTCCACAATGAATTGGGAATTTGACCCATCCAGAGCCTCTATCATGAACTGCTTCATATGAGCATCCATATCCAAAGCCTGCCGAATCCGATCAGCCAGGTCATATTGGACTTCAGTCCAATTCAGCACTGCTTCAGCACTAGATTGTCTATCCACACAAACAATCTGCAACGCCTCCAGCTCCTGCACCAACCGCTCATCATGCACTGATAGCCAATTCGCTTGAGCTGGGGCTCGGCGACTCAACGCGTCCGCAACCGCATTCCCTTTGCCAGGCACGTAGTGGATCTTGAAAGTATAGTCCCCCAGGAACTCCATCCACCTACGCTGCCGCATATTCAGATCCTTCTGATCAATCAGGTACTTCAGGCTCTTGTGATCGGTGTAGATATCAATCTTCACACCGTACAGATAGTGTCTCCACAGCTTCAAGGCAAAAATCACGGCCGCTAACTCCAAGTCATGGACCGGATAATTCCTCTCGTGCACTTTTAGCTGTCTCGAGCCATAAGCTATCACGCTGCCGTGCTGCAATAGCACGCAACCCAAACCGCTGCCCGAAGCATCGCTATATATCTCGTAGCCTTCGGTTCCAACCGGCGAACTCAGCACAGGCGCCGTGGTCAACCGACACTTTAACTCCTCAAAAGCTCGCGCGCACTCCGGCGTCCAAACGAACTTATGATCCTTCCTCGTCAAAGTAGTGAGAGGTAACGCTAACCGCGAGAAGTTCTCTACGAAGCGCCTATAATAGCCGGCAAGCCCCAAAAAGCTCCGGACTTCTGCTACCGTAGCAAGCTCAGGCCACTCCCGTATCGCAACAATCTTCGCCGGATCCACAGCAATACCCTCTCCACTCACTATATGCCCGAGGAACGCCACTGAGGATAGCCAAAACTCGCACTTCGAGAACTTGGCATACAACTGGTTTCTCCTGAGTGTCTCCAACACCAAATGGAGATGCTTGAAGTGATCCTCCTCACTTTGCGAGTACACCAAAATATCGTCGATGAAGACGATCACGAAATGGTCTAGGTACTCCCTGAACGTCCTGTTCATCAAATCCATGAATACTGACGGCGCATTAGTCAGCCCAAACGGCATGACCGTAAACTCATAATGCCCGTATCTCGTACTAAACGCTGTCTTTGGGATATCACTCTCCCTTATCCGCAGCTGATAGTACCCAGACTTGAGATCTAACTTCGAGTACACCGTCGACCCGACTAACTGATCAAAGAGATCATCAATCCGGGGGATCGGGTACTTGTTCTTCTCAGTCAGCTTGTTTAGCTCCCGATAATCAATACACAACCTCAAGCTTCCGTCCTTCTTCTTAACAAAGAGGACCGGTGCGCTCCAAGGCGAAGAACTCGGGCGCACATACCCTTGCTCCAACAACTCTTGCAGTTGAACTTTCAGCTCCGCCATTTCCTTAGGCGCTAGCCGATACGGAGATCGTGACACAGGCTTTGCACCTGGCACTAGCTCGATAGTAAAATCTATCTCCCGTTGAGGCGGGGCTCCAGGAAGATCTGCGGGGAACACATCAGGGTATTCCGATACCACTGAAATACAATCCATCGCGGGCTTCGGCTTTGCAAGCTCCACTAGTGTAAAGAACAGTTCTACTCCGGCACGAACCGCCTTCACCACCTGAAGAGCAGACATCAACGTCTTGCTCGACCCCTTTAAGCCCATAAAAGTCGTCTCACGACTTGCTCCCAGCTTTACTTCCTTGCTACCGCAATCTATATGGGCCTGCTGCTCAGAGAGCCAGTCCATTCCAAATATGACGTCGAACTCCACCAACGGAAGTAAGGACGCCCGCAGGTCAAACTCCTGCTCTCCAATACGAGTCTTAACCTCGCAGATTCTATCCGCTCGCATCGAACACCCATTTGGCAACAACACATCCAACTTATCCTTCGCCATCGAAGAAGGGACTCCGATGCGTAATATAAATCCTTCGGACAAGAAGGAGTGTGAAGCTCCCGTATCAAAGAGTGCTCGTGCCGGATTTTCACAAATCAACACAAATCCTAAACAAGTAGTGGTAAGGTAACATGTGCATAACAAGCATATAAAGGAATTGACTTGCTATAAATTAAACCGTACCTGTCACCACGTCAGCTTGTTTAATGGCCTCCTGTTGGCCAAGATTGTAAACCCTTGGTTGGGCCGGAGCATAGTGGGATGCGGTCGACTCCACCGCCTTTCCCTTCTCTTCATAAGTGGCTCCCGGCCTCCTCTCGGACTTAGGACGTCCGCTCCAACAATCACGGGCGAAATGCCCCGTCTTGCCACAAGTAAAGCACGCGCCCGGGGTCCGACTCGTAGTCGCCCTAGAAGCACCAGAAGGAGCTGGACCCGAAGTCCTATGTTTCTTGAAAGCCCTCCGATAGCCGGACTTTGAGGTAGTCGGCACTTTAAACTCAGATTTTCGATCAACCAAGCCTTTCTTCGCTTGCACACTCTTCATGTCCTTCTCCAAGGACCGGGCAGTATTGACCAAGGTTAAGAAACCCTGCGTCATTGGCCCCGACAGTAGTAATCTCAGCTCATCCCTCAAGCCTTCATAAAAATGATTAGTCTTGCGCTCCTCATCCATGATGGTGGAGCTAGCATAACGACTCAACCGCGTAAACTCGTGGAGATATTCATCCACGCTCCTCTCACCCTGCACCAACTTCAGGAATTCATTCTCCATTGAGATCCTCTGAGTAGAAGGGAGGTATCTTGCTAAGAACAATTCCGAGAACTCTTCCATCGGAACGTCTATCAGTTGTCTACCTCGCAGATGATGCAGCTCCAAACCTTCCCACCACATCCTCGCTTCACCGTCCAGCAGGAACATAGCGATGGTGGTCATTTGCCACTCCTCCGTCTCCGTCGCTGTCATGACTCTCTTCACCCTGGAGAGCCAGTCTTCAGCCTGAGATGGGGTTCCCAACCCCGAAAATAACGGAGGGTTAAAGCTCATTACATGCTTCAACTGCCTCTCAGTCGCCCTCCTTGGCACTATTGGTTCTACAACCACTTGCTCCGTCCTCCTCGGCTCAGCCTCTTGAAGAGGTACTTGCTCCATCACAGGAGCGGGCTGCTGCGCTTGCCTCCCAGGCTGCGCATTTATCACGGCCAACACCGCTTCAGCCACCAGTCGAATATTCTCAGCCGATAGAGGTGTTGCAGGAGCAACATCCGGTGCACTACTTGCCTCAGAAACTCGGCGTTCTGACGGCCCAACACCACTTCGGGTCACCTATAGTGGTACAAAACACCGTTAAGCGACCAAATAAATTGCAAACAGCAATTATAGGAACACGCAGGTTCCTCAAACACGAGTATTTTCATTCCTAAGTGGACATTCATGGGTTCTTTGTACTGTTATAACGATGACGCACACAATGTGCTCACCACCCCTTAAAAAGAATTCGCCCACGAATTCAGTTCAAGCCCGACCGAAACCAGTAGTCTGATACCAAATTGTAACACCCCCTATCCGTCGCATAGCATATAGCCGTAGGTCCGGCCGGGGCCCGACGCCATATACCACGGACAGACCGGGTGGTTACTTATGGAAATCATCCAACCAATCTCAACGTCCTACACAGAGCATTCTAGCGGAAGCAGTTTATAAAAGTTGTAAAACAAGAACCCAGCAACAAGCATGAATGTCCACTAACAAGATAATAGGAATGTTATTACAAAATACCCAAAATTCGGCCTTAAGGCCTTACAGAACGTTCCACTTGTTTAACACATGATTTACAAACCTCGGCACGCAGGCCGGCCATACATGAATAAAACATAAAACATTTCCACTTGGGCCCTCGAGGGCCAGCTTCGCAAAAAGGGCTTTAGCCCGCTATTGACCGCTTGGTCCAGCTGCACCTGCAAGCAAACAAACCACCGCACGGTGGCAAACAAGGCAACGGTCAGCAATGCTGACCAAATTATAACGATCCCGCCCCCAACTCGGGGCGGCGATGCTCCTTCCCTGCATTTCATTAGCATAAGCGAGCAATTTATAACCATAGCCATTTCATCACAGGCGCTGGCTCGCACGGCCACACACCCCGTGCACTCAGGGCACATTCTCGGTGAACCGGTCGATGTCACGTCAATTAAAGCCATTAACATTCCGGATTCACCACCGCCACTTAGACGGCCAATGCTATGAGCAATTCGTCTTCATGGTATTGGTCACGTCAATTTAAGCCATTGACCACCGAAGACTCACATCTATGCCAACGGCGAGTGCCATGTAACTTTAGGTCTCTCTAACCCGAACGACATAAAGCGGGTACGGCTCCATCTAACCCGTGCTCACATCGCAACGGCAATTTAAGCCATTTGCGCGGGTCAAACTTTCACCGAGTCCCATTCTACCGCAAGACACATAACCCCGTTATGTTCATGTTGGCTCTCAGGCCACCAAGTTGGCAAGACCTCGTGTCCGCCCAGTTTTCCGGGTGCACCTTTGGGTTAGTCCCCAAGGCTCCCTGCTGCAATCTACCGCGTAGAAAACCCGAAAAACACCCAATAGCACGGAGTCTTCTCCGGCCTTATGCAATGCAACATCACCGATCCGAACTAACATGTCCGGGTAGGCTTCAACCAAAATGCCTATGTCCGTTCTCGCATACGGACTCTAAACAACGGGGACTTCACATATCTACCCGAAGGAACGCCTCCAACTCTCCGCAAACTCGCGAGAGCGGGCTTCCTATGCTAAGAAAAGAGAGCTATTCATGCTCAAGATGAGGATCGTTACCCTTGCGGTCCTCTTTGGCGCCATCGAAAAGTAATCGGATGGAAATCACCGCACTTGCGTTGCCTCCGTGGATCCGGAGTCGGCTTGCGATTCGGAGCTCCGAAGCTCCTCCAATGGCGGATCTAGCTCCTCTTCTTCTTGCCTTAGCTCTTATTTCTCCAAGGGTTTGGAGAGAGAACAAGTGGAAAAAGTGAGGGTTTTCTAAGTCAAAACCCGGGTATATCCCTTCAGGAACAACCCCCAGCCGTTGGATCTTTAGTCAAAGAAATGAACGGCTTCGATTCGGGACTGAAATGCCCAATCTGGACCGAACACGGCCTGACACACGCCCGTGTCCAGGGCCGTGTGCTTCATTCGCCGTCAAAATCGAATCACCTGGAACCTCACACGGGTATCGAACATGCCCGTATTCGATCTGACACGCCCGTGTCCCACCAGACACGGCCGTGTAGCTGGCCGTGTACCCCATGATTTTCTCCCGTTTTCAACCCGAGCACTGCACGGGTTCTAGGACACGCCCGTGTCCTTGCCCGTGTCACCTTGACACGCCTGGGCTCCAGGCCGTGTACAGGGTCTCGACACTTCGCGGCTAAGTGTCGACACGGGTCGACACGCCCTGCGACATGCCCGTGTCGCAGGCCGTGTGCCATGTCTCGATACACTATCGACACCAAAGTGTCGACTTCGCGGGACGAGTGTCGACACGGGTTGACACGCCCTGCGACACGCCCGTGTCGCAGGCCGTGTGCCGTGTCTCGACACAACGTCAAAGCACTGTGTCGACTTCGCGGCTAAGTGTCGACACGGGTCGACACGCCCTGCGACACGCCCGTGTCCCAGGCCGTGTGCCTGCAGCCAGAACTCAAATTGGCCCAAAATATTCCCCTTTGCTCCTTTGAGTTTCGGGGCGTTACAAAAATGCCACTGACGATAGCCAAAACTCGCACTTCGAGAACTTGGCATAAAGCTGATTTTGCCTCAACGTGTTCAACACCAACCGCAAGTGAATCTCATGCTCGGCTTTGGACTGTGAGTACACCAGGATATCATCAATAAACACTATCACAAACAGATCCAGGTACTCACGAAAAATACGGTGCATCAGATCCATAAACACCGAGGGCGCATTACACAATCCAAAGGGCATGACTGTGAACTCATAGTGCCCATAACGCGTTCCAAATGCGGTTTTGGGAATGTCACCTTCCCGAATTCTTAACTGGTAATAACCAGACTTCAGGTCCAACTTCGAATAGACGGTAGATCCCACCAGCTGATCAAATAATTCATCAATCCGCGGTATAGGATACTTATTCTTCTCGGTCAGCTTATTCAATTCACGGTAATCGATACACAACCGTAACCCACCATCTTTCTTCTTTACAAAAAGCACAGGCGCGCTCCAAGGTGACATACTTGGGCGGATATAACCTTGCTCTAGCATTTCTTGTAGTTGAACCTTCAACTCAGCCATCTCTTTAGGCGCAACGCGATATGGCGAGCGGGCCACAGGTTTCGCGCCTGGCACCAACTCAATTGTGAAGTCAATCTCCCGCTGGGGTTGTAGCCCAGAGAGATCCGTGGGAAACACATCTGTAAATTCTGCCACAATCGGAACCTCGCACAAAGTGGCCTTAGACTCCACAGCCTGAATTAGTGCAAAGTAACACTCCGCACCCTTCCGAACAACTTTGACTACCTGGAGTGCAGACATCAACGTCCCGCTCACTCCTCGCATACCCGCAAACTTGGTCTTCTGTTCGGTATTCTGGCCCAACGTGATTTCTTTGGATTGGCAATCAATCATCGCATGCTGCTCCGCAAGCCAATCCATCCCAAAAATCACATCGAATTCCGATATTGGCAAAACAAATGCAGTTAAACAAAAATCCTGACTTCCGAACTGAACCGCCACATCGCAAGCTTGATCCGCAAGCATCCAACAGCCATTCGGCAACACCACTCTGACGCTATCTGTCTTTGCACGACTGGGTATTCCAAGCCGCATAAGAAACTCGCTAGACAGAAAAGAATGCGATGCACCTGTATCAAACAGTGCTCGCGCCAGCGTGTCCCGAATCATCACAAAGCCTATGACAAACATGTCACACACACACAAACCGCAAACATGGGGTACTAAACAAAGCATTCAAACAATAGCATAAGCAAAACTAAACTCATACCTATGACCACGTCACTCTGCTTGATGGCCTCTTGCAGGCCAAGATTGTAGACCCGGGGTTGCGCCTGCGAGGCAGAGGAATCCACCACCGCCTTTCCTTTCTCCGCATAAGATGCTCCCGCCTTCTTTTCACTCTTTGGCGGCATCCGACAATCTCGCGCAATATGCCCCATCCGGCCACAATTGAAGCAGATACGAGTGTCTGGCTTGGAGGTCGCCCCTGATGTTGCTCCCGTTGCAACGGATGAAGGAGCTTGTCCACTAGGCTTGGACTTCTTACCCCATCTCTTCTTATAAAATGGTTTTCCTGATCGGGGCGCCTTCCACTCCGGTTGCGTCACAGCCAAAGCTCTCTTCCCTTGCACCCTTTTTATATCATTTTCCAACGCGGTCGCGGTGTTAACCAGCGCTTGGAAACCTTGGTTCACAGAACTGGACACAAGGAACCTCAGTTCGTCCCTCAGTCCTTCATAGAACCGATTAGTCTTCCTCTGCTCATCAGCAAAAATAGAACCCACATACCGCCCTAAGCGAGTAAATTCATGCAGGTACGCGTCAACACTGCCATCACCTTGAGTCAACCGTTGGAATTCATTTTTCATGGCTATCCGCTGAGCCGCAGGAAGGTGCTTCGCGAGGAAGAGCCGGGAGAATTCTTCCATCGATACTTGGGTTAACGGACGACCCGCCAAGTGATGTACCTCCATCTCATCCCACCATAATCGAGCTTCTCCTTCAAGCAAGAAGGTGGCTAAAGTAACTTTCTGATGCTCCGCCGTTCCTATCGCCGTCATCACTCGCTTGACGCGCGATAGCCAATCCTCAGCCTGCGTCGGGGTTCCCGCTTCCGAGAACGTAGGCGGATGGAAACTCATAAACCGCGTTAGCTGCTTCTCAGCCGCTCGAGGGGCCATAACCACGACAGGTTCAGGCCTCGCCGCCACCTGTTCTGGCCTCACAGCCGCTTGCTCCTGCCTAAGGGGCTGACCTTGGATCATGGTAAATACGGCCTCCGCAACTAAACGCACATGTTCTGCAGACGGTGGAGGTGTAGGCACCGCGGCTGGTGCCGTACTTTCATCAGAACGCTGGGACTCAGACGGCCCAGCTCCACTTCGTGTCACCTAAAGGTGGACAAGACACACACATTAGCGGTCGTACCCAAGCAAGCAACACAAAAGAAGAACACGCAGGTTCCTCAAACACACAAATATGCAGCTCAATTGGTGATGAGAGTTGAAAGAACTCCATAGTTAAGAGTGCTCGGGCTGGAGTAGTACTGGGATGGGTGACCTCCTGGGAAGTCCCTGTAGTGCGCGCTTGACTATCGAGTTTACCTCATGAAAGGGAGGCTGTGGCCACCAACAACCCGCCTGTGGATGGAGAGGGGTTGGGGTGCTTGGGCTGCAGCCCGGTAGCGTCGCCTAGAGCGGAGCCGTGACGCTGTCACGTTGGATCGGCTAGGGGCCTTACAATAAAAAGTGCACTTTTTATTGTACCGTCCGTGGGCCGCATCCCACTAGGCCTCCGGGACGTTACAATAAAAAGTGCACTTTTTATTGTAAGGCCCCTAGCCGATCCAACGTGACAGCGTCACGGCTCCGCTCTAGGCGACGCTACCGGGCTGCAGCCCAAGCACCCCAACCCCTCTCCATCCACAGGCGGGTTGTTGGTGGCCACAGCCTCCCTTTCATGAGCTAAACTCGATAGTCAAGCCCGCACTACGGGGACTTCCCAGGAGGTCACCCATCCCAGTACTACTCCAGCCCGAGCACGCTTAACTATGGAGTTCTTTCAACTCTCATCACCAATTGAGCTGCTCAATTGGTGATGAGAGTTGAAAGAACTCCATAGTTAAGCGTGCTCGGGCTGGAGTAGTACTGGGATGGGTGACCTCCTGGGAAGTCCCCGTAGTGCGGGCTTGACTATCGAGTTTACCTCATGAAAGGGAGGCTGTGGCCACCAACAACCCGCCTGTGGATGGAGAGGGGTTGGGGTGCTTGGGCTGCAGCCCGGTAGCGTCGCCTAGAGCGGAGCCGTGACGCTGTCACGTTGGATCGGCTAGGGGCCTTACAATAAAAAGTGCACTTTTTATTGTAACATCCGTGGGCCGCAACCCACTAGGCCTCCGGGACGTTACAAGAAAGCTCAATTGGTGATGAGAGTTGAAAGAACTCCATAGTTAAGCGTGCTCGGGCTGGAGTAGTACTGGGATGGGTGACCTCCTGGGAAGTCCCTGTAGTGCGGGCTTGACTATCGAGTTTACCTCATGAAAGGGAGGCTGTGGCCACCAACAACCCGCCTGTGGATGGAGAGGGGTTGGGGTGCTTGGGCTGCAGCCCGGTAGCGTCGCCTAGAGCGGAGCCGTGACGCTGTCACGTTGGATCGGCTAGGGGCCTTACAATAAAAAGTGCACTTTTTATTGTAACATCCCGGAGGCCTAGTGGGCTGCAGCTCAATTGGTGATGAGAGTTGAAAGAACTCGATAGTTAAGCGTGCTCGGGCTGGAGTAGTACTGGGATGGGTGACCTCCTGGGAAGTCCCCGTAGTGCGGGCTTGACTATCGAGTTTACCTCATCAAAGGGAGGCTGTGGCCACCAACAACCCGCCTGTGGATGGAGAGGGGTTGGGGTGCTTGGGCTGCAGCCCGGTAGCGTCGCCTAGAGCGGAGCCGTGATGCTGTCACGTTGGATCGGCTAGGGGCATTACAGTACCAATCGCAATTCATCACGCAGTCCCTCATAAAATCTGTAACACCCACAGAGTTCATTTGGGTTTCAGGTTGGGTGACACGGCTTGGGACACGGGAGTGTCCCAGGGCGTGTCGTGCTTGGATTCAGGAGTTGGGTGCCTGGTCGACGATATTGGTTCGACGAAAGGAACACGCCAGGTGACACGGGCGTGTCCGTGGGCGTGTCCCCCTGGTCGACGAACTGCGCTTGACGATTATCGAGTATGGGGTACACGGCCTGTGACACGGGCATGTCACAGGGCGTATCCTGCTACACTTTTCTCTCGAGTAGGTGGAAAAGCACTCGAGTAAAGGGGGGGGGGGGGTGACACGGGGGTGTCATCCCTGTGACACGGGCGTGTTTTATCTGGGTACTCGAGTAGTTGGTTTTCTCTCGAGTAAGTCCTCTCGAGTAGGTCTCGAGTGGGTTACACGCCACGTGTTACGGGCGTGACTCGGCTTACACGGGCGTGACATGGGCGTGTCATCTTGTTGTAGATAAGTCAGAATGAGTCGGTTCGTGTACCGCTTAAGGTACAGGCCCTGTGACACGGGCGTGTCACAGGGCGTGTCGGGGCCGAAAGATGCTTTTTCAGAGATTTTGTGGCCATTCATTTCCCTATCCTGAATCCAAGGGTTGGGCTCTGTCCAGGTGCGTATATGGCCGAGAGCTGAGAGAAATTCCCCTTTATCTTCATCTTCTTCTTCTCCATTTCATTTCAAGAGAGAAAGATAAAGGGAGAGCAAGGGAAGGAAAAGGAGAAAGAAAGCTAGCTGTTGGAGGAGCTGCGGAGTGCGGATTGAAGATCCGAGTACGGATTCGTGAAGGCAAAGCTGAGGAGGTGACTTCCATCCTGCTACTTCATGGCGCCGAAGTGATCTTCAAGGGTAACGATCTCCTTCTTGGACATCAAAGTCCCTTCTTTATGCATGTGCATGGAATCCTCCACCAAGAGGTGGATTTCGGAAGCGATTCCTTGGTTGAGTCTGCATCTAGAGCCAAAAGTGTGGAGTACGACATAGGCATGCTGTGTGAAGCCCATCTGGATGGGTAGTCTGGATTGGTGATGATCATGGGTAAACCGGAGAAGACTCTGTGGATTTGATTATATGAAAAGTTTATGTGTTGTGGAATGAATGTTTGCTTGGATGTGTATTATGGCTGTAAGGAGGCTTTGCATAAGCTCATGTTGAGCGATCAATGGGTAGCATTGCTGGGGGGAATGAGGGATGAACCTAGCTTGTTACACCACATGGTGTGGGTTGGTCCGTATTAGTGAGGATCGATGGGTGGAAATGTTTGGGGAAAGTGTGAAGGACCCTACGTGCTGCACCACAGTTGTGGGTCGATCGGAAATAGGTGAGGGGTTGATGGGTGGTACTGCCAGGGGAGCCTCGATAGACCTGGATGCCACACCACATGGTGTGGGTCGATCTGCTCTAGTTGTTTATGAATGCTGCGAGATACTACCTCTGAGTGGTATGGATGTGATGTCGCCAATAGTGAGATTGGTGGACTAGGATTGAACCGCCCAACCAACAAGTGAAGAGCCTCGATCAGCGGTGTATGACTGGTATATCCGGTACAGCAATAAGGTGCCCTGAGTGCACGAAGCGTCTGGTGGATACCGGCGTTTGTGATATGAATGTGATTGGTAGATTTGCTAGATTGATAAAGATTATGATGATGGCAATGCATACAGGGAAGGAACCACTGCCCTGGGTAAGGGGTAGGGTCGTTATAAGTGGTCAGCTAATGCTGACCGTTACTTTGTTTCCTGTTTGGTTTGGATGGCTAATTGCATGTGTTGCTGCTTGAATTGAAATGAGCGGAATGGAAGGATTGCTGCTAAAGGACCTTGAAGGCCGTGCGAATCGTGGTTGGATTTCATGTGTGGCCGGCCTGCGTGCCGATGTACGAAAATATATTTGTGCAAAGAGAAATCTGTAAGGCCTTAAGGCCAGTGTGTGTGAGTTGTATACATTCCTAGTTTGGATATATAAATGTGGAGTTTATATAGAAGTGGACATTCTCTGAGTTGAGTTCATGTTAACGTAAAATGCTGCGCTAGAATGGATTGAGTTAGGATGCGAGTATATTTTGATTTCCACAAGTAATTCCACCGCTTGTCTGTGACATATGGCGTGGGGCCCCAGCCGGACCCACCGTTATATGCCATGTGACGAGTGGGGGCGTTACAAAGTGGTACCAGAGCCAGGTTTAGATTGTTTGGGAGGAGAGAACATAATGGAACTCACGAATGTCCACTAGGAATGTATTTCATGCACATGAAGTGCGTGCATGTGTAGTCAATGTATAATTACCATTATGATATGGATGCGTAATGGTGTTTTGTACATTGTTAGGTGGCGAGGAGTGGTGCTGGGCAGTCGGAGCCCCAATGATTTGATGAGAGTGCAGCACCAGTTGAAGCACCTACGCCTCCTTCGACGGAGACCATACGGGTGGTGACGGAAATGGTGCTTGCCTTGTTAGCACAACCTACTGGGCAGGTAAGGCCGGTAGGGGTGCCAGTATGACCTAGTGTAAGGCAAGAGTGCGCTGAAGTTGTGGTGAATGAGCAAGAAGCGGAGGAGCAGTTGAAATGGTTTATGGAGTTTCACACGTTTGTAAATACGGCCCGTGCATTGGAAACGGATTTGAAACGGTTGCATGATAAAAAGAAATTGGTAATAGGAAAATCCAAATGCAACGTTCCGCAATCGGAACAGTCGGAGTTTAGACGACGAGATAAGAAAAGATTTAGGTCTACCAGAGCAACTCTGAGACAAGGACGTATAGAGACACTGTTGGGTACATTGGTCAAATGTACCTGATTTGAAGAAGCCTCACCCAACTCAATGATATACATCATAATGTATTTGATGTATGTTGAGTTTACTTGTGCAGGTTATGTAATCACTGGACTGAAGCAAAAAGTTTCTAAGTCCATGTGTCGACACCCAGAGGGAAAGTGTCGACACTTAAGAAGGCTTGTGTCGACACCCAGACAAGCAGTGTCGACACTTGGAGTCATTGTGTCGACACCTGGGATGCAGAGTCGACACCAGACAGAAAGTATCGACACTTGGAGCTGTGTCGACACTCAATGAAGAAAAGTGCAGACAGAGAGTGTCGACACAAGGAGCTGTGTCGATACCCAGTGAAGCTGAGTCTACACCAGAAAGTGTCGACACTTGGAGCTGTGTCGACACTCAGCAAAAGTCTGCAGAGACTAAGTACAAGTGTCGACACTCAACACAATGTGTCGACACTATGCAGAAGAGTCAGCACTTGAAGTAAGTGTCGACACCCAGCACAATGTGTCGACACTCAACAGAAGAGTCAGCATTTGAAGTATGTGTCGACACCCAGAACAATGTGTCGACACACAGCTGAAGACTCAACATTTGAAGAAAGTGTTGACACAAGGAGCTGTGTAGACACTTAGCAAAGAACAGAATTATCTCCAAAATATTCTAAGTACAAGTGTCCACACTAAAGGAATGTGTCGACACTCAGCTGAAGTCTCAACAGAAGAATCAAGTGTCGACACAAAGAGCTGTGTCGACACTCAGCAAGTATCAACATAGAAGACTATGTGTAGACACCAAGAAGCAGTGTCGACACTTAACAGATTCAACACAAGAAGATGTGTCGACACAAAGGAGATGTGTCGACACTCAGAAGAATTCAGCTAAAGATAGAAGATCAAGTACTTGTGTCGACACTCAATTTCAGTGTCGACACCTGAAGAAGAATCTGTGTCGAGACATACAAGGAGTTGTGTCGACACCTTGTAGACTTGTGTCGACACTTACACAGCATGTGTCGACACTTGGACTATAAGTGTCGACACTTAAAGACAGAAAGTCTCGACACTATCAGACAGTTAGAGATTTTCAAGAAATGACTAGATGACATGACAGCTGCCGTTCCAGCCGGTCTACAGCACCTGTCAGAGATGTCAGAAGACAGTTATGAACCGGATCAGCCGGTTACCATGAAGAAGGCCTATAAATAGGCACATACAGTCTACAGAAACTGTTGTTGATGATTAACAAGTGAATCACATAGTTGAAGAACAAGTCATCAAAGTGGTACACAGAGTATCAAATCAAGAAGATCTTGCAGTCCAAGTGTAGATATAAGAAGTTGGAGAGAGAGGGCTCCATCCAAGAAATCTGCCTCTGGAACTAGGCTGAGAAGAAGGATTCAGATACATTCTGGATCTTAAGTGGCAGAGGTCAAGGAACTACTGCAGGAGGATTCAGTCTTATTCAGTTCTACTCAAGAAGCTTTGAAGAAAGCTAAGTCAGATTGAATCCAGCTGAGTTCTTCCAAGAACTCATCAAGAATTCTCAACTCCCCTCTTTTATTTCTGAGTTGTTGAGTTAATATTTGTAATACATTTTTAACTTGTAGGATCCTTTGGATCTGAGTGAATTGTAAGCATGTATTTATAAAGGATGAGGGTAGGGCTTGAGGGCCTGAGTGTAGGAGATTGTTATCTCTGAGTGTAGGCCTAGAGTGGCTGAGTGTAGGCCTTGATTGGCTGAGTGTAGGCTTTGGGATAAAGCTGAGTTGTAAGGCTTTGGGCCTGAGGTGTAGGAACCAATTTGGGTTCTGAGACAGTGGAGGAGTTTGGCCGAATCTAGTACACTGCTAGATAGGCGAAGGGGGAAAGTGGATGTACCCAAAGATTGGGGAACCACTATAAAACCTTGTGTATGCTGTGCTGTGATTGTGCTGTGACTGTGTATGCTGTGTTATTGCTGTGCAAAAGTAAAGTAGATTTTGTGATAGAACTGTTTGCTGCCATTAAAGTGTAAAAAGGATTAGGTCACCTATTCACCCCCCCTCTAGGTGTTTTAGGTACCATATCTTTCAAGTGGTATCAGAGCCAGGTTGCTCAAAAAAGGACTAACAGTCTGAGGAGATCCTGTTTGGCAGATTCAGTGTAAGGCAAAACACAGATTCAAGATATTCAAGAAAATCAAGAAACATGGGTTCCTCTGAGAATCACAAGGAATTGGGTTCCATGAAATTGCCCATATGCAGGAAAGAGATCTTTGGGATCTGAAAGGAAAGGGTAAGGCTATTTATGGAGGCCTCAGACCCTAGAATCTACATCACAGTAAAGGAAGGGCCCTATGTGCCCATGAAGATTTCAGTCCTAGATGCAAATCAGAGAACTCCAAAGGATTTCTCTGAGATGACTAAGGATGAGATTGTCCTAGCCACCATGGACAGGAGGGCACAAAACATTATAGTGAGTGGCATAGATGATGCAACATTTCAGAATCTTATACACTGTAAGACAGCCAAAGAAATGTGGGACACTCTTATAGTGTATATGGAAGGATCTGAAGAAGTAAGACAAGATAGAAAATCCTTGCTAAATCAGGAGTATGAGAGTTTTAGACAAGGTAAAGGTGATAGCATAACTGAGTGCTACAAGAAGTTCTACAGAATAGTTAATGAACTCATGTCTTATGGAAGAGAGTTCAGTAACTATGAACTAAATGACAAGTTCCTAAGGTCCCTAACCAAAGATTGGGACACAAAGATCTGTGCCATTAGAGAAATGGCTAAGTTGGGGGAAATTCCTCCTCCTACACTGTTTGGCAAGTTGTTGTCATATGAGATGCAGTTGACAGTGAGAAAAGAGGAGGAGAAATCAACAAGGACTGAGCACAAGGAAAGATCAGTTGCTTTCAAGACAGATGTCCCCAGGAAGTGCAGGAATAAATCACCAACTCCACCTCCAAAGATTGCTGAATCAGATTCAGATGAAACAGTCAGCACCAAGTCAAAAGGCAGTGAAAGTGATGAAGACTTTGCTGCTTTCACTAGACACTTTCAGAAGTTTTTGAAAAAGAAACAGTGGAGGTCAAGGCCTTCTACATCACATGGAAAGGAAGACTCTTATCAGAAAAAGAGGTCTTCAAAGAATGACAAGAAAAGGACAAAATCTAGCAAGGCAACTAGTTCAAAGATAGTGTGCTATTGCTGCAATAGACAGGTCCATGTTATTGCAGACTGTCCTGAAAAGAGGAAAGAATCTGGTGACAGGAAAAAGACTCATTTCAAAGGAAAGAAAGAGAAGTCTTTTGTAGCCAAGAAAGAGAAGACTCTATCAGATATTTCTTCTTCAGAATCTAAGTCTGATGCTGAAGCCTACATAGGGCTGTTTGCTGAAGAAGAAGAGGAAGAATTCATGCAGATCATGGAGTCTATTTATGAACAAGAAGACAGTCAATGCCAAGGGCTAATGGCTTTGACAGAGAGTGCCAAAATCCTGGAGCAGCCAGGACCCAGTAAGGTACAAGGTTCAAGTTCAAGTTCAGTTTCTTGTTCTAGTTCAGATTCAGATTCTTCTTCATCAAGTGATGAGAATGTATCTGAGTCTGAGGATGATATTCATCAGCTTATAGATGAATATAAAGTGCTGTTGCAAGCTTACAAGAAAAGCAAGACCCTTAACAAAAGTCAGGCATTGGAAATTGCTGATCTAAAAGCTGCTATAACAGATTTTGAGAAGTCTTTTGATCAAAAACTGAATGAGATAGCCAGGTTGAAGCACATAACAGTGATTCAAATGGGTACTATATCATTTAAAAATGATCAAATCAAGAGTCTGGAGATCAATCTTCAGAAAGAGAGAGAGCTTGTTGCTAGGTTTTCTAAACCTAAGTCAGTGCTACCTCTAATTGATGAATTTGTTCATCATAAAGGCAAGGCTGGACTGGGCTTTATTAGACCTGCAGGGACTGAGCAGTCCAAGTATAAGTCCAAGGGCAAAGCCCCAACATTCAACAAGCCTGCTGTAGATAAGACAGCCAAGGCTTTACCTAAGCAAAGGTACAACAAGTTTGAATGTTGGTGCTGTGGCAAAGTTGGCCATTTTGCAGTGGACTGTTGGCACAATGCTAGTGCCAAAGTGAGTTCCAAACTACCTGTTGGAAAGCCAGTAGGTAGCTTTGTCAGATTGCAGACTAACATGTACCAAGGACCCAAGAATTCTTTGGGTTCTAAGGTTCATTAATCTGTTTTGCAGGTGAGTCCAAGTGGCCATACCCCAACATGGTACTTGGACAGTGGATGTTCCAGACATATGACTGGAACAAGGGGACTACTAAAGGACTACATACCAATAAAAGATGGTCCAAAGATAACCTTTGGTGGTTCTGAAAAAGGAATCATCAAAGGATTTGATAACATTTCTACAAACTTAGTTACCATTACTCAAGTGGCTTATGTTAAAGGGTTGAAACACAACCTAATAAGTATAAGTCAATTAAGTGATGTAGGGTATGACATCTCATTTGTTAAAAATGGTTGTCATATCAAGAGGTCAAGTGATCAAGAGATCATTTTGACAGGTTATAGGAAGAGGAATGTCTACTGCCTAGACATTATGGTTGAGAACAATGGTTCTCCAGTTTGTCTTGTAGCTGATGAGACAGTCTCTCATTGTGTCAAATGGCACAAGAGGCTTGCCCATCTTAACTACAAAACTATTAGCAAACTCTTTAGCAAAGAGTTAGTGAGGAATGGTCCTCAAGTTAAGTGTGTTAAAGATGATATTTGCTCAGCTTGTCAAAAGGGCAAGCAGACTAAATCCACCTTTAGAAGCATAGAAAACAAAGATGCTGTGAGGTGTTTATACCTCTTGCATATGGATCTCTTTGGTCCAATGCCAGTTCACAGCTTAGGTAGGAAGGTCTATACCTTTGTAGTTGTAGATGACTACTCAAGGTTTTCCTGGGTGTTCTTCTTAAGACAGAAATCTGAAACACCTAGTGTCTTCTATAGCTTTGTCAAGCAAATTCAGAATGAACTAAATAGTACAGTGGTCAAAATTAGAAGTGACCATGGTACTGAATTTCAGTCTGATAGCATGACAAAACTGTGTGAAGACTTTGGAATATTTCAAGAATTCTCTTCACCTAGAACACCTCAGCAAAATGGCATTGCTGAGAGGAAGAATAGAACCTTGATAGAGGCTGGTAGGACCCTACTAAGTGATACATCACTGCCAGATTATTTCTGGGCTGAAGCAGTTAATACTGCATGCCATGTTATAAATAGGGCTACCATCACTAAAAGGCTAAACAAGACCCCCTATGAAGTTGTGAAAGGCAGGAAACCAAACCTATCATATTTTAGGATCTTTGGTTGCAAATGCTTCATACTTAACAATGGAAAGTCTTACTTAACTAAGTTTGCTGCCAAGTCCCAAGAGGGAATTTTTGTTGGGTACAGCAATAACAGTAAGGCTTATAGAGTCTACAACTTGACTACACAAGTTGTAAAAGAGTCTGTGCATGTAGTTTTTGATGAGACTAAACTTATTAATAATGAGTTGTCTAGCAGTGTATGCAGCCCCACAGGTTTAACAAAGAAAATGGACAAGCTAACTATAGAAGAAGTGCCTGCTGCAAGACAGCAAGTAGAAGACAGTAGCTGTTGTCCAGGGGGAGAACTACATGTGCCAATTGCTGAAGAAATCCAAGGTATACAACATGATGGAAATGCTGAAGAGGTTCAACCAGAAGTTAGGATGCCTCCAGCCCACAGGCATCTTAGAGATCATCCAGTAGAGCTGATTATTGGAGATCAAAGACAAGGAGTTCAAACCAGGAGTAGAAACATGAATGCAGCAATCTACTCCAGCTTTCTGTCACAAGTTGAACCTAAGAAGTTTGAAGAAGCAATACAAGATCCACAATGGACTGAAGCAATGCAAGAAGAGCTTAATCAGTTCAAGAGGTGCAAGGTCTGGGAATTAGTTCCTAAACCTAAAGACCACAATGTAATAGGAACTAAGTGGATCTACAGGAATAAGATGGATGAACAAGGGGTCATCATTAAGAATAAGGCAAGACTGGTTGCTAAAGGATATAGGCAAGAAGAAGGTATTGATTTTGATCAAACCTTTGCTCCAGTAGCCAGACTGGAAGCCATAAGGATGTTCTTGGCCTATGCAACCTATCAAGGATTCAAGGTTTACCAAATGGATGTCAAGTCAGCATTCCTAAATGGTAATCTTAAAGAAGAAGTCTATGTGGAGCAGCCTTCAGGTTTTGTTGATCCAACTCTACCTCATCATGTCTATAGACTTAGGAAAGCTTTATATGGGTTAAAGCAAGCCCCTAGGGCTTGGTATGAAACCCTATCTAGTTTCCTCATTGAGAACAAGTTCTCAAGGGGGAAAATAGATAAGACTCTATTCCTTAGGGAATCTAGAGGCAAAGTTATACTAGTCCAAATATATGTAGATGACATTATATTTGGGTCTACTGAAAGCAGCCTTTGCAAAAAGTTTGCAAAACTTATGCAAGGTCAGTTTGAGATGAGTAGTATGGGAGAGCTGAAGTTTTTCTTGGGTCTCCAAGTTAAACAGACTGAGAGTGGTTTGTCCATTTGTTAGTCAAAGTTCACCCTAGAACTCATAAGGAAGTATGGTATGGATTCATCCAGTACCATGAAGACTCCTATGGGGTCAAGTATGTCTCTTAGCAAGGATGATGCAGGGAAACCTGTAGATGAAACCTTATATAGAGGGATAGTTGGCTCCCTATTATACTTGACTGCTAGTAGACCTGACATCATGTATGCTACATGTGTTTGTGCCAGGTATCAAGCCTGCCCTAAAGAGTCTCATTTGACAGCAGTCAAAAGAATATTGAGATATCTAAAGGGCACTCCCTATCTAGGCCTCTGGTACCCTAGGAATGGAGATTTTGATCTAACAGGTTATTCAGATGCAGACTTTGCAGGATGCAAAGAAGATAGAAAAAGCACTACTGGAACCTGTCAATTCCTAGGTGGGAGACTAATTTCATGGAATAGCAAAAAGCAAACCAGTGTTGCTATCTCCACAGCAGAGTCAGAGTATGTAGCTGCAGGAAGTTACTGTGCTCAACTTCTGTGGATACAACATCAGCTAGAGGACTATGGATTTCAGGTAAGTAGAACTCCACTTTTCTGTGATTCTACAAGTGCTATTTCAATAGCTAATAACCCTGTATCACATAGTAGAACTAAACATATTGAAATTAAATATCATTTTCTTAGGGAGCATGTAGAAAGAGAAGATATTTTACTTGAATATGTTAAAACTGATAATCAAATAGCTGATATGTTTACTAAGCCCCTAGAAGAAGCTAAGTTCAATAGATTCAAAATTGAACTAGGAATGTTAAACTTAGAGTAAGTTTACAGAATTAAAATTGGCTAAGTAAAAATGTGTCGACACATAGACAAGTCTATGTCGACACAGAATAGTGGTGTCGACACTTCAGGAAAAAGGTGTCGACACATCCAGGATGTTGGTGTCGACACTTCAGAATGTTAGTGTCGACACATGACAAGTAGGTGTCGACACATCCAATATGGTGTCGACACTTATGTTTTACTCAGAATTTTCTAAGTAAAGTCTCGACAATGTGTCGAGTTATGTTGTGTCGACACATCATCAAGTGTCGACACATAAAATCTGTTGACTAACTTGTGTCGACACATATGTGTCGAGACATCATAAGTCAGTGTCGACACTTATTGCCAGTGTCGACACATTTTAAGTTAGCTGTCCCGCCTGTTCATCTTCGAAATTAGAAAGGTATAAATAGGGTTCTGTCTTTGTTTGTCGACACGCTTTCAAAATTTCGAGACCAAAACTACTGTGTCGACACCTCTCTTTTCTAAAGACAACTTCTACAAACCCTAATGGCTCCTAAGCTTGAGGAGAACGTTAACGAAGGATATGAGCTAGTGCGCGGCGCCTTCGACGATGCTGATCAAGAAATAAGGGCCGTAGTAACCCTAGTCGCCGATTCAGGGTTAGAATACTTAGTTTCTGAACCAACTAAGATATGGAAGAAGGAGGTGCTTGAATTCCTTAATGGAGCTGCAGTAGATGAATCTGGATACAAAATTAAATCCAGAGTTCATGGAGAAAAGGTTAAGGTAACCCCAAAAAGTCTGAGGAAGATTCTTCAATTGCCAAGAACTCAAGATGAAGAAGAGGTGACTGCTTCAAAGACCAGGGAAGCTCTTACCTGGTGTGGACTTGATCCAAAGATGAAGATAGGTTCTGTTTTCAACAAAAAAGGCATGAATAATCAAGGAAAGTTCATGTCTGAGATTGTGGGAAAGGTCTTACTCAGCAAACCTGGAGGGCATGACAGAGTGTCTGCCTATATGTTTGGAATCATGACAAGGATCATATTCACTCTGAAAACAGACTGGTCAATAGTGGTTTATGAGAAGATTAAGGAGAGCTTGAAGAAGCCCAATCTGGGCAGAATCATCAGTCTATACCTAGCTGGTGTGATACCAGAGGTAATGAATACTGCTGCAGGCAGCAAGATAAATCATATGAGGAAGATGGATCTAAGGATCTTTTCAAGATGGGACAGGGTGTTGTCCAAGGAAATGCCAACCCCTGAGAAGACAGTCACTAAGACAGATACTCCTCCAAAGAAGAAAAGGAAGATAGCTCCTAAGGAACAAGTCTCCACAAGTAGTTCTGGAAGTGAAGAACATGTTGTTTTCACTCCTGATGATCAAGAGGAAGAGCCAGTAGTGAAGACTCATGCTGCTCAAGAGATTGCTGAGATCCAGGGGAGCTGCCTCAAGCTAGCCCCATCCACAAGGATCAAAGCCAGGGGGAGCCTCCAGCTGTAGAAGAACCCTCTACACTGGACAGTGAGCAAGCCACCACCATCATACAAGAGGTACTCACTGACCTAAATACTTTAGCATATCTTACAGAAGATGCTGATATGTCTGATGTTCCTCAGCAAACTCAGCTGCCTAGTCCAGCTCCAGATGTTGTTATAACAGACACATCTGCTGTACAAGAAGTGATTCCAGATCCAGTAGTTGAAGAACTAAGAACTTCTCCTGCACAGTCACCCCCTGAATACACCATGGAAGATTTATTTCTCAATCTAGATCAAGCAGATTTTGACAAGGACATTGATGCTGCTGAAGGAGAGAATGCTGCTGCTGAGGGGGAGCAAATGCAAGTTCTGGAAGAGCCTATAAGGCAAGAAACTGAGAAGGCACAAGATGTGCAAGCTGACAAGCCTCAAAGCCCTAAGGATAGGGTTGACATAGCCAGCACTTCTGCCTCTGAAGATGAGGAGAGTGCTAGGGCAAAGAAGAAGAAATTGTATGTCTTTAAAAGAAGAAGTCAAAGTTATAAGAAGGCTCTGCAATCAATTGCACCACAGCCTATAGTTCAGCAAGCTCCAACTGCTGATTATAGTGCTTTAATGGTTGCCCTACAGATAAAGTTGGATGAGCAAAGGCAGGCAATAGAGAAGTATGTAGATGAAGGGCAGAAATCACTTCAATTTGATTTGGCCCAGGAAATAAAGTCTATAAGGTTTGAAATGAACCTTAACAAAAAGGAAATGACTGATTGCTTCCACAAAGGTGGAAATGCAGTGGTGTATTTGGCAACACACCAAGAGAAGATCAAGGCACAGGTGGATGATATAGCATTGAAACAAGGATATGTTCTTGAGAATCAATTAAGAATGAATGACAATTTGACTGCCTCCCATAATGCTATAGTCACTGAGTTGAAGAGCAAGGCTGCTGAACCTTCTACATCTACTGCTGCTGCTAAAGCTGATTTTGATAAAGTATTCCAGGAAGAACTTTCTCCTGTAAAGACTGCTATCCAAGCCTCCCAGAAGGTCATATCTGAACAACTTCAAAAGCTAAAACCTTACTTTAAAGATGGAATCAGGTACTTGGATAGTCAGATCAGATTTCAAAAGGATGATGTCAGAGATCACATGGCTAAAGAAGTCATAAAGGGGGAGAGAGTGTTAGTCAAGGCAAGTTCTGACCATGCAAAATGGATATCAAATTCAATCATGGCTACACTTGGATACCCTCCTCTGTGTGATGACCAAGATGTTGCTGAATCAGGCATTAACCCTGCCTATCTTGGAGGTGAGCAACCAGAAGTAGCTCAGGTCATTTATCCACCTGCAGACTTTGAAATGATTCATGCTGAGGTACATACCATGTACAACCCATCTGGGGGCAAGGACAATGTCCATATTGAAAAGGTTGTTCAACCTATATCTGAAGCCATGCAAGAGGCATTACAGAAAGAAGAAGAGACAAGGTTGTCAAAGAAGAGGTTTAGGGAACAAGCAGAACAAAGGCCAGACTTTGAACAGTGGAGCCCTACCTCTAGGAATATAATTTTAACTGCCTGGAAAGCTGCCAAGGACAATACTCATGACAAGAACAAATGGTTTTCTGAAGCAGAATGGAGAAAACATGAGATCAGGCAGGAAGCAATAGTGCAGTATAGAAGGAAGGCAAAGATGGGAAAGCTACCTCCTACTGCAGTGGAGCCTAGCAAGTACTTCCCTAAGCCATATCACTATTTTGAGAGGCAGAAGATCAAGGCAGAAGAACTTAAAAAGAAAGATCTAAAAGGCAAGAAGCCTGCTGATGCTGAAACTGTTGATGCCCCTGTCCAAGCTCAAGTTCAAGCTGGCAAAGGCATAGTAATTAAGGAGCCAGAGCAGAAATAGATTAAGAGTTTTCTTGAAGTTTATGTTGTAATCTTTTGGATGTAATACATTTAGTAAACTTCTGAAAATGTATAAGACAGATATTAGAACAATATATGATTCATATATTTCATGTTTGTTCTGTGAATGTGTCTATTTCTTATTTGTTCTGTGCTGATGAATGTGTATACATGTGTGATTTAATACATGTTATGTTTACCCTACTGAGTATAACCTGCTTTACATCATTTTGTAATTTTTAATTATGAATGGTGTATATCATTGACTAAGGGTTATGACTTCTCCAAATAGGGGGAGATTGTTGGGTACATTGGTCAAATGTACCTGATTTGAAGAAGCCTCACCCAACTCAATGATATACATCATAATGTATTTGATGTATGTTGAGTTTACTTGTGCAGGTTATGTAATCACTGGACTGAAGCAAAAAGTTTCTAAGTCCATGTGTCGACACCCAGAGGGAAAGTGTCGACACTTAAGAAGGCTTGTGTCGACACCCAGACAAGCAGTGTCGACACTTGGAGTCATTGTGTCGACACCTGGGATGCAGAGTCGACACCAGACAGAAAGTGTCGACACTTGGAGCTGTGTCGACACTCAATGAAGAAAAGTGCAGACAGAGAGTGTCGATACAAGGAGCTATTTCGACACCCAGTGAAGCTGAGTCTACACCAGAAAGTGTCGACACTTGGAGCTGTGTCGACACTCAGCAAAAGTCTGCAGAGACTAAGTACAAGTGTCGACACTCAACACAATGTGTCGACACTAAGCAGAAGAGTCAGCACTTGAAGTAAGTGTCGACACCCAGCACAATGTGTCGACACTCAACAGAAGAGTCAGCATTTGAAGTATGTGTCGACACCCAGAACAATGTGTCGACACACAGCTGAAGACTCAACACTTGAAGAAAGTGTCGACATAAGGAGCTGTGTCGACACTTAGCAAAGAACAGAATTATCTCCAAAATATTCTAAGTACAAGTGTCGACACTAAAGGAATGTGTCGACACTCAGCTGAAGTCTCAACAGAAGAATCAAGTGTCGACACAAAGAGCTGTGTCGACACTCATCAAGTATCAACATAGAAGACTATGTGTCGACACCAAGAAGCAGTGTCGACACTTAACAGATTCAACACAAGAAGATGTGTCGACACAAAGGAGATGTGTCGACACTCAGAAGAATTCAGCTAAAGATAGAAGATCAAGTACTTGTGTCGACACTCAATTTCAGTGTCGACACCTGAAGAAGAATCTGTGTCGAGACATACAAGGAGTTGTGTCGACACCTTGTAGACTTGTGTCGACACTTACACAGCATGTGTCGACACTTGGACTATAAGTGTCGACACTTAAAGACAGAAAGTCTCGACACTATCAGACAGTTAGAGATTTTTAAGAAATGACTGGATGACATGACAGCTGCCGTTCCAGCCGGTCTACAGCACCTGTCAGAGATGTCAGAAGACAGTTATGAACCGGATCAGCCGGTTACCATGAAGAAGGCCTATAAATAGGCACATACAGTCTACAAAAACTGTTGTTGATGATTAACAAGTGAATCACATAGTTGAAGAATAAGTCATCAAAGTGGTACACAGAGTATCAAATCAAGAAGATCTTGCAGTCCAAGTGCAGATCTAAGAAGTTGGAGAGAGAGGGCTCCATCCAAGAAATCTGCCTCTGGAACTAGGCTGAGAAGAAGGATTCAGATACATTCTGGATCTTAAGTGGCAGATGTCAAGGAACTACTGCAGGAGGATTCAGTCTTATTCAGTTCTACTCAAGAAGCTTTGAAGAAAGCTAAGTCAGATTGAATCCAGCTGAGTTCTTCCAAGAACTCATCAAGAAACTCTCAACTCCCCTCTTTTATTTCTGAGTTGTTGAGTTAATATTTGTAATACATTTTTAACTTGTAGGATCCTTTGGATCTGAGTGAATTGTAAGCCTGTATTTATAAAGGCTGAGGGTAGGGCTTGAGGGCCTGAGTGTAGGAGATTGTTATCTCTGAGTGTAGGCCTAGAGTGGCTGAGTGTAGGCCTTGATTGGCTGAGTGTAGGCTTTGGGATAAAGCTGAGTTGTAAGGCTTTGGGCCTGAGGTGTAGGAACCAATTTGGGTTCTGAGACAGTGGAGGAGTTTGGCCGAATCTAGTACACTGCTAGATAGGCAAAGGGGGAAAGTGGATGTACCCAAAGATTGGGGAACCACTATAAAACCTTGTGTATGCTGTGCTGTGATTGTGCTGTGACTGTGTATGCTGTGTTATTGCTGTGCAAAAGTAAAGTAGATTTTGTGATAGAACTGTTTGCTGCCATTAAAGTGTAAAAAGGATTAGGTCACCTATTCACCCCCCCTCTAGGTGTTTTAGGTACCATATCTTTCAGACACGCACATGTTTTACTTGTAGCAAGCAAGGACATTTAGCCAACTATTATTGGAATGCCCCTTCAGGGAATGAAAAGAAGACGGGCGCGTCTTATGACAAAAAGGGTAAAGTAGTGGCTGAGTCATCTGCATCCCGAACACAACCTCGATGACATAAGTTGGACGAGTCGTAAAGCTCAATTGTTGCAATGCAGCCGCGAGTGTTTAACTTGGAACTTCAAGAGCCGATAAAACGATTGTTGCAAAATTCGACGGCTGAGCGGAAGTGAGAATAATGACTTGTATCACCTTAGGGATGTAACTAATGTTGTATATAAGGCAATGACTAATGCGATGGTTGTGTGCATATATGTTAGATGTCATGTTACATGTTGAAATGTTGGTGCACACTTGTGAAATGTAAGTGATCGCTTGATTGTGAATTAGCTAGATGATGTGTTTGTTTTTCGATCACTTGATAAATTTTGTGGATGCATGTGCATAGCTGGAAGTTAGGGATGTATGTATGTGCAGTATGTGTTGATTCGTTTGTGCGATCGCCTTATTGAGTGCTTGGTTGCGATGGGTGCAACATGGAATGTTTTTATTGCTAATTGGAGTTAGCCAAATTTCGAGGACGAAATTTCTTTGAAGGAGGGGAGGATTCTAACACCCCCATAGTTCATTTGGGTTTCAGGTTGGGTGACACGGCCTGAGACACGGGCGTGTCCCAGGGCATGTTGTGCTTGGATTGAGGAGTTGGGTGCCTGGTCGACGATATTGGATCGACGAAAGGAACACACCAGGTGACACGGGCGTGACCCATCTTACACGGGTGTGTCCGTGGGCGTGTCCCCCTGGTCGACAAACAGCCCTCGACGATCGTCGAGTATGGGGTACACGGCCTGTGATACGGGCGTGTCATAGGGCGTGTCCCGCTGTGTCGATCAGTCGACACTTTTCTCTTGAGTAGGTGAAAAAGCACTCGAGTAAAGGGGGGGGGGGTGACACGGGCATGTCATCCCTGTGACACGGGCGTGTCCTATCTGGGTACTCAAGTAGTTGGTTTTCTCTCGAGTAAGTCCTCTCGAGTAGGTCTCGAGTGGGTTACACGCCCCATGTCACGCGCGTGACTCGACTGACACGGGTGTGACATGGGCGTGTCACCTTATTGTAGATAAGTCAGAATGAGTCAGTTCGTGTACTGCTTAAGCTACACGCCCTATGACACGGGCATGTCACAGGGCGTGTCGGGGCCGAAAGATGATTTTTCAGAGATTTTGTGGCCATTCATTTCCCTATCCTGAATCCAAGGGTTGGGATCTGTCCAGGTGCGTATATGGCCTAGAGCTGAGAGCAATTCCCCTTTATCTTCATCTTCTTCTTTTCCATCTCATTTCAAGAGAGAGAAAGAGAAAGGGAGAGCAAGGGAAGGAAAAAGAGAAAGAAAGCTAGCTGTTGGAGGAGCTACGTAGTGCGGATTGAAGATCCGAGTACGGATTCGTGAAGGCAAAGCCGAGGCGGTAACTTCCATCTGGCTACTTCATGGCTCCGAAGCGATCTTTAAGGGTAACAATCTCCTTCTTGGACATCGAAGTCCTTTCTTTATGCATGTGCGTGGAATCCTCCACCAAGAGGTGGATTTCGGAAGCGATTCCTTGGTTGAGTCTGCATCTAGAGCCGGAAGTGTGGAGTACGACATAGGCATGCTGTGTGAAGCTCATCTTGACGGGTAGTCTGGATTGGTGATGATTATGGGTAAACCAGAGAAGACTCAGTGAATTTGATTATATGAAAAGTTTATGTGTTGTCGAATGAATGTTTGCTTGGATGTGTATTATGGCTGTAAGGAGGCTTTGCATAAGCTCCTGTTGAGCGATCAATGGGTAGCTTGGCTGGGGGAAATGCGGGATGAACCTAGCTTGTTACACCACATGGTGTGGGTTGGTCCGTATTAGTGAGGATCGATGGGTGGCAATGTCTGGGAAAAGTGCGGAGGACCCTACGTGCTGCACCACAGTTGTGGGTCGATCGAAAATAGGTGAGGGGTCGATGGGTGGTATTGCCAGGGGAGCCTCGATAGACTTGGCTGCCACACCATATGGTGTGGGTCGATCTGCTCTAGTTGTTTGTGAATGCTGCGAGGTAGTACCTCTGAGTGGTATGGACGGGATGTCTGATGAGTTATAATACCTACTTTTGTGTATATTAATTTAGTCGTTTTCATTTATTTTTGTCATTTTTACCTATTTTTGTTTAATAAATTGCTCCTTTTATTGTAAATATTTTGCTAACTTAATTTATTTTATGTTTCAGATAATGGTCAAAAATTGACTTGACACGCCCGTGTCAGCAAAACCGACACGCCTGTGTCATTTCCAATCGACGATCAAAGACTCGCGCTCGATAATTTTCCATTCGACGATCGTCAATCAGAATGACACGCATGTGTCAGCCAACCCGACATGCCCGTGTCATTTCCGATCGACGATCAAGATTCGCGCTCGATGAATTCCGCTCGACGTTTGTCAACACACTCGACACGCCCAACATCACGCCCGTGACCTGGGGCGTAACTTCTCCAGCAAGATTGACGAAAATTCCGCTCGATGATTGTTCGCTCGACGATCGACGACCAACACGACACGCCCGTGGCAGCCAACACGACACGCCCGTGTCCATCCCGATCGACGATCAAGGCTTCCAGCTCGACTAATCGCGCTCGACGTTCGTCGAACCACCCCGACATGCCTAGCATCACACCAGTTACCTAGGGCGTGCCCTTCTCCACCTAGCCGACAAGACACTGCCGGCGACATTTTGACGAACCCGCGCCAAGTTCTACCTCCCCGATACGCCCATAGTCACGCCCGTGACCTGGGGCTTGACCGCCGCGATACCAACATGTGTCCTCCCCGAAGTCAACCAATCCGTCACCTCGCCGGATCGAATCTTCAATAGTGTTGACACGCCCCCTACAACGCCCGTGTCAGAGGGCATGTCCCATGAAATGTTTTGCCTATAAATTCCAGCCTTCTGCTTGTAATCCTGTTCCACTTTTTGGGCCATTTTGCCAAGGTGTTATGCTGCCTAGATGTATTCCAAATGTTATGTAAGGGATTTTCTCCCCCTCTCCCTCTTTTATTTTCATTTTAGCTTTGTAATAATCTTTTAGTATTAATAAAAATTATAGTTTTCTCCGTTATATGTCTTTGGAATGGATCTAAACAACTCTCCCTTTAGCAATCTTATTTTTACTTGTTTTTTTCTTTTGTTTTGTTTTCGTTCTTTTTCATACGGGTGTGTGTGTGTATGAGTGTAGTTTTATGCTTTCATATTTTTTTATAGTTTTCATAACTTAGGTTTTCCGTACTCGTTATTTTCATTCTTATAAAACTATAAAAACAGTTATAAAAGTGGTTTTTGATTTCTTTTAACTTAGGTTCTTTAGGATTGTAAAACTTTTCGTTCTCTTTTAGCTTTATTTGCACTTTTTAAGCATTTTTATAAAGTTATAAGAATGAAAATATATCCCTTTTAATTTTTCAAGCACTTAGATTTTCATTTAAAACTTTTATCCGTTTAATTTTTTGTCTTCTTTTTACGCATTTCTACCCATTCTAGCGGTAGAAATTATTCGTTTTAATTTTCCGAGCACTTCTATTTTTTGCATTTATTTGCAAAACTTTTCGCTCGTTTAATTTTTATTTTAGCTTTTTATGCATTTCTACCGCATTCTAGCGGTAGAAATGCAGTTGTTTTAATTTTTTGCAATTTTTTTTGTATGCGCATTTATTTCCGCCTACTCGTTAAGAGTTAAATGACACATTGTGAAAGTGCAACTAGATCTGATATACTCTAGAGGGGGGTGAATAGAGTATATGGTGTTTTAAAAACTCTTACAACTATTGTTGTAATAAGTGTGAGCAGGGAAGCAATAATAAATCTAATCACAGCACTAAGTTAAACAAAAACTAAGTACTGAAAAATCAAGGCCAGAAACAAACATAAACACAAGCAAAACCAGAAGACACAAGGAAATATAGTGGTTCCCCTAAACTTGGGTACATCCACTCTTCTACCACCCTAGGTAGGAATCCACTGCAGGATGAGTTGATCAGGTGTCCTGGGCACCAATGAGCTTTTGATAAGGTGCTCAAAAACCAAAGTAGATTTTTTGATCAGGTGTCTTGCCCCCAATGAGCTTTTGACAAGGTGCTCAAAAACCAAGCTCAAACTTTTGAAGGAAGTTTGAGAAACCCTTTACAGAGAGGGGGTGAGAGAGTGATGTCAGTCTTCTCTTTCTCAAACAACTGAGAAGACTAAGTGGATTGTTGATGTCAAAGCTCCCCCTGAATCCTTGAGATCTTCAGGAAGAAAAGCTTTGCTGAGGGTGATAGGCCTTCAAAGGTTGAACTCCAGCAATAGATGATTTCAGCAATAGCTGAAATGTTGAATGTCTGGAGTCTGGAAATATGTTGGCCTTGAACACTTTGAAAACTACAGAGATCTGAAGATTTTTTGAAAGCTTGATCTCCTTGGATGAGTGTTCTTCAGAATTTTTTGTGACAGAAGATTTTTGAATGTGTCTCTGTAATCTGTATTCTCTCTCTATTTTGTGTGTGCTATATTGAGAGATTCAAAAACATTCTATCTTTTATTCTCTGGTACAGACTAGAATAACATTCTCTCTGAGAAGAATAGCCGTTGGCCTGCATTAATTGCATCCTTAATTGCACAATCTCTTCTGGAGGAAAGTCCACAGAATTATTCCTTGAAAAATCCCTTGAAACTTGGTCCAGAATTGAATGAAAAACGGCTAGAAAATCTCTGAATTAATTGCAGAATAACTCCTTAACTGATTTGAATTTGAATTCAGAAGCATCCTGGAAGTTATCTGAAATCATCGTACTGAGATCTGCTATCGTCGAGCTGAGCTCAGCGATCTGGAAATATTTAGCAGCATAATATCGTCGATCTGAGCTCAAAGATCGTCGAACTGAGCTCAGAGATAAAGTTCCAAGGCAGAGTCAAAATCGTCGACCTGAGCTCACCGATCGTCGAATGGAGTTCGACGATATAGTGAAGTTGAGCTCAGCGATCGTCGAATGGAGTTCGACGATCTGTCGAAGTTGAGCTAGAAGATCGTCGAGTGGAGATCGACGATCCGTCGAGGTTGAGCTAGACGATCGTCGATCGGAGTTCGACGAATCGTCGTGCTGAGCTCGACGATATGACTTAGTATCCAAATACAAAATCTTGGTCTTCAGGGCAGCTTCCAAACCTAGACTTCTAACCCTTAGACTCAATTCAAATTGACCTATTAAGCTATATAGGAGGTCAAGCAAAGATTCCTAGAGACATAGTGATCCTGACCCAAATTAGTAATAGGGTGTTCCAACAATCTCGCCCTATTTGGGTTAGGATTACTATTTACAGACTTTGGAATAATTTAAATAACAACATACAATCAGAAAAACATAAAAACAACAGCTAGACATGCAGAATCACAGAGATATATATCATCCAGATAGCAATCAGAAATCACAGAAATTGTCACCTTACAATATCATTTCTTCTCTTTGCCCTTAACCATTTTAATTTCTCTGTTAGGATTGAGGGCTTCCTTCTTAGATCTGGTGTCATCTGCTGCACCTAGAGATGTTTGCTGTTTAAGCCTGGGAACCACTGCTTCAGGATGTAATTCCATGTATCTGTCAGCATCAAAGAATTTACTTGAAGCATATCTCTCTAGTTCTTTTTGTCTCTGTTCAGACATAGTAGAAATGTTGGAAGAATCTATTCCTTGTTCTCTGGCCTTCTTAATCTGATCCAGTGCAGCCAATTCCTTTAATCTGGCAGTCCAAGCAGCTGGATTGTTTTCAGGATCCTCAAAGGGTACAGGTGGTTCATATCTGTTGGAAGGATTGTCTTGAGAAGGCCTGGCAGACACAGTTTCTTTCAGCTTGTAAGGGAAAGAACCAGATGTTGTATCAATTAAAGTTTGTCTTTCCCTGGAATTTGGGTGTTGCCTGGAGTACCCTTTGGAATAGACTTGAATATCTCTTTGATTACCTCTATATCCTCCTCTCCTAGAATGTGAACCCCTGGATTGGCTTTCCCTGTGGTAAGATCTGGCATGAGGTTGATAGGGAGCCTGACTTCTGGCTGGGGGTTGACTTGTAGAGCTTCCACCTGCACCTGCATCAGGAGGAGGTGGTGGAGGAGGATGAGAGTGCTGGAATTGGGATGAACCCTTCTCATATTTTCTCTTTTTCTTCATTGCTTTCAGCTGGTTTTTAGAGTATTGCATCCAGTGTTCAGAAATAGGGCAGTTATGAAGGATATAGTATGGAATGTCATTGTTATCTTTAACTTTAGCAGGAGGTACCCTTTTCATTGCTTTGCTCCTTGCCTTCCTTTTCCTGGCAATGGTAGCAGAAGAATCATCAGAGTCTGTTTTAAATTCATCAGATTCAGAACTCTGGTCATCATAGAGAGCATCTATTTTCTTCATCAAGTCTTTCTTAAGCTGAACAGAGGCAGATGAGGCAGAAGTTGAAACAGCAGCAGCAGCAGGTATTGAGATGGTAACAGCAGGGACAGCAGCAGATGGAGAAGGTGAAGCAGAAACAATAACAGCAGCAACTTCACTAGCAGCAGCAGAAACAACAGATTCCCTAACAACAACAGAAACAAAAGGAACATCATCAAAGACTGCAGAAGGCTCAAATTCAGTGGCCTCTGACATCAGAATGTCCTTGGAAGTTGGTTCATCAGAAACAGCAGAAACTTCAGCATCAGCAGTATCAACATTCTCAGAAGCAAAATCAGTCCTTTCTTCAGAAGAAGCAGCAGCAGCAATTACTGAATTTACAAAAGAAGTGATAATGCTAGGGTCACAACAAGAGAAAGGCACAAGTGCCTTGGATAAGTCTTCTAGGGGCTGGACAGCATTACCCTCTGGCAGACAGCTGAAGAAGGTAGGATCAAAAGCTGATAGCAAAGACCTGAGGTCTATTGCAAGCACTGCAGTTGAGATCTGGCATTGTGCTTGAGGCACAGCAACAGCAATAGGAGGAGAAGCAGAACTAACAGCAGCAGCAGACAGAGAGCTCACAACAGCAGTCACAGAAGCAGCAGCAACAACAGCATGAAGGCTTACTTCATATGGCATCTCCCCCTGCCTAGATGCAGACATGTCTGGATCAAGACACACTGCTGTAGGTGCTGCCTGAGGGAAGAGGGAAGAGAGCCTGGCAGAAAGGGCTGCCACTGACAGGTGTAGAGGAGCCAAGGAGGTCTCCAACAATAGAGAGAGCCTGGGGGCAAGCAGCTCATACAGCCTGTCAGCAAGGGCTGAAAGGTCTACTTGCTCAAGAGCTGGAGCAGAGGTAGAAGGAATAGGATCAGCTGAAGGTTCTGAAAGTGGAGAGCTGGAGTAGGGTGGAAGGGATGGCTGAGGTGTTGGCAAGGTGGGTATGGAGGATAGAGGGATGGAGATAGATGGGATGAAGGTGGGTTGATCTATGATTTGGTGTAGGAGATCTTGAAATGAAGTGGAGGAGGAAGGTAACTCAGGAGGAGATGATGGGGAATCATCCATAAAGGAATCATCCAGTAGGGTGAATGATGGAATAGAGGGTGATGAGGTGACATCTGGTGGAGGATAGGAGAATAGTGGGTGGAATTGGTCTGCTGGTGGAGAAAAAACAGGTACTGGAGAAGGTGTTGATGTTGGAGATGGGCTGAATATGATGATGGTGGATGGAGCTGGAATGGTGGATGGTAGGGGAAGGGATGGAATTGGAGGAGGAGGAGAGGAGGCAGCAACAGCAGCCAGGTCATCTGCAGGGGCAGAGACCTGTGGAGGAGTGACTCTTTGAGTCCTTGTGCCTGAAGGAGCACTGGAGGAGGGCCTGCTAGGCTTGCTTATTTGTCTGTCCCACTTTCCAAAGAGGGCACAAGACAATCTCTTGGAGGCATTGATATGAACTCCAGAGGAGACCAGCAGGGCAGGGCACTTGTGCTGCAGAAATACTCCAATAATTCTCCCAAAATTAACAAAACTTTTGTTTATTTTCTTTTTGATGAGGTCAAAGAAAACCTCTCCCCAATTCAGATTCTTCTTATCCACAAGAGCTCCCATGAGGCAGAGCTGATATCTTGATATTGTATCATGGGCAGAGTGCTTTGCCAGTAGCACTTTCCCCACCACATCTGCCATGAACCTGTATTCAACAGACAGGTTCCTTTTGAAGAGCTTGCTAGGGTTTCCCTCTGGATGACCCATCCTGGCAAGCAATTCAGAATATTCCTCTCCAGATAGCTCAGCAAAATCTTCTCCATTTCTCAATTCAAAAACTTCTGAGAGAATGGTTGGGGTCAAGGGTACCTGAGTTCCAGCTATTGACCCAACTATGATGCTGTTATCTTGATTATGGGCAGTATAAACCCACTCCTTGATCTCATCAGAAGCCAGCTTGATCCTGGTGGTCATTATTGCTGTCAGATTCTGATCCTTGAACAAACCCAGTATATCTTGAAAAATCCGATCAGTCGTGCTGAAGGATTCTATATCAATATCAAAACCGGCATCAAACTTCATTGCAGCAAGAACAGCAACTGACACAGCCATTGTACCTGCAAAAACTCAACAAACAAAACGACCAAGCGTAGAACTGTTTGGAGGGAAAGGAAAAATCTTGCAGAGAAATCGAAAGCGCAAATGAGAACGACGACGAAAAATGAGTTTTATATTAGGGTTCGACGCAGAATTGGAAAGATCGTTGAACTCAGTTCGACGATCGAGGCTTCTAAAGGAAACTGAAGAGTCTTCAACATCGTCGATCTCCGTTCGACGATATTGGAGAGCGTCGAGCTCCGTTCGACGATCGTTCAGAGAACAAAATCGTCAAGCGCCGTTCGACGATCGTTGACCGGAAGAGATAGTTCATACTATCTGAGAGGCGCTGAACTCAGTTCGACGATTTAGGAAATCGTCGATCTCCGTTCGACGATCTTAGGGCAAATCGTCGAGCGCAGTTCAGAGACCAGAAAAATTCTAGACACTAAGAAAAATCAGGATGTTTGTCTAGTCTTGGTCAATTTTTAAGCTTTCAAAATCTTGGATATTATTAATGACTTCCTCCATCTAACATTCCTAACTGATTTAGGAAGAAGGTGTGTTTCTTTTCATCCAAAGGCTTGGTGAAAATATCTCCCCTTTGTAAATCAGTTGGGATATATTTTAATTCAATTTTATTCTTTTCAACATTATCCCTTAAGAAATGATGCCTAATCTCTATGTATTTTGTCCTACTATGGAGGACTGGATTTTGAGCTATGGAAATAGCACTTGTGTTATCACAAAAGATTTTAGACTTCTCTAAGTTGTAACCATAGTCTAGAAGTTGGTTTTGAATCCACAAGATTTGTGAACAACAACTGCCTGCAGCCATATATTCAGCTTCAGCAGTTGAAGTTGACACAGATGTTTGTTTCTTACAAAACCAAGAGAAAAGTCTGTCACCAAGGAACTGACAAGTTCCACTGGTGCTCTTCCTGTCAATTCTGCATCCAGCATAATCAACGTCAGAGAATCCAGTTAACTCAAATGCTGAATCTTTTGGATACCAGAGACCTAGATTTGGACAACTTTTAACATACCTGAGAATCCTCTTTACTAAAGTTAGGTGTGACTCTCTAGGGCTTACTTGGAACCTAGCACATATACATGTAGCAAACATTATATCTGGTCTACTAGCTGTAAGATACAGTAAAGAGCCAATCATTGCTCTATATGTTGTCTGATCAACAGGTTTCCCATGTTCATCAGCATCCAATACAACATTAGTAGACATGGGTGTTTTCATACAAGATGCCTCAGACATGCCAAATTTCTTAACCAGTTCATTTGCATACTTGGTTTGAGAAATGAAGATGCCTTCAGCATATTGCTTGACTTGCAATCCTAGGAAGAAGGATAGCTCACCCATGCTACTCATCTCAAATTTAGAATGCATTAGGTTGGAAAACCTTCTGCACAATTTGGATTCAGTAGAACCAAAAATAATATCATCTACATAAATTTGTACTAGTAGGGTATGGGACTTATGGGTTCTAATGAAAAGAGTTTGGTCTACTCTACCCCTTATAAAACCATTCTCCAAGAGAAAGCATGCTAGGGTCTCATACCATGCTCTAGGAGCTTGCTTGAGACCATATAATGCTTTGTTCAGTCTAAAAACATAATCAGAAAAAGTTGGAGAGATAAAACCTGGAGGTTGTCTGACATAAACTTCCTCTTTGATGTCTCCATTTAAGAAAGCACTTTTGACATCCATCTGATATACTTTGAAGCCTTTGTGAGCCGCATAAGCTAGAAATATTCTGATGGCTTCTAATCTTGCAACAGGTGCAAAAGTCTGGTCGTAGTCGATTCCTTCTTCTTGAGAGTATCCCTGAGCAACTAGCCATGCCTTGTTTCTTATAATTACTCCTTGATCATCCAATTTGTTTCTGAATACCCATTTTGTTCCAACAATGGAATGATCCTTAGGCTTTGGCACTAGTTCCCATACTTTGTTCCTCTCAAATTGATGCAACTCTTCTTGCATTGCAATGATCCAGTGTGGATCTTGCTCTGCATCTTGAATGGACTGAGGTTCAATTTGAGATAGGAAGCAGGTGTGCAACAGGTTTTTGTTGACCTGATTTCTGGTTTGCACACCAGCTGAGATTTCTCCAATTATTTGGGAAATTGGATGGTCTCTTGATGTTACTAAATCAACAGGGGGTGTTGATTGTTCACCAACCTGTGTTGTTGTTTCCTCTTGTGGTACAACAACTGGCTCTTCAAGTTGTGCTTCAATGTGTTGAGCATTCCCTTCATCTTCACTGCTTTCATCCTCTTGAGTAATCTGTAACCTGTTCAAGTCTTCAACTAGAGAATGTTCCTGCAAAGGTTCTATGGTAGAAGAAATCTTCTCCTTGAAAGACATGTTAGTTTCATCAAATGAAATGTGAACAGATTCCTCAATTTTCAAAGATGATTTATTATAGACCCTATAGGCCTTGCTGATCATGGAGTATCCCAGAAACACTCCTTCATCAGCTTTGGCTTGAAATTTTGCTAAATATCTCTTGTCATTATTGTGAATGTAGCAAATACAACCAAAGACTCTAAAATAGTCAACTTTAGGTTTCTTCCCTTTGAGTAATTCATAGGGAGTCTTTCCCTTTAGTTTATGTATCAGACTTCTGTTCAGCACATAGTTGGAGGTGTTCACTGCCTCTGCCCAGAAGGATAGAGGTAGATGAGCATCTGACAATAATGTAGTGGCAGATTCAATAAGGGTTCTATTTTTCCTTTCAGCTACCCCATTTTGTTGAGGAGTTCTAGGAGCTGAGAAAGTATGCCTGATCCCTTCACTCTGACAGAACTCTTGCATAAGAAGAGAATCAAACTCTGTCCCATGATCACTTCTGATCAGGGCAATGTGAGTATTGAACTCAATCTGTATACATTTGAGAAACTCTGTCAGACACTTAAAGTTATCAGACTTCTTCCTTAGAAAGAACACCCAAGTGAATCTAGAGAAGTCATCTACAACCACTAAAGTGTAGGATTTCCCTCCTAGGCTTTGTACTGTGATGGGTACAAAAAGATCCATGTGTAGCAGATACAATATCCTAGGTGAATCACTCTTATTAAGTGACTTAAAGCTATTTTTAGTTTGCTTGCCTAATTGACAAGCCCTACAGAGTCCTTCCTTCTTGTAGGGGCCAGAAGGTAGTCCTATAACAAGGTTGTCCTTGGATAGCCTAGCAATAGTTCTAAGGTTTAGGTGTCCTAATCTCTTATGCCATAAAATATTTGGTCTACAGACAGAGTTAAACAAGCAGATATCTACATCAGTTGAAAGAAAATCTACTAGATAGATGTTACCTTTCCTTTTACCTGTCAACACAGTTGTGTTGTCCTCTGACTTGATTTTGCATAAGGCTTTGCTGAAGGTCACCTGGTAGCCTTCATCACACAGCTGACTGATGCTGATTAGGTTGTGCTTCAGTCCTTCCACATAAGCTACCTTCTTGAAAGTTACTGAACCAATCTGGACTGCACCATATCCTTTAGTTTGTCCAAAGTTTGAATCACCAAAGATAACTTTGGGTCCAAGCTTGGCTCTGAAGGATGTGAGGTTGTCCTTGTTCCCTGTCATGTGCTTAGAGTACCCACTATCCAAATACCATTGCTGGTTAGATGTTGGATAGGTCTTCACCTGCACATGAGACAATTCATTTGTTTTTGACCCAGTTTACCCTGGGCCTAGGTTGATAACCTCTAAATTCTGAAATGAAAGACATCCCTGGTTGACTCTTATATCCTTCAGGATGATATCTCCTTGGAGGTATAATCCATTCAGTATAAGAGTTAAAGATTTGGGATGAAGGACCCTTAGGATTCAATTTTGATTTGCCTTTGAAAAATTTTCCAGAGCTCTGACCTCTGTTCGACGATCTTGGAGCTGCATTCGACGATCTTGGGTCAGATCGTCGAGCTCCGTTCGACGGTCGACTATGGCTGAGGTCAGGTATTTGAGATCGTCGACCTGCGTTCGACGACTTTGGCTGAGATCGTCGATCTTCGTTCGACGATTTTTCCTGAGATCGTCGAGCTGCGTTCGGCGATCGTCGATCTTCATTCGGCGATCGTCGATCTACGTTCGACGATTTCTGCTGGGACTTAGTTTTCTGAGGCAGATCAGAATTTTTCCTAACAAACTCTACAACTCCCTTTCCTTTGTCAGAAATGAATTTGATGGGAGTTGTTAGGACTATAGGTTGGCTGGATGAAGCACCCAAGCCCAGTGTACTGTTAAATCTAGAGTTCACTGTGCTTGTGATGTCCATCAGCTTGATGCTTCTCCCATTAAGGGATTCTTCAAGATTCTTGGCCTCAGAGAGCTCACTTTTCAGTGAAGCTATCTGTTCTCTACAGCACTCCAACTCCTGAGAGAGTTTGAGGTTTTCTGACTTTAAAGTATTGTGTTCAGATAATTGATTTCTGAGAGAGATAATCTCTTTCTCAGACTTTAGCAAGTCTAAGCACAGTGCTTTAAATTCAGATTTAAAATCTTCTGAACTAAAATCAAAAGAACCAATTACCTGATCTTCCTCAGGTTGAGTCTCTGAGTCTGACTCTGACTCCTCTTCCTCTGAATTGTGCTGTGAGGCATTGATTGCCATCATGCAGAACTCCTTTTCTTCTGCATCATCCTCATCATCACTGGAGCTGGTTGAGGCTTCTGACTCTTCTTCTGTCTCACTCCAGGATTCAGCAACAAACCCTTTTCTTGTATGCTTATTTTTGCTTGAAGAAGGTTTGCCATTGTCATTCCTTTTGGAGTCTTTCTCCTTTCTTCTTTCTTTCCTATCCCTTCTGTCCTTGTTCTTGTTCTCTGGACAGTCAGGAACTATGTGCCCTGGTTTCCTGCAACCAAAACAAATAATGTCTTTATTATTACTAATGGACTTGTCATACCTTGGCTTGTCCTGCTCCTTGTATGATCTTCTTCTGAAGTCCTTTCTGGCCATTTTGTAAAATCTTTTGGCCAACAGACTGAGTAGTTCATCATTGCCTGTAGCTTTATCTTCAGGCAGATCCTCAGTTGCCTTGAATGCTATGGTCTTCCCTTTTCTTGTGGCTGGTGAGGCAGCCTTCTGTTCTTCCTCTCTATTTTTGATGAGTAGCTCATAAGATTTGAGCTTACCCAATAGAGCTTCAGTGGTAATCCCATTTAGACTTCTGGCATCCTTAATGGCCAGATTCTTGAATCCCAAGTGCTGGGGAAGCACATTAGGATCTTGTCATTAAGTTCTGTGAGAGAGATCTCTTTGTCCAATGTCCTGAGTTCACTGACAATTAGACTTAGTCTGTTGTACATATCTCCCACTGACTCAGTCTCTCCCTTCTTGAAATTCTTATATTGAGAGATGAGATGAGATCTTCTGTCCTTTCTCTCATCAGCTGAGCCTGAGACTATTTCTGAGAGTTTGTCCCAAATTTCCTTGGCTGAATTACATTCAGCTACCTTTTGAAATATGTCATCTGACATTGTCTGGGCTAGGATGTTCATAGCCTTAGCATCAGATACCTTCCATCTCTTGATGTCAGCATCTGTTCCTGATGGAGGTGGAACAGCACTTGTACTTATGTTCTCTGGGGGTCTTGGACATACTGTCAAAATAGAATTAAAGATATCTTCGTCAATAGAATTCATGTAAAGTCTAATCCTTGCCTTCCAAAGTGCAAACTTGGATAGATTGCACACTGGAGGTCTGGTGCTAGCATAATCTTTGTTTTGGGCCATGATTTGTGAGAACAAAAACTAATAATGAAATACCAAAGAAAAACAGATCTAGTTTGGGATCTTTGGGTTCAGGTGTTAGCCTATACAACCAATCAGGGATGGTATGTTTAACCAACCTCGCTTTGATACCAATTGAAAGTGCAACTAGATCTGATATACTCTAGAGGGGGGTGAATAGAGTATATGGTGTTTTAAAAACTCTTACAACTATTGTTGTAATAAGTGTGAGCAGGGAAGCAATAATAAATCTAATCACATCACTAAGTTAAACAAAAACTAAGCACTGAAAAATCAAGGCCAGAAACAAACATAAACACAAGCAAAACCAGAAGACACAAGGAAATATAGTGGTTCCCCTAAACTTGGGTACATCCACTCTTCTACGACCCTAGGTAGGAATCCACTGCAGGATGAGTTGATCAGGTGTCCTGGGCACCAATGAGCTTTTGATAAGGTGCTCAAAAACCAAAGTAGATTTTTTGATCAGGTGTCTTGTCACCAATGAGCTTTTGACAAGGTGCTCAAAAACCAAGCTCAAACTTTTGAAGGGAGTTTGAGAAACCCTTTACAGAGAGGGGGTGAGAGAGTGATGACAGTCTTCTCTTTCTCAAACAACTGAGAAGACTAAGTGGATTGTTGATGTCAAAGCTCCCCCGAATCCTTGAGATCTTCAAGAAGAAAAGCTTTGCTGAGGGTGATAGGCCTTCAAAGGTTGAACTCCAGCAATAGATGATTTCAGCAATAGCTGAAATGTTGAATGTCTGGAGTCTGGAAATATGTTGGCCTTGAACACTTTGAAAACTACAGAGATCTGAAGATTTTTTGAAAGCTTGATCTCCTTGTATGAGTGTTCTTCAGAATTCTTTGTGACAGAAGATTTTTGAATGTGTCTCTGTAATCTGTATTCTCTCTCTATTTTGTGTGTGCTATATTGAGAGATTCAAAAACATTCTATCTTTTATTCTCTGGTACAGACTAGAATAACATTCTCTCTGAGAAGAATAGCCGTTGGCCTGCATTAATTGCATCTTTAATTGCACAATCTCTTCTGGAGGAAAGTCCACAGAATTATTCCTTGAAAAATCCCTTGAAACTTGGTCCAGAATTGAATGAAAAACGGCTAGGAAATCTCTGAATTAATTGCAGAATAACTCCTTAACTGATTTGAATTTGAATTCAGAAGCATCCTGGAAGTTATCTGAAATCGTCGTACTGAGATCTGCTATCGTCGAGCTGAGCTCAGCGATCTGGAAATATTTAGCAGCATAATATCGTCGATCTGAGCTCAAAGATCGTCGAACTGAGCTCAGAGATAAAGTTCCAAGGCAGAGTCAAAATCGTCGACCTGAGCTCACCGATCGTCGAATGGAGTTCGACGATATAGTGAAGTTGAGCTCAGCGATCGTCGAATGGAGTTCGACGATCTGTCGAAGTTGAGCTAGACGATCGTCGAGTGGAGATCGACGATCCGTCGAGGTTGAGCTAGACGATCGTCGATTGGAGTTCGACGAATCGTCGTGCTGAGCTCGACGATATGACTTAGTCTCCAAATACAAAATCTTGGTCTTCAGGGCAGCTTCCAAACCTAGACTTATAACCCTTAGACTCAATTCAAATTGACCTATTAAGCTATACAGGAGGTCAAGCAAAGATTCCTAGAGACATAGTGATCCTGACCCAAATTAGTAATAGGGTGTTCCAACACATTGTTTTACTTTATTCAAGTAGAGTGCGTGTGTTTTGCTTTTCTACAGTGTGCGTGTGTTTTACTTTCTGTAGAGTGGGTGCATTTATTTAGTCCTACTCGTTTGAGTAGGATCCGCATTAATATTTCTCCTACTCATTTGAGTAGGACTTATGTGCGTGTGTTTTACTTTATGTCGAGTGTGTGTGTGCGTTGCATTTTGAAATTGAGGGTTAGGTCTACAATACTCTAGAGGGGGGGGGGTGAATAGAGTATATTTAAAATTTGTTAGGTCCCTATAAAGGTGCTGTTACAGCTTTTGCTGTAAACTGAAAAGGTGCAGTAATTAGGAAACTGGAAAACAGAAAATATTAAACCTAATCACAGCCACACAGCAAGAACAAAAAGAAAAAATAGGCAACCAGACGACACAAGGAATTTATAGTGGTTCCCCAAATCTGGGTAGTGCACTCTTCTACCATCCTGGTAGGAATCCACTCAGGTTTTTGATCAGGTGCCTGACACCAATGAGTTTTGATCAGGTCCCCAAAAACCAACTCAAGTCTTTTGGTTAGGAGACTTGCAACCAGGAATCACTTTGGAAGAGAGATGACAACCCTTTACAGAGGCGGGGGTGAGAGAGTTGATTATGTCTTCTCTGTCAACAATCAAAGAGAAGACTTATGTGGACTGATGTTAGCAAACAGCTCCAGCTGAGATGTAGAATGATTCAGGGAAGATCTGGAGCTTTGCTGCAGGGTGATAGGCCTTCAAGCCGAGTTCTTGACTAGTAGAGATGCAAGAACTTCTTGACTGATTTGATTGTAGTTGTCCTTGGAAGTCCTGGAGAGTAAGAAGAAGAAGAAGATTCTTGTTATTGTATGATTATTCTTCTTCTACTGAATGATGATCTCTGCTTGTCACTGTAAGCTCTGAGTAATTTTTCCTGTTCTTCTCTTGGTTTTCTATCTCTGTATATGTGTGTTTATTCTTCTCTATCTTTCAAAATTTTGAATGCCTCAGTCATTAATGCTGACCGCTTGGAGAATAATCAACATTGATTAATTTCCCAACTGTCTTGTGGAAAATCGGCAAGTAATATTTCTGAGGAAGATTGTAATTAATGCTCCCTCTAACGGATACATTCAGAGAATGTTAGAGCATTAATTTGTCAGGAATTATCGCATTTGAGTGAGGACAGAATGCCGGAAATGGCTAAGTCTGGAGTCATCAAACAGTTGGCAGAATTCGTCGAACTGAATTACCAGTTCGTCGAGCTGAGATATTGTATTCGTCGACCAAACGGCTTCTTGTTCGTCGAGCTGAGTTCCAAGATCATCGAGCTGATAACAGAGCTGTATGCTTCAGAGCCTTTGCCTTTTCTGTCTGAAGTTCGTCGAGCTGAGTTTGTAACTTCATCAACTGGAGTTCAACAACCATTCTGGACTTAGTCGAGTATTTTGTGTTGACTGATATTCTGTGTTTCGACATGAATCTTCTGGTGTCGACATAGGTTTTATGGTGTCGACATAAGTGGGTGTCGACTGATTATTCTTGGTGTCGACACAAGTTTTCTGGTGTCGACATAAGTTGGTGTCGACACATGCCCTAAGTGTCGACACAAATCTTCTAATTACAGAATTCGTCGAGTAGAGTACTGAGTTCGTCAACCTGAGAAGTTGACTTCGTCGACCTGAGATCTTCTAACAGAAGGTTGTTGTGAACTCAAGGTCCAAGTTCGTCGAGCTCAGAATCTTGTTCGTCGACCAAAGTCTGAAGTTGCACTTAGAATAATCTGGAGTTATCCTGACTTTAGTTTGTTGATGTATCCCAGTTTTCGTCGACCAAAGAATGAAGATCGTCGAGCTCAGCTCAGAGAAATATCTCAAGATCGTCGAGCTAAGAACGTCTTTCGTCGACCTGAGTTAGATGAACGTCGAACTCATTTTACTTTGTCTTGAAATCTTCTAAGTCTTGAGTCTCTGATAGTCTTATTGATAGCTGGTCCATCTGATGTTGACTCTAAGGACTTGGCCTAGACTCTAGGACACAACTATGACCCTAGATATACATGTTGGGTCATATCATCCAAAGTTAGTGAACGTAGCCCAAATCAACTAGGTATCCAACAATCTTCCCCTATTTGGGTGAGGTCACTAATAGACTCAAAACAAAAACATAAAAATAAACAAAGCAGGAAAAAGGTATATCTGGCAGAGATTACTAACACATGCATCAGATATATATATACATGAGCTTTGTTTTAAACAGACAAATCAGTTTTAAAAAAAATTTAAGCAATGTAAAGATTATTTCTTCTTTTCCTTATCTGTGGGCTTATCTTCTTTGGTCTTTTCACATGGCTTTGTAAAGATAATTTCTCTTTTTGGATCCAAAGCCTGTGCCTGTGTCATTGTCATGTCAGCTGCCCCAATAATCTTCTGAGATGTAGTTCTGGGGACAACTGCTTCAGGATGTAGCTTCATGTAATCATTAATATTAAACAATTTATTTGTTTTATCAAATCTTTTGAGTTCTTCCTTTCTATATTTGGACATAGTTGAATATCCTGATATATCTTTGCCTTCAGCTTTTGCTTTATTAATCAAAGAAAGACCAATAATTTCATGGAATCTAGCCATTCTAGCAGTGTTTGCTGTTTCAGGATCCTCAAAAGGTATAGGAGGTGAATATGGTCTTTCAGGACTATTAGCCTTCTGGTCTGAAGAGATACTTTGCTGTTGATGATGATGTTGTTGATGTTGCTGTTGTCTTTCAGAAGTGTAGTGCCTTTGCTGACTATTTCCAGAAGGTCTCCCTTGGTGTCTCTGATAGGTTTAAATATGGGCAGACCTCTGAGAGCTAGAGCCAGTGGCACCAGCTGCTGGAGGAGGTGGAGGAGGTGGATCTCTTCTGTACTGATGAACTGGTGGAGGAGAATATTTTCTACTTCTTTTCTTCTCCTTTTGCTGATTTTTAGACAACCACATCCATGCTGACATTCCTTTGTAAGGAGTAATATTTTGGAGGATATAGTATGGAGTGTCATTCTTTGGGCTTGGCTTAGCAGGAGGAGGAGGAGGAGGGGCTTTCCTTTTCTTTGACAAACGTTTCTTCTTTTTCTTAGCAGCTTCTTCATCTGAATCTTCTTCTTCTTCATCATCATCATCTGAATTCTGAGGATTATCATATAAAGCATCTATATCTCTCAAGATGTCCTCAGATATAATAAGTTTTTCAGTTGGAACCTGAACTGAGCTTTCAGCTGCATTTGTCTCTTTTGCAATGTCAGCCAAGATCAACTCATCTAGATCTGGCATAGGGGAGTCATCCATTACAAAAGTTGGTGCAGGGATAGCTATTGGTGGGGATGGAATGACTGCCAAGGTTGGTGCAGATACTGGAATTACAAAGCTATCACATAGTTGCTTAGCAACTGCTGGACTGACAGAAGATGTATAAGGAACAATAGCCAAATGTGTCTTAGTGAATTTTGCTGGAAGAAGATGCATATATACAGTATCAAAAGTTTTCAGCAATTCTTCTAAGTTAACTGTGGGATTTAGGATAAAGTCACCAATAGTTTTGAATCCTTCAGAATCTGACTCATCAAAATCCATGTCAGTATCAATGAAATCAATTAAATCTTTACTTATACAATCTGTATATTCTGCTGTGAATACTGGAGTATCTGCTGGTGCTGGAGCTGAAGACTCTGAAGCTGTAACTGCTGCTTCATCATCAGGCATCTCCCCCTGCCTGGTTTCAGTGGGAACTGAGGCCAGGCCCCTGACTGATGAGGGGGCAGCAGTGAGAGAAGATATTTGGGCAAATAAAGATGTAATGGTGATAGCAAGAGGGGGTAATGGCCTCTGCTATAAGTGATTTAAGAAGGGGAGTGATGATGGTGATGATAGATGAGATGGTAGAGGGGTCTAATGAGAAAGTGGTAGATGGTGTTGCAGTTGGTGTGAAAGAGGTGGCAACTATTGATGGAATATAAGGTGGAACATCAGGTATGTGAGGGTTAGATGTTGAGGGGGATAGAAGGGTGGTATCTTGCATCATGGTATCTGATGGTAGGATGTAAGATGGTATGAAAGATAGATGTGGGGGAAGTGGAGACCGTGGTGGTGTGGAAATGTATGTGTCATGAGGGGATTCAGGAGGCGTGGGTGGTTGATTTTCCTGAAGGGGGGAAGAGGGAATGTCAGTGATGGTGATTGGTAAAGATGGAGTGACTGGGGATTTTGTTGTTGTTGGAAGGGGGGCTGGAAGAGAAGATTTGGAAGGAATGTTCTCTTCAGCAGGGTGGGGAGTGGCTTTGACAGCCCTTGTGCCTTCAGAAGCTTTGGTGTAAGAGGTGGAAGCCTTAGAGGGCTTAATGATGGTCCTCTCCCATCTGCCAAATAAGGCACATGTCAGCCTTTTACTGACATTTATGAATATGGTCTGGGAGACCAGGGATTCAACAGCCTTTTCCTATAGGAAGATTCCTAGAATTCTTCCAAAACAGACTTCCTTCTTAGTGTTCCTCTTCTTTATCAAATCAAACATAAGTTGTGCCCAGTTTATTGGCTTCTTGTTGATGAGTGCACACATAACCAGAAACTGTTGTTTGGTGATATAATCGTGTGCAGTGTGTTTTCCAAGTAGCACTTTGCCAACCAAGTCTGCTAAAAATTTATAGGGAGCAGAGAAGTGTTTCTTCAACAGTTTGTTGGGATTTTATCCAGCATAATCCATGAGGCTCAACATCATATAAGACTCCTCTGGTTCAATTTCGAGGTCCTCTTCTCCATTTCTCAATCCAAAAATCTCAGTTAAGATTGCGGGGGTTAAAGAGACAGAGTTACCCGCGATAGTGCCTGTCATGGTGTTCTCTTCTGTAGACGACAGTGTGTATACCCATTCCCTGATTTCCATACTGTGCAGTTTGATCCTTCGCGTCATCAGGGTTTTTAGTTCCTGTTCTTCAAGAAGTTCCAAGATATACAGAAAGATTAGATCGGAATGCTGAAATGAATCGAAATCCACGTCAAATCCTGCATCAAACTTCATTCATGTGAGATTGCTTGCCAGAGTCGCCATTGAAATCACCTGCAAGAAAGACATAGAAACGACGATAAAGTGCAAGGGAACAAAAAGTGCGGGATGGAGGTCGAAGAAAACCTAGATATAAGGTTTTCCAGAATATGAATCGACAAACTCCGTTCCACGAAAATAAAATGAATTCTTCGAACTGAGGTCGACAAAATAGTTTAGATTTAAATAATTCGTCGAGCTCATCAAAAGAATTGAAGACGGTTCATCGAACTTAGGTCGACGAATATCTTCTGAAGTAAGGTTCGTCGATCGCTGGTCGACAAAAAGTATTTCACTTACAGAGAGTTCATCGATCTCTATTCGACGAGTATCTCTCAAACTTTCCCTGGTTCGTCGAACTCCGTTCGACGAACTCTGGAAAATTCGTCGAATGCAGACAAAACTTAAACTAAGTCTTCTCCATTGATCATTTCCAGCTGATTTAGAAAGAAAGCATGATTTTTATCATCCAGAGGTTTGGTGAATATATCAGCTTTTTGTAAATAAGTGTAGATATAGACAAGCTTAATCTTATTTTTGTCTACACACTCCCTAATGAAATGATGTCTTATGTCAATATGTTTTGTCCTACTATGGTGAACTGGATTCTGTGCTATGGCTATATCACTAATATTATCACAGAATAGGGTTGAATTATTTAAGTTGAACCCATAATCTAGAAGTTGATTTTGTATCCAAAGCATCTGTGAACAACAGCTGCCTGCTGCAATATATTCTGCTTCAGCAGTTAATGTTGACACAGATGTTTGCTTCTTACAAAACCATGATACTAGTCTCACACCCAGAAACTGACAAGTTCCTGAAGTACTTTTTCTATCTACCCTGCATCCAGAAAAATCAACATAAGAGTATCCAGTTAACTCAAATTCTGATTTAGCAGGATACCATAGGCCTAGATTAGGACAACTCTTTATATATCTTAAAATCCTTTTTAAGAAAATTAGATGGGATTCTTTAGGGTTCACTTGGAACCTAGCACAAAGGCATGTAGCAAACATAATATCTGGCCTACTTGCTGTGAGGTATAATAGGGACCCAACAATGCCCCTATAAAGTTTCTGATCTACAGGTTTTCCTGGTATATCAGAGTCCACAACAGCATTGGTGGACATGAGAGTTTTCTTAGCTGAGGCATCAGCCATCCCAAACTTCTTTAGAAGTTATTTAGCATATTTTGCTTGAGAGATGAAGATGCCATCAGGGAGCTGTTTCACTTGGAGACCAAGGAAATATGAAAGCTCTCCCATGCTACTCATTTCAAATTTAGAATGCATGAGGTCAGAAAACCTCTTGCACAATTTTAAATCTGTAGAGCCAAATATAATGTCATCTACATAGATTTGCACAAATAAGATTTGGTCCTTATGATGTCTAGTGAAAAGGGTTTTATCTACAGTTCCTCTTGTAAATTTATGCTTTAATAAGAAACTTGCTAAGGTCTCATACCAAGCTCTTGGAGCTTGCTTTAGACTATAAAGAGCCTTATTTAATTTAAAAACATAAGAGAGATAAGTTGGAGAAACAAAACCTGGAGGTTATTCTACATAAACCTCTTCTTGTAACACTCCATTTAAGAAAGCACTTTTCACATCCATTTGAAAAACTTTGAACCTTTTGAATGCTGCATAGGTAAGGAAGATCCTTATAGCTTCCAACCTTGCAACAGGTGCAAAGGTCTGATCATAGTCAATTCCTTCCTCTTGCCTATATCCTTGAGCAACAAGCCTAGCCTTGTTCCTCACAATGACTCCTTGGGCATCAAGCTTATTCCTGAAAACCCATTTGGTTCCAATAACTGGGTAGTTTTGGGGTCTTGGAACCAAATCCCAAACTCTACATCTCTCAAATTGGTTTAGTTCCTCTTGCATTGCAAGGATCCAGTGGGTATCTTGCTCAGCATCATGAATGGTTAGAGGTTCAACCTGAGAGAGAAAATATGCATGCATCAAGTCTTGGTTGAGTTGATGCCTTGTCTGTACACCTACTGATATGTATCGAATTACTTGAGATATGGGGTGATCCCTAAGTGCGATAAAATCAGTGGGTGGAGTTGGTTGTGCAATAGCATTTTGAATAAATTCCTCTTGTGGAATTATATTTGCTGTTGGTTGAGGCTCATGTTCTTCAGCTTCATCTTCTTCACTATCTTCAATGAATTGTGGAGAGGGATGAGTGAGAACCTCTTGGGTGAGGTTTAATCCATCCAATGTCTCACACAAGTGGGGTACCTGCAAGTTGCTACTGGTAGAAACTTCTTTCTCCTTACAGTACATGTTAGTTTCATCAAAAGAAACATGAATTGACTCTTCTACTTTTAATGTTGATTTATTAAATACCCTATAGGCCTTGCTTACTTGGGAGTATCCTAGAAAAACTCGCACTTCAGCCTTAGCTTCAAACTTTCTAATATATTTCTTGTTGTTATTATGTATATAACATGTACAACTAAAAACTTTAAAATAGTTTATTTTAGGTTTCTTCCCTTTGAGCAATTCATAGGGAGTCTTGTTCTTCAGTTTGTGAATTAAACTCCTATTTAGGATATAGTTTGCAGTGCTTACAGCCTCTGCCCAAAAAGTTAGTGGCATGTATACATCAACAAGCAATGTACCTGCAGCTTCAATGAGTGTCCTATTTTTCCTTTCAGCTACCCCATTTTGTTGGGGAGTTCTAGGAGCTGAGAAGCAATGCCTGATACCTTCATTCTCATAGAACTCATGCATAAGAAGAGACTCAAACTCTGTGCCATGATCACTTCTGATCAATGCAACATGAGTAGAGAACTCAATCTGTATGGTCCTGAGAAAATCTGTAAGAACCATGAATGTATCTGACTTTGTTCTCAGAAAGAATACCCAACTAAACCTGGAGAAGTCATCCACTATAACTAAAGTGTAGGATTTCCCTTCTAGGCTTTGTACAACAATAGGTCCAAAAAGATCCAAGTGTAGCAAGTACAAAATGCTAGGTGAATCACTCTTATTAATTGATTTGAAACTAGTTTTAGTTTGCTTGCTTAATTGACAAGCCCTGGAGAGACATTCCTTCTTGTAGGGAGCAGAAGGTAGACCTATAATAAGGTTGTGCTTAGATAACCTAGCAATATTTTTCAGATTTACATGTCCTAGTCTTTTGTGTCATAAATCATTCTGAGTACTAGTTAAATTCAGCAAACAGATATCAGTTATGGCAGAAAGAAAATTTACTAAGTAAATGTTTTCTTGTCTACTTCCAGTTAAAACAGTTTGGTTATTTTTATCAATGATAGAGCAAGTAGATGGGTTAAAGTATACCTGATAACCATCATCACTTAATTGACTTATGGAGATGAGGTTATGCTTCAGTCCACTTACATATGTCACCTTTCTGAATGTGACAGCCCCTATTCTCACTTCTCCAACTCCTTCTGACTGACCACATTTTGAGTCACCAAAGATAACCTTTGGCCCCAGCTTGGACTTATAGTTGAATAGAATGTCCTTGCTGCCAGTCATGTATTTGGAGCAGCCACTGTCTAGGTACCAAGTTTGATTTACCCCTGTACAATTTTTCACCTGCAATACAAACAATTAATGATTTTTGACCCAGGTTACCTTGGGCCCTTTGTATGGCTAATAAGAGAAACTAGAAATAACAGAAAATTTTGGCTGAGATTTATATCCTAGGGGGTGATATCTCCTAGGTGGAATGGTCCAGTCAGCCAATGTATTAAATTATTTCCTAGAAGTATTTGAGTTTCTGTTGAAGTTATAGTTTTGACTAAGTCTTCCTGGGTTCGACGAATTTATGTAAGTTTGTCGATCAGAGTTCGACGAATTGGGTTGAGATCGTTGATCTCTGCCTAGAGAATGAACATGTTCATTCTCTGTACCCCACGTTCGTCGAGCTCTGCTCGACGAACCATACAAAGTTCGTCGATCGCAGTTAGACGAATAATGATAACTATAGTTGGCGTTCAGAGTTCGTCGATCTGGGTTCGACGAACTGGCCCCTTTTCGTCGATCTAAGGTCGACGAAAATTGCTGAACTTTATTTTTATTGGGTGTTTTCTGTTATTCAATTTTGTCCTTAGTTTTAATTTGTTCAAGAATTTTATTTACCTTGTATACTTGATCAATATTTTTCTTTCCTTTCTCAGAGATAAAATTTATGGGTTGTGACAGGTGGTTTTTCTGAATAATAGGTGGTTCACTAGATGATGCACCTAATCCTAACTTACTTCCATTAAATCTAGCATTAGATATGTTGGTGATTGCTGCTAGTTGTTTGCTTCTTCCATTTAGTGATTCTTCTAGCTGTTTTGCTTTACTTAATTTATCTTTCAGAAGAGTGATTTGTTCACTAAACATGTCTTTTTCATTTTTTAATTTAGTGTTTTCTAAAACCAAGCTATCATAGTTAACTTGTTTATATCTGAGAAGTTTGATTTCCTTCTCAGAGTTGATTAAATCTAAACACATGATTTTAAAATCTGATTTAAAAGATTCTGAACTATAATCAAACCATGATAATACCTGATCAGCTTCTGATTCAGAAGTTTCCTCATTTTCTGAATCTCCTTCTTCTGAGTTGATTCTTGAGGCATCAATTGCCATGAGGCAAACCTCCTTTGCTCTTTCTTCTTCCTCATCTTCACTGGAGCTTGAGGATGTTGACTCTTCTTCAGTCTCACTCCAGGTCTCAGCCACAAACCCCTTTTCCTTCCTCTTGTGTTTGCTGGAAGAGGGTTTGCTGGTGTACTGTCTCCTGGAATCCTTTTCCTTTTCTTTTCTCTTCTCTTTCTTCTGGTTCTCTGGACACTCAGAGAGAAAGTGCCCAGGCTTCCTGCATCCATAGCACACCACTTCCTTTGTTGGTGTCTTATCATACTTTGGCCTGCCATCTTTTCTTGATGACTTTCTTCTGAAGTCCTTTCTAGCCATCTTGAAAAATCTCTTAGCCAAGAGACTTATAAGTTCTTCATTTGATGTTGAAAATTCTGATTCTTCTGAGGCTTTGAAGTCTATGCCCTGTTCTCTTCTAGCTGCTGGAGGTGATCTCTGTTCAGCAACCTCCCTTGTCTTTATTAACTGCTCATAAGACTTTAGTTTACCCAATAGAGATTCAGTTGAAATCTCATTTAGGCATCTGGCCTCCTTGATGAGCCAAATTCTTGTGTCCCATAAGCTTGGGAAGCACATCAGAATTTTGTCATTCATTTCAGTGAGAGTGATGACCTTGTCCAGAGTTTTTAGCTCATTAATAATTGAGCTTAATCTATTATACATCTCTGAAACTGTCTCAGCTTCCTGTTTCTTGAAATTCTCATATTGGGATATGAGATTTGATCTCCTATCCTTCCTTTTATCAGCTGATCCATCAACCATTTGGTTTAGGGAATCCCAAATGGCTTTTGCTGATGTGCACTCAGCAACCTTCTGGAAAATGTCATCAGATATTATTTGTGCCAATATATTCATGGCTTTTGCATCAACCATCTTGGATTTTCTGTAAGCATTATTTTAATCTGGAGGAGGTACTGCAGTCATATTTGTAGAGTTACGTGGAGGAGCTGCAGGTCGTGGAGGTACTCCTGTTAAGATGAAAGCAAAGATATCTTCATCAATAGAATTCATATATAGCTTGATTCTTGACTTCCAGATTCCAAACTTTTGCAAGTTGCAAACTGGAGGTCTGGTGCTTGCATAATCTTTATTCTGTGCCATGGCTGTGTTTCTACTTTAAAAGTTAAATGTGAATGAAGGTGATGTGTATATCTAACAAGGGATCTTTTGGTTCAAGATTTAACTTGTGCAACCAAAGGAACCTCCTCTGATACCAATTGAAAGTGAGGGTTAGGTCTACAATACTCTAGAGGGGGGGGGGTGAATAGAGTATATTTAAAATTTGTTAGGTCCCTATAAAGGTGCTGTTACAGCTTTTGCTGTAAACTAAAAAGGTGCAATAATTAGGAAACTGGAAAAAAGAAAATATTAAACCTAATCACAGCTACACAACAAGAATAAAAAGAAAAAGATAGGCAACTAGACGACACAAGAAATTTATAGTGGTTCCCCAAATATGGGTAGTCCACTCTTCTACCACCCTGGTAGGAATCCACTCAGGTTTTTGATCAGGTGCCTGACACCAATGGGTTTTGATCAGGTCCCCAAAAACCAAGTCAAGTCTTTTGGTTAGGAGACTTGCAACCAGGAATCACTTTTGAAGGGAGATGACAACCCTTTACAGAGGTGGGGGTGAGAGAGTTGATTATGTCTTCTCTGTCAACAATCAGAGAGAAGACTTATGTGGACTGATGTTAGCAAACAACTCCCCCTGAGATATAGAATGATCCAGGGAAGATCTGGAGCTTTGCTGCAGGGTGATAGGCCTTCAAGTCGAGTTCTTGACTAGCAGAGATGCAGGAACTTCTTGACTGATTTGATTGTAGTTGTCCTTGGAAGTCCTGGAGAGTAAGAAGAAGAAGAAGATTCTTGTTATTTTATGATTGTTCTTCATCTACTGAATGATGATCTCTGCTTGTCACTGTAAGCTCTGAGTAATTTTTCCTGTTCTTCTCTTGGTTTTCTATCTCTGTATATGTGTGTTTCTTCTTCTCTATCTTTCAAAATTTTGAATGCCTCAGTCATTATGCTGACCGCCTGGAGAATAATCAACATTGATTAATATCCAAACTATCTTGTGGAAAATCGACAAGTAATATTCCTAAGGAAGACTGTAATTAATGCTCCCTCTAACGGATACATTCAGAGAATGTTAGAGCATTAATTTTTCAGGAATTATCGCATTTGACTGAGGACAGAATGCCGGAAATGGCTAAGTCTGGAGTCGTCGAATAGTTGGCAGAATTCGTCAAACTGAATTACCAGTTCGTCGAGCTGAGATATTGTATTCGTTGACCAGACGACTTCTTGTTCGTCGAGCTGAGTTCCAAGATCGTCGAGCTGATAACAGAGCTGTATGCTTCAGAGCCTTTGCCTTTTCTGTCTGAAGTTCGTCGAGCTGAGTTTGTAACTTCGTCGACTGGAGTTCAACAACCATTCTGGACTTAGTCGAGTATTTTGTGTTAACTGATATTCTGTCTGTCAACATGAATCTTCTGGTGTCGACACAGGTTTTCTGGTGTCTGACATAAGTGGGTGTCGACTGATTATTCTTGGTGTCGACACAAGTTTTCTGGTGTCGACACATGCCCTAAGTGTCGACACAAATCTTCTGATTCCAGAATTCGTCGAGTAAAGTACTGCGTTCGTCAACCTGAGATGTTGACTTCGTCAACCTGAGATCTTCTAACAGAAGGTTGTTGTGAACTTGAGGTCCAAGTTCGTCGAGCTTAGAATCTTGTTCGTCGACCAAAGTCTGAAGTTGGACTTAGAATAATCTGGAGTTATCCTGACTTTAGTTTGTTGAAGTATCCCAGTTTTCGTCGACCAGAGAATGAAGATAGTCGAGCTCAGCTCAGAGAAAAATCTCAAGATCGTCGAGCTGAGAACGTCTTTCGTCGACCTGAGTTCGACGAACGTCAAACTCATTTTACTTTGTCTTGAAATCTTCTAAGTCTCGAGTCTCTGATAGTCTTGTTGATAGCTGGTCCATCTAATGTTGACTCTAAGGACTTGGCCTAGACTCTATGACACAACTATGACCCTGGCTATACATGTTGGGTCACATCATCCTAAGTTAGTGAACCTATCCCAAATCAACTCGGGATCCAACACATTTATTTACTCCTACTCGTTTGAGTAGGACTCGCTTTCATTTCTACCGCCCATGTATTTGCGCCGGGACTCGCACTTTACTGCTTTCTTTCTCCCGCCCACGCATTTGCACCGAGTCTCAAACTTTACTACTTTCATTTCAGTCCTACTCGTATGAGTAGGACTTGCAATTTACTGCTTTCTTTTACTGCTTTCCTTTACTGCTTTCTTTTCCTGCTTTCATTTACTGCTTTCTTTATTGCTTTCACCGCTGCCGTCCCCATTCCGATGAGTGGCTAACCATTCTTAGCCCTCAGTATTGAAGAGCATTGGGACAGAAAAAATAACTTTAAATAATTAAAGGTCCTTATTTTCTAACTAATTAAAATTACTTAAGGTTTGCCTAGGGTTTACGACGCGTAGGAGCACAAATCGATGTGTGGGCCCTACTTCCATAGTCCATACGCTAGCTAGCCGAGAGGCCGTGCGTATGGACCGATCACCCCTTGGTAAAAAGAGTTCCGCACTAACCCTCGAGAGAGGAGGCGCGCCAACTCTACCGGATTGGGTTCCCCAGCCAATAATGTGGTTCTTAGCATAATGTGGGCATTAAGAGGAATCCTTCGTCGGATGAGAGCCCAGTCGAATAGTCTTAGCGTTCAGGTGAGCGATAGTCCTAGAGATAAGTGAGCTCATTCTAGTGGAACCTCCACGGCCAAGTCTCCGCCTTAATTAATTTGAAACTTAGGATCTCTTTTTATTAAAAGTTTATTTTAGTTCTAATTTTTATTCGATGCGATTGCGCTAAGCTTTTCATCGGCCCTACCTTTTATGCTTTCATTTTCTTTCTTTTTGCTTTTATTATATATATATATATATAAAACCCGACAAGTAATTATCGGTAAAGTAATAGTCCCTTCCAGGGAAGAGTAGAAATAATCGAACCGACCCTGAGAACAATACGACCTCGATATTCTATCCCGGAATATCCTGTACCACACGCGATAGGTGCACTTGCCTCCTTTCGTTAAAGCTCGATCTAAACCGTTTTATATCCAAATAAATAAATTCGCGCGCCCCATTTTCTAAATAAAAACCAAATCCGTCTTTTTCCATAAATAAACCGCCTGGGGCATCGCGGGAATTCTCACCAATTTTTGGAGATTTAACCTGTTGAAGTATTAGACCCGGCGGCCTTGCGGTCTTGTCTGGCGGTTTGTTGACTGCGTGGTCTAGTGGTTCCTTCCCAGCAGGTTCATATTCAGACTGTTGCTGTTTGTAGTCCGAGTGGTCTGGCGGTATCACTCAGAAGACTGGAGACCGGGCGGTCTATCGGTATCCTATTGCGGCATGTTCTCATCCTGCTGGAGTTGCCGAGCGGTTAACCCATCTGTCTAACCGCGCGGCCTGCGCGGTCTCTTTTATTTCTATCCACTCAGCCCTGTACATGTTTAATCCCACATTGTTTGTTTGTACTCTCTCATATCTCCTCCATTCTATAAAAGGGTGGTCATACCTTTGTAAATGATATCTTTTTTGGATAATAAAATTTCAATTATTCAAATTTCTATTCGTTTGTTAGCTGTGTGTTCGCTAATTTTACATGGTGTCAGAGGACTCGGTCCTTTCCTCCTGACTAAGCTCTCTTTGCACGTGCGGCTTGTTTCTTCTTTCCGCGACCTGTTCTCGCGGCTTGTTTTCTCTTCTGACCGCTGTGCTGTTCGCGCGGCTTCTCCCTGTTTGCGCGCCTTTCTTCGGTCTGTTCTCGACCTGTTCTCTTGGGTCCTTTGCTTCCTATTCTCTTCTATTCGCTCGGACTTTTTCAGTTCGCGCGACCTCTTACCCCGTGCCTTGGTCTACTTCCTGGCCGCTGATGTTCTGCCACCGTGCCGCTGCAACTTCTTCTCTTTAGGCCGCTGCAGTTTCGTCCTTATTCGCTGCGGTTTCTTTCTCGTGTCCCAGCCTCCTCCTTAGGTCGTGCGGCTTGCTCTCCTTTTTTCTCTCCCCGCGGCTTCTCTTCTTCTCGCGCGGTTTCCTGCCTTCTCTATGGCCACTTCTGGTCTCTCCACCCCCGTTATCTCTACCTCCACCACTCCTGTAGCTCCTCCTCCTCCTACTCCTTCGGGCAACCTTGACACGCTTTCTAAGCTTGTTGGCTCCAACTATCCCGATTGGAGCGTTTCTTTCACCTTTCTTCTTCGCTCTCAGCATAAGCGTCATCACCTCACTGATGACCCTCCTCCTCTTAACTCTCCTGAAATTTATGACTGGGATGCGAGTGATGCCATTGTCCGCACTTGGCTGGCCAACAGCCTCTCTGATGAGTGCCTTCCCGTCATTCGCCATGATGAGACGGTCAAGGCCGCCTGGCTTCACCTAGCTGCTCTCTATTCAAAGGGGTGGGGGGGGCAGACGTCCCGCATTTATACTCTTTATGCAGACCTCTTCGCTCGCCCCTCCATGTCTCCTGCTGCGGCTTATCAGCAGGTTCAGGCTCTTGGCGCAGAGATCCTACAGAATCGCCCCTTCTCCGCTGACTTGGTCGACCAGCACAAACACTTCCAGGAACTCCTGCTTGTTTGTTATCTTCTCCGTCTTCCCGATTCCTATGATATGATCCTCCAACAGATCTTGGGTGAGGCGGAATCTCCTACTTTGGATGCCACCGCGGCTCGCATTGCCGCTGTTACTTCGCTGCTCCAGCGGCCTCTGTTGGCCTCCCCTCCTTCCCAGGACTCCTATGCTCACCAGGCTCAGCGGGGGGGGGGGGGGGGGGGGGGGGGGGGTCCTAGTGGCCGCAGCCACTCAGGCGGGCGTGGTTTGTCCAGGTTCCTCTGCTCTCACTGTGGTCGTACCGACCATTCTGTTGACCGCTGCTGGCAGAAACATCCTCATCTTCGCCCTTTCGGTGATTCTCCTTCCTCGACCTCCGCCTCCTCTCGGCCGTCTGCCTCTATGGCCACGACTTCAGGTAGTGCCCACTTCGTTACCCAAGGTAAATGGCTGATTGACTCGGGTGCTACAAATCATATGACTGGCAACCCTCATTGCTTCTCTCTCCTTGAAACGCATGACCGCCTACCCCCGGTTCGTGTGGCGGATGGTTCCCCATCCCCGGTGCTCGGGACGGGCATGGTTCAAGTTACCCCGTCACTTCGCTTGGAGGACACTCTCTATGTCCCGAAGTTCCCGTGCAATTAATTATCTGTTACTACTTTATGCAGGCAACTTCAGTGCTCTGTCTTATTCACTCCCACTTCTTGTTCTTTTCAGGACCCGAGGACCCAGCGAACGATTGCTACTGGGACTGAGAGCGGCGGACACTATTTCCTCGACAACGTTTCCGCTCTGTCCGTCTACTCCTCCTCCTCTGCAGATCTACTTCAATGACATCTTCGCCTTGGACATCCTCCTCCTCGGATTCTTCGACAGCTTCTGCCCCACTTACCTCCGACCAGTCCTCTGCTCAACTGTGATGCATGTCATCTTGGTAAACATCATCGCTCCTCCTTCCCGCCGAAGCAAGGCCGTGGCTCCTCTCGCCCGTTTGATCTCATTCATTCTGATGTCTGGGGTCCTGCTCCTACCCTCACCGTTGGTCGGGGTAGTTCCTATTTTGTAACTTTTATAGATGATTTTTCTAGATGTACCTGGGTGTATCTATTAAAAGATCGATCTGAACTCTTTTCTATATGGCAATCCTTTTATTTTATGATTAAGACTCAATTTGGAATTTCTATTAAAGTTTTACGCTCTGATAATGCTAAGGAATATCTTAGTCATGCGTTCTCCTCTTTCTTTCGGCAACATGGTCTTCTTCATCAAACCACCTATGTTTACACCTCCCAGTAGAATGGGGTGGCGGAACGTAAAAACCGTCACCTCCTTGATGTCGCTCTCACTCTCATGACGCAGATGCAAGTACCCCGTTCCTACTGGGGCTACGCTGTGCTCTTCGCCTTCTATCTCACCAATCGTCTTCCCTCCACGGTTCTCCACGGCCAGACCCCCTTCTCCATTCTATACCCCCGCAAGGAACCTTTTCCTCTCCCTCTCCGTGTCTTTGGGTGTACGGCTTTTGTTCATGCTCCATCCGCTACCCGCGACAAGCTTTCCCCCCGTTCCACTAAGTGTGTCTTTTTGGGGGTACTCTACCACTCAAAAAGGCTATTGCTGTTTTGACCCCGTTCTGCGCAAATAATTTGTCTCCGCGGACGTGACATTCTTCGAGAATGCTTCCTACTTCTCTCTTGACTTCTCTCTTCCTCCTGATCTCTCTGCTTCTTCACCGCCTCTCTCCGTTCCTTCCACGCCTATCGACATCTCCACTCTTCCCTCATCTCCTCCTTCATCTCCTTCTCTGTCCGTCTCACCCCCTACCCCTCCTCGCTCTTCTCCGCAGCCGTCTCTCTCTAGTCCCGGGCCAGCCTTCTCCGCCACGGACGCTCCGGTCGCTGAGGCACCCATCGACCTGGATCTTCCAATTGCTCTTCGCAAAGGGGTGCGGGCGTGTACTTAACACCCGCTTGCGGCAGTTGTTTCCTATGATCGGCTTTCTCCTTCTCGCAGGTGTTTTGCCTTGGCTATCTCTACTGCTACTACTCCCCGCACCTACCAGGAGGCTCTTGCTATTCCTTATTGGAAATCTGCCATGGATGAAGAGATGGCTACTCTTACTAAAAGGGGTACCTGGACCCTTGTTCCTCCACCAATGGGTACTAATGTGGTTGGCTGTCGCTGGGTCTTTGTTGTGAAATTTCGCCCTGAAGGCACTGTGGATCGCTACAAGGCCCGGCTGGTGGCCAAAGGCTTCACTCAGACTTACGACATTGATTACTTTGACACTTTCTCTCCGGTTGCTCGCCTCAACACCATCCGGGTTCTTCTCTCTGTGGCTCTTAACAGGAATTGTGCTATTTCCTAGCTTGATGTCAAGAATGCCTTTCTCTATGGAGATCTTCAGGAGGACGTCTACATGGAGCAACCTCCTGGGTATGTTGCTCAGGGGGAGACACGCGTATGCCGTTTGAAGAAGGCAATTTATGGCCTAAAGCAGAGCCCTCGGGCGTGGTTTGACAAGTTAAGTGCTATTGTGGCTACCATCAGCTTTGCAAGGAGTTCGGCCGATCACTCCTTATTCATTCGCAAAACGGCCTCGGGACTGGTTGTTTTGGCAGTGTATGTGGATGATATTCTTCTTACTGGCGATGACCAAGCTGGGGTGGACTTGACGAAGAAACACCTCCGTCAACACCTGGTCACGAAGGATATGGGCTCCTCGAAATACGTTTTGGGGATAAAAATCTCTCGGAAGCTTGACTCGTTGGTTCTCTCCCAATAGAAGTATGCCCTTGATCTTCTACAAGAGGTAGGATTGACAGGTGCCAAATCGGCCCGGTTTCCCATGGCTATTGGAGAAGACAAAACATGGACGAATGACTCGCCTCTTCTATCTGATGGCACAAGGTACAAACGTTTGGTGGGCAAACTCATCTATCTCACGGTGACCAGACCCGACATCTCTTATGTTGTAGGCAAGGTCAGTCAGTTTATGCAAGCTCCCAGGGAGTGCCATCTTCAGTCTGCCTTGAAGATTTTAGAGTATGTTAAAGCAGCACCGGGCAAAGGGCTAATCTTTCAGAGGAATGGTCATCTGTGGGTTGAAGCCTACTCAGATTCAAGCTATACGGATGATAAAGGCGATCGTAAATCCATATCAGGTTTTTGTACTTTTGTTGGAGGAAATCTTGTGAGTTGGAAGAGCAAGAAACAGTCTGTTGTCTCCAGTTCCAGTGCAGAAGCTTAATACCGGAGTATGGCGTCAACCACGTTTGAGTTAAAGTGGTTGCGGGCTCTCATGCTTGACCTAGGAGAGGTCTATGACTATCCTCTTCCTATGTTCTGTGACAATAAGGCCGCTATATACATATCCAAAAATCCGGTGTTTTATGAGAGAATAAAGCATATAGAGGTTGACTGCCACTTAATTCGGGAGGAGATTTTGAAGAAATAGATTTGTACTCCGTTTGTCACCTCTGACAAAGAATTGGCGGATATCTTCACAAAACCGGTCTCTACTTCCTTCTTTCACATTTGTGACAAGCTGGGCATGATTGATATCTATGCTCCAGCTTGAGGGGGAGTGTTGAAGTATTAGACCGGGCGGCCTTGCGGTCTTGTCTGGCGGTTTGTTGACTGCGCGGTCTAGCGGTTCCTTCCCAGCAGGTTCATATTCAGACTGTTGCTATTTGTAGTCCGAGCAGTCTGGCGGTCTCACTCAGAAGCCTGGAGACCGGGCGGTCTATCGGTCTCTTATTGCGGCATGTTCTCATCCTGCTGGAGTTGCCGAGCGGTTAACCCATATGTCTAACCGTGCGGCCTGTGCGGTCTCTTTTATTTCTAGCCACTCAGCCCTGTACATGTTTAGTCCCATATTGTTTATTTGTACTCTCTCATATCTCCTCCATTCTATAAAAGGGAGGTCATACCTTTGTAAATGATATCTTTTTTGTATAATAAAATTTCAATTATTCAAATTTCTATCCGTTTGTTAGCTGCGTGTTCGCTACTTTTACATAACCGCATCAATTTTTCGGACCCGATGCGAAAATAATAAATCAATGTCGCTAATAGTGAGATTGGTGGACTAGGATTGAACCGCCCAACCAACAAGTGAAGAGCCTCGATCGGTAGTGTATGACTGGTATATCCGGTACACCAATAAGGTGCCCTGAGTGCATGAAGCATCTGGTGGATACCGGCGTTTGTGATATGAATGTGATTGGTAGATTTGCTAGATTGATAAAGATTATGATGATAGCAATGCATACAGGGATGGAACCACTGTCCCGGGTAAGCGGTAGCGTCGTTATAAGTGGTCAGCTAATGCTGACCGTTACTTTGTTTCCTGTTTAGTTTGGATGGCTAATTGCAGGTGTTGCTGCTTGAATTGATATGAGCAGAATGGAAGGATTGCTGCTAAAGGCCCTTGAAGGCCGTGCGAATCGTGGTTGGATTTCATGTGTGGCCGGCCTGCATGCCGATGTACGAAAATGTATTTGTGCAAAGAGAAATATGTAAGGCCTTAAGCCCAGTGTGTGTGAGTTGTATACATTCCTGGTTTGGATATATAAATGTGGAGTTTATATAGTAGTGGACATTCTCTGAGTTGAGTTCATGTTAACGTAAAATGCTGCGCTAGAATGGATTGAGTTATGATGTGAGTAGATTTTGATTTCCACAAGTAATTCCGCCTCTTGTCTGTGACATATGGCGTGGGGCCCCGGTCGGACCCACCGTTATATGCCATGTGACGAGTGGGGGCGTTACTGTAATGCCCCGAAAATTGTATTTGAGTTGGTCGCGTATAAAGGGATTTTGGTGCTAGTATAGGGGTACACGACCTAGGACATGGGCGTGTCCAAGGCCGTGTCTGGCTGGTGTTTTGGATGTTTTCATCCCGAGAAGGACACAACAAGTAACACGGCTTAATGACACAGGCGTGTCATTTGACACGTGCGTGTGCCTGCCCGTGTCAGTACCCGTGTTCAGTAGGGTCGTGTCGGTTGGCATGGCGGTTATATGTGACACGATCCCGGACACGGGCATGTCGAGGACCCGACACGGGCATGTCGAGTGAGACACGGGCGTGTCTGAGCCCGTGTGAGTCTTTGTGTCCGACGATCGTGCCTGGATCGAGGCACACGACCTGGGACACGGCCGTGTGCGAGGCCGTGTTCGGCCCAGGTCTTGTGATATTTTGAGCGGATCAGAGCCATTCGATTTCTTTATTTAAAATCCAACGGCCCTGGGAAAACCCTGCTCTGTTAAGATCGGAAATAGAGGATCAATTCCTCATTTTTTCCCTTAGTCTCTCTCTCTCAAGGAGTTAGAAAGAGGAGGAAGAAGCAGGAGTTTTCCGGCTGCCGACGGAGCACCGGAGCACCGATCAGAGAACCGAGAGCGGATTCGTGGAGGGAATCGCGTTGCGAAGACTTCTATCTGGATAGTTTTCCATGGTGCCAAAGTGTACTACAAGGGTAACGATTCTCTACTTGAGCATGTGAAGCTCTTCTTTTTTGCATAGGGAAAACCCGCTCCCGCGAGTGTGCGGCGAGTGTGCGGTGTTCCTTGGGGTTGACGGGAATAGTCCCCCTTGTGTTGCATTTAGAGTCCGAAATCGAAGTACGGGCATATGCATTGTGTGTGAAGCCTACCAGGACATGTTGGTCTGGATCGGCGATGTTGCATTTGTTATGATTTGTCGGAGAAGACTCCGTGCTTTGGGTTTTCGGGTTTCTACGCGGTAGATTGCAGCAGGGATCCTTGGAGGTTAGCTCCAAGGCGCACCCGGAAAACTGAGCGGAATCGTTGTTCTGCTAACTTGGCAGTCTGGGAACCGGCCTTGAACATAACTGGGTTATGTGATTGATTGGAATATTAGGATCCGAGAGAAGCTTGGCCCGTGCGTATGCCTTAATGTGAACTACGCGGTTAAGCAACGGGCAAGTGGAATTGGACCTGTGCTATGTGGTTCGGTGCGAGAGACCCAAAAAGGGGACTGGCCGTTGGCATAGTCGGGAGCCTTAGACAGTGGTCAGAAAGGCTAAAATTCTCATGTTGTTGCCATCCTGGGGGTGGTGGTGAAGACGCTGAAGTGTCAGGATTCACCGTTAATGTGCCCTGAGTGCACGGGGTGTTTGGCCGTGCGAGCCTACACCTGTAGCGAAGTATGTTTATACATAATTGTTTAGCTGGGCTAATGATATGCAGGGAAGGAGAACCGCCGTCCCGAGAAAGGGACGGGCTCGTTATAATTTGGTCGGCTTTAGCTGACCGTTGCCTGTTTGCCACCATGCGGTGGAATGTTTCTTGCAGGTGCTATGGAGCCGAGTGCAAAATAGCGGGCTGGAGCCCATGTTGCCGTGCTGGCCCTCAAAGGCCTTAGCGTATAGTTGTTTTATTTTGACATGTGTGGCCGGCCTGCGAGCTGATGTATGTAAGACACTCTTTGATAAGTGAACTATTGTAAGGCCATAAGGCCATGTATCTTTCAGTGTATTGTTATTTCATTCCAGTGGTAGCGATTGTGGACATTCATGTAAATTGATTATTCAGTTTGGGTTCTTTCTACTTTTAAAAGCTTCCGCTAGAATGCTCTGTGTTAGGACGAGTAGTCTTAATTGGATAGTTTGGTTATTAATACGTAACCCTTCCGTCTGTCCGTGGTATATGGCGTCGGGTTCCAGCTGGACCTTCTGTTAAATGCCATACGACGGATGGGGGTGTTACAGTTAAAAAGTGGTATCAGAGCCATGTTTAGATTGTTTTGGAGGAGAGAACATAATGGAACTCACGAATGTCCACTAGGAATGTATTTTATGCACATGAAGTGCGTGCGTGTGTAGTCAATGTATAATTACCATTATGACATGGATGCGTAATGATGTTTTGTACATTGTTAGGTGGCGAGGAGTGGTGCTGGGTAGTCGGAGCCCCAGCGATCTGATGAGAGTGCAACACCCATTGAAGTGCCTACGCCTCCTTCGGCGGAGACCATACGGGTGGTGACAGAAACAGTGCTTGCCGTGTTAGCACAGCCTACTGGGCAGGCAAGGCCGATAGGGGTGCCAGTACGGCCTAGTGCAAGGCAGGAGTGCGCTGAAGTTATGGTGAATGAGCAAGAAGCGGATGAGCAGTTGAAATAGTTTATGGAGTTTCACACGTTTGTAAATACGACCCGTTCATTGGAAACGGATTTGAAACAGTTGCAGGATAAAAAGAAATTGGTAAAAGGAAAATCCAAATGCAACGTTCCGCAATCAGAACAGTCGGAGTTTAGACGACGTGATAAGAAAAGATTTAGGTCTACCAAAGCAACTCTGAGGCAAGGACGTATAGAGACACACACATGTTTTACTTGTGGCAAGCAAGGACATTTATCCAACTATTATTGGAATGTCCCTTCAGGGAGTGAAAAGAAGACAGGTGCGTCTTATGACAAAAAGGGTAAAGTATTGGCTGAGTCATCTGCATACCGGACGCAACCTCGATGGCATAAGGTGGACGAGTCGTAAAGCTCAATTGGTGCAATGCAGCCGCGAGTGTTTAACTTGGAACTTCAAGAGACGATAAAACGATTGTTGCAAAATCCGGCGGCTGAGCGGAAGTGAGAATAATGACTTGTATCACCTTGGGGATGTAACTAATGTTGTATATAAGGCAATGACTAATGCGATGGTTGTGTGCATATATGTTAGATGTCCTGTTACATGTTGAAATGTTGGTGCACACTTGTGAAATGTAAGTGATCGCTTGATTGTGAATTGATGAATTGTAAATATAACTAGTTTTATGTACATTATATCAGTCGTTTTACTTTATTTTTGTCATTGTTGCTTACTTTTGTTCAATAAAATATTTCTTTTATTGTAAATATTTTGCTAATTTATTTTATTTTGTTTTTCAGAAAAAATCAAAAAAATATGCCCAAAATATACATGTCACGCACGTATACTGTTGGTCACGCCCGTGACCAGGGCGTGACCCGTCAAATTCCAGTGAAATCAACGATTTTTGAAGATAAAAGCTTGACACGGCTGGCGTCACGCCCGTGTCCCCGACACGGGGCATGACACAAGCCCGTGTCCATACCGCTCGATGATCGTCGAACCCATTTTCCCGCTCGACGATTTTTCAGCTCGACGATCGTCGACCAACCCGACAGGCCCAGCGTCACACCCGTGACCAAGGGCGTGACTCCTCCACCTGGCTGACAAAGACCCGCGCTTGACGATCTTCCCGCTAGACGATCGTCGAACTCGATCTTCCCACTCGACGATTTTTATGCTCGACGATTTGTCCTGCTCGACGATTTTTCCTGCTTGACGATCTTACCGCTCGACGATCGTCGAACTCCTCGACATTCACGCTCGATGATTTTTCAACTCGACAATAACCGGTGACAGCTCAAAGACCCGCGCCCAGATCTACCTCCCCGACACGCCCAGAGTCACGCCCGTGACCTGGGGCGTGACCAACGCGAGACCGACACGTGTCCAGCCCGAAGTCCACTTTCCCGTCAAATCGACGGCCGCATTTTGTACAGTGCTGACACGCCCCCTACATGTATATTTTGGGCAGATTTTTGTACAATACCTAGTTTGATGTAAATTATATCAGTCGTTTTACTTTATTTTTGTCATTTTTACTTACTTTTGTTCAATAAAATGTTTCTTTTATTGTAAATATTTTGCTAATTTATTTTATTTTGTTTTTCAGAAAAAAATCAAAAAAATCTGCCCAAAATATACATGTCACGCACGTGTACTGTTGGTCACGCCCGTGACCAGGGCGTGATCCGTCAAATTCCAGCGAAATCAACGATTTTTGAAGAGAAAAGATTGACACGCCTGGCGTCACGCCCGTGTCACCCGACACGGGGCGTGACCCAAGCCCGGGTCCATACCACTCGACGATCGTCGAACCCATTTTCCCGCTCGATGATTTTTCAGCTCGACGATCGTCGACCAACCCGACACGCCCAGCGTCACGCCCGTGACCAAGGGTGTGACTCCTCCACCTGGCTGACAAAGACCCACGCTCGACGATCTTCCCGCTCGACGATCGTCGAACTCGATCTTCCCACTCGACGATTTTTCTGCTCGACGATTTGTCCTGCTCGAAGATTTTTCCTGCTTGACAATCTTCCTGCTCGACGATCGTCGAACTCCTCGACATTCATGATCGACGATTTTTCAACTCGATAAGACCTGGTGACAGCTCAAAGACCCGCGCCAAGATCTACCTCCCCGACACGCCCAGAGTCACGCTCGTGACCTGGGGCGTGACCAACGCGAGACCGATACGTGTCCAGCCCGAAGTCCACTTTCCCGTCAAATCGACGGCCGCATTTTGTACAGTGCTGACACGCCCCCCCTACACGCCCATGTCAGGGGGCGTGTCACCTGAAATTTTTGCCTATTTAAACCAGCTTGCTGGATGTAATCCTGTTCCACTTTTTTGGTTCCATTTTGTAAGAGGAGGTGCTGCGTAGACGGATTTCCAACATATGGAATGTGGTTTTCTCTTTCTCTCTTTTCTTTTTGTATTAGCTTTGTAATAGTTTTTAGACTTAATAAAAATGTAGATTGTTTCTCATTTCTGTGTTTTGGACTTCATCTATGTGCCCACCCTTTGCAATCTTATTTATTCTTTGTTTTAACTTTATTTTTCTTCTTTTTAAAATGTGTGTGTGTGTGTGTGTGTGTGTGTGTATGAGAGTAAATGTTATGTTTTCATTTTTTTTTGGATAAGTAGTTGTTATGTTTTCATTTCATTAGTTTTTGTTAACTTAGAATTTTTATAGCTTTTACTTCATTCCTATAGATCCGTAAAAACATTTTGAAAGTGATTTTCGTTTTTTTCCACTGACTTAGCTTTTCATTTTTCTGTTGTAAAACGTTTCTTCCTTTTTAATTTATTTGCACTTTTTTAGCATTTTTACGGAGTTATAGGAATGATTATATAGTTGTTTTAATTTTTCGTGCACTTGCATTTTCATTTTAAACCTTTGTTCGTTTAATTTTTTCGTTCTATTTTTACGCATTTCTACCGCATTATAGCGGTAGAAATGTATTTGTTTTTATTTTTCGGGCACTTTGCTTTTGCGTGTATTGCAAATCCATTTGCTCGGTTAATTTTTATTTTCACTTTTTATGCATTTCTACCGCATTCTAGCGGTAGAAATGCAGTTGTTTTCATTTTTAGATAACTTAGTTTTTTACATTTCTGTAAGTGTGCGCATTTATTTCCGCCTACTCGTTAAGAGTTAAATGACGCTTTGCTTTTTTTTTTTACTTTCTGTAGAGTGCGTGAGTTTGCGATTTTTATTAATTTCCGCCTACTTGCTAGGAGTTAAATGACAGGTCTTTATTTTCCCTACTCATCTGAGTAGGATTTGTGTGCGTGTGTTTACTTTATGACGAGAGAGTGTGTGCGTGAGTTTTACTTTCTGTCGAGTGTGTGCGTGTGAGCATTTATTTAGTACTACTCGTTTGAGTAGGACCCGCTTTCTTTCTCCCGCCCAAGCATTTGCGCCGGGACTCGCATTTTACCGCTTTCATTTCAGTCCTACTCGTTTGAGTAGTACTTGCAATTTTCTGCTTTCCTTTACTGCTTTATTTTACTGCTTTCATTTTCAGCTTTCTTTACTGCTTTCTTTATTGCTTTCCTCGCAAGCCGTACCCATTCTGATGAGTGGCTAACCGTTCTTAGCACTCAGTATCGAAGAGCATTGGGACAAATAAAATAGTTTTAAATAATTAAAGGTCCTTACTTTCTAATTAATTAAAATTACTTAAGGTTTGCCTAGGGTTTACGACGCGTAGGACCACATAATCGATGTGTGGGCCCTATTTCTGTAGTCCATATGCTAGCTAGCCGAGAGGCCGTGCGTATGGACCGATCACCCCTTGGTAAATGGAGTTCCGCACTAACTCTGGAGAGAGGAGGCACGCCAACTCTATCGGATTGTGTTCCCCACCCAATAGCGGGGTTCTTAGCGTAATGCGGGCGTTAAGAGGAATCCTTCGTCGGACTAACGTTCGGTCGAATAGTCTTAGCGTTCAGGTGAGCGATAGCCCTATATCTAGGTGAGCTCATTCTAGTGAAACCTCCACGGCCAAGTCTCCGCCTTAATTAATTAGAAATTTAGGAGCTCTTTTTATTAAAAGTCTATTTTAGTTCGAATTTAATTCGGTGCCATCAAGATAAGCTCTTCATCGGCTCCACCTTAATTATGTTTTTATTTTCTACCTTTTGTTTATATATATTACCCGACAAGTAATTATCAGTAAAGTAATAGTCCCCTCCAGGGAAGAGTAGAAATAATCGAACCGACCCCGAGAACAATACGACCTTGATATTCCACTCGGAATATCCTGTACTACTCACGATAGGTGCACTTGCCTCCTTTCGTTAAAACTCGATCACATCTTTTTTATATCCAAATAAATAAATACGCGCGCCCCGTTTTCTTAAATAAAAATCACAATCATCTTTTCTACTTAAATAAACCGCCCGGGGCGCCGCGTGAATCCTCACCTATTTTTGGAGTTTTAACCGCATTAAGTTTTCGGACTTGATGTGAAAAATATCAATCAAGTTTTTGGCACCGTTGCTGGGGAGTTTTTCGTATCGTTATTTTGAACCCTGGAGTTCTATTAATTTTACCTATATATATATATATATAAAATATGGTTAACCAACAAATTTTTTTTACTAATAATAATAATAATAATAATAATAATAAAAACACAACAAAAAAAACAAAAAAACATACAAAATTATAAAACAAAAAATAAAAACACATATAAAACAACAACAATTAAAAAACCTATAAAACAAAAAAATTAAAAAACCTGCAAAACAAAAAAAAATTAATTAAAAAACCTATAAAACGAAAAAAATAATTAAAAAGCCTCTAAAAACCAAAAAATTGAAAAAACTAAAAAACTAAAAACCTAAAAAATCTAGAAAATGAAAAAAAAAACACTTAAATAATTTTTCATTATTTTTATAACTAACTAAAAAAAAATCTCCAAAACACTTAAAAAACTAAAAACCCATAAAAAAAAATAAAAGCAAAACACCAACTAAAAATTAAAAAATCTACTTAAAAACACCACAAAAAAATTATATATAATAATTTGATTTTGTAAAACAAAAATCTATATATTTTGGGGTTTTAATTTAATTTATTTTAAATTGTTTTATTTTCATTCGGCGCGCTTCGCACTTTTGTGCACGCTAGTGGGCCGTTTTTTTATCGCACTCATAAGCTAAGACGTCAGCTTCGACTCACACGCACTTGCACCCCCTACCGCTCGCAACCTTTTTGCCGAATTTTTCATTTTTGTTTTTCTGTTATATTTTTGCTACTTCTTCTAACAATAATGCAGGGTTTCGACCCGGGCCTCCCAGACTTGTCTTAAGCGAAGCTTCTACCCTCACTTTTTCATTTTTGTACATATTATGATCTGTATATTATCGTTCCGCATACTTAGATTATAACATTGAGGACAATGTTGGTTTTAAGTATGGGGCTGTTTTCCTATTCTGCATTTTTTTATTCTGTACTCATAAAAATACAAAAAAATTAAAAATTTTTTAAAAAACCTTTGAAATTTTTTTTCTTACTTTTATAATAAAAAAACTCAAAAAAAAAACTTATAAAACATCAAAAAAATTCAAACAATTTTTTTCCTTTTACTTTGTTGTAAATATTTTTCAAAAAATAAATCTCTCTTTCCCCCCTCTTCTTTCCTTTTTTTGTTAAAAACTCGCATTTTGCTTGTCCGCGACGTTCGACTACTCGAACCAACCACCTAAATAAGAGTATGTTCGCGGGCTAGCTTCGAGTTTTTACTTTGTGCATTATTTTAAAAAAAAACCAAAAAAAATTATTCTCTTTCCCCCTATCTCCTTTGTAAATAACACTTCTTTCTCTCATCATTCTTGTAAATAATTTATCAAAATAAACTAAAAAATCAAAAAAAATTTAGAAAAAACCAAAAAATCAAAAAAAGACAATAAATCTAAAAAATTCACACAAAAAAAGATAATAATCACAAAAAAACAAAAAATGATAAAAACTCTAAAAAACCAAAAAAATATTTTGTTAAATTATGTAACAAATAAAATCGAATATACCATGTTTTAATCCTTTTTGCTTTCCAAAAATCTAGATTTAAGTGTCTGGGGTTAAGATTTAAAGAATTTTTCATGTCTTTTCTTTATAATAGAGAACTTATTTTTCACTACAACTTCTAATTTATAAATAGAAACTCGTTTTTTATGTTAGAAAATAACAAACATGAATTTCAATTATTTCTATCTTTTGCTTTTACAAACATCAGAACGCTCATTTTAAAAAGATTGCTCTCAAAATGTTTTTTTAAAAACTAGTTTTCTTTTTGAAAAAAATAAACCCACTTCTTTTTTTTTCATGTCTTACTTGACATGTTTACCCATATTTTATCCCTTAAAAGATCTTATGTCAATGAGAATAAGATTTCATTCCGTAAACATAGGCACCCAATATTTAAAAAGATTATATGTTATGCAGTAAGATGATAAAATTCATTACTCATACACATATACATTGAGTTATTTATCTATGAAGAAAAAAAAACATTATCATGTTAGGAAAGTAAGATTTCATTTTCCTAATAATCCAAAAAATTGGAGGTTCGAGAAAAAAAATTGCCTCACCTCAAAATCCAAACCTTCTTCATAAACCACCAAATCACTTATCTCATTTCAATGATTCTAGACTTAATTTAAAATTTTTTGAGAGCATAATTTTTAAATTGCATTATTTCCTTTTAACTTATTTTAAGCTAAAGTTTTTTTGTATAATTTCAATCCATCTTTGTTAATCTAATAAAAATAAAATTTTGCTTTCTATTTTATTTTATCTAGAAGTCTTTTTGAAATTGTTCCTCTATTTATAACATTTTCATAATTTATAATTTAACTCTAGTACCCCGAATGTTTAATTTGATCTTACTTTTAATTCATTCAAGCGGTAGCTAAACTTAGGATTTATTTAATTCCTTATAAGTTCATCTCCAACTTTTGCTCTAGAATAGCAAAAACTTCAGTATGGGGGTATTTGATGAATTATAAATATACCTAGTTTTATGTACATTATATCAGTCGTTTTACTTTATTTTTGTCATTTTTTACTTACTTTTGTTCAATAAAATGTTTTTTTATTGTAAATATTTTGCTAATTTATTTTATTTTGTTTTTCAGAAAAAATCAAAAAAATCTGCCCAAAATATACATGTCACGACCGTGTACTGTTGGTCACGCCCGTGATCAGGGCGTGACCCGTCAAATTCCAGCAAAATTAACGATTTTTGAAGAGAAAAGCTTGACACGCCTGGCGTCACGCCCGTGTCACCCGACATGGCGCGTGACCCAAGCCCGTGTCCATACCGCTCGACGATCGTCGAACCCATTTTCCCGCTCGATGATTTTTCAGCTCGACAATCGTCGACCAACCCGACACGCCCAGCGTCACTCCCGTGACCAAGGGCGTGACTCCTCCACCTGGCTGACAAGGACCCGCACTCGATGATCTTCCCGCTCGACTATCGCCGAACTCGATCTTCCCACTCGACAATTTTTCTGCTCGACGATTTGTCCTGCTCGACGATTTTTCCTGCTCGACGATCTTCCCGCTCGACGATCGTCGAACTCCTTGACATTCGCGCTCGATGATTTTTCAACTCGACAAGACCCGGTGACAGCTCAAAGACCCGTGCCCAGATCTACCTCCCCGATACGCCCAGAGTCACGCTCGTGACCTGGGGCTTGACCAACGCGAGACCGACATGTGTCCAGCCCGAAGTCCACTTTCCCGTCAAATAGACGGCCGCATTTTGTACAGTGCTGACACGCCCCCCCTACACGCCCGTGTCAGGGAGCGTGTCACCTGAAATTTTTGCCTATTTAAACCAGCTTGCTGGATGTAATCCTGTTCCACTTTTTTGGTTCCATTTTGTAAGGGGAGGTGCTGCGTAGATGGATTTTCAACCTATGGAATGGGGTTTTCTCTTTCTCTCTTTTCTTTTTGTATTAGCTTTGTAATAATTTTTAGACTTAATAAAAATGTAGATTGTTTCTCATTTAAATGTTTTGGACTTCATCTATGTGCCCACCCTTTGCAATCTTATTCATTCTTTGTTTTAATTTTATTTTTCTTCTTTTTAAAATGTGTGTGTGTGTGTGTATGAGAGTAAATGTTATGTTTTCATTTTTTTTGGATAAGTAGTTGTTATGTTTTCATTTTATTAACTTTTGTTAACTTAGAATTTTTATAGCTTTTACTTCATTTCTATAGATCCGTAAAAATGTTTTTCATTTTTTTTCACTAACTTAGCTTTTCATTTTTCTGTTGTAAAACTTTTCTTCCTTTTTAATTTATTTGCACTTTTTTAGCATTTTTACGGAGTTATAGGAATGATTATATAGTTGTTTTAATTTTTCGTGCACTTGCATTTTCATTTTAAACTTTTGTCCGTTTAATTTTTTCGTTCTATTTTTACGCATTTATACCGCATTCTAGCGGTAGAAATGTATTTGTTTTTATTTTTCGGGCACTTTGCTTTTGGGTGTATTGCAAATCCATTTGCTCGGTTAATTTTTATTTTCACTTTTTATGCATTTCTACCGTATTCTAGCGGTAGAAATGCAGTTGTTTTCATTTTTAGATAACTTAGTTTTTTATATTTCTGTACGTGTGCGCATTTATTTCCGCCTACTCGTTAAGAGTTAAATGACGCTTTGCTTTTTTTTTTTTACTTTCTGTAGAGTGCTTGAGTTTGCGATTTTCATTTATTTCCGCCTACTCGCTAGGAGTTAAATGACAGGTCTTTATTTTCCCTACTCATCTGAGTAGGATTTGTGTGCGTGTGTTAACTTTATGACGAGAGAGTGTGTGCGTGAGTTTTACTTTCTATCGAGTGTGTGCGTGTGAGTATTTATTTAGTCCTACTCATTTGAGTAGGACCCGCTTTCTTTCTCCCGCCCAAGCATTCGCGCCGGGACTCACATTTTACCTCTTTCATTTCAGTCCTACTCGTTTGAGTAGGACTTGCAATTTTCTGCTTTCCTTTACTGCTTTATTTTACTGCTTTCATTTTCAGCTTTCTTTACTGCTTTCTTTATTGCTTTCCTCGCAAGCCATCCCCATTCCGATGAGTGGCTAACCGTTCTTAGCCCTCAGTATCGAAGAGCATTGGGACAAATAAAATAGTTTTAAATAATTAAAGGTCCTTACTTTTTAATTAATTAAATTTACTTAAGGTTTGCCTAGGGTTTACGACGCGTATGACCACATAATCGATGTGTGGGCCCTATTTCCGTAGTCCATATGCTAGCTAGCCGAGAGGCCGTGCGTATGGACCGATCACCCCTTGGTAAATGGAGTTCCGCACTAACCCTCGAGAGAGGAGGCACGCCAACTCTACCGGATTGGGTTCCCCACCCAATAACGAGGTTTTTAGCGTAATGCGAGAATTAAGAGGAATCCATCGCCGGACTAACGTTCGGTCGAATAGTCTTAGCATTCAGGTGAGCGATAGCCCTATAGCTAGGTGAGCTCATTCTAGTGGAACCTCGACGGCCAAGTCTCCGCCTTAATTAATTAGAAATTTAGGAGCTCTTTTTATTAAAAGTCTATTTTAGTTCGAATTTAATTCGGCGCCAACGAGCTAAGCTCTTCATCGACTCCACCTTTATTATGCTTTTATTTTCTGCCTTTTGTTTATATATATTACCCGACAAGTAATTATCGGTAAAATAATAGTCCCCTTCAGGGAAGAGTAGAAATAATCGAACCGACCCCGAGAACAATACGACCTTGATATTCCGCCCGGAATATCCTGTACTACTCACGATAGGTGCACTTTCCTCCTTTCGTCAAAACTCGATCACATCTTTTTATTTCCAAATAAATAAATATGCGCGCCCCGTTTTCTTAAATAAAAATCACAATCCGCTTTTCTACTTAAATAAACCGCTCGGGGTGCCGCGTGAATCCTCACCTATTTTTGGAGTTTTAACCGCATTAAGTTTTCAGACTTGATGCGAAAAATATCAATCAAGGTTTTGGCGCTGTTGCCGGAGAGTTTTTCGTATCGTTATTTTGAAACATGGAGTTCTATTAATTTTACCTATATATATATATATATATAAATATAAATATAAATATAAATATGGTTAACAACCAATTTTTTTTACTAATAATAATAATAATAATAAAAACACAACAAAAAAAAACTTACAAAATTATAAAACAAAAAATTAAAACACATATAAAACAACAACAATTAGAAAACCTATAAAACAAAAAAATTAAAAAACATGCAAAATAAAAAAAAATTAATTAAAAAACCTATAAAACGAAAAAAATTTAAAAAACCTCTAAAAACCAAAAATTTGAAAAAATTATAAAATAAAAAAACTAAAAAATCTAGAAAATGAAAAAAAAACACTTAAACAATTTTTCATTATTTTTATAACTAACTAAAAAACAAAAAAAATCTCCAAAACACTTAAAAAACTAAAAACCCATAAAAAAATAAAAACCAAAACACCAACTAAAAATTTAAAAATCTACTTAAAAACACCACAAAAAAATTATATATAATAATTTGATTTTTTTAAACAAAAATCAATATATTTTGTGGTTTTAATTTAATTTATTTTAAATTGTTTTGTATTCATTCGGCGCGCTTCACAATTTTGTGCACGCTAGAGGGTCATTTTTTTTATCGCACTCATAAGCTAAGACGTCAGCTTCGACTCACACGCACTTGCACCCCCTACAGCTCGCAACCTTTTTGCCGAATTTTTCTTTTTTGTTTTTCTGTTATATTTTTGCTACTTCTTCTAATAATAATGCAGGGTTTCGACCCGGGCCTCCCGGACTCATCTTAAGGGAAGCTTCTACCCTCACTTTTTCATTTTTGTACATATTATGATCTGTATATTATCGTTCCGCATACTTATATTATAACATTGAGGACAATGTTGGGTTTAAGTATGTGGGTGTTTTCCTATTCTGCATTTTTTATTCTGTACTCATAAAAATACAAAAATTTTAAAAAAACCTTTAAAAATTTTTTCCCTTACTTTTATAATAAAAAAACTCATAAAAAACTTTTTTAAAATCAAAAAAATTCAAACAAATTTTTTTTCCTTTTACTTTGTTGTAAATATTTTTCAAAAAATAAATCTCTCTTTCCCCCCTCTTCTTTCCTTTTTTTGTTAAAAACTCGCATTTTGCTTGTCCGCGATGTTCGACTCCTCGAACCAACCACCCAAATAAGAGTCTGTTCGCAGGCTGACTTCGAGTTTTTACTTTGTGCATTATTTTAAATAAAATTGTTCTCTTTCCCCCTATCTCCTTTGTAAATAACACTTCTTTCTCTCCTCATTCTTGTAAATAATTTATCAAAATACACTAAAAAATCAAAAACATTTACAAAAAACCAAAAAAATAAAAAAAAAGACAATAAATCTAAAAAATTCACAAAAAAAAGATAATAATCACAAAAAAAAGATAAAAACTCTAAAAAACCAAAAAAATATTTTGTTAAATTATGTGACAAATAAAATCGAATATACCATGTCTTAACCCTTTTTGCTTTCCAAAAATCTAGTTTCGAGTTAATTTAGATGTGAATTTTACTTATTCTTGGTTTACTATTCGTTTATTAATTAAAGTTCGATAGATTTAAGTGTCTGGGGTTAAGATTTAAAGAATTTTTCATGTCTTTTCCTTATAATAGAGAACTTGTTTTTCACTACCACTTCTAATTTATAAATAGAAGCTTGTTTTTTATGTTAGAAAATAACAACCATTGATTACAATTATTTCTACTTTTTGCTTTTAGAAACATCAGAACGTTCATTTTAAAAAGGTTGCTCTCAAAACTTTTTTATTAAAAGCTAGTTTTCTTTTTGAAAAAAATAAACCCACTTCTTTTTTTTCATGTCTTACTTGACATGTTTACCCATATTTTATCCCTTAAAAGATCTTATATCAATGGGAATAAGATTTCATTCCGTAAACATAGGCACCCAATATTTAAAAAGATTATATGTTATGGAGTATGATGATAAAATTCATTACTCCTACACATATACATTGGGTTATTTATTTATGAAGAAAGAAAAAAAACATTATCATGTTAGGAAGTAAGATTTCATTTTCCTAATAATCCAAAAAATTGGAGGTTCGAGAAAAAAATTGCCTCACCTCAAAATCCAAACCTTCTTCATAAACCACCAAATCACTTATCTAATTTTAATGATTCTAGACTTATTTTATCCCTTAAAAATGGCCTCACCTTAAAATCCAAACCTTCTTCATGTCACGCCCGTGTACTGTTGGTCACGCCCGTGACCAGGGCGTGACCCGTCAAATTCCAGCGAAATCAACGATTTTTGAAGAGAAAAGCTTGAAACGCCTGGCGTCACGCCCGTGTCACCCGACACGGGGCGTGACCCAAGCCCGTGTCCATACCGCTCGACGATCGTCGAACCCATTTTCCCGCTCGACGATTTTTCAGCTCGACGATCCTCGACCAACCCGACACGTCCAGCGTCACGCCCGTGACCAAGGGCATGACTCCTCCACCTGACTGACAAAGACCCGCACTCGATGATCTTCCCGCTCGACGATCGTCGAACTCGATCTTCCCACTCGACGATTTTTCTGCTCGACGATTTGTCTTGCTCTATGATTTTTCCTGCTTGACGATCTTCCCGCTTGACAGTCGTCGAACTCCTCGACATTCGTGCTCGACGATTTTTCAACTCGACAAGACCCGGTGACAGCTTAAAGACCCGTACCCAGATCTACCTCCCCGACACGCCCAGAGTCACGCCCGTGACCTGGGGCGTGACCAACGCGAGACTGACACGTGTCCAGCCCGAAGTCCACTTTCCCGTCAAATCGACGGCCGCATTTTGTATAGTGCTGACACGCCCCCTACACGCCCGTGTCAGGGGGCGTGTCACCTGAATTTTTTGCCTATTTAAACCATCTTGCTGGATGTAATCCTGTTCCACTTTTTTGGTTCCATTTTGTAAGGGGAGGTGCTGCGTAGATGGATTTCCAACCTATGGAATGGGGTTTTCTCTTTCTCTCTTTTCTTTTTGTATTAGCTTTGTAATAGTTTTTAGACTTAATAAAAATGTAGATTATTTCTCATTTCTATGTTTTGGACTTCATCTATGTGCCCACCCTTTGCAATCTTATTTATTCTTTGTTTTAACTTTATTTTTCTTCTTTTTAAAATGTGTGTGTGTGTGTATGAGAGTAAATGTTATGTTTTCAATTTTTTTGGATAAGTAGTTGTTATGTTTTCAATTCATTAGCTTTTGTTAACTTAGAATTTTTATAGCTTTTACTTCATTCCTATAGATCCGTAAAAACATTTTGAAAGTGATTTTCGTTTTTTTCACTAACTTAGCTTTTCATTTTTCTGTTGTAAAACTTTTCTTCCTTTTTAATTTATTTGCACTTTTTTTAGCATTTTTACGGAGTTATAGGAATGATTATATAGTTGTTTTAATTTTTTGCGCACTTGCATTTTAAACTTTTGTCCGTTTAATTTTTTCGTTCTATTTTTACGCATTTCTACCGCATTCTAGCGGTAGAAATGTATTTGTTTTAATTTTTCGGGCACTTTGCTTTTGCGTGTATTTGCAAATGCATTTGCTCGGTTAATTTTTATTTTCACTTTTTATGTATTTCTACCGCATTCTAGCGGTAGAAATGCAGTTGTTTTTATTTTTAGATAACTTAGTTTTTTACATTTCTGTACGTATGCACATTTATTTCCGCCTACTCGTTAAGAGTTAAATGACACTTTGCTTTTTTTTTACTTTCTGTAGAGTGCGTGAGTTTGCAATTTTCATTTATTTCCGCCTACTCGCTAGGAGTTAAATGGCAGGTCTTTATTTTCCCTACTCATTTGAGTAGGATTTGTGTGCGTGTGTTTACTTTATGTCGAGAGATTGTGTGCGTGAGTTTTACTTTCTGTCGAGTGTGTGCGTGCGAGCATTTATTTAGTCCTACTCGTTTGAGTAGGAACCGCTTTCTTTCTCCCGCCCACGCATTTACGCCGGGACTCGCATTTTACCGCTTTCATTTCAGTCCTACTCGTTTGAGTAGGACTTGCAATTTTCTGCTTTCCTTTACTGCTTTATTTTACTGCTTTCATTTTCAGCTTTCTTTACTGCTTTCTTTATTGCTTTTCTCGCAAGTCGTCCCCATTTCGATGAGTTGCTAACCGTTCTTAGCCCTCAGTATCGAAGAGCATTGGGACAAATAAAATAGTTTTAAATAATTAAAGGTCCTTACTTTCTAATAATTAAAATTACTTAAGGTTTGCCTAGGGTTTACGACGCGTAGGACCACATAATCGATGTGTGGGCCCTATTTCCGTAGTCTATATGCTAGCTAGCCGAGAGGTCGTACGTATGGAAAGATCACCCCTTGGTAAATGGAGTTCTGCACTAACCCTCGAGAGAGGAGGCGCTCCAACTCTACCGGATTGGGTTCCCCACCCAATAGCGGGGTTCTTAGCGTAATGCAGGCGTTAAGAGGAATCCTTCATCGGACTAACATTTAGTCGAATAGTCTTAGCATTCAGGTGAGCGATAGCCCTATAGCTAGGTGAGCTCATTTTAGTGGAACCTCCATGGCCAAGTCTCTGCCTTAATTAATTAGAAATTTAGGTGCTCTTTTTATTAAAAGTCTATTTTAGTTTGAATTTAATTCGGTGTCATCGAGCTAAGCTCTTCATCGGCTCCACCATTATTATGCTTTTATTTTCTGCCTTTTGTTTATATATATTACCCGACAAGTAATTATCGGTAAAATAATAGTCCCCTCCAGGGAAGAGTAGAAATAATCGAACCGACCCTGAGAACAATACGACCTTGATATTCCACCCGGAATATCATGTACTACTCACGATAGGTGCACTGCCTCCTTTCGTTAAAACTCGATCACATCTTTTTATATCCAAATAAATAAATACGCGCGCCCCGTTTTCTTAAATAAAAATCACAATCCGCTTTTCTACTTAAATAAACCGCCCGGGGCGCCGCGTGAATCCTCACCTATTTTTGGAGTTTTAACCGCATTAAGTTTTCGGACTTGATGCGAAAAATATCAATCATGAATTAGCTTGTTGATTTGTTTGTTTTTTGATCACTTGATAAATTTTGTGGTTGCATGTGCACAGCTGGAAGTTAGGGATGTATGTATGTGCTGTATGTGTTGATTCGTTTGTGCGATCGCCTTGTTGAGTGCTCGGTTGCAATGGGTGCAACATGGAATGATTTTATGTCTGATTGGAGTGAGCCAAATTTCGAGGATGAAATTTCTTTTAAGGAGGGGAGGATTGTAACACCCCTAGAGTTCATTTGGGTTTCAGGTTGGGTGACACGGCCTGGGACACGGGCGTGTCCCAGGGCGTGTCGTTCTTGGATTGAGGAGTTGGGTGCCTGGTCTATGATATTGATTTGACGAAAGGAACATACCAGGTGACACGGGCGTGACCCATCTGACACGGGCGTCTCCGTGGGCGTGTCCCCCTGGTCGACGAACTGTGCTCGACGATCGTCGAGTATGGGGTACACGGCCTGTGACACGGGCGTGTCACAGGGTGTGTCCTGCTGTGTCGAGTAGTCGATACTTTTCTCTCGAGTAGGTGGAAAAGCACTCGAGTAAAGGGGTGGGGGGGGGGGGGTGGGGGTGACACGAGCATGTCATCCCTGTGACACGGGCGTGTCCTATCTGGGTACTCGAGTAGTTGGTTTTCTCTCGAGTAAGTCCTCTCGAGTAGGTCTCAAGTGGGTTACACGCCCCGTGTCACGGGCGTGACTCGGCTGACACGGGCATGATATGGGCATGCCACCTTGTCATAGATAAGTCAGAATGAGTCTGTTCGTGTACCACTTAAGGTACACGCCCTGTGACATGGGCGTGTCACAGGGCGTGTCGGGGCCGAAAGATGATTTTTATGAGATTTTGTGGCAATTCATTTCCCTATCCTGAATCCAAGGGCTGGGCTCTATCCAGGTGCATATATGGCCGAGAGCTGAGAGCAATTCCCCTTTATCTTCATCTTCTTCTTCTCTATCTCGTTTCAAGAGAGAGAAAGAGAAAGGGAGAGCAAGGGAAGGAAAAGGAGAAAGCAAGCTAGCTGTTGGAGGAGCTGCAGAGTGCAGATTGTAGATCCGAGTACGGATTCGTGAAGGCAAAGCCGAGGCGGTGACTTCCATCCGGCTACTTCATGGCGCCGAAGCGATCTTCAAGGATAATGATCTCCTTCTTGGACATCAAAGTCCTTTCTTTATGCATGTGCGTGGAATCCTCCACTAAGAGGTGGATTTCAGAAGCGATTCCTTGGTTGAGTCTGCATCTAGAGCCGGAAGTGTGGAGTACGACATAGACATGCTGTGTGAAGCCTATCTGGACGGGTAGTCTGGATTGGTGATGATCATGGGTAAACCGGAGAAGACTCCATGGATTTGATTATATGAAGAGTTTATGTGTTGTGGAATGAAAGTTTGCTTGGATGTGTATTATGGCTGTAAGGAGGCTTTGCATAAGCTCCTGTTGAGCGATCAATGGGTAGTATGGCTGGGGGAAACACGGGATGAACCTAGCTTGTTACACCACATGGTGTGGGTTGGTCCGTATTAGTGAGGATCGATGGGTGGCAATGTTTGGGGAAAGTGCGGAGGACCTTACGTGATGCACCACAGTTGTGGGTCGATCGGAAATAGGTGAGGGGTCGATAGGTGGTATTGACAGGGGAGCCTCGATAGACCTGGCTGCCGCACCACATGGTGTGGGTCGATCTGCTCTAGTTGATTGTGAATGCTGCGAGGTAGTACCTCTGAGTGGTATGGATGGGATGTCGCCAATAGTGAGATTGGTGGACTAGGATTGAACCGCCCAACTAACAAGGGAAGAGACTCGATCGGCGGTGTATGACTGGTATATCTGGTACACCAATAAGGTGCCCTGAGTGCACGAAGCGTCTGGTGGATTCCGACATTTGTGATATGAATGTGATTGGTAGATTTGCTAGATTGATAAAGATTATGATGATGGCAATGCATACAGGGATGGAACCACTGCCCTGGGTAAGGGGTAGGGTCGTTATAAGTGGTCAGCTAATGCTGACCATTACTTTGTTTCCTGTTTGGTTTATATGGCTAATTGCAGGTGTTGCTGCTTGAATTGAAATGAGCGAAATGGAAGGATTGCTGCTAAAGGCCCTTGAAGGCCGTGCGAATCGTGGTTGGATTTCATGTGTGGCCGGCCTGCGTGCCGATATACGAAAATGTATTTGTGCAAAGAGAAATTTGTAAGGCCTTAAGGCCAGTGTGTCTGAGTCGTATACATTCCTGGTTTGGATATATAAATGTGGAGTTTATATATTAGTGGGCATTCTCTGAGTTGAGTTCATGTTAACGTAAAATGCTGCGCTAGAATGGATTGAGTTAGGATGCGAGTATATTCTGATTTCCACAAGTAATTCCGCCGCTTGTCTGTGACATATGGCGTGGGTCCCCGGCCGGAACCCCCGTTATATGCCATGTGATGAGTGGGGGCATTACAAAGTGGTATCAGAGCCAGGTTTAGATTGTTTGGGAGAAGAGAACATATTGGAACTCACGAATGTCCACTAGGAATGTATTTCATGCACATGAAGTGCGTGCGTGTGTAGTCAATGTATAATTACCGTTATGACATGGATGCGTAATGGTGTTTTGTACATTGTTAGGTGGTGAGGAGTGGTGCTGGGCAGTCGGAGCCCCAGCGATCTAATGAGAGTGCAACACCCGTTGAAGGGCCTACGCCTCCTTTGGCGGATGAAAGATATTGTACCTACTCACCTAGGGGGGGGGGGTGAATAGGTGACTTAAATCTTTTTAACTTTTTAGGCAGAATTCAGATTCTATCACAGAATTATAACTACTTTTACACAGCAATCAATCAGCAATCACAGCAAAACACATGCACACAGTTAACACCCAGGTTTATAGTGGTTCCCCAAGATTTGGGTACATCCACTTTCCCCCTTCACCTATCTAGTAGTGTACTAGATTCGGCCAAACTCCTCCACTATCTCAGATCCTCAGATCTTACACTCAGAACCCCAAAATAGGTTCCTACAGCTCAGGCCCAAGGCCCTACAACTCAGTCTTCTTCAAAGACCTACACTCAGCTTTTTCACAAAGCCTACACTTAGCCACAGCAGGCCTACACTCAGCCACAACAGGCCTACACTCAGAGATACAAATCTCCTACACTCAGGCACACAGGCCCTACACTCAGCCTTTATAATTACAGGCTTACAAACTCAGATCCCTAAGGATCCTACAAGATAATATGAATACAAAATGTAAACCCTACAACTCAGAGAAAAGAGAGAAGAGTTGTAAGTTTCTTGATGAGTTCTTGGAAGAACTCAGCTGAGATCAACCTGACTTGGCTTTCTTCAAAGCTTCTTGAATGTAGAACACAATAAGATTGATCTCCTCTGCAGTTGATCCTTGATCTTTGCTTCTTAAGATTCAGAACAAAATCTGAACCCTTCTTCTCAGCCTGGTTCCAACGGCTGACTTCTTGGATGGAGTTCTCTCTCTCCAACTACTTAGATGTTCACTTGATTCTTCAATGAATAGCTAGATCTTCTTCTTGTTAATGATCACTTGAACAACTTCTTCTGTAGACAGTATAAGCCTATTTATAGGCCTTCTTCATGGTAACCGGCTGGTCCGGTTCATAACTGATTTCTGACAACTCTGACAGGTGCAGTAGACCGGCAGGAATGGCAGCTGTCAAGTCATCCAGTCAGTTCTTGAAAAATCTGTAACTGTCTGAAAGTGTCGAGACTGTCTGTCTTTAAGTGTCGACACTTATAGACCAAGTGTCGACACAAGTAGACTAAGTGTCGACACTAGCCTTCAAGGTGTCGACACAACTCCTTGTGTTGTAGAATCCACTTCTCGACACAGCTTCTTCATCATGTGTCGACACTGATATTGAGTGTCGACACAATTCCTTGTACTTCAGTACTTTGTTGAATTCTTGTAAGTGTCGACACAACTCCTTTGTGTCGACACATCTTCATGTGTTGAATCTGTTAAGTGTCGACACATCTTCTTGGTGTCGACACATGCCTTCTGTGTTGATACTTGCTGAATGTCGACACTGCTCCATGTGTCGAAACATTCTTCTTCTGTTGAGACTCTGGCTGAGTGTCGACACATCTCCTTAGTGTCGACACTTGTACTTAGAATATTGTTGAACTTTGCTAAGTGTCGACACAGCTCCTTGTGTCGACACTTTCTTCAAGTGTTGAGTCTTCTGCTGAGTGTCGACACATTCTTTCTTGTGTCGACACTTTCTTCAAGTGTTGAGTCTTCTGCTGAGTGTCGACACATTCTTTATTATGTCGACACTTATACTTTGACTCTGCTGACTTTTACTGAGTGTCGACACAGCCTCCAAGTGTCGACACTTTCTGATGTAGACACAGTTCCTCTGGGTGTCGACACAGCCTCCAAGTGTCGACACTGCTTCACTGGACTTTTCTTCATTGAGTGTCGACACAGCTCCTTGTGTCGACACTTCTTATCTGGTGTCGACTCTGCATCCCTGGTGTCGACACAAGTACTCCAAGTGTCGACACTGCTTGTCTGGGTGTCGATACAAGTCTTCTTAAGTGTCGACACTTTCCTCCTGGGTGTCGACACATGGACTTAGAAACTTTTCATCTTCCCTGCAAATACTTAACCTGCACAAGTAAACTCAACATACATAAAATACATTTTGATGTATAGCATTGTGTAACGCCCCGAAACTCAAAGGATCAAAGGGGGATGTTTTCGGCCAGTTTGAGTTCTGGCTGCAGGCACACGGCCTGGGACACGGGCGTGTCCCAGGGCGTGTCAAGCCTGTGTCGACACTAAGGCGGGAAGTCGACACTTTGATCTCGACATTGTGTCGAGACTGGGCACACGGCCTGCGACACGGGCGTGTCGCAGGGCGTGTCGACCCGTGTCGACACTTAGCCGCAAAGTCGACACTGTACTTTGATGATGTGTCGAGACATGGCACACGGCCTGCGACACGGGCGTGTCGCAGGGCGTGTCAGCCCGTGTCGACACTCGTCCCGCGAAGTCGACACTTTGGTGTCGACAATGTGTCGAGACATAGCACACGGCCTGCGACACGGGCGTGTCGACCCGTGTCGACACTTAGCCGCGAAGTGTCGAGACCGTGTACACGGCTTGGAGCCCAGGCGTGTCAAGGTGACACGGGTCGGGACACGGGCATGTCCTAGAACCCGTGCAGTGCTCGGGTTGAAAATGGGGAAAAATCATGGGGTACACGGCCGGCCACACGGCCGTGTGAGGTGGAACACGGGCGTGTCAGGTCGAACACGGGCGTGTTCGATACCCGTGTGAGGTTCCAGGTGATTCGATTTTGACGGCGAATGAGGCACACGGCCCTGGACACGGGCGTGTGCCAGCCCGTGTTCGGTCCAGATTGGGCATTTCAGCCCCGAATCAAAGCAGTTCGTTTCCTTGTTTTGAGATCCAACGGCTGGGGGATGTTCCTGAAGGGATATACCCGTGGATGGGCTTAGAAAACCCTCACTTTTCTTAAGTGTTTTCTTTCTAAATCCTTGGAGAGAGAGGAGAGCTAAGGGAAGAAGAAGGAGCTAGATCCGCCATTGGAGGAGCTTCGGAGCTCCGAATCGCGAGCCGACTCCGGATACACGGAGGCAACGCTAGTGCGGTTGTTTTCATCCGATTACTTTTCAATGGCGCCAAAGACGAACGCAAGGGTAACGATCCTCATCTTGAGCATGAATAGCTCTCTTTCTTAGCATAGGAAGCCCGCTCTCGCGAGTTTGGGGAGAGTTGGAGGCGTTCCTTCGGGTAGATATGTGAAGTCCCCGTTGTTTAGAGTCCGTATGCGAGAACGGACATAGGCATGATGTGTGAAGCCTACCCGGACATGTTGGTCTGGATCGGTGATGTTGCATTGCATAATGCCGGAGAAGACTCCGTGCTATTGGTTGTTTTTCGGGTTTTCTACGCGGTAGATTGCAACAGGGAGCCTTGGGGACTAACCCAAAGGTGCACCCGGAAAACTGGGTGGATACGAGATCTTGCCAACTTGGTGGCTTGAGAGCCAACTTGAACATAACGTGGTTATGTGACTTGTGATGGAAATGGGACTCGGTGGAAGTTTGACCCGCGCAAATGGCTTAAATTGCCGTTGCGATGTGAGCATGGGTTAGATGGAACCGTACTCGTTCTATGTCGTTCGGTTAAAGAGACCTAAAGGCACGTGGCACTTACCGTTGGCATAGATTAGGGTCTTCGGCGGTCAATGGCTTAAATTGTCGTGACCCAGGCCAGGAAGACAAATTGCTCATAGTTTTGGCCGTCTAAGTGGCGGTGGTGAGTCCGGAATGTTAATGGCTTTAATTGACGTGACATCGACCGGTTCACCGAGAATGTGCCCAGAGTGCACGGGGCGTGTGGCCGAGCGAGCCGACGTCTGTGATGAAATGGCTATTGTTATAAATTGCTCGCTTATGCTAATGAAATGCTGGGAAGGAGCATCGCCGCCCCGAGTTGGGGGCGGGATCGTTATAATTTGGTCAGCATTGCTGACCGTTGCCCTGTTTTGCCACCGTGCGGTGGTTTGTTGCTTGCAGGTGCAGCTGGACCAAGCGGTCAATAGCGGGCTAAAGCCCTTTTTGCGAAGCCGGCCCTCGAAGGCCCAAGTGGAAGTGTTTACTGCTTTATTCATGTTTGACCGGCCTGCGTGCCGTGGTTTGTAAAACATGTAATTTAAAGTGAAACATTTTGTAAGGCCTTAAGGCTTGTTTTGGGTATTTTTGTATAACATTCCTATTTTGTATTAGTGGACATTCATGCTTTGATGCTGGGTTCTTTGTTTACAACTTTTATAAACTGCTTCCGCTAGAATGCTCTGTGTAGGACGTTGAGATTGGTTGGATGGTTTCCATAAGTAACCACCCGGTCTGTCTGTGGTATATGGCGTCGGGCCCCGGCCGGACCTACTGCTATATGCTATGCGACGGATAGGGGGTGTTACAATTTGGTATCAGACTACTGGTTTTGGTCAGGCTTAAACTGAATTCGTGGGCGAATTCTTTTTAAGGGGTGGTGAGCACATTGTGTGCGTCATCGTAATAACAGTAAAAAGAACCCATGAATGTCCACTTAGGAATGAAAATACTCGTGTTTGAGGAACCTGCGTGTTCCTATAATTGCTATTTGCAATTTATTTGGTCGCTTAACGGTGTTTTGTACCACTATAGGTGACCAGAAGTGGTGTTGGGCCGTCAGAACGCCGAGTTTCTGAGGCTAGTAGTGCACCGGATATTGCTCCTGCAACACCTCTGTCGGCGGAGAACATACGATTGGTGGCTGAAGCGGTGTTGGCCGTGATTAATGCGCAGCCTGGAAGGCAAGCGCAGCAGCCCGCTCCTGTGATGGAGCAAGTACCTCTTCAAGAGGCTGAGCCGAGGAGGGTGGAGCAAGTGGTTGTGGAACCGGTGGCGCCAAGGAGGGCAACTGAGAGGCAGTTGAAGCATTTAATGAGCTTTAACCCTCCGTTATTCTCGGGGTTGGGAACCCCATCTCAGGCTGAAGACTGGCTCTCCAGGGTGAAGAGAGTCATGACAGCGACGGAGACGGAGGAGTGGCAAATGACCACCATCGCTACGTTCCTGCTGGACGGTGAAGCGAGGATGTGGTGGGAAGGTTTGGAGCTGCATCATTTGAGAGGTAGACAACTGATAGACGTTCCGATGGAAGAGTTCTCGGGATTGTTCTTAGCAAGATACCTCCCTTCGACGCAGAAGATAGCGTTGGAGAATGAGTTCCTGAAGTTGGTACAGGGTGAGAGGAGCGTGGATGAATATCTCCACGAGTTTACTCGTCTGAGTCGATATGCTAGCTCCACCATCATGGATGAGGAGCGCAAGACTAATCGCTTCTATGAAGGCCTGAGGGATGAGTTGAGATTACTACTCTCGGGGCCGATGACGCAGGGTTTCTTAACCTTGGTCAATACTGCCCGGTCCTTGGAGAAGGACATGAAGAGCGTGCAAGCGAAGAAAAGCTTGGGTGAGAAGAAATCTGAGTTCAGAGTGTCGACTACTTCAAAGTCCGGCTATCGGAGGTCTTTCAAGAAGCATAGGACTTCGGGTCCAGCTCCTTCTGGCGCTTCTGGGGCGACTACGGGTCGGACCCCGGGCGCGTGTTTTACTTGTGGAAAGATGGGGAATTTCGCCCGTGATTGTTGGAGCGGACGTCCTAAGTCCGAAAGAAGGCCGGGAGCTACTTATGAAGAGAAGGGAAAGGCGGTGGAGTCGACCGCATCCCACTATGCTCCGGCCCAACCAAGGGTCTATAATCTTGGCCAACAGGAGGCCATCAAACAAGCTGATGTGGTGACAGGTACGGTTTAATTTATAGCAAGTCAATTTATTTAAATACTTGTTATGCACATGTTACCTTACCACTACTTGTTTAGGATTTGTGTTGATTTGTGAAAATCCGGCACGAGCACTCTTTGATACGGGAGCTTCACACTCCTTCTTGTCCGAAAGATTTATATCACGCATCGGAGTCTTTTTTTCGATGGCAAAGGATAAGTTGGATGTGTTGTTGCCCAACGGGTGTTCGATGCGAGCGGATAGGATCTGCGATGTTAAGGTTCGGATTGGGGAGCAGGAGTTCGACCTGCAGGCGTCTTTACTTCCGTTGGCGGAGTTCGACGTCATTTTTGGCATGGACTGGCTCTCGGAGCAGCAGGCCCATATAGATTGCGGTAGCAAGGAAGTCAAGCTGGGAGCAAGTCGTGAGACGACTTTTATGGGCTTAAAGGGGTCGAGCAGGACGTTGATGTCTGCTCTTCAGGTGGTGAAGGCGGTTCGTGCCGGAGCAGAACTGTTCTTTACACTAGTGGAGGTTGCAAAGCCGAAGCCCGCGTTGGATTGTATTTCAGTGGTATCGGAATACCCTGATGTGTTCCCCGCAGATCTTCCTGGAGCCCCGCCTTAGCGGGAGATAGATTTTACGATCGAGCTAGTGCCAGGTGCAAAGCCTGTGTCACGATCTCCGTATCGGCTAGCGCCTAAGGAAATGGAGGAGCTGAAAGTTCAACTGTAAGAGTTGTTGGAGCAAGGGTATGTGCGCCCGAGTTCTTCGCCTTGGAGCGCACCGGTCCTCTTTGTTAAGAAAAAGGACGGAAGCTTGAGGCTATGTATTGATTACCGGGAGCTCAACAAGCTGACTGAGAAGAATAAGTACCCGATCCCTCGGATTGATGATCTCTTTGATCAGTTAGTCGGGTCGACGGTGTACTCGAAGTTAGATCTCAAGGCTGGGTACTATCAGCTGCGAATAAGGGAGAGTGATATCCCGAAGACAGCGTTTAGTACGAGGTACGGGCATTATGAGTTTACGGTCATTCCGTTTGGGCTGACTAACGCGCCGTCAGTGTTCATGGATTTGATGAACAGGACTTTCAGGGAGTACTTGGACCATTTCGTGATCGTCTTCATCGATGCTATTTTGGTGTACTCGCAAATTGAGGAAGATCACTTCAAGCATCTTCATTTGGTGTTGGAAACACTCAGGAGAAATCAGTTGTATGCCAAGTTCTCGAAGTGCGAGTTTTGGCTATCCTCAGTGGCATTCCTCGGTCATATAGTGAGTGGAGAGGGTATTGCTGTGGATCCCGCGAAGATTGTTGCGATACGGGAGTGGCCTGAGCTTGCTACGGTAGCAGAAGTCCGGAGATTTTTGGGGCTTGCCGGCTATTATAGGCGCTTCGTAGAGAACTTCTCGCGGTTAGCGTTACCTCTCACTACTTTGACGAGGAAGGAGCATAAGTTCGTTTGGACGCCGGAGTGCGCGCGAGCTTTTGAGGAATTGAAGTGTCGGTTGACCACGACGCCTGTGCTGAGTTCGCCATGTGGAACCGAAGGCTATGAGATATATAGCAATGCTTCAGGCAGCGGTTTGGGTTGCGTGCTACTGCAGCACGGAAGCGTGATAGCTTATGGCTCGAGACAGCTAAAAGTGCACGAGAGGAATTATCCGGTCCATGACTTGGAGTTAGCGGCCGTGATTTTTGCCTTGAAGCTGTGGAGACACTATTTGTACGGTGTGAAGATTGATATCTACACCGATCACAAGAGCCTAAAGTATCTAATTGATCAGAAGGATCTGAATATGCGGCAGCGTAGATGGATGGAGTTCCTGGGTGACTATACATTCAAGATCCACTACGTGCCTGGCAAAGGGAATGCGGTTGCGGACGCGTTGAGTCGCCGAGCCCCAGCTCAAGCCAATTGGCTATCAGTGCATGATGAGCGGTTGGTGCGGGAGTTGGAGGCGTTGGAGATTGTTTGTGTGGATAGACAATCTAGTGCTGAAGCCGTTCTGAATTGGACTGAAGTCCAATATGACCTGGCTGATCGTATTCGGCAGGCTTTGGATATGGATGCTCATATGAAGCAGTTCATGGTAGAGGCTCTGGATGGGTCAAATTCCCAATTCGTCGTGGAGGACGGATTACTGTGGAAAGACGGTCGTCTATGCGTCCCTTGTGTGGGCAACTTACGGGTGGAATTGTTGTACGAGGCACACCATACCAAGTACTCGATTCACCCGGGGAGCACGAAGATGTACCGCGATGTAAAGAAACTGTTTTGGTGGCCGGGTTTAAAGAAGGATGTGGCGCTATACGTAGCGAAGTGCCAAACTTGCGCCTTGGTAAAGGCGGAGTGCCAAAAGTCGGGAGGATTTCTTAAGTCCTTGCCTATTCCGGAGTGGAAATTTGACGACATCTCTATGGACTTTGTGCACAGTTTGCCAAGGTCGCAAAAGGGGAACGACGCCATTTGGGTGGTTGTTGATCGATTAACGAAGGTGTCGCATTTTATTCCGCATAGGAAGGATGATCCGGTGGAGAAGCTGACAAAGCTTTATGTGGATAACATAGTACGGCTTCATGGTGTGCCCCGCAGCATCTTGAGTGACCGTGATGGGCGGTTCACGTCCAATGATTGGAGGCTGGTGCAGCAAATGTTGGGAACAAAGCTGAAATTCAGCACAGCCTTCCATCCGCAAACGGATGGGCAGACCGAGAGGGTCAATCGAACCATGGAAGACATGCTCCGCATGTGCGTCTTGGATTTCGGAAAGCAATGGGAAGACCACCTTTATTTGGTGGAGTTCGCATACAACAACAGCTACCAAGCGAGTATTCAGATGGCGCTTTTCGAGGCCCTATATGGTAGAAAATGTCGCACGCCGTTGTCTTGGTTAAAAACGGGTGAGTCAAAGTTGTATAAGCGATCGGAAGTGGAGGATGCTACTTCTTTGGTGAGAACCATTCGGGAGAGGTTGCTTATCGCTCAGGACCGACAAGCAAAGTACTATAATGCCAAGCACAGGAATGTGGAGTTCGCTGTGGGCGATTATGTATACTTAAAGATCAAGCCGTTCAAGGGTGTCTCGCGGGTGCGACGATTGAAAAAGCTAAGCCCGAGGTACCTTGGACCGTTTGAGGTTCTGGAGCGAGTTGGTGAAGCGGCCTATAGGTTGAAGCTTTCAGTGGAGCTAAGTGGTTTACATGATGTATTCCATATTTCGGTGCTTTGGAAGGCGGTGCAAGAGCCTACGCAAGTGATCGCGGTTGATCAAGTGCCGGTGGAAAGTGGGCTAACGGCAAAGGTCAAGCCCGTGCGGATTGAGGACTCGGAGGTCAAGCGGCTACGCAATAAAGAGATCAGGATGGTCAAGGTCCGGTGGGACAATTGCGGTCGTGAGGAGATCTCTTGGGAGCGAGAGCAGACTATGCTTGACGAGTATCCGGAGTTGTTCCGCTCAGGTACAAATTTTGGTTTTGTACATGTCTTTCATTTATGTAATTTCGTGGACGAAATTCTTTTAAGAGGGGGAGAGTTGTAACGCCCCGAAACTCAAAGGATCAAAGGGGGATGTTTTGGGCCAGTTTGAGTTCTAGCTGCAGGCACACGACCTGGGACACGGGCGTGTCCCAGGGCGTGTCAAGCCTGTGTCGACACTAAGGCGGCAAGTCGACACTTTGATCTCGACATTGTGTCGAGACTGGGCACACGGCCTGCGACACGGGCGTGTCGCAGGGCGTGTCGACCCATGTCGACACTTAGCCGCGAAGTTGACACTGTGCTTTGGTGATGTGTCGAGACATGGCACACGGCCTGCGACACGGGCGTGTCACAGGGCGTGTCAGCCCGTGTCGACACTCGTCCCGCGAAGTCGACACTTTGGTGTCGACAATGTGTCGAGACATAGCACACGGCCTGCGACACGGGCGTGTCGCAGGGCGTGTCGACCCGTGTCGACACTTAGCCACGAAGTGTCGAGACCGTGTACACGGCTTGGAGCCCAGGCGTGTCAAGGTGACACGGGTCGGGACACGGGCGTGTCCTAGAACCCGTGCAGTGCTCGGGTTGAAAATGGGGAAAAATCATGGGGTACACGGCCGGCCACACGGCCGTGTGAGGTGGAACACGGGCGTGTCAGGTCGAACACGGGCGTGTTCGATACCCGTGTGAGGTTCCAGGTGATTCGATTTTGACAGCGAATGAGGCACACGACCCTGGACACGGGCGTGTGCCAGGCCGTGTTCGGTCCAGATTGGGCATTTCATCCCCGAATCAAAGCCGTTCGTTTCCTTGTTTTGAGATCCAATGGCTGGGGGATGTTCCTGAAGGGATATACCCGTGGATGGGCTTAGAAAACCCTCACTTTTCTTAAGTGTTCTCTTTCTAAATCCTTGGAGAGAGAGGAGAGCTAAGGGAAGAAGAAGGAGCAAGATCCGCCATTGGAGGAGCTTCGGAGCTCCGAATCGCGAGCCAACTCCGGATCCACGGAGGCAACGCTAGTGCGGTTGTTTTCATCTGATTACTTTTCAATGGCGCCAAAGAGGAACGCAAGGGTAAAGATCCTCATCTTGAGCATGAATAGCTCTCTTTCTTAGCATAGGAAGAACGCTCTCGCGAGTTTGCGGAGAGTTGGAGGCGTTCCTTCGGGTAGATATGTGAAGTCCCCGTTGTTTAGAGTCCGTATGCGAGAACGGACATAGGCATGATGTGTGAAGCCTACCCGGACATGTTGGTCTGGATCGGTGATGTTGCATTGCATAATGCCGGAGAAGACTCCGTGCTATTGGTTGTTTTTCGGGTTTTCTACGCGGTAGATTGCAGCAGGGAGCCTTGGGGACTAACCCAAAGGTGCACCCGGAAAACTGGGCGGATACGAGATCTTGCCAACTTGGTGGCTTGAGAGCCAACTTGAACATAACGGGGTTATGTGACTTGTGATGGAAATGGGACTCGGTGGAAGTTTGACCCGCGCAAATGGCTTAAATTGCCGTTGCGATGTGAGCACGAGTTAGATGGAACCGTACCTGTTCTATGTCGTTCAGTTAAAGAGACCTAAAGGCACGTGGCACTTACCGTTGGCATAGATTAGGGTCTTCGGCGGTCAATGACTTAAATTATCGTGACCCAGGCCAGGAAGACAAATTGCTCATAGTTTTGGCCGTCTAAGTGGCGGTGGTGAGTCCGGAATGTTAATGACTTTAATTGACGTGACATCGACCGGTTCACCGAGAATGTGCCCTAAGTGCACGGGGCGTGTGGTCGAGCGAGCCGACGTCTGTGATGAAATGACTATTGTTATAAATTGCTCGCTTATGCTAATGAAATGCAGGGAAGGAGCATCGCCGCCCCGAGTTGGGGGCGGGATCGTTATAATTTGGTCAGCATTGCTGACCGTTGCCCTGTTTTGCCACCGTGCGGTGGTTTGTTGCTTGCAGGTGCAGCTGGACCAAGCGGTCAATAGCGGGCTAAAGCCCTTTTTACGAAGCCGGCCCTCGAAGGCCCAAGTGGAAGTGTTTACTGCTTTATTCATGTGTGACCGGCCTGCGTGCCGTGGTTTGTAAAACATGTAATTTAAAGTGATACATTTTGTATGGCCTTAAGGCTTGTTTTGGGTATTTTTGTATAACATTCCTATTTTGTATTAGTGGACATTCGTGCTTTGATGCTGGGTTCTTTGTTTACAACTTTTATAAACTGCTTCCGCTAGAATTCTCTGTGTAGGACGTTGAGATTGGTTGGATGGTTTCCATAAGTAACCACCCGGTCTGTCTGTGGTATATGGCGTCGGGCCCCGGCCGGACCTACTGCTATATGCTATGCGACGGATAGGGGGTGTTACACATTGAGTAGGGTGAGGCTTCTTCAAATCAGGTACATTAGAACCAATGTACCCAACAATCTCCCCCTATTTGGAGAAGTCATAACCCTTAGTCAATGATATACACCATACAGAATAAAATCATAGCATGATGTAAAGCAAGATTATATAACAGGGCAAACATAAACATGTATTAATTAAAACATATAAACACAGATATCATCTCAGAACAATTATGAAATTGATTTATAACACATCTCATTGTTCTAACACTTTGTCATATTCATCATTAAAAAAAAATTTACAGAGTATTTTAAAATCAAAATATTACAACTGTAAACTTAAGATAAATCTATTCTAATTCTGATCAGCCTCCTTAATCACAATTCCTTTTCCTGATTGTACTTTGGCTTGTACAGGGGCTTCAGCAACTTCAGTATCAGCAGGCTTTTTCCCTTTCAGATCCTTCTTCTTTAGCTCTTCAGCTTTAATCTTTTGCCTCTCAAAGTAATGATATGGCTTGGGAAAGTACTTGCTAGGCTCCTGAGCAGTAGGAGGTAGCTTTCCCATCTTTGCCTTCCTTCTATACTGCACTATGGCTTCTTGCCTTGTCTCATGCTTCCTCCATTCTAGTTCAGAAAACCATTTGTTTCTATCTTGAATGTTATCTTTGGCAGCCTTCTATGCAGTTAAGATAATGTTTCTTGAAGTGGGGCTCCACTGCTCAAAGTCAGGTCTTTGTTCAGCTTGCTCTCTGAACCTTTTCTTAGACAATCTAGCTTCCTGTTCTTTCAGAAAAGCTTCTTGCATAGCCTCAGATACTGGCTGAACCACCTTCTCTATGATGACATTGTACTTTCCCCCAGATGGGCTATACTTGGACTGTATATCAGCATGTATCATATCAAAATCTGGAGGTGGGTAGATGACTTGAGCCACTTCAGGTTGCTCCCCTCCTAGATATGCAGGATGTATCCCAGATTCTGCTACATTGTCATCATCACATAAAGGAGGATAACCAAGAGTAGCTCTGATAGAATTAGAAATCCACTTGGCATGATCAGAGCTGTCTTTGACTAACACCCTCTCCCCCTTTATGACTTCTCTTTCCATGTGATCTCTTAGATCATCCTTTTGAAATCTGACTTGGTTATCCAAATAGTTGACTCCATCTTTAAAGAAAGGTTTCAACCTTTGGAGTTTTTCAGTTATCAACTTCTGAGAGTCTTGAATTGCAGATGTAACAGCAGTGATGCTCCCTTGTAAGGCTTTATCAAATTCTGCCATAGCAGTAGCATTAGAGGTAGTTAGTCCAGCAGCTATGTTCTTCATCTCAGTGACAATTGCATTGTGTGAAGTAGTTAAGTTATCATTCATTCTGATCTGATTTTCTAGAACATAGCCTTGCTTGACTTCAAGTTCATCCACTTGAGCTTTTATTTTCTCCTGATGAGTAGCTAAGTAGACTACTGCATTCCCACCCTTGTGGAAGCAGTCAGTCATCTCCTTCTTATTTAGATTCATCTCAAATCTAATAGACTTTATATCTTGGGCTAGATCAAACTGTAGAGATTTTTGCCCTTCATCTACATACTTCTCAATGGCTTGCCTGTGCTCATCCAGCTTAATTTGCATATCAACCATCAAAGCACTGTAATCTACAGTTGGTGCTGGCTGTGATATAGGCTGTGGTGCAATAGTTTGCAAGGCCTTCTTGTAATTCTGGCTCCTTCTCTTAAATACTTGGAACTTCCTTTTCTTAGCTCTGGCTGCTTCCTCATCTTCAGATGCTGATGTGCTAGCAATATCTACCCTCTCTCTAGGTAGCTCCTCAACAGCTTGGGGCTTCTTAGGCTCTTTCCTTGTTGTTTCCTCAACATTAACTCCTTGCTCCCCCTCAATAGGAGCAGTCTCCCCCTCAGCAGCAGCACTGTCCTTCTCAAGGTCTGCTTGATCTAGATTAAGGAAGAGATCTTCCATAGTAAATTCTTGTGGAGAATGGGCTGGAGAAACTCTTGTCTCATCTACCACTGGATCAGATACTACTTGAACTGTAACAGATGTGTCCTTCATGACAACATCTGGGGGTTGACTATCAATCTGAGATTGCTGATTAACATCATTTAATGAATCAGACAAAACATTATCCTCTAAAGGGAAATCTAAAGCATTAATCTCAGTGATTACCTCAAGAATGATATGGGTGGCTCTTTCACTTTCAAGAGGAGTTGGCTCTTCCACAACTAGAGGCTCCCCCTGGATTTGATCCTGGTGTATGGGGCTAGCTGGTGGTAGCTCCCCCTGCCTTTCTGCAGCATCTTGTTGAGCTGGAGACTTCCCAGCATTTCCTTCTACATCCTCATCAGGAGTAAAGACAACTTGCTCTTCACTACCAGAGCTGCTAGAGGAATCCTGAGCCACTGGGGCAGGCTTCTTCTTCTTCTTTTGGGGAGTAATTTTCTCTGGTGTAGGCATTTCCTTGGATAAAACCCTATCCCATCTGGAGAAGAGTCTCATGTCCATTTTCCTTATATGATTGATTTTACTGCCTGCAGCTTGACTCATAACTTCTGGTAGACTACCAGCCAAGTATAGACTTAAGATCCTACCCAAATTGGGTTTCTTCAGACTCTCCTTAATCTTCTCAAATACAACAACAGACCAATCTGTGTTCACTGTGAAGATTATCCTTGTCATAAGATTAAATATATGGGCTGAGACCCTGTCATGCCCTCCAGGCTTACTCAAGATCACTTTTCCAACAATTTCAGATAGAAATTTTCCCTGGCTGTTTATGTCTTTCCTATTAAACACAGATCCAATTTTCATCTTTGAATCCAGACCACACCATGTCAATGCTTCTCTGGTCTTAGAAGCAGTAACTTCTTCTTCTTCCTTAGTTCTGGGTAACTGAAGTACTTTCCTCAAACTTTTTGGTGAGACCTTCACCTTTTCACCATGAACCCTAGACTTGATCTTGAATCCAGTGTCGTCTAGGGTTGCTCCATTGAGAAATTCTAAAACTTCTTTCTTCCAAATCTTTGTGGGCTCTGAAACAAGAAATTCTAACCCCGAGTCTGCAACTAGGGTTACCACATTCTTGATCTCCTGTTCTGCTCCGTCAAACGCATGCCGCACTAGTTCATAGCCTTCATTGACGTTCTCCTCGAGCTTTGGCTCCATTAGGGTTTGAAGAATTTGAATCAAGAGAAGAGAGGTGTCGACACACAAGTTTGGTCTCGAAACTTCAGTAAGCGTGTCGATAGACAATGGAGAAATTCTATTTATACCTTTCTAAGATTGAAGATGAAAGGGCGGGTTAACTAACTTAAATTGTGTCGACACTGTGGAAAAGTGTCGACACTGACTTATAATGTCTCGACACCTATGTGTCGACACAAGTTTAGTCAACAGGATATATGTGTCGACACTTGTTTATGTGTCGACACCGCTTAGCTCGACACATAGTCGAGATATTACTTCACTAATTCTGCATAAAGTCTAAGTGTCGACACCACCTTGGATGTGTCGACACCTACTTATCATGTGTCGACACAAATCTTCTGAAGTGTCGACACCAACTTCCTAGATGTGTTGACACCTTTTCACTGAAGTGTCGACACCAATTTTCTGTCTCGACACAGATAACTCCGTGTGTCGACACTATTTTACTTAGTCATTTCTATAAACTTATTCTATGTTTATCATTCCTAGTTCAATTTTAAACTTATTGAACTTTGATTCTTCTAAGGGATTAGTATACATATCAGCTAGTTGATTATCTGTTTTAACATATTCCAGTAAAATATCTTCTTTTTCTACATGTTCCCTAAGAAAATGATATTTTATTTCAATATGTTTAGTTCTACTATGGGAAACAGGATTGTTTGCAATTGATATAACACTTGTAGAATCACAAAACAGTGGTGTTCTACTTACCTGAATTCCATAATCCTCAAGCTGATGTTGTATCCATAGAAGTTGAGCACAGCAACTTCCTGCAGCCACATATTCTGATTCTGGAGTGGAGATAGCCACACTTGTTTGCTTCTTGCTACTCCATGAAATCAGTCTTCCACCTAGGAATTGACAGTTCCAGTTGTACTTTTTCTGTCTTCTTTGCATCCTGCAAAGTCTGCATCTGAATAACCTGTTAGTTCAAAATCCCCATTCCTAGGGTACCAAATGCCTAGATAAGGAGTGCCCTTTAGATATCTCAGTATCCTTTTGACTGCTGTCAAATGAGACTCTTTAGGGCATGCTTGGTACCTAGCACACACACATGTAGCATACATGATATCTGGTCTACTTGCAGTCAAATATAGAAGTGAGCCAACTATTCCTCTATACAAAGTCTCATCTACAGGTTTCCCTGCATCATCTTTGCTAAGAGACATACTTGACCCCATAGGAGTCTTCATGGTACTGGATGAATCCATACCATACTTCCTTATGAGTTATAGGGTGAACTTAGACTGACATATGGATAATCCATTCTCAGTCTGTCTAACTTGGAGACCCAAGAAGAACTTAAGTTCCCCCATACTACTCATCTCAAATTGTCCTTGCATTAGTTTTGCAAACTTTTTGCAAAGACTACTTTCAGTAGACCCAAATATTATGTCATCTACATATATTTGGACTAGTATTATCTAACCTCTGGATTCCCTAAGGAATAGAGTCTTGTCTATTTTCCCCCTTGTGAACTTATTCTCAATGAGGAAACTAGACAGGGTTTCATACCAAGCCCTAGGGGCTTGTTTTAACCCATATAATGCTTTCCTAAGTCTATAGACATGATTAGGTTGAGTTGAATCAACAAAACCTGATGGCTGTTCCACATAGACTTCCTCCTTTAGATTACCATTCAAAAAGGCTGACTTAACATCCATTTGGTAAACTTTAAATCCTTGAAAGGTTGCATAGGCCAGGAACATCCTTATGGCTTCCAGTCTGGCTACTAGAGCAAAGGTTTGATCAAAGTCAATACCTTCTTCCTGCCTATATCCTTTAGCAACCAATCTTGCTTTGTTCTTGACAATTACTCCATGTTCATCCATCTTGTTCCTAAAGATCCACTTTGTTCCAATTATATTGTGGTCTTTTGGTTTAGGAACAAGTTCCCAGACTTTGCATCTCTTGAACTGATTCAGCTCTTCTTGCATTGCCTCAATCCAATGAGGGTCTAGGATGGCTTCTTCAAACTTCTTTGGCTCTACTTGGGATAGAAAACTGGAGTAGAGTGCTGCATTCAGATTTCTGCTCCTTGTTTGTACCCCTTGTCTTAGATCACCAATGATTTGATCTGCTGGATGATCTCTAAGATGCCTATTAGCTGGAGGCATCCTGGCTTCAGGTTGAACTTCTTCAGTTTCTTCATCTTGCTGCACTCCTTGAATTTCTTCTTCATTAGGTACATGTAGTACTCCCCCTGGACAACAACCACTATCTTCTACTTGCTGTCTTGCAGTAGGTTCTTCTTATATAGTGAGCTTGTCCATCTTCTTTGTTATACATGTGGAGCTGCATGTACTACTAGACAACTCATTATTAATAAGTCTAGTTTCATCAAATACTACATGTACAGACTCTTCTACAACTTGAGTAGACAAGTTGTAGACCCTATAAGCCTTACTATTGTTGTTGTACCCAACAAAGATCCCCTCTTGGGACTTGGCAGCAAACTTAGTCAAGTAAGACTTCCCATTGTTAAGTATAAAGCACTTACAACCAAAGATCCTGAAATATGATAGGTTTGGTTTTCTGCCTTTCACAATCTCATAGGGGGTCTTGTTGTGGCTTTTATTAATGGTAGCCCTATTAATTACATGGCATGCAGTATTAACTGCCTCAGCCCAGAAATATTCTGGCAGTGATGTATCACTTAATAGGGTTCTACCAGCCTCAATCAAAGTTCTATTTTTCCTCTCAGCAATGCCATTTTGCTGAGGTGTTCTAGGTGAAGAAAACTCTTGAAATATCCCAAATTCTTCACATAGTTTTGCCATACTATCAGACTAAAATTCAGTTCCATGGTCACTTCTTATCTTGACCACTGTACTGTTTAGTTCATTCTGAATTTGTTTGACAAAGCTATAGAAGATACTAGGTGTTTCAGATTTCTGTCTAAGGAAGAACACCCAGGAAAACCTTGAGTAGTCATCTACAACTACAAAGGTATAGACCTTCCTACCTAGGCTGTGAACTGGCATAGGACCAAAGAGATCCATATGCAAGAGGTATAAACACCTCACAGCATCTTTGTTTTCAATGCTACTAAAGGTGGATCTAGTCTGCTTGCCCTTTTGACACGCTGAACATATTCCATCTTTAATACACTTAACTTGAGGACCATTCCTCACTAACTCTTTGCTAAAGAGTTGGCTAATTGTCTTGTAGTTGAGATGGGCTAGCCTCTTGTGCCATTTGACACAATGAGAGACTTTCTCATCAGCTACAAGACACACTGGAGAACCATTGTTCTCAACCATAATGTCTAGGCAATAGACATTCCTCTTTCTATAACCAGTCAAAATGATCTCTTGATCATTTGATCTCCTGATATGACAACCATTTGTGACAAATGAGATGTCATATCCTACATCACTCAATTGACTTATACTAATAAGGTTATGTTTCAAACCTTTGACATAAGCCACTTGAGTAATAGTTATATGGGAGCTAGAAATGTTACCAAAACCCTTGATGATTCCTTTTTCAGAACCACCAAAGGTGACTTTTGGACCATCCTTTATAGGTGTGTAGTCCTTTAGCAATCCCCTTGTTCCAGTCATATGTCTGGAACATCCACTGTCCAAGTACCATATTGGGGCATGACCACTTGGACTTACCTGCAAAACAGATTAGTGAACCTTAGAACCCAAAGAATTCTTGGGTCCTTGGTACTGGTTAGTTTGCTTACTAACAAAGCTACCTGCAGGTTTTCCAATAGGCAATTTGCTACTCACTTTGGCACTTGCATTGTGCCAACAGTCCATGGCAAAGTGGCCTACCTTGCCACAGCACCAACACTCAAATCTATTGTACCTTTGCTTAGGTACATTCTTAGCTGTTTTATCTACAGCTGGCTTATTGAGAGCTGGGGCTTTGCCCTTGGACTTGGACTGAACAGTCCTAGCAGGTTTGGTAAACCCCAGTCCAACTTTACCTTTTTGATGAACAAATTCATCAATTAAGGGTAGAACTGACTTTGGTTTAGAAAACCTAGCAACTAAATCTCTCTCCTTCTGAAGACTAATCTCCAGACTTTTGATTTGATCATTCTTAAAAGTTATAGTCCCCATCTGAATCACAGTTATGTGCTTCAGTCTGGCTATCTCATTAAGATTTTGATCAAACAACTTCTCAAAATCAGTTGCAGCAACTTTGAGACTAGCAATTTCCTTTACCTGACTCTTGGCTAGGGACTTGGTCTTCTTAAAAGCTTGTAACAGAACTTTATATTCATCTATCAATTGATGAATATCCTCTTCAGACTCAGATGCACTCTCATCACTTGATGATGATGAATCTGATTCTGAACTAGCACAAGAAATTGAACTTAAAGAACAATTTTGTACCTTACTAGGTCCAGGCTGCTCCTGGATTTTGTCACTTTCTGTCAATGCCATCAGTCCTTGGCACTGACTGTCCTCTTGTTCATATATAGAGTTCATGATCTGTATGAACTCTTCCTCCTCTTCCTCAGCAAACAGTCCTATGTATGCTTCAACATCTGACTCAGTTTCTGATGAAGATATGTCTGACAGGCTCTTATCCTTTTTGGCAACAAAAGATCTTTCCTTCTTGCCCTTGAATTGAGTCTTCTTCTTATCATTAGAGTCCTTCCTTTTCTCTGGACAGTCTGCAATAACATGTCCTTGTCTATTACACCAATAACATACTATTTTTGATAGAGTTGCTTTGCTTGACTTGGTCTTTTTCCTGTCTTTCTTTGATGACTTTTTGTTCTGATAATAGTCTTCTTTACCCTGTGAAGTAGATGGCTTTGTCCTCCACTGTTTCTTCTTTAAGGACTTCTGAAAGTGTCTTGTGAAGGAAGCAAAGTCCTCATCACTTTCACTGCTTTCAGACTTTCTGCTTGCTGACTCATCTGACTCAGTCTCAGCTACTTTAGGAGGTGGAGTTGGTGACTTACTTCTGTATTTTCTGGGGGCTTCTGTTTTAAATGCCACTGTCCTTTCCTTATGTTCACTTCTTGTAGTCTTCTCCTCTTCTTTCCTCACCATCAACTGCATTTCATAGGACAGCAGTTTTCCAAACAGTGTTGGTGGAGGAATTTCTGCTAACTTTGCCATTTCCCCTATGACATAGATCTTGGTGTCCCAATCTTTTGTAAGGAACCTTAGAAACTTATCATTAAGCTCATAATTACTGAACTCTCTGCCATAGGACATTAGCTCATTCACAATCCTATAGAACTTCTTATAGCATTCAGTTATGCTATCAGATCTACCTTGCCTGAAGCTTTCATATTCTTGGTTTAATAAGGACTTCCCGTCCTGCCTCACTTCTTCAGAACCCTCCATGTACACAATAAGAGTATCCCACATCTCCTTAGATGTCTTACAGTGTATCAAATTCTGAAACGTAGCATCATCTATAACACTCACAATGATATTCTGAGCCCTCTTGTCCATTGTGGCTAGAACTATCTCATCCTTTGTCATTTCAGAGAAATCCTTAGGTGTTCTCTGATTTGCATCTAAGACTGAAACCTTCATGGGCACATATGGCCCTTCTTTAACTGTGATATATATTCTAGGGTCTGAGGCTTCCATAAACAATCTCACCCTTTTCTTCCAGATGCCAAATATTTCTTTTCTGCAAATGGGTAGCTTCATGGATCCCAATTCCTTATGATTCTCAGTGGAACCCATGGTTCTTGATTTTCTTGATTCTGTAATTTTACTTAGACTGAATCTGCCAACAGGATCTACTCAGACAGTTATGTCCCTTTTGAGTAACCTCGCTTTGATACCACTTGAAAGATATTGTACCTACTCACCTAGAGGGGGGGGGGGTGAATAGGTGACTTAAATCTTTTTAACTTTTTAGGCAGAATTCAGATTCTATCACAGAATTATAACTACTTTTGCACAGCAATCAATCAGCAATCACAGCAAAACACATGCACACAGTTAACACCCAGGTTTATAGTGGTTCCCCAAGGTTTGGGTACATCCACTTTCCCCCTTCGCCTATCTAGTAGTGTACTAGATTCGGCCAAACTCCTCCACTATCTCAGATCCTCATATCTTACACTCAGAACCCCAAAACAGGTTCCTACAGCTCAGGCCCAAGGCCCTACAACTCAGTCTTCTTCAAAGACCTACACTCAGCTTTTTCACAAAGCCTACACTCAGCCACAGCAGGCCTACACTCAGCCACAATAGGCCTACACTCAGAGATACAAATCTCCTACACTCAGGCACACAGGCCCTACACTCAGCCTTTATAATTATAGGCTTACAAACTCAGATCCCTAAGGATCCTACAAGATAATATGAATACAAAATGTAAACCCTACAACTCAGAGAAAAGAGAGAAGAGTTGTAAGTTTCTTGATGAGTTCTTGGAAGAACTCAGCTGAGATCAACTTGACTTGGCTTTCTTCAAAGCTTCTTGAATGTAGAACACAATAAGATTGATCTCCTCTGCAGTTGATCCTTGATCTCTGCTTCTTAAGATTCAGAACAAAATCTGAACCCTTCTTCTCAGCCTGGTTCCAACGGCTGACTTCTTGGATGGAGTTCTCTCTCTCCAACTACTTAGATCTTCACTTGATTCTTCAATGAATAGCTAGATCTTCTTCTTGTTAATGATCACTTGAACAACTTCTTCTGTAGACAGTATAAGCCTATTTATAGGCCTTCTTCATGGTAACCGGCTGGTCCGGTTCATAACTGATTTCTGACAACTCTGACAGGTGCAGTAGACCGGCTGGAATGGCAGCTGTCAAGTCATTCAGTCAGTTCTTGAAAAATCTGTAACTGTCTGAAAGTGTCGAGACTGTCTGTCTTTAAGTGTCGACACTTATAGACCAAGTGTCGACACAAGTAGACTAAGTGTCGACACTAGCCTTCAAGGTGTTGACACAACTCCTTGTGTTGTAGAATCCACTTCTCGACACAGCTTCTTCATCATGTGTCGACACTGATATTGAGTGTCGACACAATTCCTTATACTTCAGTACTTTGTTGAATTCTTGTAAGTGTCGACACAACTCCTTTGTGTCGACACATCTTCATGTGTTGAATCTATTAAGTGTCGACACATCTTCTTGGTGTCGACACATGCCTTCTGTGTTGATACTTGCTGAGTGTCGACACTGCTCCATGTGTCGACACATTCTTCTTCTGTTGAGACTCTGGCAGAGTGTCGACACATCTCCTTAGTGTCGACACTTGTACTTAGAATATTGTTGAACTTTGCTAAGTGTCGACACAGCTCCTTGTGTCGACACTTTCTTCAAGTGTTGAGTCTTCTACTGAGTGTCGACACATTCTTTCTTGTGTCGACACTTTCTTCAAGTGTTGAGTCTTCTGCTGAGTGTCGACACATTCTTTATTATGTCGACACTTATACTTAGACTCTGCTGACTTTTGCTGAGTGTTGACACAGCCTCCAAGTGTCGACACTTTCTGATGTAGACACAGTTCCTCTGGGTGTCGACACAGCCTCCAAGTGTCGACACTGCTTCACTGGACTTTTCTTCATTGAGTGTCGACACAGCTCCTTGTGTCGACACTTCCTGTCTGGTGTCGACTCTGCATCCCTGGTGTCGACACAAGTACTCCAAGTGTCGACACTGCTTGTCTGGGTGTCGACACAAGTCTTCTTAAGTGTCGACACTTTGCTCCTGGGTGTCGACACATGGACTTAGAAACTTTTCAGCTTCCCTGCAAATACTTAACCTACACAAGTAAACTCAACATACATCAAATACATTTTGATGTATATCATTGAGTAGGGTGAGACTTCTTCAAATCAGGTACATTAGAACTAATGTACCCAACAGCGGAGACCATACGGGTGGTGATGGAAACGGTGCTTGCCGTGTTAGCACAGCCTACTCGGCAGGCAAGGCCGGTAGGGGTGCCAGTATAGCCTAGTGCAAGGCAGGAGTGCGCTGAAGTTGTGGTGAATGAGCAAGGAACGGATGAGCAGTTGAAATGGTTTATGGAGTTTCACACATTTGTAAATACGGCTCGTGCATTGGAAATAGATTTGAAACGGTTGCAGGACAAAAAGAAATTGGTAATAGGAAAATACAAATGCAACGTTCCACAATCAGAATTGTCGGAGTTTAGACGACGAGATAAGAAAAGATTTAGGTCTACCAAAGTAACTCTGAGGCAAGGACGTATAGAGACACGCACATGTTTTACTTGTGGGAAGCAAGGACATTTAGCCAACTATTATTGGAATGCCCCTTTAGGGAGTGAAAAGAAGACGGGTGCGCCTTATGACAAAAAGGGTAAAGTAGTGGCTGAGTCATCTGCATCCTGGATGCAACCTCGATGGCATAACTTGGACGAGTCGTAAAGCTCAATTGGTGCAATGCAACCGCGAGTGTTTAACTTGGAACTTCAAGAGCCGATAAAACGATTGCTGTAAAATCCGGCGGCTGAGCGGAAGTGAGAATAATGACTTGTATCACCTTGGGGATGTAACTAATGTTTTATATAAGGTAATGACTAATGCGATGGTTGTGTGCATATATGTTAGATGTCATGTTACATGTTGAAATGTTGGTGGACACTTGTGAAATGTAAGTGATCGCTTGATTGTGAATTAGCTAGATGATGTGTTTATTTTTCGAGCACTTGATAAATTTTGTGGATGCATGTGCACAGCTAGAAGTTTGCGATGTATGTATGTGCTGTATGTGTTGATTCGTTTGTGCGATTGCCTTGTTGAGTGCTCGGCTGCGATGGGTGCAACATGAAATGATTTTATGGCTGATTGGAGTGAGCCAAATTTCAAGGACGAAATTTCTTTGAAGGAGGGGAGGATTGTAACACCCCCAGAGTTCATTTGGGTTTCAGGTTGGGTGACACGACCCGGGACACGGGCGTGTCCCAGGGCGTGTCCCAGGGCGTGTCATGCTTGGATTGAGGAGTTGGGTGCCTGGTCGACGATATTGGTTTGACGAAAGGAACACGCTAGGTGACACGGGCGTGACCCATCTGACACGGGCGTGTCCGTGGGCGTGTCCCACTGTTCGACGAACTGCGCTCGATGATCGTCGAGTATGGGCTACACGGCCTGTGACACGGGCGTGTCACAGGGCATATCCCGCTGTGTCGAGCAGTCGACACTTTTCTCTCGAGTAGGTGTAAAAGCATTCGAGAAAAGGGGGGGGGGGTGACACAGGCGTGTCATCCCTGTGATATGGGCGTGTCCTATCTGGGCACTCGAGTAGTTATTTTTCTCTTGAGTAAGTCCTCTCGAGTAGGTCTCGAGTGGGTTACATGCCCCGTGTCAGGAGTGTGACTCGGCTGACACGGGCGTGACATGGGAGTGTCACCTTGTCGTATATAAGTCAGAATGAGTCTGTTCGTGTACCGCTTAAGGTACACGCACTGTGACACGGGTGTGTCACAGGGCATGTCGGGGCCGAAAGATGATTTCTCAGAGATTTTGTGGCTATTCATTTCCCTATCCTGAATCCAAGGGCTGGGCTCTGTCCAGGTGCGTATATGGCCGAGAGCTGAGAGCAATTCCCCTTTATCTTCATCTTCTTCTTCTCCATCTCATTTCAAGAGAGAGAAAGAGAAAGGGATAGCAAGGGAAGGAAAAGGAGAAAGCAGGCTAGCTGTTGGAGGAGCTGCGGAGTGCGGATTGAAGATCCGAGTACAGATTCGTGAAGGTAAAGCCAAGGCGGTGACTTCCATATGGCTACTTCATGGCGCCGTAGCGATCTTCAAGGCTAACGATCTCCTTCTTGGACATCGAAGTCCTTTCTTTATGCATGTGCGTGGAATCCTCCACCAAGAGGTGAATTTCGGAAGCGATTCCTTGGTTGAGTCTGCATCTAGAGCCGGAAATGTGGAGTACGACATATGCATGCTGTGTGAAGCCCATTTGGACGGGTAGTCTGGATTGGTTATGATCATGGGTAAACCGGAGAAGACTCCATGGATTTGATTATATGAAAAGTTTATGTGTTGTGGAATGAATGTTTGCTTGGATGTGTATTATGGCTGTAAGGAGGCTTTGCATAAGCTCCTGTTGAGTGATCAATGGGTAGCATGGCTGGGGGAAATGCGGGATGAACCTAGCTTGTTACACCACATGGTGTGGGTTGGTCCGTATTAGTGAGGATCGATGGGTGGCAATGTTTGGAGAAAGTGCGGAGGACACTACGTGCTGCACCATAGGTTTGGGTCGATCGGAAATAGGTGAGGGGTCGATGGGTTGTACTGCCAGGGGAGCCTCGATAGACCTGGCTGCCACACCATATGGTGTGGGTCGATCTGCTCTAGTTGTTTGTGAATGCTGCGAGGTAGTACCTCTGAGTGGTATGGACGGGATGTCTCCAATAGTGAGATTGGTGGACTAGGATTGAACCGCCCAACCAACAAGTGAAGGGCCTCGATCGGCGGTGTATGACTGGTATATCCGGTACACCAATAAGGTGCCCTGAGTGCATGAAGCGTCTGGTGGATACCGGCGTTTGTGATATGAATGTGATTGGTAGATTTGCTGTATTGATAAAGATTATGATGATGCCAATGCATACAGGTAAGGAACCACGACCCCGAGTAAGGGGTAGGGTCGTTATAAGTGGTCAGCTAATGCTGACCGTTACTTTGTTTCCTGTTTGGTTTGGATGGCTAATTGCAGGTGTTGCTGCTTGAATTGAAATGAGCGGAATGGAAGGATTGCTGATAAAGGCCCTTGAAGGCCGTGCAAATCGTGGTTGGATTTCATGTGTGGCCGGCCTGCATACCGATGTACAAAAATGTATTTGTGCAAAGAGAAATCTGTAAAGCCTTAAGACCAGTGTGTGTGAGTTGTATACATTCCTGGTTTGGATATATAAATGTGGAGTTTATATAGTAGTGGACATTCCCTGAGTTGAGTTCATGTTAACGTAAAATGCTACGCTAGAATGGATTGAGTTAGGATGTCAGTAGATTTTGATTTCGACAAGTAATTTCGCCGCTTGTCTATGACATATGACGTGGGGCCCCGACCGGACCCACTGCTATATGCCATGTGACGAGTGGGGGCGTTACAAAGTGGTATCAGAGACAGGTTGATGGAGACATCGTCCCCCAAATTGCTAATGATGACGGCATGCTAGCGGAAGATCCTCCGTCGCCTTCAAAAGACTTGTGTCGTCATGGTGATCGTGTGGAGCGACGCTACAACCTCCGCCATCGGCGCAAGACCGCTTCATAATAATTAGTTGATTACTATCAATTTTTATTTGGATAAATTTATTTTGTTATTTGCTTAAGCTTTTTTAATTTTTCCTTATGGTTTAGACTTTAGAGTGCATGTTTATTTTTATGGGCTACATGTAGCCTAGCCATTGTTGTAAGCCTATATAAGGCCTAGGATATTTCATTATGAAGGCAAGTTGAATGAGAATTTGAAATCCTACCTGCAAAAGGAATCTCCCCCGTCTCCCTCCTATTCTAATTTCGGCTCCCCCTCAATCTAGCCTTCTTTCCCCTCTTGGCCGCCAACCTCCTCTCCCTCCCAAGCTAACAACTTCTCCCCTTCTTCTCCCTCACAACTCGGCCACCATCCCTCCACCATTCCAAGCTGCCACCCATCACAAGCCCCCTCTCGGCCACCAACATCTCCCACTCTAGCCGCCGCCAACTCCCTTCCTCCACCAACAACAATGCCGACCCCCTCCCCTCCCCCATTCAAGTCTACATCCGACCACCACGGGCATGACGCGACGACGGTGGAAGAACTTTTCTCCATCCGGCGTAACTCCGACGGAGCCGTGGACGAGCGTTCCAAGTGAGATAGTCGGAATCATCCATTCCGACTTGGGTAACAAAACTTCTACTCCCGCTTGTTTAACCTCTTGGATATTCTTATGGCGGCCAATTGTTGCGTTGGATTTCGAAGCTTGAAAATAAATCGTGATTTATTTCAATTGAATTGTGTTCATCTTAATTGTTTTAATTTTCGAAAGGTTTGACGAACCTCGTAGCTTTTTGTTGGGAGAGATCTACCATTTTCCGGATCGTAAGTTTGGTAGATCTCTTTTGGTACAACCCGCTCGGTCGGATTTAATATTGATCCTTTTAGCCGGAACGGATATTGGCCTATAGCCTATATTCGGTCCCTAAACGGTTTGGCTACCCGTGCGTTAGCATAATTGTGATAAAATTGCTTGGAGTGTGTGCGGCTGGACTTCTGTGCGAGTGTCGATTTTAAATCATCGAGAGGCGAACGTAGTGATCCGTAGGTCTCCCGACGACGATGCTTAGGCCTGCATCAAATTTGGTATCAGAGGCAGGTTCAAGTCAATTTCCTAATTGGCTCCCTTCCCCTGTTGTTTGCACGCACTTATCTTGCACGTTTAGTTACCAAAATCTCAAAAAAAAACTTTTTACTGGTCTGCCAATAGCGGCCTAATTTTTGTATTTCTGCAAAAAAAAATTACAAATTTTTTTTAATAATCTACGTACTATTTTCTTCCGGAAAATCACAAAAAAATATTTTCGACCATAGTATCTTAGCGGGAACAATTCCTTCCGCGTGTCACCTTTGCTGGACACAGCTTCTTTTAATTGTATGCGCACTCAATTAGGCACGGAGTATTCCCCGTCTTCTTCCAAAATGGAGGACGAACGAGATGCGGGTCGCGGTCTCACAGCACTCGAGGAACTCCGCCAGGATTTCACGGAACAAATGACGGCTATTAGGGAGACACTGTACGCGATGAGATTACAACTTGGGAATCCCCGTAATCAACCCGCAAACCAACGGGCGGAGGGAAATAATAACCAAAGTAATGAACACGCTCTACGAGCACCAAACGAGTTTGATCTTACGAGGGCCATCCGCGTCAAACCCCCATCATACGATGGGTTGGGAGAACCCCAGGTTTTCCAAGACTAGGTTATGGAGATTGAGTGCTGTTTCGAGTGGTACAATCTGAACGATGCGGATAAGGTGCGCGTGGAGAGGATGAAATTGTTGGGTAGAGCGAAAATATTTTGGTTGAATGAGGAGCGGCGTCTGCGAGTCGAGAATGGAGAGTTACCCATTACTTGGGCTGACATGAAAGCTTTGCTGACAGTGCAGTACGTCCCCACATATCATCGAACACAGATGTTTGACGATTTGGCTACCCTTAAGCAAGGGAATAGGTCGGTCTCAGAGTATATGAGTCTGCTGAAGTACATGATGGTTAGGTGTGGAGTGAAAGAGATGCCTGAGATCACCCTCTCTAGGTTTCGTAAGGGGTTAAACCTCGACATCCAGGGAAAATTGCTGCGATATGGCCACACCGACTTGCAAGTCACGTTTAACGCTGCATTATATATTGAGAAACACAATGCGCATAAAATTAAGTCTCGCCCATTTCAGAAGGGAAAGTCCATCTTAGGACCCCCTCCCACTTCCACCTATAAGGACACGGGGAAGATCCAGTCCACCGACTCGACCTCCATAGTCGTGACTGCCAGGAATAGTAGAAACCCGACGGGTGAGAGAGTCCCAGTAGGACGGGGCAACAAAACGAACGCTACTTGTTTTGCTTGCGGGATTCAAGGTCACTACGCTAGTGAGTGTCCTACTAAGCCCAAGCCTTTAGCCCTATTAGATTCCACATGTGAGTCAGGCGATCTTATTTACGAGGCAAGAGAGGATAGCGAGTCAGAAGGAGTGCCTAGTGACTTAGAGGATGACTCTCATATGATGGTCATGAGGTGCATTCTAGCGACTCCGCGGGCATTAGATGACTGGAATAGGACAAATATATTTTCATTGCATTTTAAGAGCGGAGAGAAATGGTGTAGGCTGATCATAGATAGTGGTAGTTGTATGAACGTCGTCTCTGAAGCGGCGGTGACCCGAATGTCTTTACTTACTGAGCCGCACTCTCACCCTTATAAGGTGGCATGGGTAGATAAGTCATCCCTCCCGGTATCGAAGCGTTGTTTGGTACCCCTTATCATCAAGGCTTATTCAGAGAAGATTTGGTGCGACGTCATCCCTATGGATGCTTGTCACGTCTTGTTAGGCCGACCCTGGCTTTATGATCATGATGTTACCCACTTTGGCCGAGCCAACACTTACGAATTTAAATTTAATGGCAAGACCATAATTTTAAATCCCACTCCGCCTAAGGATCCCTCAGTTCCCTCTAAGGATACGGTTGTCCCGGTCAAAAAGAAGGCGTTAAGTTTGATAGGCAGGAAGGAATTGGCTCGTAACCCCTTTATGGATAGCGTCATATATGCTTTAGTTTGTTTGCAGGATAAGGAAGATGCGACGTCTTTTGAGAATTTACCACCGGCGTTGAGAAAGCTCCTAGATGACTTTAAGGATGTGTACCCGGACGAGCTACCGTCCGAGTTACCCCCCATGCGGGACATCCAACACGCGATAGATTTCATCCCGGGTTCCTCTTTGCCCAACCTTCCTCACTACCGGTTAAACCCCTCCGCACACTTAGAATTACAAACCCAAATTTCCGATTTATTGCAAAAGGGATTCATTCGTCATAGCACGAGCCCATGTGTCGTACCCGCCTTGCTTGCTCCCAAGAAAGATGGCTCTTGGAGGATGTGTGTGGATAGTAGAGCCATTAATAAAATTACTGTTAAGTATCGCTTTCCCATCCCTCGCTTGGACGATTTGTTGGACATGTTAGCGGGTGCCACGATTTTCTCGAAATTGGACCTTAGAAGTGGCTACCATCAGATCCAAATTAGGGAAGGGGATGAGTGGAAGACGGCTTTTAAGTCAAAGGAGGGCCTCTACGAGTGGTTAGTTATGCCGTTTGGGCTTTCCAATGCCCCGAGCACATTTTCTAGGATGATGACTCACTTCTTCCAACCATATATGGGCAAATTCATAGTAGTGTATTTTGATGATATTTTAGTTTTTAGCACATCTACGATCGATCAAGAGGCACATCTGAGGATTATCCTTACCACTTTGAGGACAACGAAGTTATTCGTTAATATTAAGAAGTGTACCTTTCATGTGTCGTCTGTCGAGTTTCTTGGATATATAGTGAGTTCGGGGGGCATACATGTTTACCCCAAGAAGGTCCAAGCTATGAAAGAGTGGCCAGAGCCTGCCAATATTCGAGATGTTAGGAGTCTCCATGACCTAGCTACGTTTTATCGCCGATTCATTAAAGATTTTAGCAGCATCATGGCCCCCATTACTGAGTGCATGAAAAAGCGTGAATTTTCTTGGACGGCTTCAGCCGCTAAAGCGTTTAACACCATTAAATCACATATGTCAGAAGCTCCCCTACTGCGATTGCCAGATTTTAATAAAGTCTTCGAGTTATCATGTGATGCGTCTGGTGTGGGAATTGGTGGTGTATTGAGTCAGGAAGGCCACCCTATTGGGTATTTCAGTGAGAAACTCGCAGGGCCTAAATTGAATTATTCTAATTACGATCGAGAGTTTTACGCAGTCATTAGATGCCTCCAATATTGGCGGCACTACTTACTCCCTAAGGAATTTTTCATTTTATCCGATCATGAAGCGTTAAGGTTTATTAACTCTCAAACTAAGGTTAGCCCTAGACATGCCAAATGGGTCTCCTATCTTCAGGAGTACACATTCATCATCAAACACCATAAGGGTACTCACAACCGCGTAGCCGACGCTCTTAGTCATGTCTCGTTATTATTGTCTACGGTAGAAGTTAAGGTGATCTGCTTCGATAGAATTAAAGATGAATATGTCCACTGTCCGGATTTTAAGGATATTTATTAAGCCACTCAAGACAACTCGCCTATGACCATTACGTCTTATTATATTTGTGACGACTATTTATTCAACCACTCGAAGTTATGTATTCCGCATTCCTCCCTACGTCACTTCATTGTTTGGGAGTCACATAGTGGTGGGTTAGGTGGACATTTTGGCCGTGGCAAAACGATCACATTAGTAGAAGACAAGTTTTATTGGCCCGGTCTTAAGTCATTGGTTAACAAGATCGTGGGTAGTTGTCGAGCGTGCCAATTGGCCAAGGGTAACAAGACCAATGCGGGACTTTATACCCCTCTTCCGATTCCATCCATACCTTGGGAAGACGTTAGTATGGATTTTATTCTAGGCCTACCTGTCACGTTTAGACGTCATGACTCTATCTTGGTCGTCGTAGATCGCTTCTCCAAAATGGCCTATTTTATCGCGTGTAATAAAACCAACGATGCGTGACACGTTGCACAATTATATTTTAAGGAAGTAGTTGGCCATCGAGGCGTTCCAAAATCTACAGTTACCGATAGGGATGTGAAGTTTACAAGTTATTTTTGGAAGACCTTGTGGAGGATTATGGACACCAAACTTCTGTTCTCTTCAGCCTACCATCCACAGACGGATGGGCAAACAGAAGTGGTAAATAGAAGTTTAGGTAGTTTACTACGATGCCTTGTGGGAGACCACAAGGGTACATGGGACCTTCTCCTCCCTTATGCCCAGTTAGCATATAATAATTCCAAAAATAGGTCCACTGGCTTGTCTCCGAATGAGATCGTGCACGGATATAAGGCACCGGTGCCACTCGACTTGATTCCTTTACCGCCGTCTTTTAAATCAAGTCAATTTGCACTAGATTTTGCCTCTCATATTCATAATCTGCATAAGCACATAAAGGACACGCTAACCACACAATACGCATCTTATCAAGCTCATGCTAATGTACATAAGAGAGCTTCTCACTTAAAAGTTGGCGATCTAGTGATGGTGCGTCTCATCCCTGAACGGTTGCCTACGGGCACCTTAAAAATGTTAACGAATAGGCGAGCGGGACCTTATCAGATTTTAAAGAAATTAGGAGACAATGCATTTCTTTTGGACTTACCAACTGATTGGGGTATTTCCCCTATTTTTAATGTTTCAGATTTAACGCCATATGTTGCTCCGCCGCAAGAACTATCTTCCTGTCCGTTTAGCTCCACTACAGGTTCTAATGGGTTTTGGGTCGAGGGTGTTACTGGATCGCTCCCTCCACCGATCTCCAATGGAGGTACGTTGAATGTTGAAGAAAGTGCTTTTCCTCCCTTGTTGCCTAACGCTTTTCCCAGGTTTCCCCGGACACACTTTTTGCCAGACAGGATTCTACAGGATGAAGTGCTTCCCTCTCCAGATGGTGATGTGCACCGCTACTTGATTCGATGGCGTGGTCGTCCCGCCTCCGATGACTCTTGGCTCCCGGAATCGGAGGTGGCTCTATTGTATGACGCTCTTCTTCGACGGTACCTTCAAGACAACTCATCGGTGATGAGTCCTTTCGAGCGGGGGAGGATTGATGGAGACGTCGTCCCCCAAATTGTTAATGATGACGGCATGCTAGCGGAAGATCCTCCTTCGTCGCCTTCAAAAGACTTGCGTCGTCATGGTGATCGTGTGGAGCGACGCTACAACCTCCGCCCTCAGCGCAAGACCGCTTCATAATAATTAGTTGATTACTATCAATTTTTATTTGGATAAATTTATTTTGTTATTTGCTTATGCTTTTTTAATATTTACTTATGGTTTAGACTTTAGAGTGCATGTTTAGTTTTATGGGCTGCATGTAGCCTAGCCATTGTTGTAAGCCTATATAAGGCCTATGATATTTCATTATGAAGGCAAGTTGAATGAGAATTTGAAATCCTACCTCCAAAAGGAATCTCCCCCCTCTCCCTCCTATTCTAATTTCGGCTCCCCCTCAATCCTAGCCTTCTTTCCCCTCTTGGCCGCCAACCTCCTCTCCCTCGCAAGCCGCCAACTTCTCCCCTTCTTCTCCCTCACAACTCGGCCACCATCCCTCCACCATTCCAAGCCGCCACCCATCACAAGCCCCCTCTCGGCCACCAACATCTCCCACTCTAGCCGCCTCCAACTCCCTTACTCCACCAACCACAAAGCCGGCCCCCTCCCCTCCCCCATTCAAGTCTACATCCGACCACCACAAGCGTGACGCGACGACGGCGGAAGAACTTTTCTCCATCCGGCGTAACTCTGACGGAGCCGTGGACGAGCGTTCCAAGTTAGATAGGCGGAATCATCCATTCCGACTTGGGTGACGAAACTTCTACTCCCGTGTGTTTTCCCTCTTGGATATTCTTGAGGCGACTAATTGTTGCGTTGGATTTCGAAGCTTGAAAATAAATGTGGTTTATTTCAATTGAATTGTGTTCATCTTAATTGTTTTAATTTTTGAAAGGTTTGGCGAACCTCGTAGCTTTTTGTTGGGAGAGATCTACTGTTTTCCGGATCGTATTTTTGGTAGATCTCTTTTGGTACAACCCGCTCGGTCGGATCTAATATTGATCCTTTTAGCCGGAATGGATATTGGCCTATAGCCTCTTTTCGGTCCCTAAACGGTTTGGCTACCCGTGCGTTAGCATAATCGTGATAAAATTGCTTGGAGTGTGCGCGGCGGGTCTTCTATGCGAGTGTCGATTTTAAATCATCGAGAGGCGAACGTAGTGATCCGTAGGTCTCCCGGCGACGATGCTTAGGCCTGCATCACAGGTTTAGATTGTTTGGGAGAAGAGAACATAATAGAACTCACGAATGTCCACTAGAAATGTATTTCATGCACATGAAATGCGTGCATGTGTAGTCATTGTATAATTACCATTATGACATGAATGCGTAATGGTGTTTTGTACATTGTTAGGTGGCGAGGAGTGGTGCTGGGCAGTCGGAGCCCCAACGATCTGATGAGAATGCAGCACCCGTTGAAGCGCCTATGCCTCCTTCGGCGGAGACCATACGGGTGGTGAAGGAAATGGTGCTTGCCGTGTTAGCACAGCCTACTGGGCAGGCAAGGCCGGTAGGGGTGCCAGTACGGCCTACGGTAAGGCAGGAGTGCGCTGAAGTTGTGGTGAATGAGCAAGGAGCGGATGAGCAGTTGAAATTGTTTATGGAGTTTCACACGTTTGTAAATACGGCCCTTGCAATGGAAACAGATTTGAAACGATTGCAGGATAAAAAGAAATTGGTAATAGAAAAATCCAAATGCAACGTTCCGCAATCGGAACAGTCGGAGTTTAGACGACGAGATAAGAAAAGATTTAGGTCTACCAAAGCAACTCTGAGGCAAGGACGTATAGAGACACGCACATGTTTTACTTGTGGCAAACAAGGACATTTAGCCAATAATTATTGGAATGGCCCTTCAGGGAGTGAAAAGAAGACAGGTGCGTCTTATGACAAAACGGGTAAAGCAGTGGCTGAGTCATCTGCATCCCGGATGCAACCTCGATGGCATAACTTGGACGAGTCGTAAAGCTCAATTGGTGCAATGCAGCCGCGAGTGTTTAACTTGGAACTTCAAGAGCCGATAAAATGATTGTTGAAAAATCCGGCGGCTGAGCGGAAGTGAGAATAATGACTTGTATCACCTTGGGGATGTAACTAATGTTGTATATAAGGCAATGACTAATGCGATGGTTGTGTGCATATATGTTAGATGTCCTGTTACATGTTGAAATGTTTGCGTACACTTGTGAAATGTAAGTGATCACTTGATTGTGAATTAGCTAGATGATGTGTTTGTTTTTCGATCACTTGATAAATTTTGTGGCTGCATGTGCACAGCTGGAAGTTAGGGATGTATGTATGTGCTGTATGTGTTGATTCGTTTGTGCGATCGCCTTATTGAGTGCTCGGTTGCGATGGGTGCAACATGGAATGATTTTATGGCTGATTGGAGTGAGCCAAATTTCGAGGACGAAATTTCTTTGAAGGAGGGGAGGATTGTAACACCCCTAGAGTTCATTTGGGTTTCAGGCTGGGTGACACGGCCTGGGACACGGGCATGTCCTAGGGCGTGTCGAGCTTGGATTGAGGAGTTGGGTGCCTGGTTGACGATATTAGTTCGACGAAAGGAACACGCCAGTTGATACGGGCGTGACCCATCTGACACGGGCGTGTCCGTGGGCATGTCCCCCTGGTCGATGAACTGCGCTCAATGATCGTCGAGTATGGGGTACACGGCCTGTGACACGGGAGTGTCACAGGGCGTATCCCGCTGTGTCGAGCAGTCGACACTTTTCTCTCGAGTCGGTGGAAAAGCACTCGAGTAAAGGGGGGGGGGGGGGCGTGACACGGGCGTGTCACCCCTGTAACACGGGCGTATCCTATCTGGGTACTCGAGTAGTTTGTTTTTTCTCGAGTAAGTTATCTTGAGTAGGTCTCGAGTGGGTTCCACGCCCCGTGTCACGGGCGTGACTCGGCTGACATGGGCGTGACATGGGCGTGACATGGGCGTGTCACCTTGTCGTCGATAAGTTAGAATGAGTCGGTTCGTGTACCGCTTAAGGTACACGCCCTGTGACACGGGCGTGTCACAGGGCGTGTCGGGGCCGAAAGATGATTTCTCAGAGATTTTGTGGCCATTCATTTCCCTATCCTGAATCCAAGGGTTGGGCTCTATCCAGGTGCGTATATGGCCGAGAGCTGAGAGCAATTCCCCTTTATCTTCTTCTTCTTCTTCTTCTCCATCTCATTTCAAGAGAGAGAAAGAGAAAGGGAGAGCAAGGGAAAGAAAAGGAGAAAGCAAGCTAGCTGTTGGAGGAGCTGCGGAGTGCGGATTGAAGATCGGAGTACGGATTAGTGAAGGCAAAGCCGAGGCGGTAACTTCCATCTGGCTACTTCATGGCGTCGAAGTGATCTTCAAGGGTAACGATCTCCTTCTTGGACATCGAAGTGCTTTCCTTATGCATGTGCGTGGAATCCTCCACCACGAGGTGGATTTCAGAAGCGATTCCTTGGTTGAGTCTGCATCTAGAGCCAGAAGTGTGGAGTACGGCATAGGCATGCTGTGTGAAGCCCATCTGGATGAGTAGTCTGGATTGGTGATGATCATGGGTAAACCGGAGAAGACTATGTGGATTTGATTACATGAAAAGTTTATGTGTTGTGGAATGAATGTTTGCTTGGATGTGTATTATGGCTGTAAGGAGGCTTTGCATAAGCTCCTGTTGAGCGATCAATGGGTAGCATGGCTGGGGGAAATGCGGGATGAACCTAGCTTGTTACACCACATGGTGTGGGTTGGTACGTATTAGTGAGGATCGATGGGTGGAAATGTTTGGGGAAAGTGCGGAGGACCCTACATGCTGCACCACAGGTTTGAGTCGATCAGAAATAGGTGAGGGGTTGATGGGTGGTACTGCCAGGGGAGCCTCGATAGACCTGGCTGCCACACCACATGGTGTGGGTCGATCTGCTCTAGTTGTTTGTGAATGCTGCGAGGTAGTACCTCTGAGTGGTATGGACGGGATGTCGCCAATAGTGAGATTGGTGGACTAGGATTGAACCGCCCAACCAACAAGTGAAGAGCCTCGATCGGCGGTGTATGACAGGTATATCCGGTACACCAATAAGGTGCCCGGAGTGCACAAAGCGTCTGGTGGATACCAGCGTTTGTGATATGAATGTAATTGGTAGATTTGCTAGATTGATAAAGATTATGATGATGACAATGCATACAGGGAAGGAACCACTGCCCCGGGTAAGGGGTAGGGTCGTTATAAGTGGTCAACTAATGCTAACTGTTACTTTGTTTCCTGTTTGGTTTGGATGGCTAATTGCAGGTGTTGCTGCTTGAATTGAAATGAGCGGAATTGAAGGACTGCTGCTAAAGGCCCTTGAAGGCCGTGCGAATCATGGTGGGATTTCATGTGTGGTCAGCCTACGTGCCGATGTACGAAAATGTATTTGTGCAAAGAGGAATCTGTATGACCTTAAGGCCAGTGTGTGTGAGTTGTATACATTCCTAGTTTGGATATATAAATGTGGAGTTTATATAGTAATGGAAATTCTCTGAGTTGAGTTCATGTTAACGTAAAATGCTGCGCTAGAATGCATTGAGTTAGGATGCGAGAAGATTTTGATGTCCACAAGTAATTCCGCCGCTTGTCTGTGACATATGGCGTGGGGCCCTGGCCGGACCCTCCGTTATATGCCATGTGACGAGTGGGGCATTACAAAGTGGTATCAGAGCCAGGTTTAGATTGTTTGGGAGGAGAGAACATAATGGAACTCACGAATGTCCACTAGGAATGTATTTCATGCACATGAAGTGCGTGCGAGTGTAGTCAATGTATAATTACCGTTATGACATGGATGTGTAATGGTGTTTTGTACATTGTTAGGTGGCGAGGAGTGGTGCTGGGCAGTCAGAGCCCCAGTGATCTGATGAGAGTGCATCACCCATTGAATTGCCTATGCCTCCTTCGGCGGAGACTATATGGGTGGTGACGGAAACGATGCTTGCCGTGTTAGCACAGCCTACTGGGCAGGCAAGTCCGGTAGGGGTGCCAGTACGGCCTATTGCAAGGAAGGAGTGCGCTGAAGTTGTGGTGAATGAAAAAGGAGCGGATGAGCAGTTGAAATGGTTTATGGAGTTTCACACATTTGTAAATACGGCCCGTGGACTGGAAACGGATTTGAAACGTTGCTGTATAAAAATAAATTGGTAATAGGAAAATCCAAATGCAACGTTCCGCAATCGGAACAGTCAGAGTTTAGACGACGAAAAAGATTTAGGTCTAAAAAAGCAACTCTGAGGCAAGGACGTATAGAGACACGCACATGTTTTACTTGTGGCAAGCAAGGACATTTAGCCAACTATTATTGGAATGCCCCTTCAGGGAGTGAAAAGTAGACAGGTGCGCCATATGACAAAAAAGGTAAAGCAGTGGCTGAGTCATCTGCATCCCGGACGAAACCTCGATGGAATAACTTGGACGAGTCGTAAAGCTCAATTGGTGCAATGCAGCCGCGAGTGTTTAACTTGGAACTTCAAGAGCTGATAAAACGATTGTTGCAAAAGCCGGCGGCAGAGCGGAAGTGAGAATAATGACTTGTATCACCTTGGGGATGTAACTAATATTGTATATAAGGCAATGACTAATGCGATGGTTGTGTGCATATATGTTAGATGTCCTGTTGCATGTTGAAATGTTTGTGCACACTTGTGAAATGTAAGTGATCGCTTGATTGTGAATTAGTTAGATGATGTGTTTGTTTTTCGATCACTTGATAAATTTTGTGGCTGCATGTGCACAGTTGGAAGTTAGTGAAAGTCCACCTAGTGTCATCTACCTTCACCTATGGGGGGGGGGGAATAGGTGACGTGCAGCGTTTTTGCGGAATTAAAATTGTACCTGCACACGAAAGTAAAATAGCACAGCAAAGAAAGTACACAAGCAATTTATAGTGGTTCCCCGATTTGGGTACAACCACTTTCCCCCTTCGACCTATCTCCCCATAAGGGACGACTCGGTCACTTCACCAACAGGATTGAAATCCAATCCTTGCATTATCGGAAGGAACCCTTCCACACGTAGGAGACAACAGTCCCACAACACGGGTTGCACCCAACCCTTACAACTAGGAACCAATGTTCCTTTACAATAAAAATGAACTAGAATGTACAAGAAATACAAACTACTTTGGGAGACTAAGGTGTCCCTCTTCGTTCGATGACGTGTCCTAGAATTGAACGAAGAGTCCACAACCCTCGATCTCACTTGGAGAGAATCTCCCCGGAACCGGCGGCGGCAAGAAGGGCGGCGGCTTGGTTCTCGGGATCGGCGGCGACAACGTTGTGCGGCTGCTGTACTTTGGAGATTCAAACTTCGTAGCAAAGCTAGCAAGGTCTTCCAACGGTCACACTAGGATCGATCGTCTCGATCGATTCGGACGGGGAAGGTTTTGCCGATCAACAAATCAAGAGACAAGGGATCTCTGGTTAGACGCGTGAGACACTACGCTTGGCTAAGCTTCTGTCGCCGGAAGATCTAGAAGAATCACGATCAAACTGCCGGCGATCGACTACCACGAGCGGCGACGGCGGCGAAGCAGGTATCGCGATCTAGGTCAAGGTCGACGGCTCGTGTATTTCTTTCTGTGTGTGCTCATTCAAAAATATGCGTGTATTTATACACAAGTATACTCCTTAATGACCGTTGTGGGTCCCACCAGAAGAAACCCTAATTCCGGTTCAAAACAGTGCCAGCGGCAGAGTCCGGTCCAGCGGTTTCCAGAAAATTGTCCAAGTCAGATTCGGTGAGAATCGAAGGTGATTCTCGACAAGTCGGCGAGAATCAGCCGGTGATTCTCGACGATTCGGCGAGAATCACTAGTGATTCTCGCCGAATCACTTGATGATTCTCGCCGAATCACTTGATGATTCTCGACGAATATGACTTAGCGCCAGATTTGCACGCTTTAATGTAGCCGGAAAGAAATGGCGAGAATCAGCCAGTGATTCTCGACGATTCGGTCACGGAATCGGCGAGAATCACTTGGTGATTCTCGTCGATTATCACTTAGACGATTTTTCGTCTTTCCGCCCAAAAGCTGCTCTTTGACCCATCCTTGCTCCTTGTCTGCTCTCGCATAATCACAGCCCTGTACTTGAAAGTAAGTACACTCCAATAGAGAGAGTACACGTAGGCCAACACACTGATCTGCTCAACGAGGGATTACGTCATGCAGACCCGTGTATATTGACCTACTGCACCCTGACATTGGTGTGTACTTAGCGTGGAATAACTGCAAGCACAACTTGAAATATTTTGTCAATTACATTGTCTATTTACCTTAGCTTATTCAGGGGCTTCTTCAAATCAGGTACGTTGTGGATACAATACCCAACAATCTCCCCCTATTTGAAGAAGCCTAAACCCTACAAGCTAAGGTGAATAAAGCGTATGGGAATGAAAATCATAACCTTGAAATTGAGTTGAGAGAGATATTCATTACCAATACCAATTTCTTGAGAGCAAACTTGGAGCCACCTTAGCCAACTTAGAGCCACCTTAGCCTTAGCCGAGAGGGTAATCTCCCCCTTTTCGGCTTCTGCAAATCTGGGTCTGTAGCATTTGACCCCTTGCTCCCCCTCAGTTCTTGCACCTGTGCTCACACTTGAGTTCCTGGCAGAGGCTCCCCCTAGAGGCACGATCCTGGAGCTTCTGTAGTCTTCATTCCTCATAGTTTAGCATCCCCAATTCAGTTTTGAAAAGACTGAACTTGGCCTCGTCTAAGGGCTTTGTGAATATATCTGCAATCTGCTTGTCCGTGGGGACATAACAGAGAGAGATGTCCTTGTTCTCCACGTGCTCCCGAATGAAGTGGTAGCGCACTTCAATATGCTTCATTCTGCTGTGCGATACCGGATTGTTGGCAATAGCAATTGCACTGGAGGAGTCGCAGTACATTGGTACTTCTGTGAACTGAAGGTCGTAGTCGACTAACTGGTTTCTGATCCATAGGAGTTGTGCGCAACAGCTTCCTGCTGAGATGTACTCAGACTCTGCTGTGGAGGTAGCTACACAATTCTGCTTCTTGCTGTTCCATGAGATAAGCCTTCTGCCGAGGAATTGACACGTCCCGGAGGTGCTTTTCCTGTCATCCCTGCTCCCTGCAAAATCAGCATCTGAAAAACATATTAGCTCGACATCATTGTTTCTCGGGTACCACAAGCCAAGATTGGGAGAACCTTTAAGGTATCGTAGAATTTGCTTTGCAGCGACATAGTGAGATTCCTTAGTGTTCACCTGATATCTGGCACAGACACATGTGGAGAACATGATATCCGGTCTACTGGCAGTAAGGTACAACAGGAATCCAATGATGCTTCTGTATTTGGTTTCATCGAAAGGTTTACCTTTCTCATCCTTATCCAGAGACATAGTGGATCCCATTGGAGTCCTCACAGAGGTTGCATTCTCCATACCGAATTTCTTGAGGAGTTCATTTGTGAACTTCGTCTGAGAGATGAAGATTCCATCCTCAGACTGTTTCACTTGAAGTCCCAAGAAATACTTTAGCTCTCCCATACTGCACATTTCAAACTTTCCTTGCATAAGTTTAGAAAACTTTTTGCAAAGATTGTTGTCCGTTGAACCGAATATAATGTCATCGACATAGATTTGCACCAGCAAAATCTTGCCTTTGACTTCCCTGAGAAACAATGTCTTATCTATTTTACCTCTAGAGAACTTGTTCTCAAGAAGAAAACTAGAAAAAGTCTCATACCAAGCTCGTGGAGCTTGTTTTAACCCATATAGAGCTTTATTAAGAAAATATACATGATTGGGATAAGTAGGATTGACAAAACCTGTGGGTTGAGCGACGTATACTTCCTCTTTCAGGTCGCCGTTCAAGAATGCTGATTTCACATCCATTTGATAGACTGTGAATCCTTTGTGCGAAGCATACGCCAGGAACAGTCTGATTGCCTCGGGCCTTGCCACTGGTGCAAAGGTCTGGTCGAAGTCAATCCCCTCCTCCTGTCTGTAACCTTGAGACACCAGCCTGGCCTTGTTCTTTATGATGACACCATGTTCATCTAGTTTGTTTCTGAAGATCCACTTGGTGACAATCACATTCTGCTTGTGTGGTCTAGGAACCAGCGTCCAAACGTTGCATCGTTCGAATTGATGTAGTTCATCTTGCATGGCCAAAATCCATGCCGCGTCTTTGTTTGCCTCGTCGAACTTCTTTGGCACAACCTGTGACAGGAAGCTAAGATGCAAAATCTCGTTAATAGTACCTCTTCGAGTTCTGACACCGTCACGAGGATCTCCGATTATCTGATCTCTAGGATGATCCCTAACGTGCCGGAGCTCTAGAAGTCTGGCGTCTGGGGCTTCGACTACTGTTGAAGTATTAGACCGGGCGGCTTAGCGGTCTGATCCAGCGGTTTGTTGACCGAGCGGCTTAGCGGTCTGATCCAGCGGTTTGTAGACCGGGCGGTCTATCGGTCTACCTCTGCGGCCTGTTCTATCCTGCTGGTGTTGCCGAGCGGTTAGCCCATCTGTCTAACCGCGCGGCCTATGCGGTCTCCATTATTCTAGCCGCTCAGTACTGTAAATGTTTAGTCCCACATTGTTTGTATACTCTCTTTCTTATCTCCTCCATTCTATATAAGGGAGGCCATACCTTTGTAAATGATATCTTTTTTGGATAATAAAATTTCAATTATTCAAAAGTTTGTTCGCTTGTTCTCTACTTTTCGCTTCTTGTCTCTACTTTCTAACATGGTATCAGAGGACACGGTCATTTCCTCTTGATTCTGTGCGCCCTCTGTTGTTCACGCCTTCTTTTCCGCGCTCTGCGACTTGATTCGCGGCTTGCCCTCTCTTCTATCCGCGCGGCTTGTTTCTATCCGCGCGGCTTGTTTTTGTCCGCCCACCTGTTCGCGTGGCTTGCTCCTTCTTGGTTCTCTTCTCCTACTACTCTTTGTCGCAGCGACCTGTTTCGTTGTCGCCGCGCTCCTTGTTCTTTCTTGCCTCTCCGACTTCCTGGTCGTTGCGGTCTGTCCCTGTCCGCGTGTGTGTTGTCTCTCTACTCGCGGTTTGCTGCTGTGATCTGCCTGACCGTGCGGGTTGTTCCTTTCTCACCCGCATCTTGGTCGCGGTCGCCAGCTCTTCTCCTCTTTTCTGTTCGCTCGGGCTTCTCAGTTCGTGCGACTTCTTCCCCGCCGTGCCTTTGACCGCCTTCTAGCCGCTGCTGTGATCTGCCTGACCGTGCGGGTTGTCTCTTTCTTACCCGCATCTTGGTCGCGGTCACCTGCTCTTCTCCTCTCTTCTGTTCGCTCGGCCTTTTCAGTCTGCGCGACCTCTTCCCCGCAGTGCCTCTTTCTAGCCGCTACTGTTCGCGCGGCTTCCTCTGTTTTCTAACCGCTCCTGTTCGTGCGGCTTCTTCTGCTTCCGAGTTCTATGACTACCTCCGGTCTCACCACTACTCCTGCAGCTCCTTCTCCTCCTCTTCCTTCGGGCAACCTTGGCACCCTTTCCAAGCTTGTGGGCTCCAACTATCCCGATTGGAGCGTCTCTTTCACCTTTCTCCTTCGTTCTCAACGCAAGCGTCATCACCTCACCGATGACCCTCCTCCTCGCACCTCTCCTGAGTTTGATGACTGGGATGCGAGTGATGCTCTTGTTCGCACCTGGCTGGCCAACAGCCTTTCTGATGAGTGTCTTCCCGTCATTCGCCATGATGAGACGGTCAAGGCCGCATGGCTTCACCTCGCTGCTCTCTATTCTAAGGGGGGCCAGACGTCCCGCATTTATACTCTCTATGCGGACCTCTTCGCCCGCCCTTCCATGTCCCCAGCTGCGGCTTATCAGCAGGTTCAGGCTCTTGGGGCTGAAATCCTCCAGAATCGCCCCTTCTCCGCGGACTTGGCCGACCAGCACAAACACTTCCAGGAACTCCTGGTTGTTTGTTATCTTCTTCGTCTTCCCGACTCTTATGATATGATCCGCCAGCAGATCTTGGGTGAGGCGGAATCTCCTACTTTGGATGCCACTGCGGTTCGCATTGCCGCCGTTACTTCGCTCCTCCAGCGGCCTCTGTTGGCCTCCCCCCCTTCCCAGGACTCCTTTGCTCACCAAGCTCAGCGGGGGGGGGGGGGGGGGGGGGGGGGGGGCCCGAGTGGCCGAAGCTCCTCTGGCGGACGGGGTTCCTCCCGGTTCTTCTGCTCTCACTGTAATCGTACTGGCCATACTGTTGACCGCTGCTGGCAGAAACATCCTCATCTTCGCCCTTCCGGTGATGCTCCTTCGGCCTCCGCCTCTTCTAGGCCGTCTGCCTCTGTGGCCACGACGTCAGGTAGTGCCCACGTCGTTACCCAAGGTAAATGGCTGATTGACTCCGGTGCCACCAATCATATGACGGGCAACCCTCATTGCTTCTCCCGTCTTGAGACCCATGACCGCTTACCCCCAGTTCGTGTGGCGGATGGTTCCCCGTCTCCGGTTCATGGGACGGGCATGGTTCAACTCACTCTATCGCTTTGCTTGGAGGATACCCTCTATGTCCCGAAGTTCCCGTGCAACTTGTTATCTGTTACTACTTTATGCCGGCAACTTCAGTGCTCCGTTTTATTCACTCCCACTACTTGTTCTTTTCAGGACCCGAGGACCCAGCGGACGATTGCTACTGGGACTGAGAGCGGCGGCCTCTACTTCCTCGACGATGTTTCAGCTCTTTCTGCCTACTCCTCCTCCACCGATCTCCTTCAGTGGCATCTTCGTCTTGGCCATCCTCCTCCTCGGCTTATTCGTCAGCTTCTGCCCCACTTACCTCCCACCAGTTCTCCGCTCAACTGTGATGCATGTCAGCTTGGCAAACATCATCGCTCCTCCTTCCCACCGAAGCAAAGCCGTGGCTCCTCTCGCATTTTTGATCTTATTCATTCTGATGTATGGGGTCCTGCTCCTACCCTCACAGTTGGTCGGGGCAGTTCCTATTTTGTCACTTTTATCGATGATTTTACTCGATGTACCTGGGTGTATCTCTTAAAGGATCGCTCTGAACTATTTTCTGTTTGGCAATCTTTTTACTTTATGATTAAGACTCAATTTGCTATTTCTATTAAAGTCTTACGTTCTGATAATGCCAAGGAATATCTGTCTCATGAGTTCTCCGCGTTCTTTCACCAACACGGCCTCATTCATCAAACGACTTGTGTTTACACCTCCCAACAGAATGGGGTGGCGGAGCGTAAAAACCGTCACCTGCTTGATGTTGCGCGTACTCTCATGACGCAGATGCACGTCCCTCGCTCCTACTGGGGCTACGCTGTGCTCCTCGCTTGCTATCTCATCAATCGCATTCCCTCCACGGTCCTCCACGGCCGGACTCCCTTCTCCCTTCTCTACCCCCACCAGGAACCTTTTCCTCTTCCTCTCCGTGTCTTTGGCTGTACGGCCTTTGTTCACGCTCCCTCCGCTACCCGCGACAAGCTTTCCCGCCGTTCCACCAAGTGTGTCTTTTTGGGGTACTCTACCACTCAAAAAGGCTATTGCTGCTTTGACCCCCTTCTCCGCAAGCAGTTTGTCTCCGCAGATGTGACTTTTTTCGAAAATGCTTCCTATTTCTCTCCTTCCTCTTCTCTTCCTTCTCTTCCTTCTGATATCTCCGTTCCTTCCACACCTCTCCACGTTTTCCCACCTTCGTCTCCTCCTCCACCCACTCCTTCCCAGTCCGTCTCCCCACCCACCCCTCCACCCTCCTCTCCACTGCCGTCTCTCTAGTCCCGGGCCAGCCTTCTCCGCCACGGACGCTCCGGTCGCTGACGCTCCCGTCGCCGACGCTCCCGATGATCTGGATGTTCCCATTGCCCTTCGCAAAGGGGTGCAGGCGTGTACTCAACACCCGCTCACGGCTGTTGTTTCTTATGATCAGCTTTCTCCTTCTCGCAGGTTTTTGCCTTGGCTATCTCTGCTACTTCTACTCCCCGTACCTACCAGGAGGCTCTCGCTCTCCCTCATTGGAAGTCTGCCATGGATGAGGAGATGGCTACTCTTACTGAACGGGGTACCTGGACCCTGGTTCCTCCTCCCGTGGGCAATGATGTGGTTGGATGTCGCTGGGTCTTTGTTGTGAAGTTTCGCCCCGACGGCACTGTGGATCGCTACAAAGCCCGGCTGGTGGCCAAGGGCTTTACTCAGACTTATGGCGTTGATTACTTTGATACCTTCTCTCCGGTTGCTCGCCTCAGCACCATCCGAGTTCTCTTTTCTGTGGCTGTTAACCGGGCTTGGGCTATTTCCCAGCTTGATGTGAAGAATGCCTTTCTCTATGGCGATCTTCAGGAGGACGTCTATATGGAGCAACCTCCTGGGTATGTTGCTCAGGGGGAGACACGTGTCTGTCATTTGAAGAAGGCCATTTATGGCCTAAAGCAGAGCCCTCGGGCATGGTTCGAAAAATTCAGTGGTATTGTGGCAACCATCGGCTTTCAAAGGAGTTCGGCCGATCACTCCTTATTCATTCGCAAAACGGCCTCGGGACTGGTGGTTTTGGCCGTATATGTGGATGATATTCTCCTTACTGGTGATGACCGAGATGAGGTGGACTTGACGAAGAAGCACCTCCGTCAGCACTTGGTCACGAAGGATATGGGCTCCCCAAAATACTTTTTGGGGATAGAAATCTCTCGGAAACCTGACTCCTTGGTTCTCTCTCAACGGAAGTATGCCCTTGATCTTCTTCGAGAAGCAGGCTTGACAGGTGCCAAACCAGCTCATCTTCCCATGGCTGTTGGAGAAGACAAAACGTGGACGGATGAATCGCCTCCTCTATCTGATGTCACACGGTACAGACGTTTGGTAGGGAAACTCATCTATCTCACGGTGACTAGACCCGACATCGCCTACGCTGTAGGAAAGGTCAGTCAGTTTATGCAAGCTCCCAGGGAGTGTCATCTTCAGTCCGCCCTGAAGATTTTAGAGTATATCAAAGCGGCACCGGGCAGAGGGTTACTCTTCCAGAAGAATGACCATCTGAGGGTTGAGGCCTACTCAGACTCAAGTTACGCGGATGACAAAGGCGATCGAAAATCCACGTCAGGTTTTTGTACCTTTGTTGGAGGTAATCTCGTGAGTTGGAAGAGCAAGAAACAGTCTGTTGTTTCCAGATCCAGTGCCGAAGCAGAATACCGGAGTATGGCGTCAACTACGTGTGAGTTAAAGTGGTTGCGGGCTCTCATGCTTGACCTGGGCGAGGTATATGATTGTCCTCTCCCTATGTTTTGTGACAACAAGGCCGCTATACACATATCCAGAAATCCGGTCTTCCATGAGAGAACGAAGCATATAGAGGTTGACTGTCACTTCATTCGGGAGGAGATTTTGAAGAAACAGATTTGTACTCCTTTTGTCACCTCTGACAAGGAGTTGGCAGATATCTTCACCAAGCCGGTTTCTACTTCCTTCTTCCGCATTTGTGACAAGCTGGGCATGATTGATATCTATGCTCCAGCTTGAGGGGGAGTGTTGAAGTATTAGACCGGGCGGCTTAGCGGTCTGATCCAGCGGTTTGTTGACCGAGCGGCTTAGCGGTCTGATCCAGCGGTTTGTAGACCGGGCGGTCTATCGGTCTACCTCTGCGGCCTATTCTATCCTGCTGGTGTTGCCGAGCGGTTAGCCCATCTGTCTAACCGCGCGGCCTATGCGGTCTCCATTATTCTAGCCGCTCAGTACTGTAAATGTTTAGTCCCACATTGTTTGTATACTCTCTTTCTTATCTCCTCCATTCTATATAAGGGAGGCCATACCTTTGTAAATGATATCTTTTTTGGATAATAAAATTTCAATTATTCAAAAGTTTGTTCGCTTGTTCTCTACTTTTCGCTTCTTGTCTCTACTTTCTAACAACTACTTCTTGGGCTTCTCCTTCTTCTAAGAGATTTGTTCCATGTTGATCTTCAACATTCCCAGTTGACGTTGAGGTGGAAACTTTGACGTACTTAGGAGTTTCATCTTTAGCGATCTCATCGAGACTCAGCTGTTCAAGTCATGCACCTGCATCTTCAAGAATACCACTGAAAGAATTGCAGTTAAGCAAACTTCCTTCATCAAATACAACATTAATTGATTCTTCTACCACTAGGGTTTTCTTATTGAAGACCCTATAAGCCCGACTGTGGGAACTATAGCCCATGAATATGCCTTCGAAGCATTTTTCACCAAATTTAGTACGCGGGTACTTCCCATTATTCAGTACATAGCATCTGCAACCAAAGATCCTCAAGTAGGACATGGTTGGTATCCTGCCTCTTAGTAGCTCATAAGGCGTCTTACGATGATGCTTGTTGATAATTCTCGGTTTTGTACGTGACAAGCTGTATTGACCGCCTCAGCCCAGAAGTATTCTGGGAGAGAAGCGTCATTCAACATTGTCATGCAGGCTTCAATGAGAGTTCTATTTCTCCTCTCCGCAACTCCATTTTGCAGAGGAGTGTGCGGGGAGGAAAACTCATGAAAGATACCTTGTTCTTCACAAAACTCTGTCATAGCACCAGATTCGAATTCTGTTCCATGGTCACTTCTGATTTTGACCACTGAGCAGTTAAATTCGTTCTGAACCTGCTTGATAAAACTAATGAAGATGTCAAACGTATCTGACTTTCGTTTTAAGAAGAACACCCATGTAAACCGAGAATGATCATCAACTATCACTAGCGTATAGGACTTGCCTCCCAAGCTATGAACTTGCATGGGACCAAACAAGTCCATATGTAGAAGATAAAGGCACCGGGAAGAGTCTTTGTCTGCAACGCTCTTAAAGGTAGCCCGAGTCTGTTTGCCCATCTGGCATGCAGGACATGGGCTATCTTTGATGCACTTGATAATGAGAGCATCCATTACTAAGTTTTTAGAAAACAGCATACTAATTGTCTTGAAATTAATATGTGCCAATCTCTTGTGCCATTGATCACAAAGAGATGCACTGCCAGCTGCCACTAGGCATATGGGGGTAGATGAATCTAAACTAAGAAAATTTAAGCAGAAAATATTTCGGCTCCTAATGCCTGTTAATACCCTCTCAGAAGAGGCACATGATATTATCAGGCATTTATCCTTGCAGAACTTAACGTCATAACCTTTGTCACATAACTGACTTACACTGATCAGGTTATGGTTTAAACCTTCAACATAAGCCACGTCGGTGATAGAGATTATACCGTTGGAAATCATACCGTAACCTCTGGTGACTCCTCGATCTGACCCCCCAAAGATGACTTTAGGTCCATTCGCGACAGGAGTGTAATCACGCAGCAGGCTTCTTGTCCCAGTCATATGCCGGGAGCATCCACTGTCCAAGTACCAGATCGCCGTTTTGGTGGCCTTTGGACATTCCTGCAAAACAAAATTAATTTCCCTTAGGAACCCAATCGAACTTGGGTCCTAGATTCTTGGTTAGCATACTCCCCCTCGGGTGGTTAACCCTATGAGTGGTCGGCCTCGCATTGCTAACATAGGGAGTCTCATCATACCTCGGATTAAACCAGCAATCCACGGCAAAGTGACCGACTTTGCCACAACACCAACAGTCAAATCTTTTATACCTCTTCCTAGACTCCTGCTTTACCCTGGGAACGGTGGGTACAGCCGGGGCTTTGGATCTGGAGGTGGAGGCCTCATAGTGATTGCAATCACATGACTTCTTCACCTTCTGTTCCTTCAGTATAACAGGCTTGGCTCTTGGTGCCTGCTTTCCATTATGGCCGCTAGAGAATTGACCATAATTTCCCATGTGGATTTCCTCATAAGGTGCCTTGAAGGCACTCTCACCGAATTTGCGGGGAAAAGTCCAACCATCATATCGGCTCTTTGGCTTTGCAACCGAGGGCCGGAAATGATGACCAAAGGTTGATTCAAAGTCATGTTGGTTGCAAGGAAAGCTAGGCTTTCTGAACGCAACAGGACTGAGCGGAGCCTTTCCCTTTTCAGCAGCAGAGGCCTTCTTGGCGGCCTTATTCTTCCTCTGGTTCCTGTTTCTCCTGGATGAGGAACCAGATACCCCTACATGCCCCAAGCCAGCTCCTTTGGCCTGAGCAGAGAAGGTATCAACTACTGGAAGAACTGTTTTTGGCATAGAGAAGCTCTTGACGATCTTCCTTTCTGTCGCAAGTTGTTCTTCCAACTTGTCGACTTCCTCCTGCTTAAGATCAAGGAGCTTAAGAGACTCTGAATGCTTTGAAGTCAGGTCAAGGTGCTCCTGTCGGAGAGAAATCAAACTGGTGATCTCTTCCCTTAGGGAGACACTCTCACCCTTAAGGAATTTCACTTCCTTTTTCTCAGCCTTCAATCTCTTACGGCACTCCTCGAAAGTGTTGAGCAGAAGCTCATACTTCTCGAGGAGCTCCGCTTCACGGGCCGAAAGGCTATCCTCAGGGTCATCATCCTGAGACTCAGGATCAGATTCAGAGTCGGAGAGAGAGGTGTGAGCTTTTACCTTCCCAGTAAATGGGGGGCATTCTCCTTCTGAGTCGGAGCGACCCACCAGCCCGAAGTAGGCTTCCTCATCATCACTGGAGTCTGAGTAATCAGACTCACTCAGTGTCTTTGGCCTTTTGGCGATGTAGCTCCGCTCTTTCTTCTTATCTCTAGAGGATTTGTGCTCCTCTCCTTTCCCTTTTTCTCTCTTGCCTTGGTAGCAGTCGGCCACGACGTGTTCTGGCTTATTGCATCCAAAACAAATAATGTCAGAGGAGCGATGTTTGTTCGGTTTAGAAGCATACCTGTCAGAAGAATAATTTTTCTTCTGATGCCTGGAGGAGGAGCCGTCTTTCTTTCTTTGATTCCTCATCTTGAGGAACTTCTTGAATTCTTGTGTGATGAGGGAGAAATCCTCCTCAGACAGCTCTGAGCTGGAGGAGCATGGCTCGGAGTCCTCCTCCTCATCCTTTTTCCTGGCACGGTATGAAACCGCACCCTTGTCTTTTCTGGAGTGAATGGCTTTTAGAGCCACAGTCTTTTCTTTGGCTGCAGCCTTCTCTGCTTCTTCTTCTGCTTTCCTGGTGTTCAGTTGAAGCTCATAGGACATCAGCTTCCCAAACAGAATTTGCGGGTCTGTTTCAGCTAGTCTGCCAAACTCTCGGATGGCGCAGATCTTTGTGTCCCATTCCTTAGTAAGGGACTTAAGGAATTTATCATTAAGTTCACCATCAGTGAACACTCTTCCATATCCTTTGAGGGCATTGACAATCTTGAGGAAGTTCTCGAAGGTGACTCCAATCTCTTCCTTAGGCCCTTGTCTGAAGGCCTCATATTTCTGGTTCAGAAGGGATCTCCGATCATCCCTCACTTCATCAGTGCCCTCCATTAGGATAATCAGGCAGTGCCAGATCTCCTTTGCTGTCCTGCAATTGCAGAAGTTCTGCATCATTGAGTCATCGACCGCGCTGACCAGAATGTTCTGCGCCTTCTTGTCAAGTCCCACCAGCACCATCTCGTCCTTGTCCATTTCAGAAATTTTCTTTGGCACTTTCTTGGTAGGATCTATGGTGGAGACCTTAGTGGGAACATAAGGTCCCTCCTCCACGATCATGAAGAGTCGAGGATCAACTGCTTCCATGTAGAACCTGATCCTTTCCTTCCAGATAGGAAAGTTGAGCCTGGTGCACACTGGGATCTTGCCTGTGAACTTGAGCCCTTCCATAGTAGATGTTTGCCTTCTTCTTGACACTAGCGGCAGGATTCTGCTCAAGGTGTTAACCTTTTTGATGAGCAACCTCGCTCTGATACCACTTGAAAGTCCACCTAGTGTCAACTACCTTCACCTATGGGGGGGGGGGGGGAATAGGTGACGTGCAGCGTTTTTGCGGAATTAAAATTGTACCTGCACACGAAAGTAAAACAGCACAGCAAAGAAAGTACACAAGCAATTTATAGTGGTTCCCCGATTTGGGTACATCCACTTTCCCCCTTCGACCTATCTCCCCACAAGGGACGACTCGGTCACTTCACCAATAGGATTGAAATCCAATCCTTGCACTATCGGAAGGAACCCTTCCACACGTAGGAGACAACACTCCCACAACACTGGTTGCACCCAACCCTTACAACTAGGAACCAATGTTCCTTTACAACAAAAATGAACTAGAATGTACAAGAAATACAAACTACTTTGGGAGACTAAGGTGTCCCTCTTCGTTCGATGACGTGTCCTAGAATTGAACGAAGAGTCCACAACCCTCGATCTCACTTGGAGAGAATCTCCCCGGAACCGGCGGCGGCAAGAAGGGCGGCAACTTGGTTCTCGGGATCGGCGGAGACAACGGTGTGCGGCTGCTGTACTTTGGAGATTCAAACTTCGTAGCAAAGCTAGCAAGGTCTTCCAACGGTCACACTAGGATCGATCGTCTCGATCGATTCGGACGGGGAAGGTTTTCCCGATCAACAAATCAAGAGACAAGGGCTCTCTGGTTAGACGCGTGAGACACTACGCTTGGCTAAGCTTCTGTCGCTGGAAGATCTAGAAGAATCACGATCAAACTGCCGGCGATCGACTACCACGAGCGGCGACGGCGACGGAGCAGGTATCGCGATCTAGGTCAAGGTCGGCGGCTCGTGTATTTCTTTCTGTGTGTGCTCATTCAAAAATACGCGTGTATTTATACACAAGTATACTCCTTAATGACCGTTGTGGGTCCCACCAGAAGAAACCCTAATTCCGGTTCAAAACAGTGCCAGCGGCAGAGTCCGGTCCAGCGGTTTCCAGAAAATTATCCAAGTCAGATTCGGTGAGAATTGAAGGTGATTCTCGACGAGTCGGCGAGAATCAGCCGGTGATTCTCGACGAGTCGGCGAGAATCACCCGGTGATTCTCGACGATTCGGCGAGAATCACCAGTGATTCTCGCCGAATCACTTGATGATTCTCTCCGAATCACTTGATGATTCTCGACGAATATGACTTAGCGCCAGATTTGCACGCTTTAATGTAGCCGGAAAGAAACGGCGAGAATCAGCCAGTGATTCTCGACAATTCGGCGAGAATCACTAGTGATTCTCACGGAATCGGCGAGAATCACTTGTTGATTCTCGTCGATTATCACTTAGACGATTTTTCGTCTTTTCGCCCAAAAGCTGCTCTTTGACCCATCCTTGCTCCTTGTCTGCTCTCGCATAATCACAGCCCTGTACTTGAAAGTAAGTACACTCCAATAGAGAGAGTACACGTAGGCCAACACACTGATCTGCTCAACGAGGGATTACGTCGTGCAGACCCGTGTATATTGACCTACTGCACCCTGACATTGGTGTGCACTTAGCGTGGAATAACTGCAAGCACAACTTGAAATATTTTGTCAAATACATTGCCTATTTACCTTAGCTTGTTCAGGGGCTTCTTCAAATCAGGTACGTTGTGGATACAATACCCAACAGTTAGGGATGTATGTATGTGTTGTATGTGTTGATTCGTTTGTGCGATCGCCTTGTTGAGTGCTCGGTTGGGATGGGTGCAACATGGAATGATTTTATTGCTGATTGGAGTGAGCCAAATTGTAACAACCCCATCCGTTCATATAATATATACTAGAAGGTCCGGCCGGGGCCCCACAACATATACCACAAAACAGACGATGAAGCTGTGGAGTGATACTAGAGTAGCGCATCGCACCTAACACATTGTATTCTAGCGGAAGCCTATAACACTATACTTGAACTCCTCTCTTGAATGTCCAACATATAAAACTCCACATTTTATACATCATAGGAATGTCTTACAACACACAACAATGTTTGGCCTTATGGCCTTACAGAGCTTTCAAAATAGTGGCCTCAAACATTGGCACGCAGGCCGGCCACATAAAACAAAAACATAACATTTATATCCCAATTAGCCTTCGAGGGCTAACAGCAGCAGCATCAGCTAAAGCAGCATGGACATCAACCCTTTTTCATCCCGCTTGGCTCTCCAGTACCTGTACAGGGACAATCCACCCAACGGTGGCAAACAAAGGCAACGGTCAGCATTCAGCTGACCAAATTATAACGGCCCTACCCCTTTTTCGGGGCAGCGGTAATCTTCCCTGCAGGCATAGCATATCATAAGCATGTATCTATATCTCATACAAAGTGCTTTCATACACACATGCAATCACAACCGTCAGCCACCTGGCCCAACAGTCCGTGCACTCAGGGCACATTCTTAGTGTACTTACAAACCAGTTGCCCACCACCGTATCAGGGTCACAACCCAACGACAACTCACTTGAGCATTTACTACATGGCGTGCAACCGGAGTTTTATAGTCTTAGTGAACCGGGACTGGCCCGTAGCCCCACATTGTATCTTGGCGCGTAGGCCTAAGACTCTTGCTATGCGCTCCAACAGACAACACTTTTTGGTCTCACGTCGGACGGACATAACGTAGGTTGGATCCTCCACCCCCCGTTGCTCAAATCGCCTTGCCATCACCGAGTACGGCGTACTCGCGGCTAAATAAAGGCGCTGGTAGGTCTCACCGATCTTGTTCTGGCATTTAAGCCTGGGTATTACTCTAACACCCATTTCATCTCACCACATCAGCGGGTCTTTCCTAGGCACACCAGTACTTCCTACTACTCTCTTCGCAGGTGGACACCGTAAATATCACAAATGTTAGGGGTCTTTCCTGGCTACCACGCAAGTACTTTCTGTTACTCTCTTCACACGTGGACTCCCTATGAACATTAAGCATTACAAAGGGTATTTCCTGGAATTCCAATCCAGTACTTCCTACTACTTCCTTTCACAGGTCGAACCTAACAGCACAAGCAGCACAAGTATTCTACGGGTATTTTCCTGGACTACCACTCCAGTACTTCCTGCTACTTCCTTTCACAGGTCTAACCCGTCGATTCCTAAACTACACGATTATCATAGAGTCTTCTCCGGTTCGTATATACAACATCACCAATCCAGATCAACCTGTCCAGATGGGCTTCACACAGCATGCCTATTCCGTACTCCATTTCCGGATCTATATGCGAACAAAGAGGATTCCATGAATCAACCCAAAGACTCCCAAAATCAGCACCCTTTTGGTGGGGGAAACATGCCTATGCCAAAAAGGAAACCTTCACATGGCTATGGAGAAAAGTCGTTACCCTTGAAGACCATTTCGGTGCCATTAACTCCTAGCTGGCTAGAAGGAACCGCAAAAGCTTTTCCTCCGCAACGATGGCCTCGAATCTCAGCTTGACGCTCTCAAGCTCCACCAGAGATCAACCCCTCTTATTCTTCCTCCTTCTTCCTCTCTCTCTTTCTCTCTCTAACCTTTTTAGAAAGATGAAGGCAAGAAAATAATGAGACTTCTTTCTCAACTCTCGGCCTTAAGGAAGCAGGGAGGGATCTCAGCTGTAGATCCTAGCTGAAGAAAAATGGACGTCCACGAAAAATCCTAAAACTCGCTTTTCGGGTCTGACACGCCCTGTGACACGCCCGTGTCACAAGCCGTGTCACACTAAGCGGTGCACTAACTGACTTATCAACTGCTTTATCCCGAAACAGGTCACGCCCAGGGTACACGCCCGTGACAGCCAGGTCACGCCCATGACATAGGGCGTGTACCTCACTCGAGTCATCTCCACGACCTACTCGAGAGGACTACTCGAGTAGTTAACTATGACATGCCCGTGTCTGATGACCGGCATGCCCGTGACACGGGGCATGTCACCCACTCAAGACCTACTCGAGAGGACTTACTCGAGAGAAAACCAACTACTCGAGTACTCGGATCGGACACGCCCGTGTCACAGGGATGACACGCCCGTGTCACCACCCCCTTACTCGAGTACTTTTCTACCTACTCGAGAGAAAAGTGCCGACCACTCGACACAGCAGAACACGCCCCATGACACGCCCGTGTCACAGGCCGTGTACCCCATACTCGACGAACGTCGAGCGCAGTTCGTCGACCAAAACTCTGGTGTCGACCAAAGGAGGACACGCCCTAGGTCACACCCCCTGACACGCCCGTGTCACGGGCGTGTACCTCCCGAAACTTCATCGAACGAATTTCGTCGAGCACGCGCCCATCTGCTCAACCCGAGCAGGATATGCCCTGGGACACGCCCGTGTCCCAGGCCGTGTCACCCATGCCTGAACCCAAATTGACTTTGGGGTGTTACAATCCTCCCCTCCTACAAGAAATTTCGTCCTCGAAATTTGTACACAGGAAGGAACCAGCAAGTAATAAGTTATAACATCAAACCGTTTAGGTTACAACAAACTTTTCACTCCTCAACCATTTTTACAACTCGGGAAAATCAGCTCGCATGGTTTGCTCTCGCTCCCATATAAGCTCCTAATGGCCGCAATTGTTCCATCGGACTTTGACCATCCCGACCGTCTTGTTCCACAGTTGCTTCTCAGCTCGATCCTCGATCTGAATGGGCCTAACTTTCGTCGTTAGCCCATACTCCACCGGCACACGATCATCCATGATTACTTGAGCTGGATCTTTAACGGCCTTCCGAAGCACCGAGGTGTGAAACACATCATGTAGGCCACCCAAGTCTACCGAAAGAGCTAGCTGATACGCAACTTCTCTGATTCGCTCAACCACTTCAAATGGACCCAAATATCTTGGACTCAACTTTTTCAAACGTTGAATCCTGGATACGCCTTTGAAGAGCTTGATCTTCAAGTAGACCCAATCGCCTGCCGCGAACTCCACGTTCCGGTGCTTGGTGTTGTAGGACTTTGCTTGACAATCTTGGGCTATAAGTAGCCTCTCTCGAATAGCCCGAATGGTTGAGTTTGCTTCATCGACTTCATTACGATTATAAACTCTAGCTCCGCTCGCTTCTACCCAAGCCAAGGGAGTACGACACTTCCTTCCATATAGATCTTTATACAGTGCCATCCCGATGCTCGCCTGGTAGCTGTTATTATAAGCAAACTCCACCATATAGCGATGATCTTCCCATCTCTTTCCAAAATCGAGGGCGCACATTCGGAGCATGTCCTCCATTGTTCTGTTGGTTCGTTCAGTTTGGCCATCCGTTTAGGGATGAAGGCCGTACTGAAAGTCAACTTCGTGCCCAACAGCTGGTGAGATCGCCTCCAATCCTTTGACGTGACTCGCCCATCTCGATCAATCACGATGCTCCGAGGAACACCGTGAAGCCGTACAATCTGTTCCGGCCACGTTCAGCTTTGCCAAACTTTCTACCGAATCATCTCACTTGTTCGGGAGGAAGTGTGCTACTTTTGTCAGCCGATCGACAATCACCTAGATGGAATCATTCCCTCGCTAAGATCTCGACAATCCGTGCACAAAATCCATGGAAATATCGTCAAATTTCCACTATGGAATCGGCAACGACTTCAAAGAACCGCCCGGTTTCTGGCATTCCGCCTTCACCATAGCACATGTTTGGCATTTGGCCACTAAAATAGCTTTTTCATATCTCTGAATGTCCTTGTGCTCCCTGGGTGGATTGAGTATTTCAAATCATGCGCTTCATACAAAATACCGTCACTCCAGGAGACTTTGCCTTCTGGCCCAGCTTTTGCTTAGTGTAGGAGATCTTCATCCAACTCCGTTGCCTGTCGAACTCGGTCTGCAAGGTCACATTGCACCTCCGTCCAGTTCAAACATGCATTGGTAGTGGAATTATTGTCAACACAAGAAATCTCTAACGCTTTCAGCTACTGGATGAGACGTTCATCATGCCTCTGCAACCAAGCTGCTCTTGCCGGAGTCCGCCGACTCAAGGCATTCGCAACAACATTCCCTTTCCTGGGAGTATAATGACTCTCAAAGGTGTAGTACCCGAGGAACTCCAACCAACTTCATTGTCGCATATTCAAGTCCTTCTGCTCCAAAATGTACTTCAGGCTCTTATGATCGGTATAGATCTCCACCTTCACACCATAAAGATAGTGTCGCCAAAGCTTTAGTGCAAAGATCACCGCCGCCAACTCAAGATCATGGACGGGATAGTTCCGTTCGTGCACTTTCAGCTGGCGTGAGCCATAAGCAATCACCTTTCCATTGTCATCACTATAGATGACAATCCATCGGTACCACATGACGATGATAGCACAGGCGCCGCAGTCAACCGAATCTTCAGCTCTTCAAAAGCTAGCGCGCACTCCGACGTCCAAATGGACTTCTGATCTTTTCACGTCAGTGTGGTTAGCGGCAAAGCAATCCACGAGAAGTTTTCAACAAATCTTCGGTAGTAGCCTGCTAGTCCAGGGAAGCTCCGGACCTCGGCCACTGAAAACAACACTGGCCACTGCTCTATGGCCCTTATCTTCGCTGGATCCACTGCTATGTCCGCTCCACTCACCACATGGCCCAGAAAATCCACCGACGCTAGCCAAAATTCACACTTCGAGAACTTGCCATAGAGCTGATGTTTCCTCAATGTATTCAACACTAACCGCAAATGCTTCTCATGGTCGGCTTCCGATCTCAAGTACACCAGAATATCATCAATGAATACGATCACAAATAAATCCAGATACTCGCGGACTATTCAGTGCATCAAGTCCATAAATACCGAGGGCGCATTGTACAGTCCAAACAGCATTATCGTGAACTCGTAGTGTCCGTACCGTGTCCAAATGCGGTTTTGGGAATGTCTTCTTCCCGGATCCGCAACTGGTAATAACCAGATTTCAGGTCCAACTTGGAGTAGACGGTCGACCCTACTAGCTGATCACACAGCTCATCAATCCGCAGAATCAGATATTTATTTTCTCTTGGTCAGCTTATGCAATTCGGGGAAATCAATACATAACCGCAAGCCACCGTCTTTCTTTTTGCACAAAAAGCAGAGGGGCGCTCCAAAGAGACATACTTGGGCGAATATACCCCTGCTCCATCAATTCTTGCAGTTGGACTTTCAACTCCGCTAGTTCTTTAGGTGCGACATGATATGGCGAGCAGGCCACAGGTTTCGTACCTAGTACCAATTTGATCGAGAAGTCAATCTCCCACTGGGGTGGTAGCCCAGGGAGATCCTTGGGAAACACATCTGCTCATGCCGATACCGACAATACAGATGCAGTCAACCAAAACTCCCGACTTCCGAATTGCACCGCCACATCGCAAGCCTTACCAGCAAGCATCATACAATAGTCGGCAACACCACCCTGACGCTCTCTATCTACCCAAGTTACACTGGTAAATCTGTCGACAGAAATGAATACGCAGCATTCGTATCAAACAGTGCTTGCGTCAGCATGTTCCGAATCATCGCAAATCCTATGGTGAATGTAACACACACAAGCGACATACACAAGAGGCAAACAAAAGCAAGCAATACGATTATCGCGCACTCGTAAGACTTAGGATTGCACCTGGGACGCAGAGGACTCCACCACTGCTTTTCCCGTCTCCATATAAGACGCTCCGATTTCCTGCTCAACCAGACGTCGACGACTCCTGATAAGGTTGGGCACAAGTGTCCCCATGGCATAAAACATCAAAAATCTAGTCGTGTTCACGACTACCGTACAAACACGTTGACCCCACACATACATGTATTGTAGTCATATAACATAAACATCATCATAGAACTGTCATCTAAAACAGCTTACTGTACATATAACACATGCATAATCCACCATACATGAGGAGCCCCATTATTTATGTACATCATCACGTCGACGAGTCCTTCGTATGTATTGCCTGCTAAGAGCCAACGCGGCAATCTCGGGCTTTATGTCCTGCTTTACCACATGAATAGCACTTGTATTCCTTCTTTGGCTGCTGAACACCATCCCAACAGTCACGAGCGATGTGTACTACCTGACCACAAGCATAACAGGTATGCTTATCGATTCTTTGCCTCTTACGGTGAGAAGACTTTCCAACCCTTGGAGTTCGCACTTTCCTGGTCGCAGGCATCTGCTGGGCTCTCATCAAGTCCATTTCCAACAATCTAGCTGCCTCCACCAGTGGTTGGAATCCCCAAGAACTTAGGACCCATCAACAAGAAATGGAGTTCCTGACGTAGCCCGTCATAAAACCGATTGATCTTCATCCCCTCAGTTTCAAACACAAACTCGGGTTGTTGTCTCTTTGCAACAAATGCATGAAAATAGTCCTCAACCGTGTCCTCTCCTTGGCTCAAACACACGTTCACCGACGAAGCTGAGGCGCTTCCTCTTGCCGTCTGCTCAAGTTCACTACCAGGCATGGGACGCATTACCGGATCAGAGGGTTGAACCTGTCCCTCATGGTAAGCCTTGAGCATTGCAAGAACCACATCAGCAATCAGTCAAGCCGTTTCTATCGATGGAGGAGATGTTGGTACCACAGTTGATGTCATGCTTCCCATCGAGTGTTGGGGTTCCTACTGCCATGCCATCGCACTCGTCGCCTACAGTCGGAAAATTACACAAGTAAGCAACAAGATAGAAACACGCAAGTTCCTCAAACAAAAGAATTTGCATTCCTATCATGGACATTCAGGAGTTCAAACGTGTTAACGTGGTTTGCACAGACACGTGCTCGCCACCCCACAAAAGAAGTCGACCATGACTTCGAGAGGGAAAGACCAAAACAGCAGATACCAAAAATGTAACAACCCCATCCTTTCATATAATATATACTAGAAGGTCCGGCCGGGGCCCCACAACATATACCACAAAACAGACAATGGAGCTACGTAGTGATACCAGAGTAGCACAGCGCACCTAACACATTGCATTCTAGCGGAAGCCTATAACACTATACTTGAACTCCTCTCTTGAATGTCCAACATATAAAACTCCACATTTTATACATCATAGGAATGTCTTACAACACACAACAATGTTTGGCCTTATGGCCTTACAGAGCTTTCAAAATAGTGGCCTCAAATATTGGCACGCAGACCGACAACATAAAAAGAAAACATAACATTTATATCCCAATTAGCCTTCGAGGGCTAACAACAGCAGCAACAGCTAAAGCAACATGGACATCAACCCTTTTTCATCCCGCTTGGCTCTCCAGCACCTGTACAGGGACAATCCACCCAACGGTGGCAAACAAAGACAACGATCAACATTCAGCTGACCAAATTATAATGACCCTACCCCTTTTTTGGGGCAGCGTTAATCTTCCCTGCAGGCATAGCATATCACAAGCATGTATCTATATCTCATACAAAGTGCTTTCACGCACACATGCCATCACAACCGTCAGCCACCCGGCCCAACAGTCCGTGCACTCAGGGCACATTCTTGGTGTACTGGAAAACCAGTTGCCCACCACCATATCAGGGTCACAACCCAACGACAACTCACTTGAGCATTTACTCCATGGCGTGCAGCTAAAGTTTTATAGTCTTAGTGAACCGGGACTGGCCCGTAGCCCCCCATTGTATCACTGCGTGTAGGTCTAAGACTCTTGCCATGCGCTCCAACAGACCGCACTTTTTGGTCTCACGTCGGACGGACATAATGCAGGTCAGATCCTCTACCCCCCGTTGCTCAAATCGCCTTACCATCACCGAGTACGGCGTACTCGCGGCTAAATAAAGGCGCGGGTAGGTTTCGCCGATCCTGTTCTGGCATTTAAGCCTGGGTATTACTCTAACACCCATTTCATCTCACCACATCAGCGGGTCTTTCCTGGGCACACCAGTACTTCCTGCTACTCTCTTCGCAGGTGGACACCACAAATATGACAAATGTCAGGGGTCTTTCCTGGCTACCACACCAGTACTTCCTGTTACTCTCTTCACAGGTGGACTCCCTATGAACATTAAGCATTACAAAGGGTATTTCCTGGAATTCCAATCCAGTACTTCATGCTACTTCCTTTCACAGGTCGAACCCAACAGCACAAGCAGAACAAGCATTCTACAGGTATTTTCCTGGACTACTACTCCAGTACTTCCAACTACTTCCTTTTACAGGTCTAACCCGTCGACTCCTAAACTACACGTTTATCACGGAGTCTTCTTCGGTTCGTATATGCAATATCACCAATCCAGACCAACTTGTCTAGATGGGCTTCACACAGCATGCCTATTCCGTGCTCCATTTCCGGATCTATATGCCAACAAAGGGGATTCCATGAATCAACCCAAAGACTCCCAAAATCAGCCACCTTTTGGGGGGGGGGGAAACATGCCTATGCTAAAAAGGAAGCCTTCACATGGATATGGAGAAAAGTAGTTACCCTTGAAGATCATTTCGGTGCCATAAACTCCTAGCTGGCTAGAAGGAACCGCAAAAGCTTTTCCTCCGCAACGATGGCCTCGAATCTCAGCTTGACGCTCTCAAGCTCCACCAGAGATCAACCCCTCTTCTTCTTCCTCATTCTTCCTCTCTCTTTCACTCTCTAAGCTTTTTAGAAAGATGAAGGTAAGAACATAATGTGACTTATTTCTCAACTTTCGGCCTTAAGGAAGCAGGGAGGGATCTCAGCTGTAGATCCCAGCTGAAGAAAAATGGACGGCCACGAAAAAGCCTAAAACTCGCTTTTCGGGTCTGACACGCCCTGTGACACGCCCGTGTCACAGGCCGTGTCACACTAAGCGGTGCACCAACCGACTTATCAACCACCTTATCCCAAAACAGGTTACGCACAGGGTACACGCCCGTGACGGCCAGGTCATGCCCGTGGCATAGGGCGTGTACCTCACTCGAGTCATCTCCACGACCTACTCGAGATGACTACTCGAGTAGTTAAATATGACACGCCCGTATCTGATGACCGACATGCCCGTGACACGGGGCATGTCACCTACTCGAGACCTACTCGAGAGGACTTACTCGAGAGAAAACCAACCACTCGAGTACTCGGATCGGACACGCCCGTGTCACAGGGATGACACGCCCGTGTTACCCACCATTACTCGAGTACTTTTCTACCTACTCGAGAGAAAAGTGCCTACCACTCGACACAGCGGAACGTGCCCTGTGACACGCCCGTATCATAGGCCGTGTACCCCATACTCGACAAACGTCGAGCGCAGTTCGTCGACCAAAAGTCTGGTGTCGACCAAAGAAGGACACGCCCTAGGTCACGCCCCCTGACATGCCCGTGTCACGAGCGTGTACCTCCCGAAACTTCGTAGAACGAATTTCATCGAGCACGCGCCCATCTGCTCAACCCGAGCAGGACACGCCCTGGGACACGCCCGTGTCCCAGGCTGTGTCACCCATGCCTGAACCCAAATTGACTTTGGGGTGTTACACAAATTTCGAGGACGAAATTTCTTTGAAGCGGGGGGAGGATTGTAACACCCCCAGAGTTCATTTGGGTTTCAGGTTGGGTGACACGGCCTGGGACACGGGCGTGTCCCAGGGCATGTCGTGCTTGGATTGAGGAGTGGGGTGTCTGTTCGACGATATTGGTTCGACGAAAGGAACACGCAAGGTGACACAGGCGTGACCCATCTGACATGGGCATGTCCGTGGGCATGTCCCCCTGGTCGATGAACTGCGCTCGATGATCGTTGAGTACGGGGTACACGGCCTGTGACACGGGCGTGTCACAGGGCGTGTCCCGATGTGTCGAGCAGTCAACACTTTTCTCTCGAGTAGGTGGAAAAGCACTCCAGTAAGGGGGGGGGGGGGGTGACACGGGCGTGTCATCCCTGTGACACAGGCATGTATTATCTGGGTACTCGAGCAGTTGGTTTTCTCTTGAGTAAGTCCTCTCGAGTAGGTCTCGAGTGGGTTACACGCCCCGTGTCACGGGCATGACTCGGCTGACACGGGCGTGACATGGGCGTGTCACCTTTTCGTAGATAAGTCAGAATGAGTCAGTTCGTGTACCGCTTAAGGTACACACCCGCATGTCACACAGGGCATGTCGGGGCCGAAAGATGATTTCTCAGAGATTTTGTGGCCATTCATTTCCCTATCCTGTATCCAATGGCTGGGCTCTGTGCAGGTGCATATATGGCCGAGAGCTGAGAGTGATGGGCCCGCGAACAGACTCTTACTGTGGTTGGTTCGGTGAGTCGATCGCCGAGGGCTTGCTGAGGTAGGCAAGTGCACCTATCGCAAGTAGTACTCGATATTCGGGGGAATACCGAGGTCGTATTGTTCTCGGGGTCGTGTTGACTATTCCTACTCCTCCGGGAGGACTATTATTTTACTGAAAGTAAGGTGAATTTTTTTTACTTAATAAAAGACGGAAAAGCAAAGGAGCGAAAAAAAAAACGATTTAGAAAATATTCGATGAAGGGTTAACGCTCGGCATCGAATCGGATTAAGAATAAAACAATTTTTAATAATTATAGGACTTAGTTTTCAAATTAATAATAAGGCAACTTGGCCGTGGAGGTTCCACAAATGTGAGCTCACCTATCTATAGGGATATCGCTCACCTAAACGTTAAGACTATTCGACCGAACGTTAGTCCGACGAAGGATTCCTCTTAACGCCCGCTTTACGCTAAGAACCCCGCTATTGGGTGGGGAACCCAATCCGGTAGAATTATGCTTGTCCTCTTTCGAGGGTATGCACGCAACTCTATTTACCCAGGGGTGATCGGTCCATATGCACGGCCTCTCGGCTAGCTAGCATGTGGACTACGGAAATAGGGCCCACACATCGATATGTGGTCCTACGCGTCGTAAACCCGGGGTAAACCTTAAGTCCTTAAATTAAAATGAAAATAAAGAGCTTCAATTATTAGAAATCATTTTAAATGTCCCAATGCTCTTCGATGCCGAGGCTAATAGCGATTAGCCACACATCGGTATGGGGACGACTTATAATTTAGTGAGGCGCAAGTTCGAAATTAAATGCTAAACGATTATAAGAAGGGGACATAAGAAAAATAACAAACATTTAGAAAACTGAAAAGTTAGCTAAAACAAGAACTCACGCACACTCCAAATTATAAATTAAACAGAAACTAAGTTACACATAAAAGAAATTTGCATATTTCAAATTTGCGAGTCCCACTCAAACGAGTGGGGGCGGTAAATAAAAGCTGAAAATTGCAAGTCCTACTCAAACGAGTAGGACTGAAATGAAAGCGAGTCCTACTCAAATGAGTATGAGAAAATAAATGTGATTACAGAGCTTTCTCAAATATTTACAGGGAAATAAAAATCCGTTCATTTAACTCAAGTGAGTAGGCGGAAAAATAAAGTAAGAAAATTGCAAGTCCTACTCAAACGAGTAGGACTGAAAAAAGGTCCGTCCATTTAACTCAAGTGAGTAGGCGGAAAAATAAAGAAAGAAAATAACAAGTCCTACTCAAACGAGTAGGACTGAAAATGAAAACGATGCGCCATTTAACTCTTAACGAGTAGGCGGAAATAAATACACACAAACACACACACTCCAAATGAATTTCAAGAAAGCAATAAAGCTAACACCTACACTCACACACTCTACAAAATTTGAATCAAAGCATAAAAGTTATACACCTACACTCACACACTCTACATAATTTGAACAAAGCATTAAAAATTATACTCATACACTCACACACACAACATGAAAATTAAGAAGAACAAAAGAAAATTTATGCTCATTCACTCACACACACTAATTGAAAGCAAAATGAAAGTTACCTAAAAATTAAAACTTTTACTTTTTCAAGCTTAGGTTTTGCCAAAAATAAATAAAAAGAAGAAATTACAATTTTTAGAAGACAAAAGTTTTTCAAAACAAATTAAAAACCAAAGTTTTTGGAAAAATTAAAATTACAAGATTTTCATTCTTATGTTTTTATGAAAGTGATAAAAAGGTGAAAAAGAAAATGAAAAGAACAAAAAGAGGTTTTACAATCCTACAAAAAAAACTAAGAAAAGAAAATAAAGTTCACTTTCAAATCTCTTTTACAAATTCATAAGTATGAATAATAAACAAAAGAAACATTAAAGAAGAACATGTTGAAGATGAGAACCATATCATACATGCATGGAAATGAAATCTACTACAAAACCTATCATGAAGACATACTAAAAACATGTAAAGTAAATAAGTTACACTCATACACACACACACACACTTTTCATAAGAGGAGGAACAAAGATGAAACCAAGGATAAAAAGGGGAAGAAGTAAGCCATCCAAATGAATTTTCATGCTATATATAGAGAGAAAATCTAACATTTTTATTAAAATTATCAAGCTATTACAAAGCTAAAAGATAAAGCAAAACAAAACATGAAATAAAGAAGGGAGAAATCTCCTTACATAGCACTAGTATCCACAGATTAAGCCCACAAAAAGACACTAAAATGGACCAAAAATCTGAACCCTTGGACCTTACAGAAATGGGCAATTTATAGGCAAAAAATTCTAAGTACACGCCCTAGGTCACGGGTGTGTAGGGGGGGCGTGACAGTACTATTCAAAAAGGCGGTCGGCGATTGGACATGAAAGTTGACTTCGGGCTGAGTTCGCGGCAGTCACGCCCCAGGTCACGGGCGTGACTCTGGGCGTGTCGGGGAGGTAGAACCGGGCGCGGGTTGCACCGAAAGTCTTCGGCAGCATCTTGTCGGGCTAGCTGGAAAGGTCACGCCCCAGGTCACGGGCGTGACGCCGGGCGTGACTGTTGGTGTCGACACTCGACGATTGTCGAGCAGAAAGTGTCGAGAGGAGAGGACACGGGCTTGGGTCACGCCCCGTGTCGGGTGACACGGGCGTGTCGAGCTTTTTACTTCAGAAATCTGCCAGTTCACGGAATTTGAGCGTCACGCCTTGGTCATGGGCGTGACAAATATGTCACGGGCGTGTACTGCCCAATTTTGGCAGATTTTGAAATTTTTCTGCAAAATAAAATAAAACAAGTTAGTAGAAAATTTACAAGAATAGAAGCATTTTATTGAACAAAAATAAGTAAAAACGATGAAAATAAATGAAAACAACTAAATTAATGTGCATAAAAATATGTATATTTACAATTCATCAGAGAGCAATTCCCCTTTATCTTCATCTTCTTCTTCTCCATCTCATTTCAAGAGAGAGAAAGAGAAAGGGAGAGCAAGGGAAGGAAAAGGAGGAATCAAGCTAGCTGTTGGAGGAGCTGCGGAGTGCGGATGGAAGATCCGAGTACAGATTCGTGAAGGCAAAGCCGAGGAGGTGACTTCCATCTGACTACTTCATGGCGCCGAAGCGATCTTCAAGGGTAACGATCTCCTTCTTGGACATCGAAGTCCTTTATTTATGCATATGTGTGGAATCCTCCACCAAGAGGAGGATTTCGGAAGCGATTCCTTGGTTGAGTCTGCATCTAGGGCCAGAAGTATGGAGTACGACATAGGCATGCTGTGTGAAGCCCATCTGGATGGGTAGTCTGGATTAGTGATGATCATGGGTAAACCGGAGAAGACTCCGTGGATTTGATTATATTAAAAGTTTATGTGTTGTGGAATGAATGTTTGCTTGGATGTGTATTATGGCTGTAAGGAGGCTTTGAATAAGCTCCTGTTGAGCGATCAATGGGTAGCATGGCTGGGGGAAACGCGGGATGAACCTAGCTTGTTACACCACATGGTGTGGGTTGGTCCGTATTAGTGAGGATCGATGGTTGGCAATGTTTGGGGAAAGTGCGGAGGAGCCTACGTGCTGCACCACAGGTTTGGGTCGATCGGAAATAGGTGAGGGGTCGATGGGTGGTACTGCCAGGGGAGCCTCGATAGACCTGGCTGCCACACCACATGGTGTGGGTCGATCTGCTCTAGTTGTTTGTGAATGCTGCGAGGTAGTACCTCTGAGTGGTATGGACGGGATGTCGCCAATAGTGAGATTGGTGGACTAGGATTGAACCGCCCAACCAACAAGTGAAGAGCCTCGATCGGCGGTGTATGACTGGTATATCCAGTACACCAATAAGGTGCCCTGAGTGCACGAAGCGTCTGGTGGATACCAGTGTTTGTGATATGAATGTGATTGGTAGATTTGCTAGATTGATAAAGATTATGATGATGACAATGCATATAGGGAAGGAACCACTGCCCCGGGTAAGGGGTAGGGTCGTTATAAGTGGTCAGCTAATGCTGACCGTTACTTTATTTCCTGTTTGGTTTGGATGGTTAATTGCAGGTGTTGCTGCTTGAACTGAAATGAGCGGAATGGAAGGATTACTGCTAAAGGCCCTTTAAGGCCGTGCGAATCATGGTTGGATTTCATGTGTGGCCGGCCTGCGTGCCGATGTACGAAAATGTATTTGTGCAAAGAGAAATCTGTAAGGCCTTAAGGCCAGTGTGTGTGAGTTGTATACATTCCTGGTTTGGATATATAAATGTGGAGTTTATATAATAGTGGACATTCTCTGAGTTGAGTTCATGTTAACGTAAAATGCTGCGCTAGAATGGACTGAGTTAAAATGCGAGTAGATTTTGATTTCCATAAGTAATTACACCGCTTGTCTGTGACATATGGCGTGGGGCCCCGGCCGGACCCACCGTTATATGCCATGTGATGAGTGGGGGCGTTACATAGTGGTATCATAGCCAGGTTTAGATTGTTTTGGAGGAGAGAACATAATGGAACTCACGAATGTCCACTAGGAATGTATTTCATGCACATGAAGTGTGTGCGTGTGTAGTCAATGTTTAATTACCGTTATGACATGAATACGTAATGGTGTTTTGTACATTGTTAGGTGGCGAGGAGTGGTGCTGGGCAGTCGGAGCGCCAACGATCTAATGAGAGTGCAGCACCGGTTGAATCGCCTACGCCTCCTTTGGCAGAGACCATACGGGTGGTGACGGGAATGGTGCATGCCGTATTAGCACAGCCTACTAGGCAGGCAAGGCCGGTAGGGGTGCCAGTACGGCCTAGTGCAAGGCAGGAGTGCGCTGAAGTTATGGTGAATGAGAAAGGAGCGGATGAGAAGTTGAAATGATTTATGGAGTTTCACACTTTTGTAAATACGGCCCGTGCATTGGAAACAGATTTGAAACAGTTGCAGGATAAAAAGAAATTAGTAATAGGAAAATCCAAATACAACGTTCTGCAATCGGAACAGTCCAAGTTTAGACGACGAGATAAGAAAAGATTTAGGTCTACCAAAGCAACTCTGAGGCAAGGACGTATAGAGACACGCACATGTTTTACTTGTGGCAAGCAAGGACATTTAGCCAACTATTATTGTAATGGCCCTTCAGGGAGTGAAAAGAAGACAGGTGCGTCTTTTGACAAATCGGGTAAAGCAGTGGCTGAGTCATCTGCATCCCGAACGCAACCTCGATGACATAACTTGGACGAGTCGTAAAGCACAATTGGTGCAATGCAGCCGCGAGTGTTTAACTTGGAACTTCAAGAGCCGATAAAACGATTGTTGCAAAATCCGGTGGCTGAGCGGAAGTGAGAATAATGACTTGTATCACCTTGGGGATGTAACTAATGTTGTATATAATGCAATGACTAATGTGATGGTTGTGTGCATATATGTTAGATGTCTCGTTACACGTTGAAATGTTGGTGCACACTTGTGAAATGTAAGTGATCGCTTGATTGTGAATTAGCTAGATGATGTGTTTGTTTTTCGATCACTTGATAAATTTTGTGGCTACATGTGCACATCTGGAAGTTAGGGATGTATGTATGTGCTGTATGTGTTGATTTGTTTGTGCGATCGCCTTGTTGAGTGCTCGGTTGCGATGGGTGCAGCTTAAAATGATTTTATGGCTGATTAGAGTGAGCCAAATTTCGAGGACGAAATTTCTTTGAAGGAGGGGAGGATTGTAACACCCCCAGAGTTCATTTGGGTTTCAGGTTGGGTGACACGGACTGGGACACGCTCGTGTCCCAGGGCGTGTCATTATTGGATTGAGGAGTTAGGTGCCTGGTCGACGATATTTGTTCGACCAAAGGAACACGCCAGGTGACACGAGCGTGACCCATCTGACACGGGCGTGTCCCCCTGGTCGACGAACTGCGCTCGACGATCGTCGAGTATGGTGTACACGGCCTGTAACACGGGCGTGTCACAGGGCGTGTCCCACTGTGTCGAGCAGTCGACACTTTTCTCTCGAGTAGGTGGAAAAGCACTCGAGTAAAGGGGGTGACACGCACGTGTCATCCCTGTGACACAGGCGTATCCTATCTGGGTACTCGAGTAATTGGTTTTCTCTCGAGTAAGTCCTCTCAAGTAGGTCTCGAGTGGGTTACACGCCCTGTGTCACGGGCATGACTCGGCTGACACTGGCGTGTCACCTTATCATAGGTAAGTCAGAATGAGTCGGTTCGTGTACTGCTTAAGGTACACGCCCTGTGACACGGGCGTGTCACAGGGCGTGTCGGGGCCGAAAGATGATTTTTCAGAGATTTTGTGGCCATTCATTTCCCTATCCTGAATCCAAGGGCTGGGCTCTGTCTAGGTGCATATATGGCTGAGAGCTGAGAGCAATTCCCCTTTATCTTCATCTTCTTCTTCTCCATCTCATTTCAAGTGAGAGAAAGAGAAAGGGAGAGCAAGGGAAGGAAAAGGAGAAAGCAAGCTAGCTGTTGGAGGAGCTGCGGAGTGCGGATTGAAGATCCGAGTACGAATTTGTGAAGGCAAAGCTGAGGCGGTGACTTCCATCTGGCTACTTCATGGCGCCGAAGCGATCTTCAAGGGTATCGATCTCCTTCTTGGACATCGAAGTCCTTTCTTTATGCATGTGCGTGGAATCCTCCACTAAGAGGTGGATTTCGGAAGCGATTCCTTGGTTGAGTTTGCATCTAGAGCCGGAAGTGTGGAGTACGGCATAGGCATGCTGTGTGAAGCCCATCTGGACGAGTAGTCTGGATTGGTGATGATCATGGGTAAACCGGAGAAGACTCCGTGGATTTGATTATATGAAAAGTTTATGTGTTGTGGAATGAATGTTTGCTTGGATGTGTATTATGGCTGTAAGGAGGCTTTGCATAAGCTCCTGTTGAGCGATCAATGGGTAGTATGGCTGGGCAAAACGCGGGATAAAACTAGCTTGTTACACCACATGGTGTGGGTTGGTCCGTATTAGTGAGGATCAATGGGTGGCAATGTTTGGGGAAAGTGCGGAGGACCCTACGTGCTGCACCACAGTTGTGGGTCGATCAGAAATAGGTGAGGGGTCGATGGGTGGTACTGCCAGGGGAGCCTCGATAAGCCTGGCTGCCACACCACATGGTGTGGGTCGATCTGCTCTAGTTGTTTGTTAATGCTACGAGGTAGTACCTCTGAGTGGTATGGACGGGATGTCGCCAATAGTGAGATTGGAGGACTAGGATTGAACCACCCAACCAACAAGTGAGGAGACTCGATCGGCGGTGTATGACTGGTATATCTAGTACACCAATTAGGTACCCTGAGTGCACGAAGCGTCTGGTGGATATCGGAGTTTGTGATATGAATGTGATTGGTAGATTTGCTAGATTGATAAAGATTATGATGATGGCAATGCATACAGGGAAGGAACCACTGCCCCGAGTAAGGGGTAGGGTCGTTATAAGTGGTCAGCTAATGCTGACCGTTACTTTGTTTCCTATTTGGTTTGGATGGCTAATTACAGGTGTTGCTGCTTGAATTGAAATTAGCAGAATGGAAGGATTGCTGCTAAAGTCCCTTGAAGGTCGTGCGAATCGTGGTTGGATTTCATGTGTGGCTGGCCTGCGTGCCGATGTACGAAAATGTATTTGTGCAAAGAGAAATCTGTAAGACCTTAAGGCAGTGTGTGTGACTTGTATACATTACTGGTTTGGATATATAAATGTGGAATTTATATAATAGTGGATATTCTGTAACATCCCATGTTACTTCTAGACCCCTTAACTTAGATTGGGTTGGGCATGGGGAGGGTGTTAGGGAAATTAACTAGGTTTGACCCTAGGTAGTGGGTTGTAGCCATGTGGGGCCCACTATAAGGCCAAGTCAAACTAGGTCAAATTAGCCTAAATATGAACCCTAGCCACACCATGACCCCACCACATTGCCCTAACCCTAAAATAATCTAAGTGGACCCTAGGGCATGTCATTAGGTCAACCCTTTGACCATAGTTGACCAAAGTCAACCATGACCCTAATTTGGTCAAACCTATACCTATAGGCCCAATTAGCGCAAGTAGGGCACCACATTGACCCAACCCAAGTTGGGTGGTGTCATTAGACGCATAACCACCAAGTGGGGTCAGCCCACTCATCATGGTTGACCAAGTCAACTCAAGTCAACCTAGTCAACATAATTGACCTAAGGAAGAAAATGAGGGCTAAGCCCACTCTCCTTGGGCCAAGCCCACCAACATGGCCCATTATCAGCCCAAGGTGTCAAAGACCAGCCCTACCCCTCTGGTTTTGGAGAGCGAGTGCATACATGGGGGCATTTTGGAGAATTCACCTAAAAGAGGAGAGAGAAGGCGGGATTAAGAGGAGAGGCCACTTGGCCTTGGCTTCTTCTGCCCCAAAAAGTTACTGGCTGGCCTCCTCAGTAAACTCCCGCAGAATTTGGAGCATGGTGGCCACTTGGCACCATTGGTGATACAACTAAAGCCCCAAACCGAGCTCACCTTGAAGTTATCTCCACAAATAGCCCTCCCCAGCTCAAACCGACCACACCATCAGCTTCAGTGAGTGGAAACGAGTTGAGAACGAGTCCTGGAGCAGAGCTTTTCTTGCAGAAATGAGATTTTGAGCAGGAGATCACCGGAGCAGCTCAACCATGGCCAACCGCCGCCGTACTCGCCGTCAAGGCCTGATTCAGGTCCGTTTCGCCGCCTCTCTACCCGTACTAGCTTTCTAGATTCTCTAGGAGAGACATCAGGCTAGATTGAGCCCGATACCATGTGAGGAAATGGAGATTTTTCCGAGCTTTTATTCTTGCTCGGGTTCACCGGAGGAGCCAACTCCAGCGGCCTCATCGCCAGGAATCGCTAGCCACAACCTCAGTGAAGGTGGCGGTGACATCCTCCGGCGGCGGTGGTGGCTCAGCTGGCCGGAAATAGCCGGGAAAGTCGGCCCAGCAGAAACCAATCTGGGCCATTGGCTGATTGGGTACGATGACCAGATCGCGTCCATTCTACTTTAAGATTCGTGCTAAATCGATTAAATTAAATCAAATAAAAACTATAGAATTTATGTATATCTGTCACACTTATACAATGATATTGCATGTCTATTTTAGGCCCCTTAGAGGCATATTTAAATCTGGTGATTACGATGAAAGTTGTAGCCCTTCCTTTTAAAGTTAATTTGCCACCTTAATCTTATAATATGGTGCCGTATACTGTCCTGTAGGGCAGTTTTTCTAGGACTGGTCCTAGACTAGGGCAACATTTCAAATTGATGCCCAAGACAAACCATTAATCCAAATGACCCCAAATTTTGGGTGAATGTAGGATTAGGGCATAGCTAGCCCCTGCCAAAAATTGAGAATTTGTGGGGAAACGTTTTTTATAGTTCTATTCATAATATACAAAAGTAAATAAATGAAATAATTGGAGTAATATGACTCCAAATGGCCCCATATTTTGGTGGCATGTCCTTGGGTACTATAAAAGTGTATGGTAAACATTTCAGCACATTTGGACCACTGCATGTTGGGTAAACTCACTTGCATGAGTTGGTTATACATAGGCTTGGGGTGCAAATAGCCAAATTTGAAATGTTGTGTATTAGACCTATTTGGAACATCCAAAAATCATGGTATTGATTTCAGAGGCTTATTAGAGTGAATTATACCACACATTGTAATAATGGGATTTTTGGAAACAAAAATCCCATTATTTGGAATTTTTGAAATAATAGGACTTTTGAAAAATAAATGTAAAAATAGGCTCATCATGGAGATAAAATCCCCAATTTTTGTCAAGGTAAATATAATGTTAAGTTTAACTCCTGAAAAGTTTTATGTCTCTGTTTGAAGAAATTTGTTAGGAGTTATGTGGAAATTACCTTTTTATCCTCATTATACTTAATTAGAAAATTGATGAAAATACTCAATAAATTTTTTTGGAAAATTGCTTGGTAATATATCTAAGTATAAATAACCTTGTATAATTATCTCAGCATTTTTGGATGAATCAGTAATTTTTAAAACCTCATAGTGGCATTTTGGTAATATAATTAGAAATGAAATTTTGTAGCCCTTGTACCATGTAAGTTCATGAAATTCTATCTTTAGCATTATTTTACCAATATATGAATTCTATAAGGTTCTTGGAATTTTTAGTAATGAACTCCTTACACTTCATTTGGAAAATGACAATTATGTGAGATTTCTATTAATTAAGGAATAAATGGAAATATTTCAATGAAAATTATGAGTTTTGGTAGACAGCAATAGTTTACCAAGATATAACTCAAGAAAAATTCCTTAGGTCAGGGGATTAAAATTTGTGATACTTCATGTATTAAATGACCTAGGAGATTAATGAAATGATTTAATTAGAGGCCTTAATGACTTAAGAAAATCATGAAAATCAATATGCTCACTTCATTAGTCCATACCATCCTAGGATAAATAATTAGGGGCAGGTGGCCCAAGGAATTTGAAGTTCTATTTCGGAGTGGTATTAGGTCATGGGTTGCGCATAGTGTAAGTAGGTTACACTATAAGGACCACCGAGGGATAGATCGATGGATGAGCTAGAGGTTACAATTGGAGAATAACCTTGGTGGGTAGTGTTGTCTTAGTGATGAGAATAAAAGTGCAAGCCCTTGAATAGCAACTGGAGTGAAGGCCGGCGGAAGACCGTCGCCCTTCTGAGAACATCTTAAGTCATTAGGATCACTCAAGAGTAATAACAAGAGCTGGGGGTGAATTTTGGGTAGTCATCAACTAAAGTAAATATCCTTGAGAAAGGGAGCTTTGGGCGTAATCCCATCATAGTTCCTAGTGCCCCCGAGAGCCCTTCACCGGGTAAACCCTGGGCAGTCCTGGGATTAACCTTAAATCACTAAGTATAATAACCCGTAGATAAGAGTAGTCTATTAGGTTAAGACATTGTGGTTCATTCTCGCCCATGACAGGTTTGAGGGATTCTGAATAAAGGCACTATTGTGCGTTCTCACCCGCTATGGGTTGGAGGGATATATGTTGCAGGCTCGCCCGTGATGGGTTTGAGGGATTTTGAATAAAGACACTATTGTGCGTTCTCACCCGCTATGGGTCGGAGGGATATATGTTGCAGGCTCGCCCGTGATGGTTTTAAGGGATTTTGAATAAAGGCACTATTGTGTGTTCTCACCCGCTATGGGTTGGAGGGATATATGTTGCAGGCTCACCTGTGAAGGGTTTGAGGGAATCAGGACAGGTTGGTCCCGCGAGCTAAAGGCTCGAGATGAAATACTTACATGTGCATAAATTTAGTGGCGGGTCATGCGGTACTGGCCGATCGTCACACCGATGGCAGTACGGTGAACCAGGCAGGTGTGAGGGTTTGAGGGGCCCGTGGGTTGTTTTACACTGCGGTCTGGAGGACGATCCCCGATAACGCACACCAGACCCAACAAGACTGACGGGTGGTCAGCAAAGTACGTACGCATGGACTCTAGAGTGCACCTTGGATGTGTACAAAGGCGTATGAGAGGGGTCTAAGGTTTGGTAGTGTGCATGCCTGCCTAGAAGTGGAGATGCCCGCTCCACTGCTGCCGTAGCCATAACAGTGGTACCCGAGAGTGAAGCTAGCTCTCAAAAAGTCGGAACTAAAGGTCTGTGATCACAGAGTCATTGTGTGTGAGTTGCACTTGCCTGTTGCATAAATTGCATCATAAACATTCATTCATATTAGGTCATACGCTTTATAGATCCTTATCATATAAAATAGTATGTGCTCTTTTATATGGTAAGTTAAATTTCCTGGAAACCTTAACTTATAAATTTGTATGAGCATTTTTATAAGTTAAGGTACGATTTGTGATGGTAGAGTAGTGGTAGCATAGGTTTTACTTTCCTGCTCTTACTTTCAGTTCTTTACTTACTTGTACTGTACATGCTTTTACCCTTGTATTTTATACATAGAACTGCTTGTGTAGATTTACTACATACACTCTTACTTGGTAGCTTAGTTTCCCTTGTCACCTGCTTCCTTTTGTTACCCCTTGATTGTCCTCTGCTTCGTCCTCCCACACGGTGCCTAGGAGTTGCGGGGCGAGGTGCGGAGGAAACGACTTAGTCTTTTGACTAATGGTCAGTGAACAAACTATTTTTAGGAGCTCGAGGAGATGGAGCACCAGAACGACCGGCAGGACGAGGTGACAGGGCGTGAGGAGTTGATACCACCTACTAGTACTACTACAGCGCTACCTCAGGTGGGATGAGTAGGAGATTAGTTGATTAGCTTCCGCTATTTTGATATTTTGAGAGGAGAGTTATTCATATGTTGTACTAGACATAAGCCCTAATTACTCTTCATATTTTTATTCTCATTGTGGACTGTGTACTCTTTCATTCATATATATATATATGAGTTGTACTGTGACTGTGGACTAGCTGTGAAGTACTCTGATATGTTTTTCTTCTATTTCTCATATTGGCCTACAAATTATATGATCGTACTAGCCGACAGAATCGGCGTGTTGCGGTGTCTACTAACCCGTGCGTTAGTGCCACCGTAAGACGGCGGTTCTGGAAATAAGATCGGGAGCCTCCTCGGTAAGGGGAGGGGTGTTGGGTATTGTATCCACGATTACCTAGATTTGAGGAAGCCACCTGTCAAGCTAAGATGAATTCACAATGTATTTGATAAACTCTTTCAAGTTGTACTTGCAGTCTCTCCACGCTAAGTGCACACCAATGTCAGGGTGCAGTAGGTCAATATACACGGGTCTGCACGACGTAATCCCTCGTTGAGCAGATCAGTGTGTTGGCCTATGTGTACTCTCTCTATTGGAGTGCACTTACTTTCAAGTACAGGGCCGCTCATATGCAAGAGAAGACAAGGAGCTTGGAGGATCAAGGAGCAGCTCCTAGGTGGAAGACGAAAAATCGTCCAAGGCAAATTCGACGAGAATCACCAAGTGATTCTCGCCGAATCGGCGAGAATCACTAGGTGATTCTCGTCGAATCGTCGAGAATCATCAGTGATTCTCGCCGACTCCTTCTGGCCATCTCAAAATGGTGCCAAGTAAGATTCGGCGAGAATCACTTGTAATTCCCGCCGAACCTGTGGTCTAGCAGCCCATGAATACAAAGTAAAATTCGTTGAGAATCAACAAGTGATTCGACGAGAATCACAAACGATTCTCGACGAATCGTCGAGAATCACTTGGTGATTCTCGCCGATTCGTCGAGAATCGTCTGCGATTCTCGCCGATTTTTACTTGGCGTTTTCTCAGAATGCTGCTGAACCGGATTCTGCTTCTGGATTTGTTTGAACCGGATTTTGGGGATTTCATTTGTGGGTCCCACAAACGGTCATATTTGAGAATCCTACAGTATTTATACACAGGTATTTTGAACAGTAAAACGACGGATAAGAGAGAAAGAAAATCCAGCGGCGACGTAACCCTAACTTCGCAAAATCGCTCCGCTCCGCCGCCGCCGCTCGCGTCAAGTGGTCGCCGCTGCTGATCGCTCTTCTTCCCGATCTCCGGTGACAGAAGCTTAGCAAGGCTTGAGTCTCACGCGTCTATCCGGAGATCTCTTGTCTCTCGATTTGTTGACCGGGAAAACTCCCCCGTCCGAATCGATTGAGACGACTGATCCTAGAGTGACCGTTGGTAGACCTAGCTTGCTTCGCTACGAAGTTTAGATCTCCAAGTTCTGCAGCCACTTTTCATCGTAGCCGCCGATCCCGAAGCTAGCCGCCGCTCGTGTGCCGCCGCCGGTTCCGGGGAGATCTTCTCCAAGAGAGACCAAGGTCGTAGACTCTTCATCGACTTCAAGAACACGTCGTCGAACAAAGAGGAACACCGTAGTCTCCAAAAGAAGTTTGTATCACGTGTACATTCTACATTTTCATTTCGTTGTAAAGGAACTGTTGTTCCGAGTTGTAAGGGTTGGGTGCAACCCGCTTTGTGGGAGTGTTGACTCTCACGTGTGGAAGGGCTCCTTCCGTTAGTGCAGGGATTGGATTTCAATCCCGTGGGTGAAGTGACCGAGTCGTCCCTTGTTGGGGAGATAGGTCGAAGGGGGAAAGTGGATGTACCCAAGTCGGGGAACCACTATAAATTTGCTGTGTATTCTGTGTGCTGTGTCTGTTGTTTTTATTGTGCAGGTACATCTGTAAATTCCGCAAAAGAACCACACGTCACCTATCCCCCCCCATAGGTGCACATAGCCGACACTAGGTGGACTTTCAAGTGGTATCAGAGGGAGGTTGCTCTTCAAAAAGGTTAACACCTTGAGCAGAATCCTGCCACCAGTGTCAGAAGCATGGATCTGGATTATGACGTATTGCCACTCAAACTCCCTGCATGCTCAAAGGATTATTATCCCATCTGGAGGATGAGAGTATTATTTCACCTGGATGCCATCGATCCACGAGCATCCCTCATCCTGGAAGAGGGTCCGTTTATCCCCATGAAGACCTCCGACTCGGGGATCCAAGTGCCCATGTGCATTGCTGAGATGACAGAGATGGAACTCTCACTTTTCCAACTGGACCAGAGGATTCGACAAATTATTATGGATGTCTGGTCTGGAGCCTCTCACTCCAGGTTGGAAAAATGTAAAACGGCTAAATCTCTGTGGATGACGATCTCAGAGCTGATGGGGGGGGGGGGGGGGGTCAGAGAATGCTGAAATATGCTGCCAATCAGAGGATGAAGCGTATGTGGGGGTCCTCACCTCTGAAGATGAATGCAAGGATCCTTCGGATTGCATCAGAGCTCCTGTATCCTTGTCAGAGACTGAAGAAGATAGTGAGGAAAGCAGCTCCGACGAGGACGAAACATTGGTCACTGATTCTAATGACAATAACCCAGATGAGCAGGTATCATCTTCATCCTGTCCCACATCTTTTGACTTTTCTGAAGACAGAAACTGCTCCCCTCCAGAAAATACTGATTCCCTGAAGAGAGCCCTTCAGGAAAGCAATCTACTTGCTGAGGAGCAAGCTCGAGAGATTGCTCGACTGAAGATCTTGTTGGTTCTCCAATTGGCGTCCAACAAGGTCAAGGACTCTAAGATCTCAGCTCTAGAGAATAGTCTAGAAAATGAGAAACGTATAGTATCTAACTTTTCCAAAGTTGATGCTATAAAGAGAAAACAAGAAACCGGGTGGATCTCCCGGATTATCCAGGGATGGAGAAATGGGGAAACGGTGTTCCGACCTCCCACTCCAAGCGGGAAGGCAACTCATCATGCCTTCAGGTATGACCACAGGAATAATCGTGGTCACTGCAAGGGTGAATTGTCCCCATATGGAAACGTCCATAGTGCAAGAGGCGTCATGGCCACCCATGAGGAAATACCTAAGGATCATTCTGAGCCCTTTGTATTCACGGCCACTGCCACAACAAAGTGTGGATCTGCAGGTCCTAGTTCACAGAAGAATTCTCTCCATTCGAGGACACGGGATAGGGAGAATAGAAGTCATGATGTCAGGCGTCATGGAGCCTCAGCAAGGAAGATGCCTGAAAGAATGGCACCGCCTTCTCGGCCTCATAACGCTCACATCATGCATTCGTTCCACCCTTCATCATGCCTCGACGGAAGAGGAATTTGTGCAACAAGAACATGCCCTATCCCTTTTAGACCTAGGACCGTGACTACATCCGTCACTAGATCAGGTCGAAAACGGCGATACAACATTCACTCTTGTTGGTGCTGCGGCAAAGTGGGACACTTTGCCATTGACTGTTGGCACAACCCCTCAGTGCCCACAGCAAGGGCTTATCCACATTCTAGGGACAGGGGTAGTCTTCCAGACAGGTTTTCCGAAGGAAGGCAGTTGCATGCTTATGCTAATAGAAACCTAGGACCCAATATGATTTGGGTTCCTAAGGTAAAGTAATTCTGTCTTGCAGGGTAGTCTAGGTACCCGTGAATACTTTGGGAACTAGACAGTACGTGGCTCAAGGCTAACTTGGAACAAGCGTCTGCAATAACAGATGTGCTACCTGTTGAGCATACTCACTTTAAGCTACTAATATGTTCTACCTGTGGGACTAAGACGATGACTCTCCATATCCCAGGTAACTTTGATCAGTTCAAGGACTTGTGTCATGATGCATCCTCATTCAAAGTAAATATATATATATTTCTATCCTTGTGTATACGTATACTTATGCTTATCACGAGGCATGCAAACCATTACACATCAATAAAAGGATAACAAAGATATGTCATTGCGAATTTTGACACATCACAATTGACATCAAGAAGTGTCTGAAGAAGTCTCGCTCAAATCCTAATAGATTGTCGTTATAATAAACATGTATTCATTAATCTTGTATTAACTTGACATTCGAAGACATGTCGTTGTAAATCTCGACAACATACAATTGACATTTAGAAGACTTTGCAAAAACCTCAGTAAAATTCAAATAGATTGACTTTAGAATATACTTGTATTTATCATTCCTTTTATTAACTTGACATCGGAAAATCTCTAAAATGGTGCAATGCTTCCCAAAGTAGTCAAGAAAAACATCAATATTTACTCCGAATCCCGCCGACCCATTTTACATCTCGCCGAATTAGACAAATCCCGCCGAAGAAGCTCCCGACCGCTCGACTTCCATAAGAATCCCGACGACGTATATAAATCCCGCCGAAAGACCATCTCCGCCTGTTCGCCTTCCTCACGACTCGCGCAAGAGCCCACCCGACGACCCTCGCGCAAGAGAACTCCCTAAGACTCGCGCACGGGCACTTCCGCGAACTCGCCGACACCCGCAGCCCTCCGACGCTCTTGTCGACGCCGTCGAATCGCTGCTGTGTGTGACCTTCTTCTCACGGCAAGGTTCTAGCAAGGCCGCACCCCTCGGGATACTCTTCCCTCCACCGAAGATCTTCCCGAAGCTCATCAACTCACTTGCGTGTAAGCCCTTAGGTAACCTCCTCCTCAATGGCTCCAAGGCCGAACCCCAAGTGATGTTTTCCTTTTGAATGTTCACTAATGTTTAGAGACGGGCTTCTTTCTAGATCCTCAATGGCCCCAAGGACGACTGCAGGCTTGATTTCTGGTTGCGAGCTGGTTCGCACTGGTTTTTCTCATGCCTCGGACGAGTTCCGGAACATCATTCTCATGCTGGAAGAAGCCGGACTAACCTTCGTATTGGAGCATCCTTGCAAAGTTTTAGATAAAGAAGTGCTGGAGTTCTTCTCTACCGCAAGGCTTCGAGACAGAGACTCCATCATCAAGAGCAAGGTGGCTGGGACTAAGGTAAAGATGTCTGCCAGTAAGCTAACACGCTACCTGCAGCTTTCAAGTGCGGAGCAGGAAGACTATTTGGAGGACGAGGACAAAGCCAGAACCCTCCTGTTCTGCGGTCTACCCAGAGGCACTCGATCAGTAAAGCGAAAAGAGATGAATGAAGAAGGGAAGCTCCTATCTGACATCATAGGAAAAGTACTCATCTGCAAGCCAGGCTCCCATGATCATATCTCCGGAGATATGTTCAAAATTCTCATAGCTGTGGTCTGCAGAAAGAGGTTCAACTGGGGAGAGTTGCTGTTTCAAAAGATCAAGGACACTCTGGGCACTCCAAGCTTCGGCCGCATCATCAGTCTATATCTCAACCAGCTCAACGGAGACAAATTCGACATGAGCAAAGGAGTCCCTCTCCATTACTTGAAAAAGATGGATGCTACTGTGTTTGATCGATGGGAGCGGCGCATCGGACAGCCTGCTGTAGAAGAGCATGAGGAAGTATCTCCCGCAGCCTCCCCCCGTGAAATTCCTGATACCCTGACTGCAGGAATCGAGGGGGAGACTCTACCCTCTCATATGGATATAATATCTGACATCGCCCAGGTGGCCAGGGATGCGGTGGCCGAAGTTCATGAAGAAAGTGAACCTGGGTTGGAGGATGAGGAGGTCCTGAACAGACACACTCAAGGAACTGAAGCTGAAACACTGGACTCTGCTGATCAAGAAGAGGAAGAAGCTGCTGATGTGGATGAATTTTTGGATGCGGACGGAGAGGACGCTGTGAATGAGGGCCATGAAGTGTTTGAGTCTCCGGATACTGATGAACCTCCTACTGATAAGTCTGCACCAGTGGAGGGGGAGGTAAATGAGGCCACCAACATTCCTCCCATAGAGACTGTGATGGTATCCAGCTCTACTGATGCGTCTGCTGCCGAGCCAGAGCAAGGCCAAGAAGTGCCTCCGGGTATCCCATTACGAGATGACCTAGCCATTCACACTGTCCATATAATTCAGGGCATCGTGAATGAGCTTAAAACCTCTTTTGATAAAGCTCAGAAAACAATGCTGCAAGAGATTAAGACTTCTGAAGATCTCATGCTGAAGAATATGGTGGCAATCAACCATAAGCTAGACGTAATGGAGAAGAAATTCGAAGAAAAATATAACGCGGCCGGCGAAGCTGTCACACTGTTAATGGCCGGCTTGAAAAAGGCTACTGATACTCTGGCTGTTGTCAATCAGAACGCACACGTTGTGGCCAACAATATTCAGAAATTTGATGGTAACATGGTCACTTTAAATGCAAATCAGCAGGCCCTAATCACTGAATTCAGCAGGACAACTAAGCATATTGATGACTCCTTGCACTCATATGCCAATTGCATAGCTGACGAAGCCAAAAAGGGGGAGAAGGAGTATATCGCTAAGCTGGCCGAGCTCCAAGAAAGCATGGATGCAAACTTTGCCCAATCAAGCAAATACGTCTATGAGAGTTGCTGGTGGATGCTACAACAGGCACTGGGCACGTTAGGCGTCGTCCTACCTGACCAACCTGCCGGTGTTCAGGTTCCTGAGACTTCTAAGGCTGCTGAGGAAGTACATATTGCTGAGGATGTAAGTACAAGTGCTGCTGATATTTTCACTGATGAAGCTGACGCTAGGGCCATCTCCAAATCTAAGCTGAGAAGTATGTTTGACCAGGAGGCTTTAGCTAAAGCAAGGGGAAAGAGGAAAGTTCAGGAAGGGACATCAAAGGAGACACCAACTCAAAAGAGGATCAGACTGAGTGAGGAGGATGTAAGAAACGAAAGGTGGAGCCCAGTTTCAAGGAACATCATCTTAGACACCTTCCGGCTGCAAGAAAGAGGAGAGATAAATCGAAATGAAGCATATAGCCAGTATGAATGGGAGACGCACAAAGCATTTGAAGCGAAGCGCAACATTTTCTTCAGAAACAACAAGGATCCAGACAAAGTTGCTCCTCCTAGGTACTACCCGAAGCCCAAGGAATACATGGAAAGGCAGAGCAAAAAGTACTTGGCGCAAACTCTTAAGGGTGACGTAGCTAAGGACAAATAGTCATTATTTTATAGCTGGTCACGGTGTATTAAGAACATTTAATAATTATTACTGTCGTATGAACAGTTCTGAATTATATGTGAATATATTTCTCTTGGTATATATATATATTCTTGAATGTGTGAATGATTCAAGTCCTGTTCTAATTACATATATTCCCTTGAGTTGCATATTTAATTTTTTAAATGCTATAATTATTATTTGATAGGTGTTATTCATCTTAGCTAGTAGGGTTTTGGCTTCGTCAAATAGGGGGAGATTGTTGGGTATTGTATCCACGATTACCTAGATTTGAGGAAGCCACCTGTCAAGCTAAGATGAATTCACAATGTATTTGATAAACTCTTTCAAGTTGTACTTGCAGTCTCTCCACGCTAAGTGCACACCAATGTCAGGGTGCAGTAGGTCAATATACACGGGTCTGCACGACGTAATCCCTCGTTGAGCAGATCAGTGTGTTGGCCTATGTGTACTCTCTCTATTGGAGTGCACTTACTTTCAAGTACAGGGCCGCTCATATGCAAGAGAAGACAAGGAGCTTGGAGGATCAAGGAGCAGCTCCTAGGTGGAAGACGAAAAATCGTCCAAGGCAAATTCGACGAGAATCACCAAGTGATTCTCGCCGAATCGGCGAGAATCACTAGGTGATTCTCGTCGAATCGTCGAGAATCATCAGTGATTCTCGCTGACTCCTTCTGGCCATCTCAAAATGGTGCCAAGTAAGATTCGGCGAGAATCACTTGTAATTCCCGCCGAACCTGTGGTCTAGCAGCCCATGAATACAAAGTAAAATTCGTTGAGAATCAACAAGTGATTCGACGAGAATCACAAACGATTCTCGACGAATCGTCGAGAATCACTTGGTGATTCTCGCCGATTCGTCGAGAATCGTCTGCGATTCTCGCCGATTTTTACTTGGCGTTTTCTCAGAATGCTGCTGAACCGGATTCTGCTTCTGGATTTGTTTGAACCGGATTTTGGGGATTTCATTTGTGGGTCCCACAAACGGTCATATTTGAGAATCCTACAGTATTTATACACAGGTATTTTGAACAGTAAAACGACGGATAAGAGAGAAAGAAAATCCAGCGGCGACGTAACCCTAACTTCGCAAAATCGCTCCGCTCCGCCGCCGCCGCTCGCGTCAAGTGGTCGCCGCTGCTGATCGCTCTTCTTCCCGATCTCCGGTGACAGAAGCTTAGCAAGGCTTGAGTCTCACGCGTCTATCCGGAGATCTCTTGTCTCTCGATTTGTTGACCGGGAAAACTCCCCCGTCCGAATCGATTGAGACGACTGATCCTAGAGTGACCGTTGGTAGACCTAGCTTGCTTCGCTACGAAGTTTAGATCTCCAAGTTCTGCAGCCACTTTTCATCGTAGCCGCCGATCCCGAAGCTAGCCGCCGCTCGTGTGCCGCCGCCGGTTCCGGGGAGATCTTCTCCAAGAGAGACCAAGGTCGTAGACTCTTCATCGACTTCAAGAACACGTCGTCGAACAAAGAGGAACACCGTAGTCTCCAAAAGAAGTTTGTATCACGTGACATTCTACATTTTCATTTCGTTGTAAAGGAACTGTTGTTCCGAGTTGTAAGGGTTGGGTGCAACCCGCTTTGTGGGAGTGTTGACTCTCACGTGTGGAAGGGCTCCTTCCGTTAGTGCAGGGATTGGATTTCAATCCCGTGGGTGAAGTGACCGAGTCGTCCCTTGTTGGGGAGATAGGTCGAAGGGGGAAAGTGGATGTACCCAAGTCGGGGAACCACTATAAATTTGCTGTGTATTCTGTGTGCTGTGTCTGTTGTTTTTATTGTGCAGGTACATCTGTAAATTCCGCAAAAGAACCACACGTCACCTATCCCCCCCCATAGGTGCACATAGCCGACACTAGGTGGACTTTCAAGGGGTCTTACAAACTGGTATCACTTGACAGAACGATCATGTGAGAAAGAAGTCCATAACACTGGACCACCCCGCGCGAGCATTAGTTTGCGGACAAACAATGCAGCAGAAGCAATGGTGTGCCCCAGTGTAAAAAGTCATAGAAAATAGTCCATTTAAATAATGAGTTATGCCAATCCAATTAGGACAACACCTTAGTTTGAATTACCAAGAGGATTTCGTAGTGTATCCAAGTCTAAAATTGACCTCAGAGATAGATTGGTTAAGGTACGAGGATACCTAAATTCACCAAGGGAAGAATTTGACGCAAGAGTCACTCTTAAGACTTAAATTCTGATGTCCCTACTCCACCTATCGAGTAATATTATCACTTCTTACCCAAGCTGATAGGACCGCCTTAAGGATAATTGGTGCATATAATCTATTAGTGGAATAGTTGGGTACTCGTAAACTTAACCCTCATACTGATGACTTGATTATGTTGAGACAACCACAGTGGCAAATACCAAAGGTAGAATAAGAATTCAAGTCTCAGAAGAAACCCATTTTGGTTGGGTCACATGTTGACATCGAGAAGATTGTCGTATAAGTAATCTTAAGGGCCAAAGGTATATAGCATATCAATTAGTCTCAAGGTGGAACTCCAGGTCTAAGATTGTTAGGCCTAAGGATTGAGTGCACATATAAGAGGAATGCACTATAAATATTAAGGGAATTTAGCCCGAAAGGTATGTGGGCTAATCCTTTTGTTTATTGGGTAAATTGGTAACGACTTGAATTTCTCTAGACCCGGTTTATAAAACATGTGTCACAAACATAGTGATCTAGAAGACTTGATTAATTCAAATATTTCTCAAGTAAAGATGAGGTTTTGTATTCACATAATGGACAAGATAATCAACCCTCCCTAGAAGTTTGAGATATACGTAGAGGGTTGTCCGCTTGGATATATTACAACCCTAGAACAATGAAAGTCTCCATGAGAAGTCAAAAACTTTCACGGGCTTGTGAATCAGATCATTACTTGACTCAACTTTAAGAGAGATTGTAATTTCATCAATGCATAATGACATGCTATATCCAAAAGATCGAAACAAGTTGTGTATAATCCACAAGAATTCGAACAAATGGCCTTTCGATAAACTAAAATCAAGCAGTAATGACGACACAAAGGTTTTATGTATAAATAAAGGAATGTGTTACATCAACAAAGTATGTTCCTAGATGCCCAAACACCTTAACCCAATTGACGTGACACGCGATTAATAATTATATCATCAGTTAAGGATTTGATTAATGAACTCAGATATATTGCAAGAGAAAACCAATGTGAATTGAGAATTCAGTATAAGTCGGAATGATAGTTGGAAATTCTGCATAGCTATGGCTCTTAGGAAAGTGACTATGACTTTCACATATTAAATGTGTAGAATTGGGGGAAGTGGAAATGATGATGGATCTCTGCAATCCGTGCCTACCTGACATGCTCAGGTCATAATGTTAGAAACGTGCAGATCGAGATAGAGTAACATCATGGTAATGTGAAGGAGTGATTACGGGTCTTAACTATGACATGATTGGAGCCCATCAAGTAAGGATTCAAATATTTGGGTAATTATGTCTATAACACTGGGGGTATAACGATCCCAAAAAACTTAAAGTCAAGTGAAAAATCAGAATTGGAAGACGTATATTATAGGTATGATCCTTTGGATGTGACTCTGATGATCACAAGAACCAAAACAAAAGTGTTCGATGATGATTTACAAATGGTGTGTTCTCTCAAAGAATCAATCCTTTCCAAATTTAAATGGTTTACTTACCCTTATACTTTGGGAGATAGTTTAAGTTATAATTAGAAATCTTGATAAGATAACGTCTTGCGTTTAGAATATAATGGTTAAGTTACTATGGTTAGGTATGATTTAGTACTACCTTGTTTGATCCTAAAAGGGGCTGGGATTTGGAGAATTAAACACAATGATGAAATATCATTACTATTCATGCTTACATGATATAGTCAGTCACTTGATCGTAATGGTGAACTATAACCTTGGATGATTCAAATTAAGCAAAAGTCATTATATTGGAACTTAAGAATTGAAATAAGGTAACATTATGATAAATAAGATTAATCTCTTATGGCATGACATTGAAAATGCAACGACTCAACAAATTCAAATGGGGTGGATGATTAGTTGAAACACACGCATAGGTATGATCCCTTGATTATGATAACATTGAGAATTGGGACACATACGTTGATAACATCATGATCACCTTAGAAAATTCATGACTATGGAGAGATCAATTTTTGTTTGCTAAGGTGTATACAGTGAAATTACACGAGAAGTAATGAGTGTTTATTAAGATTCTATTTATGATGAAATCGATTTGTGTCAGATCTCACCATTATTGGACAAATACGTTTATAAATTTATGAATTAGACTATATATGAAAAACAATTGAGAGTCATTTATATCAATATCAATATCATTAATGATCGCTTGATGTACGCTTGAAGGGTGAACACTCTATGAATTATGTATTATCGTTTATATAGAGGTGTAATAATTCATGAGTCTGGAAGAAACAAAATAATGACCTCTTCATCACATCTTAATTTTGGAGGTTGGTTAATTACTATACATAAGTTGGATCTTCGTAATAAATAATATCACAATACATTGCATTTGAAGAATCGATGTAGTATAAGCCATGAGGCATGATGCGATTCTGGAAGAGAAATCTGAGATTTGTGTGCCCAATTCTACATATAAAAGTATTGATTCTCACGTACTTGGTGGTCATTGCTCGTAAGGGATACCGAACCAACATATAATTAAGGTTTATTTAATGATAATGCGTTGAAAGACTTGGAAATATGCCAATGTAATCTTGATTATGAATATCATGAAGTATAATGAAAATACACTTGGATCAGAATATATAGAGGATACGAGTGCTTAGATACAACTGATTAGGGATCAGATATTGGAGGCTCAAAATAGGCAGGCCAAGTACTACGATGTACGATATCAAATGGTGGAGTTCTAGGTGGGGGACATGGGTTTCTTGAAGATACGTCGGGTGCATGGTGTCTCTCGGGTGCGAAGTCACAAGAAGCTCAGCCCTCGATATATGGGGCCGTATTTGATCCTGGAGGGGATCGGCCCCTTGGCTTACAGGCTGGAGCTGCCGCTGGAGTTACAGACTTTGCACGACGTCTTTCACGTCTCCTCACTTTGAAGAGCTCTACTTCGACCAGAACAACAAATTACCACTGCAGCAGGAGCGGTAGCACCAGATAGATCAGTTTGTTTGGAGCCGGTCCGGAGCGATGATACGACGATTCGAGTTCTACTGAAGAAGGTTCACCTAGTGAAGGTATTGTGGTCCAACCACAGACGGGATGAGCACACCTGGGAGCCGATGGATTTGATGCGTGAATGGTACCCGGAGCTTTTCGCCTCAGGTGTATTTTAATTATGTTGAAATTTTCTTAAAATTCTTGTGCACAAAAACCCCGTAGACCAAAACTTGAATTTCGGGAACGAAAATATTTTTTTTGTTTATTGGGATTTGTAACATCCCATGTTACTTCTAGACCCCTTAACTTATATTGGGTTGAGCATGGGGTGGGTGTTAGGGAAATTAACTAGGTTTGACCCTAGGTAGTGGGTTGTAGCCATGTGGGGCCCACTATAGGGCCAACTCAAACTAGGTCAAACTAGCCTAAATATGAACCCCAGCCACACCATGACCCCACCACATTGCCCTAACCCTAAAATAATGTAAGTGGACCCTAGGGCATGCTATTAGGTCAACCCTTTGACCCTAGTTGACCACGACCCTAATTTGGTCAAACCTATACCTATAGGCCCAATTAGCCCAAGTAGGGCACCACATTGACCCAACCTAAGTTGGGTGGTGCCATTAGACCCATGACCACCAAGTGGGGTCAGCCCACTCATCATGGTTAACCAAGTCAACTCAAGTCAACCTAGTTAACATAATTGACCTAAGGAAGAAAATGAGGGCTAAGCCCACTCTCCTTGGGCCAAGCCCACCAACATAGCCCATTATCAGCCCAAGGTGTAAAAGACCAGCCCTACCCCTCTGGTTTTGGAGAGAGAGTGCATGCATGGGGGCATTTTGGAGAATTCACCTAAAAGAGGAGAGAGAAGGTGGGATTAAGAGGAGAGGCCACTTGGCGTTGGCTTCTTCTACCTGAAAAAGTTGCTGGCCGGCCTCCTCAGTAAACCCCAGCAGACTTTTGAGCATGGTGGCCACTTGGCACCATTGGTGATATAACCAAAGCCCCAAACCGAGCTCACCTTGGAGTTATCTCCACAAACAGCCCTCAGTAGCTCAAACCGACCACACCATCAGCTTCAGTGAGTGGAAACGAGTTGAGAACGAGTCCTGGAGCAGAGCTTTTGGTGCAGAAATGAGATTTTGAGCAGGAGATCGCCGGAGCAGCTCAACCATGGCCAACCGCCGCCGCACTCGCCGCCAAGGCCTAATTCAGGTCCGTTTCGCCGCCTCTCTACCCGTACTAGCTTTCTAGATCCTCTAGGAGAGACATCAGGCTCAATTGAGCCCGATACCATGTGAGGAAATGGAGATTTTTCCGAGCTTTTCTTCTTGCTCGGGTTCGCCGGAGGAGCCAAATCCGGCAGCCTCATCGCCGGAAATCGCTAGCCACCACCTCAGTGGAGGTGGTGGTGATATCCACCGGCGGTGGTGGTGGCTCAGCTGGCCGTAAATAGCCGGGCAAGTCGGCCCAACAGAAACCAATCTGGGCCATTAGCTGATTGGGGACAATGACCAGATCTCGTCCATTCTACTTTAAGATTTGTGTTAAACCGATTAAATTAAATCAAATAAAAACTATAGAATTTATGTATATCTGTCACACTTATACAATGATATTGCATGTCTATTTCATGCCCCTTAGAAGCATATTTAGATATGGTGATTACGATGAAAGTTTTATCCCTTCCTCTTAACTTTCATTTGCCACCTTAATCTTATAATTTGGTGTCGTATACTGTTTTGTAGGGTAGTTTTTCTAGGACTGGTCCTATACTAGGGCAGCATTTCAAATTGATGCCCAAGCCAAACCAGTAATCCAAATGACCCCAAATTTTGGGTGCATGCATGATTAGGGCATATCTATCCTCTGACAAAAATTGAGAATTTTGGGGAAACATTTTCTATAGGTTTATTCATAATACACAAAAGTAAATAAATGAAATAATTGGAGTAATATGACTCCAAATGGCCCCATATTTTGGTGGCATGTTCTTGGGGACTATACATGTGCATGGTAAACATTTCAGCACATTTGGACCATTGCATGTTGGGTAAACTCACTTGCATGTGTTGGTTATACATAGGCTTGGGGTGCAAATAGCCAAATTTGAAATGTTGTGTATTAGACCTATTTGGAACATCCAAAAATCATGGTATTGATTTCAGAGACTCATTAGGGTGAATTTTACCCCACATTGTAATAATGAGATTTTTGGAAGCAAAAATCCCATTATTTGGAATTTTTGAAATAATACGACTTTTGAAAAATAAATGTAAAAATAGGCTCATTATTGAGATAAAATCCCCAATTTTTGTCAAGGTAAATATAATGTTAAGTTTAACTCCTGAAAATTTTATGTCTCTGTTTGATGAAATTTGATAGGAGTTATGTGGAAATTACCTTTTTACCCTCATTATAGTTAATTAGAAAATTGATGAAAATACTTGGTAGAAACTTTTGGAAAATTTCTTGGTGATATATCTGAGTATGAATAACCTTGTATAATTATCGCAGCATTTTTGGATGAATCAGTAATTTTTAAAACCTCATAGTGGCATTTTGGTAATATAATTAGAAATGAAATTTTGTAGCCCTTGTACCATAGAAGTTCATGACATTCTGTCTTTAGCATTATTTTACCAATATATGTATGCTGTAATGTTCTTGGAATTCTTAGTAATGAACTCCATACACTTCATTTGGAAAATGATAATTATGTGAGATTTATATTAATTAAGGAATAAATGGAAATATTTCAAGGAAAATTATGAATATTGGTATACAGGAATATTTTACAAAGATATAACTCAGGAAAAATTCCTTAGGTCAGTGGATTATAATTTGTGATACTTCATGTATTAAATGACCTAGGGGATTAATTAAATGATTTAATTAGAGGCCTTAATTACTTAAGAAAATTATGAAAATCAATATGCTCACTTCATTAGTCCATACCATCCTAGGATAAATAATTAGGGGCAGGTGGCCCAAGGAATTGGAAGTTCTATTTCGGGGTGGTATTAGGTCATGAGTTGCGCATAGTGTAAGTAGGTTACACTATAAGGACCACCGGGGGATAGATCGACGGATGAGCTAGAGGTTACAATTGGAGAATAACCTTGTTGGGTAGCGTTGTATTAGTGATGAGAGTAAAAGTGCAAGCCCTTGGTTAGCAACTGGAGTGAAGGCCGGCGGAAGACCGTCGCCCTTCTGAGAACATAAGTCATTAGGATCACTCAAGAGTAATAACGAGAGCTGGGGGTGAATTTTGGGTAGTCATCAACTAAAGTAAATATCCTTGAGAAAGGGAGTTTTGGGTGTAATCCCATCGTAGTTCCTAGTGCCCCGAGAGCCCTTCACCGGGTATACCCTTGGCAGTCCTTGGATTAACCTTAAATCACTAAGTATAATAACCCGTAGACAAGAGTAGTCTAATAGGTTAAGAAATTGTGGTTCATTCTTTCTCGTGATGGGTTTGAGGGATTCTGAATAAAGGAAGTATTGTGCATTCTCACCCGCTATGGGTTGGAGGGATATATGTTGCAGGCTCGCCCGTGATGGGTTTGTGGGATTTTGAATAAAGGCACTATTGTGCGTTCTCACCCGCTATGGGTCAGAGGGATATATGTTGCAGGCTCGCCCGTGATGGATTTGAGGGATTTTGAATAAAGGCACTATTGTGCGTTCTCACCTGCTATAGGTTGGAGGGATATATGTTGCAGGCTCACCCGTGAAGGGTTTGAGGGAATCAGGACAGGTTGGTCCCACGAGCTAAAGGCTCGAGATGAAATACTTGTATGTGCATAAATTTAGTGGCGAGTCATGGGGTACTGGCCAATCGTCACACCAATGGCAGTACGGTGAACCAGGCGGGTGTGAGGGTTTGAGGGGCCAGTGGGTTGTTTTACACTGCGATCTGGAGGACGATCCCCGATAACGCACACCCAACCCATCAAGACTGACAGGTGGTCAGCAAAGTACGTACGCATGGACTCTAAAGTGCACCTTGGACGTGTACAGAGGCGTATGAGAGGTGTCTAAGGTTTGGCAGTGTGCATACCTGCCTAGAAGTGGAGATGCCCGCTCCGCTTCTACCGTAGCCACAACGGTGGTACCCGAGAGTGAAGCTAGCTCTCAAAAAGTGGGAACTAAAGGTCTGTGATCACAGAGTCATTGTGTGTGAGTTGTACTTGCCTGTTGCATAAATTGCATCATAAACATTCATTCATATTAGGTCATACGCTTCATAGATCCTTATCGTACAAATTAGTATGAGCTCTTTTATATGATAAGTTAAATTTACTGGAAACCCTAACTTATAAATTTGTATGGGCATTTTTATAAGTTAAGGTATGATTTGTGATGGTAGAGTAGTGGTAGCATAGGTTTTACTTTCCTGCTCTTACTTTCAGTTCTCTACTTGTACTGTACATGCTTTTACCCTTGTACTATATGCATAGAACTGCTAGTGTAGATTTACTGCTTACAATCTTACTTGGTAGCTTAGTTTCCCTTGTCACCTGCTTCCATTTGTTACCCCTTGATTGTCCTCTGCTTCGTCATGCGATACGGTGCTTAGGAGTTGCGGGGCGAGGTGCGGAGGAAACGACTTAGTCTTTTGACTAATGGTCGGTGACCAAACTATTTTTAGGAGCTCGAGAAGATGGAGCACCAGCACGACCGACATGACGACGTGATAGGGCGTGATGAGTTGATATCACCTACTACTACTACTACAACGCTACCTCAGGTGGGATGAGTACAAGATTAGTTGATTAGCTTCCACTGTTTTGATATTTTGAGAGGAGAGTTATTCATATGATGTACTGGGCATAAGCCCTTATTACTCTTCATATTTTTATTCTCATTGTGGACTGTGTACTCTTTCATTCATATATATATATGAGTTGTACTGTGACTGTGGACTAGCTGTGAAGTACTCTGATATATTTTACTTCTATTTCTCATATTGGCCTACAGGTTATATGATCGTACTAGCCGGCAGAATCGACATGTTGCGGTGTCGACTAACCCGTGCATTAGTGCCACTGTAAGATAGCGGTTCTAAGCATAAGATCGGGAGCCTCCTTGGTAAGGGGAGGGGTCTTACACATTCTCTGAGTTGAGTTCATGTTAACGTAAAATGCTGCGCTAGAATGGATTGAGTTAAGATGCGAGTAGATTTTGATTTCCACAAGTAATTCCGCCGATTGTCTGTGACATATGGCGTGGGGCCCCGGCCGGACCCACCGTTATATGCCATGTGACGAGTGGGGGAATTACAAAGTGGTATCAGAGCCAGGTTTAGATTGTTTGGGAGGAGAGAACATAATGGAACTCACGAATGTCCACTAGGAATGTATTTCATGCACATGAAGTGCGTGTGTGTGTAGTCAATGTATAATTACCGTTATGACATGGATGCATAATGGTGTTTTGTACATTGTTAGGTGGCGAGGAGTGGTGCTGGGCAGTTAGAGCCCCAGCGATCTGATGAGAGTGCAACACCCATTGAAGCGTCTACGCCTCCTTCGGCGGAGACCATACGGGTGGTGACGGAAACGGTGCTTGTCGTGTTATCACAGCAAACTAGGCAGGCAAGGCCGGTAGCGGTGCCAGTACGGCCTAGTGCAAGGCAGGAGTGCGCTAAAGTTGTGGTGAATGAGCAAGGAGCGGATGAGCAGTTGAAATGGTTTATGGAGTTTCACACGTTTGTAAATACAGCCCGTGCATTGGAAACGGATTTGAAACGGTTGCAGGATAAAAAGAAATTGGTAATAGGAAAATCCAAATGCAACGTTCCGCAATCGGAACAGTCGAAGTTTAGACGACGAGATAAGAAAAGATTTAGGTCTACCAAAGCAACTCTGAGGCAAAGACGTATAGAGACACGCACATGTTTTACTTGTGACAAGCAAGGACATTTAGCCAACTATTATTGGAATGCCCCTTCAGGGAGTGAAAAGAAGATAGGTGCATCTTATGACAAAAAGGGTAAAGCAGTGACTGAGTCATCTGCATCCCGGATGCAACCTCGATGACATAACTTGGACGAGTCGTAAAGCTCAATTGGTGCAATGCAGCCGCGAGTGTTTAACTTGGAACTTCAAGAGCCGATAAAACGATTGTTGCAAAATCTAGTGGCCGAGCGGAAGTGAGAATAATGACTTGTATCACCTTGGGGATGTAACTAATGTTGTATATAAGGCAATGACTAATGCGATGGTTGTGTGCATATATGTTAGATGTCCTGTTACATGTTGAAATGTTGTGCACACTTGTGAAATGTAAGCGATCGCTTGATTGTGAATTAGCTAGATGATGTGTTTGTTTTTCGATCATTTGATAAATTTTGTGGCTACATGTGCACAGCTGGAAGTTAGGGATGTATGTATGTGCTGTATGTGTTGATTCGTTTGTGCGATCACCTTGTTGAGTGCTCAGTTGCAATGGGTGCAACATGGAATGATTTTATGGCTGGTTGGAGTGAGCCAAATTTCGAGGGCGAAATTTCTTTGAAGGAGGGGATGATTGTAACACCCCCAGAGTTCATTTGGGTTTCAGGTTGGGTGACACGGCCTGGGACACGAGCGTGTCCCAGGGCGTGTCGTGCTTGGAATGAGGAGTTGGGTGCCTGGTCGACGATATTGGTTCGACGAAAGGAACACGCCAGGTGATACGGGCGTGACCAATCTGACACGGGCATGTCCGTGGGCGTGTCCCTCAGGTCGACGAACTGCATTCGACGATCGTCGAGTATGGGGTACACAGCCTGTGACACGAGAATGTCATAGGGCGTGTCCCGCTGTGTCGAGCAGTCGACACTTTTCTCTTGAGTCAGTGGAAAAGCACTCGAGAAAAGGGAGGGTGATACGGGCGTGTCATCCCTATGACACGGGCGTGTCCTATCTGGGTACTCGAGTAGTTGGTTTTCTCTTGAGTAAGTCCTCTCGAGTAGGTCTCGAGTGGGTTACACGCCCCATATCATGGGCGTGACTCGGCTGACACGGGCGTGACATGGGCGTATCACCTTGTCGTAGATAAGTCAGAATGAGTCAGTTCGTGTACCGCTTAAGGTACACGCCCTGTGACACGGGCGTGTCACAGGGCGTGTCGGGGCCGAAAGATGATTTCTCAGAGATTTTGTGGCCATTCATTTCCCTATCCTGAATCCAAGGGCTGGGCTCTGTCCAGGTGCGTATATGGCCGAGAGCTGAGAGCAATTCCCCTTTATCTTCATCTTCTTCTTCTCCATCTCATTTCAAGAGAGAGAAAGAGAAAGGGAGAGCAAGGGAAGGAAAAGGAGAAAGCAAGCTAGCTGTTGGAGGAGCTGCGGAGTGCGGATTGAAGATCCGAGTACGGATTAGTGAAGACAAAGCCGAGGCGGTGACTTCCATCCGGCTACTTCATGGCGCCGAAGCGATCTTCAAGGGTAACGATCTCCTTCTTGGACATCGAAGTCCTTTCTTTATGCATGTGCGTGGAATCCTCCATCAAGAGGTGGATTTCAGTAGTGATTCCTTGGTTGAGTCTACATCTAGAGCCGGAAGTGTGGAGTATGGCATAGCCATGCTATGTGAAGCCCATCTGGACGGGTAGTCTGGATTTATGATGATCATGGTTAAAATGGAGAAGACTCCGTGGATTTGATTATATTAAAAGTTTATGTGTTGTGGAATGAATGTTTGCTTGGATGTGTATTATGGCTGTAAGGAGGCTTTGCATAAGCTCCTGTTGAGCGATCAATGGGTAGCATGGCTGGGGGAAACGCGGGATGAACCTAGCTTGTTACACCACATGGTGTGGGTTGGTCCGTATTAGTGAGGATCGATGGTTGGCAATGTTTGGGGAAAGTGTGGAGGACCCTACGTGCTGCACCACAGGTTTGGGTCGATCGGAAATAGGTGAGGGGTCGATGGGTGGTACTGCCAGGGGAGCCTCGATAGACCTGGCTGCCACACCACATGGTGTGGGTCGATCTGCTCTAGTTGTTTGTGAATGCTGCGAGGTAGTACCTATGAGTGGTATGGACGGGATGTCGCCAATAGTGAGATTGGTGGACTAGGATTGAACCGTCCAACCAACAAGTGAAGAGACTCGATCGGCGGTGTATGACTCGTATATCCGGTACACCAATAAGGTTCCCTGAGTGCACGAAGCGTCTGGTGGATACCAGTGTTTGTGATATGAATGTGATTGGTAGATTTGCTAGATTGATAAAGATTATGATGATGACTATGCATACAAGGAAGGAACCACTGCCCCGGGTAAGGGGTAGGGTCGTTATGTAACAACCCCATCCGTTCATATGGTATATTCTAGAAGGTCCGGCCGGGGCCCCACATGATATATCACAAAACAGGCGGTGAAGGTACAGGATGATATCAGAGTCGCGCATCACACCTATCACAAAGCATTCTAGCGGAAGCCTAGACTACAACTTGAAATCCACCAATGAATGTCCAACAAATAAAACAACCCACGTTGTATATATTTCATCCATAGGAATGTCTTACAAGAGTACAAAAGATGGCCTTATGGCCTTACATGGCTTTCAAACAGTGGCCTAAACAGATTGGCGTGCAGGCCGGCCACATTAAGAGAAAATATAACAAGCAACAACATCAAAAGCCTTCGAGGGCTAGCAGCAGTAGCAGCAACAGCAGCAGGAACGTCAACCTATATGCGTCCCGCTCGGCTCTCCAACACCTGTACAGGGACAGTCCACCCAGCGGTGGCAAACAAAAGCAACGGTCAGCGTTCAGCTGACCAAATTATAACGACCCTACCCCTTTTCTCGGGGCAGCGGTATTCTTCCCTGCAGGCATATCATATCATAAATATGGCAATAAATCATCTAATGTGCTTTTACGCACACATGCCACACAACCATTCGCCACTCGGCCCAACGGTCCGTGCACTCAGGGCACATTCTTGGTGTTCTGGCAAAACTCTGGCCCACCATCGTATCAGGGTCATAACCCAACGGTAAATCTCTTGAGCATTTACTCCATGGCGTGCAGCCGGAGTATTATATTCTTACTACACCGGGATGGCCTGTAGCCCCCCATTGTGTCATGGCGCGTAGGCCTAAGACTCTTGCTATGCGCTCCAACAGACCGCACCTTTTGGTCTCACGTCGGACGGACATAGCGCAGGTCGGATCCTCCACCCCCCGTTGCTCAAATCGCCTTGTCTTCTCCGAGTACATCGTACTCATGGCTATATCAAAGGCGCGGGTCGGTCTCACCAATCCTGTTCTTAGCACACAGCCTGGGTATTTCTCTATACCCATTTTCTTATCACAACATCGGGTCTTTCCTGGGCATCCCAATACTTCCTGTTACTCTCTTCACAGGTGGACACCGCAAAATCACAAATGTCAGGGGTCTTTCCTGGCTACCATGCCAGTACTTCCTGTTACTCGCTTCACAGGTGGACACCCTACGACATCAAGCATCACAAAGGGCCTTTCCTGGTCACACCAGTACTTCCTGTGCCTCATCCACAGGTATGACCCAAAACATAACATGGATATATTCCTGTACTACCACTCCAGTACTTCCTGCTACTCCTTTTCGCAGGAATCACCCGTTGACTCCTTAAACTACACGTTTATCACGGAGTCTTCTCCGGTTCGTATGCAACATCACCAATCCAGACCAACCTGTCCAGATGGGCTTCACACAACATGCCTATTCCGTACTCCAATTCAGGATCTATATGCCAACAAGGGGATGTCATGAATCACCCAAAGGACTCCCAAAATCAGCCACCTCTTTGATGTAGGCCACTACCGCGGACACTAGACGGGTAAAGGGAATGAAACGAATGCCACACCCAATCCACAATCTCTCACGCACTAGATTCAATCGCAGTGCACTCGCAAACGTGTTATCACAGTTCACAAATATACGGTAGCCACTCCGCGGGAAGGTCAAACGAACGGCGATAGGCCGACGTTCTCCCAAGCTAAAAGGACCAATATTGGGTCCGACCAAGCGAAAGTTGTACCAAAAGAGATCTACCCAAAGTGCGATCGAAAAATGGTAGATCTCTCCCAACAAAAATGCGGGGCTCGCCAAACCCTTTCGGAAATATCGCGATTAAGGTTGATGCAAATCCAAAAGGAAAAAAACCACGAAGAATCTAACGATTCAAATCCAACGCAAAAATTATTTCCGTCCACTAGAACATCAAGAGGGAATCACACGTGAGTGGAGAGGATCGTTACCCAAGTCGGAATAGATGATTCCGACTACCTTTGAAGGGGTCGCTCTTCCACGGCTCCGTCGGAGTCGCGCCGGTTGGAGAGATAGATCGTCCGCCTTTGCCGCTTCACACCAAGGTCCCGTTTCCTCGCCGTAGAAGGAGGCCTTTCTCGGTTAATGCTTCACGAGAAGAGGAGCAGCCGGGTTCTCTCCAAAGGGGGGTGCTCGGGTGGAGAGATAGGTGGCCGGGTCCTCTTCCAAGTGGGTTGCTTGAGTGGAGGAGATAGATGGCCGGTCGGGTTGTGGGTGGTGAGAGGAGGTGGAGGCTTGGAAGAGGGGTTGAAGGAGTGGGTTGGCCGAAGTTTTTAGAGAGAGAGAGAGAGAGAGAGTGAAGGGGGCGGCCAAGAGAGGTAGAGAGAGAGATGAGGATTAGCAAGAATAGTAAGTTTAGGGTTTCTTCTCATTCAACTAAGTTAAACAAAGCATACATTCCTATATATAGGCTTAACAATAAGTCTTGGATATATGTAGCCCAAAATAAAAATAAAAATAACACACAAAATGGCTACATGCAGCCCTCAATAACATATCCCAAATAAAATAACATACTAATAATAAGATAAATTTAACTATATATTTGTCTTGCGCCGAGGGCGGAAATTGTAGCGCCGCTCCATACGAACACCACGGCGACGCGAGTCCTTTGTTGGAGACAAAGGAGGGTCTTTCGTTAGCGTGCTGTCATCAACAACTTGGGGGCCGTCGTCAACTTGGGGGCCGTCGTCGCCACCACTCTTGGTGGGGGAATCACAACTATATGCCAAAATGAAGCCTTCACATGGCTAGGAAGAAAAGTCATTGCCCGTGACGACCGGTTCGGTGCCATGACCTCAAAGCTAGCTTGAATGGCTCACAAGAACTTTCCCTCCGCAACGCCGGCTTCGGATCTCTCGTCGGTAAACTACAGCACCACCAGCAGCAGCCCTTCCTCTTCTTCCTCCTTCTTCCTCTCCCTTTCTCTTTTAAGATGAAGGCTAAGGAAAATGAGAATAAGTTCTCAGTTTTCGGACTTTAGGCAAAGAGGAAAGAAGCTCCAGCCCTTGGATCCCAGCTGAAGGAACGGACGGCCACAAAACTGCCAGAAAATCTGAATTTGACCTGACACGGCCTGTGACAGACCCGTGTCCCAGGCTGTGTGCCTCAAGCGGTGGTCAACCGACTGATCCAAACCAGTGACACGCTCATGGGACACGCCCGTGTCATGGGCCGTGTCACCCAACAAGTCTTCTGACACGCCCGTGTTTGTGGCCGTGTGCCTCGGCGAAAAATAATCCCAAACAACCCGAGACTTCACATGGCCTGTGACACGCCCGTGTCCCAGGCCGTGTGCCCATACATGGCACTCAGACACGACCTAGCGCAAAATTCGTCGCGCTGAGTTCGTCGACCTGATTTGACACGCCCTGTGACACGCCCGTGTCACAGGCCGTGTTCAACTTCTCGACACTCGACGACCACATCTCGACACTCGACGATCGTCGAGCAAAAGTCGTCGAGCACACGACACGGCCTGGGACACACCCATGTCCTGGGCCGTGTGCCCCCTCTCGACACATAATCGAGCAAAAAAACGTCGACACCCAAGCCGATCGTCGACACGGCCTCGACACGCCCTGGGACACGCCCGTGTCTCATGCCGTGTCTACTGTTCGACGACCGTCGACCCCAAATTTCGTCGACCTCGCGGCCAAATCGTCGACTCCTAGCTTGACACGCCCTGGGACACGCCCGTGTCCCAGGCCGTGTCACCCAAAAATTTCCTGTTGAGAAATTTGGGCTGTTACAATCCTCCCCTCCTACAAGAAATTTCGTCCTCGAAATTCAGACACAGGAAGGAAATCAGTAACCAGCAAGAAAAATGTTATAACATGCAACTTTTTATGTTACAACACACGACTCTCTACAGATTACAAAAACAGCTCGGGGAACTTTTCTCGCATGGTTTGCTCTCGCTCCCATGTCAGTTCTTCACGGCCGCAGTTGTCCCATCGGACTTTCACCATGCCGACCGTCTTGTTCCGCAACTGTTTCTCGGCTCGATCTTCGATCTGAATGGGTCTAACTCTCGTTGTTAGCCCATACTCCACCGACACACGATCATCCACGATCACTTGAGCTGGATCTTTCACGGCCTTCCGAAGCATCGAGATGTGAAATACATCATGTAATCCACCTAAGTCTGCCGACAGAGCTAGCCGATAAGCCGCTTCGCCAACTCGCTCAACCACTTCAAAAGGACCCAAATATCTTGGACTCAACTTTTTCAATTGTCGAATCCGGGAGACACCTTTGAATGGTTTGATCTTCAAGTAGACCCAATCACCAACCGCAAATTCCACGTTCCGGTGCTTGGCGTTGTAGTACTTCGCTTGTCGATCTTGAGCAATAAGTAGCTTCTCTCGAATCGTCCGTATGATTGAGTTTGCTTCATCAACCTCATTTGGTTTAAAAACCCGAGCTTCGCCCGCTTCTACCCAAGCCAAGGGAGTACGGAACTTCCTTCCATACAGAGCTTCATATGGTGCCATCCCAATGCTCGCCTGGTAGCTGTTATTATATGCAAACTCTACCATATAGAGATGATTTTCCCATCTCTTTCCGAAGTCAAAGGCGCACATGTGGAGCATGTCCTCCATTGTTCTATTGGTACGTTCAGTTTGGCCATCCGTTTGGGAATGAAAGGCCGTACTGAAAGTCAACTTCGTGCCCAACAGTCGGTGAACTAGCCTCCAATCATTTGATGTGAATCGCCCATCTCGATCACTTACGATGCTCCGAGGAACACCGTGAAGCCGCACAATCTGGTCAACATATAACTTTGCCAAACTTTCAACTGAATCATCCCGCCTGTTCGGGAGAAAATGTGCCACTTTCGTTAGCCGGTCAACAATCACCCAAATGGAATCATTTCCTCGCTGCGATCTCGGCAACCCGTGCACAAAATCCATGGAAATATCATCAAATTTCCACTCTGGGATCGACAGTGACTTCAAATAACCGCCTGGCTTTTGGCATTCCGCCTTCACCATCGCACATGTTTGGCATTTGGATACATAAAGGGCAACATCTTTCTTGAGCCCTGGCCACCAGAATAGCTTATTCATATCGTTGAACATCTTCGTGCTCCCGGGGTGAATGGAATACTTTGTATAATGCACTTCATACATCAGTTCTTCCATTAATTTCCCCACATTCGAGACGCACAAACGGCCCTCTTTTCGCAAAAGGCCGTCATTCCAGGTGAATTTTCCCTCTGGCCCTTCATTCACATAGCGTAAGAGATCTTCATCCAACTCCGTTGCCCGTCGAACTCGGTCTGCAAGGTCACATTGCACCTCAGTCCAGTTCAAACATGTAGTGGCAGTGGAATTCTTGTCAACACAATAAATCTCCAATGCCTCCAGCTCCTGGATAAGACGTTCATCATGCCTTTGTAACCAATTTGCTCTAGCCGGAACCCGCCGACTCAAGGCATCCGCGACAACATTCCCTTTCCCGGGCGTATAGTGAATCTCGAAAGTGTAGTCCCCAAGGAACTCCAACCACCTTCATTGTCGCATATTCAAGTCTTTCTGCTCCAATAGGTACTTTAGGCTCTTGTGATCTATATAGATCTCCACCTTCACTCCATAAAGGTAGTGTCGCCACAACTTGAGTGCAAAAATCACTGCCGCTTGTTCCAAATCATGGACGGGATAATTTCGCTCGTGCACCTTCAGCTGGCGTGAGCCATAAGCAATAACCTTTCCATTCTGCAGAAGAACGCAGCCTAAGCCGCTCCCTGAGGCATCACTATAAATCACAAATCCATCGGTTCCACGTGGCGAAGACAACACCGGCGCCGTGGTCAACCGAATCTTCAGCTCTTCAAAAGCTTGTGTGCACTCTGGCGTCCAAACGAACTTCTGATCTTTTCGCGTCAATGTGGTTAGCGGCAAAGCAATCCGCAAGAAGTTTTCCACAAATCTTCTATAGTAGCCCGCAAGTCCAAGGAAACTCCTGACCTCGGCCACGGAAGACAACATTGGCCACTCCTGTATGGCCCTTATCTTCGCTGGATCCACTGCAATGCCCGCTCCACTCACCACATGGCCCAGAAATCCCACCGACGATAGCCAAAACTCGCACTTTGAGAACTTGGCATAGAGCTGATTTTGCCTCAACTTGTTCAACACCAATCGCAAGTGAATCTCATGCTCAGCTTTCGACTTCGAGTGCACCAGGATGTCATCAATGAACACAATCACAAACAGATCCAGGTACTCACGAAAAATACGGTGCATCAAATCCATAAACACCGAGGGCGCATTGCACAGTCCAAATGGCATGACTGTGAACTCATAGTGCCCGTAACACATTCCAAATGCGGTGTTGGGAATGTCACCTTCCCGAATTCTCAACTGGTAATAACCAGACTTCAGGTCCAACTTCGAATAGACGGTCGAGCCCACCAGCTGATCGAACAACTCATCAATCCGGGGTATCAGATACTTATTCTTCTCGGTCAGCTTATTCAGTTCACGGTAATCGATACACAACCGCAACCCACCGTCTTTCTTCTTTACAAAAAGCACAGGCGCGCTCCAAGGTGACATGCTTGGGCGTATATACCCTTGCTTTAACATTTCTTGTAGTTGAACCTTCAACTCCGCCATCTCTTTTGGCGCGACGCGATATGGCGAGCGGGCCACAGGTTTCGCACCTGGCACCAACTCGATCGTGAAGTCAATCTCCCGCTGGGGTGGTAGCCCAGGGAGATCCGTGGGAAACACATCTGTAAATTCTGCCACAATCGGAACCTCACTCACATGGGCCTTAGGCTCAACAGCCTGAATTAGTGCAAAGTAACACTCCGCACCCTTCCGAATAGCCTTGACTACCTGAAGTGCAGACATCAATGTCCCGCCTACTCCTCGCATACCCGCGAACTTTATCTCATGTTCGGTATTTTGGCCCAACGTGATTTCTTTAGACTGGCAATCAATCATAGCATGCTGCTCCGCAAGCCAATCCATCCCAAAAATCACATCGAATTCCGATATTGGCAAAACAAATGCAGTTAAACTGAAATCCCGACTTCCTAACTGAATCGCCACATCGCAAGCTTGATCCGCAAGCATCAAACAGCCATTCGACAACACGACTCTGACGCTATCTGTCTTTGCACGACTGGGTATCCCAAGCTGCGCTATAAACTCACTAGACAGAAAAGAATGCGATGCACCCGTATCAAACAGTGCTCGCACCAGCGTGTCCCGAATCATCACAAAGCCTGTGACAAACATGTCACACACACAAACCGCAAACATAGGGGTACTAAACAAAGCATACAAACAATAGCATATGCAAAACTAAACTCATACCTGTGACAACTTCACTTTGCTTGATGACCTCTTGCAGGCCAAGATTGTACACCCGGGGTTGCGCCTGCGAGGCAGAGGAATCCACCACCGCCTTCCCTTTTTTCCGCATAAGATGCTCCCGCCTTCTTTTCACTCTTTGGCGGCATCCGACAATCTCGCGCAATATGCCCCATTTGGCCACAATTGAAGCAGATACGAGTGTCTGGCTTGGAGGTAGCCACTGACGTTGCTCCCATTGCAACTGATGAAGGAGCTTGTCCACTTGTCTTGGACTTCTTGCCCCATCTCTTTTTATAAAATGGTTTCCCCGATCGGGGTGCCTTCCACTCCGGTTGCGATACAACCAAAGCTCTCTTCCCCTGCACCCTTTTCATATCCTTCTCCAGTACGCTCGCAGTGTCAACCAACGCTTGGAAACCTTGGTTCACCGAACTTGACACAAGGAACCTCAACTCATCCCTCAGTCCTTCATAGAACCGATTGGTCTTCCTCTGCTCATCCGCAAATATAGAACCCGCATACCGCCCCAAGCGAGTAAATTCATGCAGGTATGCGTCAACACTGCCATCACCTTGGGTCAGCCTTTGGAATTCATTTTCCATGGCTATTCGCTGAGCCGCGGGAAGGTGCTTTGATAGGAAGAGCCGGGAGAATTCTTCCATTGATACTTGGGTTAAAGGACGACCCGCCAAGTGATGCAACTCCATCTCATCCCACCACAATCGAGCTTCTCCTTCAAGCAATAAGGTAACTAAGGTAACTTTCTGATGCTCCGCCGTTCCAATCGCCGTCATCACTTGCTTGACGCGCGAAAGCCAATCCTCATCCTGCGTCGGAGTTCGCGCTCCCGAGAACGTAGGTGGATGGAAACTCATAAACCGCGTTAGCTGCTTCTCAGCTGCTCGAGGAGCCACATCCACTACAGGTTCAGGCCTTGCCGCCACCTGTTCTGGCATCACAGCCGCTTGTTCCTGCCTAAGTGGCTGTCCTTGGATCATGGTAAATAAAGCCTCCGCAACTAAACGCACAAGTTCCACAGACGGTGGAGGTGTAGGCACCGCGGCTGGTGCCGTACTTTCATCAGAACGCTGGGGCTCAGACGGCCCAGCTCCACTTCGTGTCACCTAAAGGTGGACAAGACACACACATTAGCAGTCGTAACCAAGCAAACAACAAAAAATAAGAACACACAGGTTCCTCAAACACAACAATTGCATTCCTATCATGGACATTCAGGAGTTCATTCATAGACTTTGGTTTGCACAAACACGTGCTCGCCACCCCACAAAAGAAGCCGGCCACGACTTCGAGAGGGAAAGACCAAAACTACCGAGACCAAAAATGTAACAACTCCATCCGTTCATATGATATATTGTAGAAGGTCCGGCCGGGGCCCCACATGATATATCACAAAACAGGCGGTGAAGGTACATGATGATATCAGAGTCGCGCATCGCACCTATCACAAAGCATTCTAGCGGAAGCCTAGACTACAACTTGAACTCCACCAATGAATGTCCAACAAATAACACAACCCACGTTGTATATATTTCATCCATAGGAATGTCTTACAAGAGTGCAAAAGATGGCCTTATGGCCTTACACAGCTTTCAAACAGTGGCCTAAACAGATTGGCGCGCAAGCCAACCACATTAAGAGAAAATATAACAAGCAACAACATCAAAAGCCTTCGAGGGCTAGCAGCAGTAGCAGCAACAGCAGCAGGAACATCAACCTTTATGCGTCCCGCTAGGCTCTCCAACACCTGTACAGGGACAGTCCACCAAGCGGTGGTAAACAAAAGCAACGGTCAGCGTTCAGCTGACCAAATTATAACGACCCTACCCCTTTTCTCGGGGCAGCGGTATTCTTCCCTGCAGGCATATCATATCATAAATATGGCAATAAATCATCTAATGTGCTTTTACGCACACATCCCACACAACCATTCACCACCCGGCCCAACGGTCCGTGCACTCAGGGCACATTCTTGGTGTTCTGGAAAAACTCTTGCCCACCACCGTATCAGGGTCATAACCCAACGGTAAATCTCTTGAGCATTTACTCCATAACGTGCAGCTGGAGTTTTATAGTCTTACTACACCGGGATGGCCCGTAGCCCCCCATTGTGTCATGGTGCGCAGGCCTAAGACTCTTGCTATGCGCTCCAACAGACTGCACCTTTTGGTCTCACGTCGGACGGACATAGCGCAGGTCAGATCCTCCACCCCCCGTTGCTCAAATCGCCTTGCCTTCTCCGAGTACAGCGTACTCATGGCTATATCAAAGGCGCGGGTCGGTATCACCAATCCTGTCCTTGGCACACAGCCTGGGTATTTCTCTATACCCATTTTCTTATCACAACAGCGGGTCTTTCCTGGGCATCCCAGTACTTCCTGTTACTCTCTTCACAGGTGGATACCGCAAAATCACAAATGTCAGGGGTATTTCCTGGCTACCATGCCAGTACTTCCTGTTACTCGCTTCACAGGTGGACACCCTACGACATCAAGCATCACAAAGGGCCTTTCCTGGTCACACCAATACTTCCTGTGCCTCATCCATAGGTATGACCCAAAACATAACACGGATATTTTCCTGGACTACTACTCCAGTACTTCCTGCTACTACTTTTCGCAGGCATTACCCGTTTACTCCTTAAACTACAAATTTATCACGGAGTCTTCTCCGGTTCGTATGCAACATCACCAATCCAGACCAACCTGTCCAGATGGGCTTCACACAGCATGCCTATTCCGTACTCCAATTCCGGATCTATATGCCAACAAGGGGATGTCATGAATCACCCAAAAGACTCCCAAAATCAGCTACCTCTTGGTGGGGGAATCACAACTATATGCCAAAAGGAAGCCTTCACATGGCTAGGAAGAAAAGTCGTTACTCTTGACGACCACTTCGGTGCCATGACCTCAAAGCTAGCTTGAATGGCTCACAAGAACTTTCCCTCCGTAACGCCGGCTTCGGATCTCTCGTCGGTAAACTACAACACCACCAGCAGCAGCCCTTCCTCTTCTTCCTCCTTCTTCCTCTCCCTTTCTCTTTTAAGATGAAGACTAAGGAAAATGAGAATAAGTTCTCAGTTTTCGTCCTTTAGGCAAAGAGGAAAGAAGCTCCAGCCCTTGGATCCCAGTTGAAGGAACGGACGGCCACAAAACTACCAGAAAATCTGAATTTGACCTGACACGGCATGTGACACGCCCGTGTCCCAGGCCATGTGCCTCAAGCGGTGGTCAACCGACTGATCCAAACCAGTAACACGCCCATGGGACATGACCGTGTCATGGGCCGTGTCACCCAACACGCCTTCCGACACGCCCGTGTCTGTGGCCGTGTGCCTCGACGAAAAATAATCCCAAACAACCCGAGACTTCACACGGCCTGTGACACGCTCGTGTCCCAGGCCGTGTGCCCATACACGGCACTCAGACACGGCCTAGCACAAAATTCGTCGCGCTGAGTTCGTCGACCTGATTTGACACGCCCTGTGACACGCCCGTGTCACAGGCCGTGTTTAACTTCTCGACACTCGACGATCGTCGAGCAAAATTCGTCGAGCACACGACACGACCTGGGACATGCCCGTGTCCTGGGCCGTGTGACCCCTCTCGACATATCTTCGAGCGAAAAAACATCGACACCCAAGCCGATCGTCGACACGGCCTCGACACGCCCTGAGACACGCCCGTGTCTCAGGCCGTGTCTACTGTTCGACGACCGTCGACCACAAATTTCGTCGACCTCGCTGCCAAATCTTCGACTCCAGCTTGACATGCCCTGGGACACGCCCGTGTCCCAGGCCGTGTCACCCAAAAATTTCCTGTTGAAAAATTTGGGCTGTTACACGTTGTAAGTGGTCAGCTAATGCTGACCGTTACTTTGTTTCCTGTTTGGTTTGGATGGCTAATTGCAGGTGTTGCTTCTTGAATTGAAATGAACGGAATGGAAGGATTGCTGCTAAAGGCCCTTGAAGGTCGTGCGAATCGTGGTTGGATTTCATGTGTGGCAGGCCTGCGTGCCGATGTACGAAAATGTATTTGTGCAAAGAGAAATCTGTAAGTCCTTAAGTCCAGTGTGTGTGAGTTTTATACATTCCTGGTTTGGATATATAAATGCGGAGTTTATATAGTAGTGAACATTTTCTGAGTTGAGTTCATGTTAACATAAAATGCTGCGCTAGAATGGATTGAGTTAGGATGCGAGTAGATTTTGATTTCCACAAGTAATTCCGCCGCTTGTCTGTGACATATGGCGTGGGGCCCCAGCCGGACCCACCATTATATGCCATATGACGAGTGGGGGCGTTACAAAGTGGTATGAGAGCCAGGTTTAGATTGTTTGGGAGGATAGAACATAATGGAACTCACGAATGTCCAGTAGGAATGTATTTCAAGCACATGTAGTGTGTGTGTGTAGTCAATGTATAATTACCGTTATGACATGGATGCGTAATGGTGTTTTGTACATTGTGTAACAACCCCATCTGTTCATATCATATATACTAGAAGGTCCGGCCGGGGCCCCACAACATATACCACAAAATAAACGATGAAGCTACGAAGTGATACCAGAGTAGCGCAGCGCACCTAACACATTGCATTTTAGCGGAAGCCTACAACACTACACTTGAACTCCACTCTTGAATGTCCAACATATAAAAACTCCATATTTTATATATCATTGGAATGTCTTAAAAAACACATAAAGAGTTGGCCTTATGGCCTTACAGGGTTTACAAACAGTGGCCCAAACATTGGCACACAGGCCGGCCACATCAAAAGAAAACATAACATTTACATCCACATTAGCCTTCGAGGGCTAGCAGCGGCAACAACAAAAACAGCGGTATCAACACTTTTTCGTCCCGCTTGGCTCTCTAGCACCTGTACAGGGACAATCCACCCAATGGTGGCAAACAAAGGCAACGGTCAACATTCAGCTGACCAAATTATAACGACCCTACCCTTTTTGCGGGGCTGCGGTAACCTTCCCCGCAGGCATATCATATCACAAGCATGGCTATATATCATAGAATGTGCTTTCACGCACACATGCCATCACAACCGTCAGCCACCCGGCCCAACGGTCCGTGCACTCAGGGCACATTCTTGGTGTACTGGCAAATCAGTTGCCCACCACCGTATCAGGGTCACAACCCAACGACAACTCACTTGATCATTTACTCCATGACGTGCAACCGGAGTTTTATAGTCTTAGTGAACCGGGATTGGCCCGTAGCCCCCCATTGTATCACGACGCGTAGGCCTAAGACTCTTGCTATGCACTCCAATAGACCGCACCTTCTGGTCTCATGTCGGACGAACATAACGTCCTCCACCCCCTGTTGCTCAAATCGCCTTGCCATCACCGAGTACGGCGTACTCGCGGCTAAATAAAGGAGCGGGTAGGTCTCACCGATCCTGTTCTGGCATTCAAGCCTGGGTATTTCTCTTACACCCATTCATATCACAACATCAGCGGGTATTTTCTGGGCACACCAGTACTTCCTGCTACTCTCTTCGCAGGTGGACACCGCAAATATCACAAATGTCAGGGGTCTTTCCTGGCTACCATGCCATTACTTCATGTTGCTCTCTTCACAGGTGGACTCCCTATAGCACAAGCAGCACAAGCATTCTACGGGTATTTTTCGGGACTACCACTCCAGTACTTCCTGCTACTTCCTTTCACAGGTCCAACCCGTCGACTCCTAAACTACGCGTTTAGCACGGAGTCTTCTCCAGTTCGTATGCAACATCACTAATCCAGACCAACCTGTCCAGATGGGCTTCACACAGCATGCCTATTCCGTACTCCATTTCCGGATCTATATGCCAAAAAAGGGGATTCCATGAATCAACCCAAAGACTCCCAAAATCAGCCACCTTTTGGTGGGGGAATCACATACATATGCCAAAAAGGAAGCCTTCACATGGCTAGGAAGAAAGGTCGTTACCCTTGAAGACCATTTCAGTGCCATGAACGCCTAGCTGGCTCGAAAGAACCGCAAAAGCTTTGCCTCAGCAACGCCAGCCTCGGATCTCTAGTCGGAATACCACAGCAGCACCGGTGACCAGCCCCTTTCCTCCTCCTCCTTCTTCCTCTCCCTTTCTCTCACTAGGAATGTAGAAAGAGAAGACCAAATGAAAATTGAGATTTCCCTTCTCATCGACGGCCTTAAGGAAACAGGGAGGCAGCTCAGCCATTGGATCCTAGCTGAAAGAACGAACGACCACGAATTTGCCACAAAAGCACAATTTTTGCCTGACATGGCCTGTGACACGCCCGTGTCCCAGGCTGTGTGCCTCAAGCGGCTCTCAACCGACTTATCCAATCCAGTGACACGCCCATGTGACACTCCCGTGTCTCGGGCCGTGTCACCCGACACGCCTTCAGACATACCCGTGTCTGTTGCCGTGTTCCTCAGGCTGAAAAATCTCAAAATCACCCGAGACTCACACGGCCTGTGACACGCCCGTGTCTCAGGCTGTGTGCCTATACACGTCACTAGACACGCCCCAGCTCAAACTCATCGAGCTGAGTTTGTCGACCGCACTGACACGCCCGTGTCATAGGCCGTGTCCTAAGCACTCGACGATCGTCGACCAAATTTTGTCGACCACTCGTCGACTGTTCCTACCGAACACTCTTCGAACACAGGAACGCCCTGGGACATGCCCGTGTCCCAGGCCTTGTCACCCCAAAAACTTTCCTGCTGAAAAATGGGCTGTTACAACCCTCCCCTCCTAAAAGAAATTTCGTCCTCGAAATTCGTATACAGGAAGGCAACCAACAAACAAAAATTTTTTTATAATATGAAACGTTTATGCTACAACAAAATTTTCACTATGCAATCGCTACAAAAATAGTTTGGGAAACTCCGCTCGCATTGTCTGCTCTCGCTCCCATGTAAGCTCCTCACGGCCGTAATTGTCCCATCGGACTTTAACCATCCCGACCGTCTTATTCCGCAACTGTTTCTTGGCTCGATCCTCGATCTGAATGGGTCTAACCCTCATTGTTAGCCCGTACTCTACCGACACACGATCATCCGTGATCACTTGAGCTGGATCTTTAACGGCCTTCCAAAGCACCGAGATGTAAAACACATCATGTAGTCCACCCCAGTCTGCCGAAAGAGCTAGCCGATACGCAGCTTCTCCGTTTCGCTCAACCACTTCAAATGGACCCAAATATCTTGGACTCAACTTTTTCAAACGTCGAATCCTGGATACACCTTTCAAGGGTTTGATCTTCAAGTAGACCCAATCGCCTACCGAACTCCATGTTCCGGTGCTTCGTGTTGTAGTACTTCGCTTGACGATCTTGGGCTATGAGTAGCTTCTCTCGAATAGCATGAATGGTTGAGTTTGCTTCATCGACTTCATTATGTTTATAAACGCTAGCTTCACCCGCTTCTACCCAAGCCAAGGGAGTACGTCACCTCCTTCCATATAGAGCTTCATACGGTGCCATCCCGATGCTCGTCTGGTAGCTGTTATTATAAGCAAACTCCACCATGTAGAGATGATCTTCCCATCTTTTTCCAAAATCTAGGGCGCAGATTCAGAGCATGTCCTCCATCGTTCTGTTGGTTCGTTCAGTTTGGCCATCCGTTTAGGGATGAAAGGCCGTACTGAAAGTTAACTTCGTGCCCAACAGCTGGTGAACTAGCCTCCAATCCTTTGACGTGAATCGCCCATCTCGATCACTCACGATGCTCCGAGGAACACCGTGAAGCCATACAATCTGTTCCACGTACACTTTTGCCAAATTTTCCACCGAATCATCTCGTCTGTTCGGTAGGAAATGTGCCACTTTTGTCAGCCGATCAACAATCACCCAGATGGAATCGTTCCCTCGCTGATATCTCGACAACCCGTGCACGAAATCCATAAAAATATCATAAAAAATTCCACTCTGGAATCGGCAACGACTTCAAATAACCGACCGGTTTCTAGCATTCCGCCTTCACCACAACACAGGTTTGGCATTTGGCCACATAAAGAGCAACATCTTTCTTTAGCCCTGGCCACCAAAATAGCTTTTTCATATCCTTGAACATCTTTGTGCTCCATGGGTGGATTGAGTACTTTGTATAATGCGCTTCATACAACAGTTCTTCCCTCAATTTATCCACATTTGAGACGCACAAATGGCCCTCTTTCCGCAAAAGACCTTCATTCCAGGAGAACTTCCCTTCTGGCCGCGGAGGAGATCTTCATCCAACTCCATTGCCCGTTGAACTCGGTGCGCAAGGTCACATTGCAACTCCGTCTAGTTCAAACATGCATTGGCAGTGGCATTTTTGTCAACACAAGAAATCTCTAACACTTACAGCTCCTGGATGAGACGTTCATCATGCCTCTGCAACCAAGCTGCTCTTGCAGGAGTCCACCGACTCAAGGCATCCGCGACAACATTCCCCTTCCCAGGAGTATAGTGAATCTCAAAGGTGTAGTCCCCGAGGAACCCCAACCACCTTCGTTGTCGCGTATTCAAGTCCTTCTGCTCCAATATGTACTTTAGGCTCTTGTGATCTGTATAGATTTCCACCTTCACACCATAAAGATAGTGTCGCCACAACTTTAGTGCAAAGATCACCGCCGCCAACTCAAGATCATGGACGGGATAGTTCCGCTCATGCACTTTCAGCTGGCGTGAGCCATAAGCAATCACCTTTCCATTTTGCAGAAGCACGCAGCCTAAGCCGCTTCCTGAAGCATCGCTGTAGATTACAAATCCATCGGTACCACATGGCGTTGATAACACAGGCGTCGTGGTCAATCGACTCTTCAGCTCTTCAAAAGCTCGCGCGCACTCTAGCGACCAAACGAACTTCTGTTCTTTTCGCGTCAACGTGGTTAGCGATAAAGCAATCCGCGAGAAGTTTTCAACAAATCTTCGGTAGTAGCCTGCTAGTTGTGTACATGTAGAGTTCGAAATCGAGAACGGATATAGACATGATGTGTGAAGCCTACCCGGACAAGTTGGTCTGGATCGGTGATGTTGCATTGCATAAATGGCTGGAGAAGAATCCGTGCGAATGTTTGTTTTTCGTGTTTTTTACGGGGTAGATTGCAACAAGGAGCCTTGGGGATTAACTCCAAGGTGCACCCGGAAAACTGGGCAGATGCATGGTTCTGCCAACTTGGTGGCCTGGGAGCCAACTTGAACATAACCGGGTAATGTGAAGTGTGTAACGAAAACGGGAGTCGGGAGAAGTTTGACATGCGCATATGGCTTAAATTGTCATTGCGATGTGAGCACGGGTTAGACGGAACCGTACCCGTTCTATGTCTTTCGGTTGGAGCCGTTGGCATAGATGAGGGTCTTCGGCGGTCTATGGCTTAAATTGACGTGACCCATGCCGGGAAGACAAAATGCTCATATGATTGGCCGTCAAAGTGGCGGTGGTGAGACCGGGGTGTCTATGGATTAAATTGACGTGACATTGACCGATTCACTGAGAATGTGCCCTGAGTGCACGGGGTGTGTGGCCGTGGGCCTACGATGTAGTGTTATTACATTACTGCTGGATTATGCTAATAAAGTGCAGGGAAAGAGCATCGCCATCCCGAGTTTGGGGGCGGGATCGTTATAATTTGGTCAGCATAGCTGACCGTTGCTTTTGTTTGCCACCGTACGGTGGATTGTTGCTCGCAGGTGCTGCAGGACCGAGCGGTAAATAGCGGGCTAAAGCCCAAGTTGCTGAGCCGGCCCTCGAAGGCCTAATTTTGAGTGTTTTCTTTTATTCATGTATGGCCGACCTGCGTGCCGAGGTTTGAAATAAAACATGTAATTTGAGGAAAATAATTGTAAGGCCATAAGCACAGTACTTGTGTATTTGTACTTTATTCCTTTTGGCTTTGTAGTGGATATTCATGCTGCTGTTGGGTTCTTTATTATTGCAACTTTTAATTGCTTCCGCTAGAATGCTCTGTGTAGGATGTTGTTATTAGTTGGATGGTTTCCATTGAGTAACCTCCTGGTCTGTCTGTGGTATATGGCGTCGGGCCCCGGCCGGACCTACTGCTATATGCTATGCGACAGATAGAGGGTGTTAAAGTTTTTAGCCAAGTATTTGCCAGTGTCGCAGCGGATTGCGATGGAAAACGAGTTTCAACGTCTGGTGCAGGGTAAGACTGATATTGATACGTACCTGCAAGAGTTTACCAAACTTGGTCGCTATGCGGGGTCTACTTTCAGTGAAGAGGCTCGAAAGACGAATCGATTTTATAAGGGACTGCGTGATGAATTGCGATTGGCACTCCCGAGTTCGGTGAATCAAGGCTTCCAAGCGTTGGTCGATACGGTCAGGACACTGGAGAAAGATTTGAAACGAGTGCAGGATAAAAAGAAGTTGGCAATGGAGAAGCCGGAATTTAAAGTCCCGCAGTCTCAACAATTGGAGTTTCGGAAATGAGACAAGAAGAAGTTCAGGTCTGCTGAACCAACTTCTTCAACTGTTTCATCGGGCACAACCTATGGACAAGGACGGGTTGAAACCCGTACATGTTTTAAATGTGAAAAACATGGACATATAGCCCCTAATTGTTGGAGTGGCCCTCCAGGGAGTGAGAAAAGGACGGGTGAGTCTTATAACGAAAAGGGCAAAGCAGTGGCCGAATCATCTGAATCCCAAACGCAACCTCGATTGCATAATCTGGAAGTGCAAGAGCCGCAAAGCTCAATCGGTGAAATACAGCCTCGCGTGTTTAGGTTGGAACTACAAGAGGCTATCAAATGTATTATGAATGAAGATGCGGCTGAGCGGAAATAAATGCCCTATGTGATTGTTTTGGTGTACATATTTGTGGTGTATGTTATATCATATGTGAATATGATGTTTGAGCTATCTGGACGTACATATGTTAGCAATATGTATGTGTGTATGGTATACAAGTGATGTTTCTTTTGTGCGATGCAGTGGGGAGAGACAAGCTGCGGCCGCTGAGCTCGAACCCGGATCGTTTTGTTAAGGTGATCGTTTGCTTGTGGTGTAACGAGAAATGCGCATTTGACGGTCTGTAGGTAAGCCAAATTTCGAGGATGAAATTTCTTTGAAGGAGGGGAGGATTGTAACACCCCAAAATTGCAGAGTGGGCAACGTTTGGGTGACACAGCCTGGGACACGGGCGTGTCCCAGGGCGTATCCTGCTCGGGTTGAGCAGTTGGACGAGTTGTCGATGAAATTCAGTCGACGAAGTTTTCGGGATGTCACGCCCTGTGACACGAGCGTAACAAGGGGCGTGACAGGGGGCATGACTTAGGGCGTGTCCCCTCTGGTCGACGAACTGCGCTCGATGATTGTCGAGCGGAATGCAAGGGGTACACAGCCTGTGACACGGGCGTGTCACAGGGCGTGTCCCACTATGTCGAGAGGTCGACAATTTTCTCTCGACGAGGAGCCTAGTGGGTTACACGCCCTGGGTCACGGGCGTGACTGGGCCGACACGAGCGTGTACCCTAGCCGTGTTCTATTTTGGATATGTCAGAATGAGTCGGTTCGGGTGCTCTTAAGGTAGACGCCCTGTGACCCGGGCATGTCACAGGGCATGTCAGGCCCGAAAAGTGATTTTGTTAGCATTTCTAGCCGTTCATTTCCCTGTTCTGGATCTAATGGTCTAGGATTCTTTCCTGTCGATAATAAGGCCGAGAATGAGATAAAGTACCTTCATTTTCATCTCCATCTTCTTCTCATTTCAAGAGAGAGAAAAAGAAAGGGAAAGGCCAAGGCAAGGAAGGGAGAAAGGAAAACCAGCTACTGGAGGAGCTGTGGAGTGCAGATTGAAGATCCGAGAACGGATTCGTGAAGGCAAAGCCGAGGCGGTGACTTCCATCCGGCTACTTCATGGCACCAAAGCGATCTTCGAGGGTAATGATCTCCTTCTTGGACATCGAAGTCCTTGCTTTATGCATGTGCGTGGAATCCTCCACCAAGAGGTGGATCTCATAAGTGATTCCTTAGTTAAATTTGCATCTAGAGCCGGAAGTGTGGAGTACGACATAGGCATGCTGTGTGAAACCTATCTGGATGGATAGTCTAGATTGGTGATGATCATGGGTAAACCGGAGAAGAATCCGTGGATTTAACGATATGAAATATGTGTATGGGATGAATAAATGATATGTGATGTTGCTTCTGGATGAATGGAGGCTCTGGTTAATCTCCTTGTGTTATGAGCACTGCGGGTGCTATTTGTTCTGTAAGAACGGTTAAAAGCTGCGGCTGATCAGGAGGGAAAGCCGACCCGCGTCAAGCTGCGGTATTGACGATTTGAGAACGGGAAAAGGCTGACCTCTACCTGGTTATTTTGGGAGGTCGATTGGTGGCAATGCAAATGGGGGCTGCCGTCATACCCGGCTTGCTACACCACAGTGGTGGGTCGATCTAAATGCTCAATTTTATTGTGGGGTTAGTACCTCTGAATGGTTTGGGAGGAATGCTCACAACATGCGTGTTGTGGTGACCAGAACCGGCTAGCTAACAAGTTAATACTCCAAAGTTCGGTGAATCAAGGCTTCCAAGCATTGGTCGATACGGCCAGGGCACTGGAGAAAGATTTGAAACGAGTGCAGGATAAAAAGAAGCTGGCAATGGAGAAGCCGGAATTTAAAGTCCCGCAGTCTTAACAATTGGAGTTTCGGAAACGAGACAAGAAGAAGTTTAGGTATGCTGAACCAACTTCTTCAACTGTTTCATCGGGCGCAACCTATGGACAAGGACAGGTTGAAATCCATACATGTTTTAAATGTGGAAAACAGGGACATATAACCCCTAATTGTTGGAGTGGCCCTCTAGGGAGTGAGAAAAGGACGGGTGCGTCTTATAACGAAAAGGGTAAAACAGTGGCCGAATCATCTGCATCCCAGACGCAACCTCGATTGCATAATCTGGAAGTGAAAGAGCCGCAAAGCTCAGTCGGTGAAATACAACCTCGCGTGTTTAGGTTGGAACTACAAGAGGCTATCAAACATATTATGAATGAAGATGCGGCTGAGCGGAAATAAATGCCCTATGTGATTGTTTTGGTGTCCATATTTGTGGTGTATGCTATATCATTTGTGAATATGATGTTTGAGCTATCTGGACATACATATGTTAGCAATATGTATGTGTGTATGACATACAAGTGATGTTTCTTTTGTGCGATGTCGTGGGGAGAGACAAGCTGCGGCAGCTGTGCTCGAACCCGGAACGTTTTGTTAAGGTGATTGTTTGCTTGTGGTGCAACGAGAAATGCGTATTTGACGGTCTGTAGGTAAGCCAAATTTCGAGGATGAAATTTCTTTGAAGGAGGGGAGGATTGTAACACCCCAAAATTGAAGAGTGGGCAACTTTTGGGTGACATGGCCTGGGACACAGGCGTGTCCCAGGGCATGTCCTGCTCGGGTTAAGCAGTTGGGCGCATGGTCGATGAAATTCGGTCGACGAAGTTTTCGGGAGGTCTCGCCCTGTGACAGGGGCGTGATAGGGGGTGTACCCTAGGGCGTTTCCCCTCTAGTCAATGAAATTCGGTCGACGAAGTTTTCGGGAGGTCATGCCTTGTGACACGGGCGTGACAGGGGGCATGACAGGGGGCGTGACATAAGGCGTGTCCCCTCTGGTCGACGAACTACGCTCGACGATCATCGAGCGGCAAGCAAGGGGTACACAGCCTGTGACACAGGCGTGTCCCGCTTTGTCGAGAGGTCGACAATTTTCTCTCGACGAGGTGTCGAGTGGGTTACACGCCCTGGGTCACGGGCGTGACTGGGCCGACACGGGCGTGTACCCTGGCCGTGTTCTATTTTGGATATGTCAGAATGAGTCGGTTCATGTGCCTCTTAAGGAACATGCCCCGTGACATGGGCATGTCATAGGGCGTGTCAGGCCTGAAAAGTGATTTTGTTAGCATTTCTGGCCGTTCATTTCCCTGTTCTGGATCTAATGGTCTAGGCTTCTTTCCTGTGGATAATAAGGCCGAGAATGGGATAAAGTCCCTTCATTCTCATCTCCATCTTCTTATCATTTCAAGAGAGAGAAAAAGAAAGGGAAAGGCCAAGGCAAGGAACGGAGAAAGGAAAACCAGCTGCTGGAGGAGCTGTGGGGTGCGGATTGAAGATCCGAGAACGGATTCGTGAAGACAAAGCCGAGGCGGTGACTTCCATCTGGCTACTTCATGGCGCCGAAGCGATTTTCAAGGGTAACGATCTCCTTCATGGACATCGAAGTCCTTGCTTTATGCATGTGCGCGGAATCCTCCACTAAGAGGTGGATCTCGTAATTGGTTTCTTAGTTAAATTTGCATCTAGAGCCGGAAGTGTGGAGTACAGCATAGACATGCTGTGTGAAGCCCATCTGGACGGATTGTCTGGATTGGTGATGATCATGCGTAAACCGGAGAAGACTCCATGGATTTAACGATATGAAATATGTGTATGAGATGAATAAATGATATATGATGTTGCTTCTGGATGAATGGAGGCTCTGGTTAAGCTCCTTGTATTATGAGTGCTTCAGGTGCTATTTGTTCTGCGAGAATGGTGAAAAGCTGCAAATGATCAGGAGGGAAAGCCGACCCGCGTCAAGCTACGGTATTGACGATTTGAGCACGAGAAAAGGCTGAACTCTACCTGGTTATTTTGGGAGGTCGATTGGTGGCAATGCAAATGGGGGCTGTGGTCATACCCGGCTTGCTACACCATAGTGGTGGGTCGATCTAAATGCTCAATTTTGCTGTGGGGTTAGTACCTCTGAATGGTTTGGGCGGAATGATCATAGCATGCGTGTTGTGGTGACCACGACCGGCCAGCTAACAAGTTAATAACCCGTGATCGGCGAAGTATGACTGGGATACCAGGTACACCAAAAAGGTGCCCTGAGTGCACGAAGCGTCTGGTGGATACCGACGTTTGTGATGTGATTGTGATTGCTAAGCTGATAGAGTTTATGATATGGCAATGCATATAGGGAAGGAACCACTACCCCGGGTAAGGGGTAGGGTTGTTATAATTGGTCAGTTAAAGCTGACCGTTACTTTGTTTGCCGCTTTTGGGTGGATATGTGTTTGCAGGTGATGATGATTTGAAATGAAATGAGCGGGTTGAAGGCTTGCTGCTTAAGGCCCTTGAAGGCCGTGCGAAGGGTGTTTGGATTTCATGTGTGGCCGGCCTGCGTGCCGACGTATGAAGCTGTATTTGTGTAATGAGAAACTTGTAAGGCCATAAGGCCAGTGTGTGGGTGAGTTGTATACATTCCTGGTTTTGATATATAAATGTGGAATTTATATAGTGGTGGACATTCTTTGAGTTGAGTTCATTTAACTTAAACTGTTGTGCTAGAATGTATTGAGTTAGGATGCGAGTAGATTTTGATTTCCATAAGTAATTCCGCCGCTTGTCTGTGACATATGCCGTGGGGCCCCGGCCGGACCCACCGTTATATGCCACGTGACGAGTGGGGGCATTACAAAGTGGTATGAGAGACAGGTTTAGATTGTTTGGGAGGAGAGAATATAATTGACCTCACGTATGTCCACTAGGAATGTATTTCATGCACGAAAGGGGCATGAGTGTGTAGTCAATATATACTTACCGTTATGATATGGTTGATTAATGGTGTTACATTGATGGGTGAAGAGGAGTGATGCCGGGAAGTCTGAACCCCAGCGGTCTGACGAGAGTGTAGCACCCGTTGAAGCGCCTACGCCTCCTTCGGCGGAGACCATACGCGTGGTGACGGAGATAGTGCTTGCGGTATTACAGGCACAAACAATTGGGCAGGCAAGGCCTGCAGGAGTACAAGTTTAGACTGGTACAAGGCAAGAACGTGCTGCAGGTTTGGTGGAGGAGCAAGCAACGAATGAGTCATTAAAAAGCTTTATGGAGTTTCATCCACCTACGTTTGGTGGAGCGCTTTCCCCAACGCAGGCGGAAGATTGGTTGGCTAGAGTAAAGAGGATCCTGACTGCAATCAGGACGCCAGAGGAGCAGAAGGTGACCTTAACCACTTTTCTGCTAGATGGAGATTCGAGATTATGATGGGATGATATGGAAGTACATCACTTGGCAGGTCGAGGTTTAGCGGAGGTCTCAATTGAAGAATTCACCCAATTGTTTTTAGCCAAGTATTTGCCAGTCTCGCAGCGGATTGCGATGGAAAATGAGTTTCAACGCCTGCTGCAGGGTGAGACTGATATTGATACGTACCTGCATGAGTTTACCAGACTTGGTCGCCATGCGTGGTCTACTTTCGCTGAAGAGGCTCGAGAGACGAATCGATTTTATGAGGGACTGCGTGGTGAAATGCGATTGGCACTACCGAGTTCGGTGAATCAAGGCTTCCAAGCATTCGTCGATACGACCAGGGCACTGGAGAAAGATTTGAAACGAGTGCAGGATAAAAAGAAGTTGGCAATGGAGAAGCAGGAATTTAAAGTCCCGCAGTCTCAACAATTGGAGTTTCGGAAACGAGACAAGAAGAAGTTCAGGTCTGCTGAACCAACTTCTTCAACTGTTTCATCGGGCGCAACCTATGGACAAGGACGGGTTGAAACCCGTACATGTTTTAAATGTGGAAAACATGAACATATTGCCCCTAATTGTTGGAGTGTCCCTCCAGGGAGTGAGAAAAGGACGAGTGCGTCTTATAACGAAAAGGGTAAAGCAGTGGCCAAATCATCTGCATCCCAGACGCAACCTCGATTGCATAATCTGGAAGTGCAAGAGCCGCAAAGCTCAGTCGGTGAAATACAACCTCGCTTGTTTAGGTTGGAACTATAAGAGGCTATCAAACGTATTATGAATGAAGATGCGGCTGAGCAGAAATAAATGCCCTATGTGATTGTTTTGGTGTATATATTTGTGGTGTACGTTATATCATATGTGAATATGATGTTTGAGCAATCTGGACGTACATATGTTAGCAATATGTATGTGTGTATGGTATACAAGTGATGTTTCTTTTGTGCGATGCCGTGGGGAGAGACAAGCTGCGGCCTCTGAGCTCGAACCCGGATTATTTTGTTAAGGTGATTGTTTGCTTGTGGTGCAACGAGAAATGCGTATTTGACGGTCTGTAGGTAAGCCAAATTTCGAGGACCAAATTTCTTTGAAGGAGGGGAGGATTGTAACACCCCAAAATTGCATAGTGGGCAACTTTTGGGTGACACGGCCTTGGACACGGGCCTGTCACAGGGCGTGTCCTGCTCAGGTTGAGCAGTTGGGTGCGTGGTCGACGAAATTCGGTCGACGAAGTTTTCGAGAGGTCACGCCCTATGACACGGGCGTGATAGGGGGCGTGATAGGGGGCGTGACCTAGGGTGTGTCCCCTCTGGTCGATGAACTACGCTCGACGATTGTCGAGCGGCAAGCAAGGGGTACACAGCCTGTGACACAGGCGTGTCATAGGGCGTGTCCTGCTGTGTCGCGAGGTCAACAATTTTCTCTCGACGAGGTGTCGAGTGGGTTACACTCCCTGGGTCACGGGCGTGACTGGGCCGACACGGGCGTGTACCCTGGCCGTGTTAAATTTTGGATATGTCAGAATGAGTCGGTTCGTGTGCCGCTTAAGGTACACGCCCTGTGACACGGGCATGTCACAGGGCGTGTCAGGCCCGAAAAGTGATTTTGTTAGCATTTCTGGCCGTTCATTTCCCTGTTCTGGATCTAATGGTCTAGGCTTCTTTCCTGTGGATAATAAGGTCTTGAATGGGATAAAGTCCCTCCATTCTTATCTCCATCTTCTTCTCATTTCAAGAGAGAGAAAAAGAAAGGGAAAGGCCAAGGAAAGGAAGGGAGAAAGGAAAACTAGCTGCTGGAGGAGCTGTGGAGTGCGGATTGAAGATCTGAGAACGGATTCGTGAAGGCAAAGCCGAGACGGTGAATTCCATCCGGCTACTTCATGGCGCCAAAGCGATCTTCGAGGGAAACGATCTCCTTCTTGGACATCGAAGTCCTTGCTTTATGCATGCACGAGAAATCCTCCCGCAAGAGGTGGATATCGTAAGTGATTCCTTAGTTAAATTTGCATCTAGAGCCGGAAGTGTGGAGTACAGCATAGGCATGCTGCGTGAAGCCCATCTGGACGGATAGTCTGGATTGGTGATGATCATGGGTAAACCGGAGAAGACTCAGTGGATTTAACGATATGAAATATGTGTATGGGATGAATAAATGATATGTGATGTTGCTTCTGGATGAATGGAGGCTCTGGTTAAGCTCCTTGTGTTATGAGCGCTGCGTGTGCTATTTGTTCTGCAAGAACGGTGAAAAGTTGCGGCTGATCAGAAGGGAAATCCGACCCGCGTCAAGCTGCGGTATTGACAATTTGAGCACGGGAAAAGGCTCACCTCTCCATGGTTATTTTGGGAGGTCCATTGGTGGCAATGAAAATGGGGGCTGCGGTCATACCCGGCTAGCTACACAACAGTGGTGGGTCAATCTAAATGCTCAATTTTACTGTGGGGTTAGTATCTCTGAATGGTTTGCGCGGAATGCTCACAATATGCGTGTTGTGGTGACCAGGACCGACCAGCTAACAAGTTAATAACCCCTGATCGGCGGTGCACGACTGCGATACCCGGTACACCAAAAAGGTGCCCTGAGTTCACGAAGCGTCTGGTGGATACCGACGTTTGTGATGTGATTGTGATTGCTAAGCTGATAGAGTTTATGACATGGCAATGCATACAGGGAAGGAACCACTGCCCCGGGTAAGGGGTAGAGTCGTTATAATTCGTTAGTTAAAGCTGACCGTTACTTTGTTTGCTGCTCTTGGGTGGATATGTGTTTGCAGGTGATGATGATTTGAAATGAAATGAGTGGGTTGAAGGCTTGCTGCTTAAGGCCCTTGAAGGCCGTGCGAAGCGTGTTTGGATTTCATGTGTGGCCGGCCTGCATGCCGATGTATGAAGCTGTATTTGTGTAACGAGAAACTTGTAAGGCCATAAGGCCAGTGTGTGGGTGAGTTGTATACATTCCTAGTTTTCATATATAAATGTGGAATTTATATAGTGGTGGACATTCTTTAAGTTGAGTTCATTTAACTTAAAATGCTGCGCTAGAATGTATTGAGTTAGGATGCGAGTAGATTTTGATTTCCACAAGTAATTCCGCCGCTTGTCTGTGACATATGGCATAGGGCCCTGGTCGGACCCACCGTTATATGCCACGTGACTAGTGGGTGCGTTACAAAGTGGTATCAAAGCCAGGTTTAGATTGTTTGGGAGGAGAGAATATAATTGACCTCACGAATGTCCACTAGGAATGTATTTCATGCACGAATGGGGCATGAGTGTGTAGTCAATGCATACTTACCGTTATGATATGGTTGATTAATGGTGTTACATTGATAGGTGGCGAGGAGTGATGTTGGGCAGTATGAACCCCAGCGGTGTGACGAGAGTGCAACACCCGTTGAAGCGCCTACGCCTCCTTCTGCGGAGACCATACGGGTGGTGACGGAGACAGTGCTTGCGGTATTACAGGCACAACCGATTGGGCAGTCAAGGCCTGCAGGAGTACCAGTTCAGACTGGTGCAAGGCAAGAACGTGCTGCAGTTGTGGTGGAGGAGCAAGCAACGAATGAGTCATTAAAAAGCTTTATGGAGTTTTATCCACCTATGTTTGGTGGAACGCTTTCCCAAACGCAGGCGGAAGATTGGTTGGCTAGAGTAAAGAGGATCCTGACTGTAATTAGGACGCTAGAGGAGCAGAAGGTGACCTTAGCCACTTTTCTGCTAGAAGGAGATGCGAGATTATGGTGGGATGATATGTAGGTACATCACTTGGTAGGTCGAGGTTTAGCGGAGGTCTCAATTGAAGAATTCTCCCGATTGTTTTTAGCCAAGTATTTGCCAGTGTCGCAACGGATTGCGATTGAAAACGAGTTTCAACATCTGGTGCAGGGTGAGACTGATATGATACGTACTTGCATGAGTTTACCAGACTTGGTTGCTATGCGGGGTCTACTTTCGTTGAAGAGGCTCGAAAGACGAATCGATTTTATGAGGGACTGCGTGATGAATTGCGATTGGCACTCCCGAGTTCGGTGAATCAAGGCTTCCAAGCTTGGTCGATACGGCCAGGGCACTGGAGAAAGATTTGAAACGAGTGCAGGATAAAAAGAAGTTGACAATGGAGAAGCTGGAATTTAAAGTCCCGCTGTCTAGACAATTGGAGTTTCGGAAACGAGACAAGAAGAAGTTCAGGTCTGCTAAACCAACTTCTTCAACTGTTTCATGGCGCGCAACCTATGGACAAGGACAGGTTGAAACCCGTACTTGTTTTAAATGTGGAAAACAGGGACATATAGCCCCTAATTGTTGGAGTGGCCCTCCAGGGAGTGAGAAAAGGACGGGTGCGTCTTATAACGAAAAGGGTAAAGCAGTGGACGAATCATCTGCATCCTAGACGCAACCTCGATTGCGTAATCTGGAAGTGCAAGAGCCGCAAAGCTCACTTGGTGAAATACAGCCTCGCGTGTTTAGGTTGGAACTACAAGAGGCTATCAAATGTATTATGAATGAAGAAGCGGCTGAGCGGAAATAAATGCCCTATGTGATTGTTTTGGTGTACATATTTGTGGTGTATGTTATATCATATGTGAATATGATGTTTGAGCTATCTGGACGTACATATGTTAGCAATATGTATGTGTGTATGGGGAGAGACAAGCTGCGACCGCTGAGCTCGAACCCGGATCGTTTTGCTAAGGTGATAGTTTGCTTGTGGTGCAACGAGAAATGCGTATTTGACGGTCTGTAGGTAAGCCAAATTTTGAGGACGAAATTTCTTTGAAGAAGGGGAGGATTATAACACCCCAAAATTGCAGAGTGGGCAACTTTTGGGTGACACGGCCTTGGACACGGGCGCGTCCCAGGGCGTGTCCTGCTAGGGTTGAGCAGTTGGGCGCATGGTCGACAAAATTCGGTCGATGAAGTTTTCGTGAGGTCACGCCCTGTGACACAGGCGTGACAGGGGGCGTGACCTCGGGCGTATCCCCTCTGGTCGACGAACTGCGCTCGACGGTCATCGAGCGGCAAGCAAGGGGTACACGGCATATGACACGGGCATGTCACAGGGCATGTCCCGCTGTGTCGAGAGGTCGACAATTTTCTCTCGACGAGGTGTCGAGTGGGTTACACGCCCTGGGTCACGGGCGTGACTGGGCTGACACGGGCGTGTACCCTGGCCGTGTTCTATTTTGGATATGTCAGAATGAGTCAGTTCGTGTGCCGCTTAAGGTACACACCCTGTGATACGGGTGTGTCACATGGCGTGTTAGGCCCGAAAAGTGATTTTGTTAGCATTTCTGGCCGTTCATTTCCCTGTTCTGGATCTAATGGTCTAGGCTTCTTTCTTGTGGATAATAAGGTCGATAATGGGATAAAGTCCCTTCATTCTAATCTCCATCTTCTTCTCATTTCAAGAGAGAGAAAAAGAAAGGGAAAGTCCAAGGCAAGGAGGGGAGAAAGGAAAACCAGCTGCTGGAGGAGCTGTGGAGTGCGGATTGAAGATCCGAGAACAGATTTGTGAAGGCAAAGCTGAGGCGGTGACTTCCATCCGGCTACTTCATGGCGCCGAAGCGATCTTTGAGGGTAGCGATCTCCTTTTTGGACATCGAAGTCCTTGCTTTATGCATGTGCGTGGAATCCTCCACCAAGAGGTGGATCTCGTAAGTGATTCCTTAGTTAAATTTGCATCTAGATCCGGAAGTATGGAGTACGGCATAGGCATGCTGTGTGAAGCCTATCTGGACGGATAGTCTGGATTGGTGATAATCATGGGTAAACCGGAGAAGACTCCGTGGATTTAATGATATGAAATATGTGTATGGGATGAATTAATGATATGTGATGTTGCTTCTGGATGAATGGAGGCTCTGGTTAAGCTCCGTGTGTTATGAGCGCTGCGGGTGCTATTTGTTCTGCGAGAATGGTGAAAAGCTGCGGCTGATCAGGAGGGAAAGCCGACCCGCGTCAAGCTGCGGTATTGACGATTTGAGTACGGGAAAAGGCTGACCTCTCCCTGGTTATTTTGGGAGGTCGATTGGTGGCAATGCAAATGGGGGTTGCGGTCAAACCCGGCTTGCTACACCATAGTGGTGGGTCGATAAAAATGCTCAATTTTACTGTGGGGTTAGTACCTCTGAATGGTTTGGGCGGAATGCTCACAACATGCGTGTTGTGGTGACCAGGACCGGCCAGCTAACAAGTTAATAACCCCTGATCGGCAGTGTATGACTGGGATACCCGGTACACCAAAAAGGTGCCCTGAGTGTACGAAGCATCTGGTGGATATCGACGTTTGTGATGTGATTGTGATTGCTAAGCTGATAGAGTTTATGACATGGCAATGAATACATGGAAGGAATCACCGCCCCGGGTAAGGGGTAGGGTCGTTATAATTGGTCAGTTAAAGCTGATCGTTACTTTGTTTGCCGCTCTTGGGTGGATATGTGTTTGCAGGTGATGATGATTTGAAATGAAATGAGCGGGTTGAAGGCTTGCTGCTTAAGGCCCTTGAAGGCCGTGCAAAGCATGTTTGGATTTCATGTGTGGCCGGCCTGCGTGCCGATATATGAAGCTGTATTTGTGTAACGAGAAACTTGTAAGGCCATAAGGCCAGTGTGTGGGTGAGTTGTATACATTCATGGTTTTAATATATAAATGTGGAATTTATATAGTGGTGGACATTATTTAAGTTGAGTTCATTTAACTTAAAATGCTGCGCTAGAATGTATTGAGTTAGGATGCGAGTAGATTTTGATTTCCACAAGTAATTCCGCCGCTTGTCTGTGACATATGGCGTGGGGCCCCGGTCGGACCCACCGTTATATGCCACGTGATTAGTGGGTGCGTTACAAAGTGGTATCAGAGCCAGGTTTAGAATGTTTGGGAGGAGAGAATATAATTGACCTCACGAATGTCCACTAGGAATGTATTTCATGCACGATAGGGGCATGAGTGTGTAGTCAATGTATACTTACCATTATGATATGGTTGATTAATGGTGTTACATTGATAGGTGGCGAGGAGTGATTCTTGGCAGTGTGAACCCCATCGGTCTGACGAGTGTGCAGCACCCGTTGAAGCGCCTACGCCTCCTTCGGCGGAGACCGTACAGGTGGTGACAGAGACAGTGCTTGCGGTATTACAGGCACAACCGATTGGGCAGGCAAGGCCTGCAGGAGTACCAGTTCAGACTGGTGCAAGGCAAGAACGTGCTGCAGTTGTGGTGGAGGGGTAAGCAACGAATGAGTCATTAAAAAGCTTTATGGAGTTTCATCCACCTACATTTGGTGGAGCGCTTTCCCCAACGCAGGCGAAAGATTGGTTGGATAGAGTAAAGAGGATCCTGGCTGCAATCAGGACGCCGGAGGAGCAGAAGGTGACCTTAGCCACTTTTTTGCTAGAAGGAGATGCGAGATTATGGTGGGATGATATGGAGGTACATCACTTGGCAGGTCGAGGTTTAGCGGACGTCTCAATTTAAGAATTCTCCCGATTGTTTTTAGCCAAGTATTTGCCAGTGTCGCAGCGGATTGCGATGGAAAATGAGTTTCAACGTCTGGTGCAGGGTGAGACTGATATTGATACGTACCTGCATGAGTTTACCAGACTTGGTCGCTATGCGGGGTCTACTTTTGCTGAAGAGGCTCAAAAGACGAATCAATTTTATGAGGAACTGCGTGATGAATTGCGATTGGCACTCCCGAGTTCGGTGAATCAAGGCTTCCAAGCTTTGGTAGATACAGCCAGGGCACTGGAGAAAGATTTGAAATGAGTGCAGGATAAAAAGAAGTTGGCAATGGAGAAGCCGGAATTTAAAGTCCCGCAGTCTCAATAATTGGAGTTTCGGAAACGAGACAAGAAGAAGTTCAGGTCTGCTGAACCAACTTCTTCAACTGTTTCATCGGGCCCAACCTATGGACAAGGACTGGTTTAAACCCATACATGTATTAGATGTGGAAAACATGGACATATAGCCCCTAATTGTTGGAGTGGACCTCCAGGGAGTGAGAAAAGGAGGGGTGCGTCTTATAATGAAAAGGGTAAAGAAGTAGCCTAATCATCTGCATCCCAGACGCAACCTCGATTGCATAATCTGGAAGTGCAAGAGCAGCAAAGCTCAGTCGGTGAAATACATCCTCGCGTGTTTAGGTTGGAACTACAAGAGGCTATTAAACGTATTATGAATGAAGATGCGGCTGAGCGGAAATAAATGCCCTATGTGATTGTTTGGTGTATATATTTGTGGTGTATGTTATATCATATGTGAATATGATGTTTGAGCTATCTGGACGTACATATGTTAGTAATATGTATGTGTGTATGGTATACAAGTGATGTTTCTTTTGTGCAATGCCGTGGGGAGAGACAAGCTGCGGCCGCTGAGCTCGAACCCGGATCGTTTTGTTAAGGTGATCGTTTGCTTGTGGTGCAACAAGAAATGCGTATTTGACGGTCTGTAGGTAAGCCAAATTTCGAGGACGAAATTTCTTTGAAGGAGGGGAGGATTGTAACACAACAAAATTGCAGAGTTGGCAACGTTTGGGTGACACGGCCTTGGACACGGGCGTGTCCCAGGGCGTGTCCTTCTCGGGTTGAGCAGTTGGGCGCGTGGTCGACGAAATTCGGTCGACGAAGTTTTCGGGAGGTCATGCTTTATGACACAGGCGTGATAGGGGGCGTGACAGGGGGCGTGACCTAGGGCATGTCCCCTCTGATCGACGAACTGCGCTCGACGATCGCCGAGCGGCAAGCAAGGGGTACACAGCCTGTGACACGGGCGTGTCACAGGGCGTGTCTCGCTGTATCGAGAGGTCGATAATTTTCTCTCGACGAGGTGTCGAGTGGGTTACATGCCCTGGGTCACGGGCGTGACTGGGCCGATACGGGCATGTACCCTGGCCGTGTTCTATTTTGGATATGTCAGAATGAGTCGGTTCATGTGCCGCTTAAGGTACACGCCCTGTGATACGGGCGTGTCACAGGGCCTGTCAGGCCCAAAAAGTGATTTTATTAGCATTTCTGGCCGTTCATTTCCCTGTTCTGGATCTAATGGTCTAGGATTCTTTCCTGTGGATAATAAGGCTGCGAATGGGATAAAGTCCCTTCATTCTCATCTCCATCTTCTTCTCATTTCAAAAGAGAGAAAAAGAAATGGAAAGGCCAAGGCAAGGAAGGGAGAAAGGAAAACCAGCTGCTGGAGAAGCTGTGGAGTGCGGATTGAAGATCCGAGAACGGATTCGTGAAGGCAAAGCCGAGGCGTTGACTTCCATCTGTCTACTTCATGGCGCCGAAGCGATCTTCGAGGGTAACGATCTCCTTCTTGGACATCGAAGTCCTTGCTTTATGCATGTGCATGGAATCCTCCACCAAGAGGTGGATCTCATAAGTGATTCCTTAGTTAAATTTGCATCCAGAGCCGGAAGTGTGGAGTACGGTATAGGCATGCTGTGTGAAGCCCATCTGGACAGATAGTCTGGATTGGTGATGATCATGGGTAAACCGGAGAAGACTCCATGGATTTAACGATATGAAATATGTGTATGGGATGAATAAGTGATATGTGATGTTGTTTCTGGATGAATGGAGGCTCTGGTTAAGCTCCTTGTGTTATGAGCGCTGCGGGTGCTATTTGTTCAGCGAGAACGGTGAAACGCTACAACTGATTAGGAGGGAAATCTGACCCACGTCAAGCTGCGGTATTGATGATTTGAGCACGGAAAAGGCTGACCTCGACCTGGTTATTTTGGGAGGTCGATTGGTGGCAATACAAATGGGGGCTGCGGTCATACCCGGCTTGCTACACCACTGTTGTGGGTCGATCTAAATGCTCAATTTTGATGTGGGGTTAGTAACTCTGAATGGTTTGGCCGGAATGCTCACATCATGCGTGTTGTGGTGACCAGGACCGGCCACCTAACAAGTTAATAACCCCTGATCGGCGGTGTACGCCTGGGATACCCGGTACACCAAAAAGGTGCCCTGAGTGCACGAAGCGTCTGGTGGATACCGACGTTTGTGATGTGATTGTGATTGCTAAGCTGATAGAGTTTATGATATGGCAATGCATACAGGGAAGGAACCTCTGCCCCGGGTAAGCGGTAGGGTCGTTATAATTGGTCAGTTAAAGCTGGCTGTTACTTTGTTTGCCGCTCTTGGGTGGATATGTGTTTGCAGGTGATGATGATTTGAAATTAAATGAGCGGGTTGAAGGCTTGCTGCTTAAGGCCCTTGAAGGCCGTGCAAAGCGTATTTGGATTTCATGTGTGGCCATCCTGTGTGCCGATGTATGAAGATGTATTTGTGTAACGCGAAACTTGTAAGGCCATAAGGCCAGTGTGTGGGTGAGTTGTATACATTCCTGGTTTTGATATATAAATGTGGAATTTATATAGTGGTGGACATTCTTTGAGCTGAGTTCATTTAACTTAAAATGCTGCGCTAGAATGTATTGAGTTAGGAATCGAGTAGATTTTGATTTCCATAAGTAATTCCGTCGCTTGTCTGTGATATATGGCATGGGGCCCCGGCCAGACCCACCGTTATATGCCACGTGACGAGTGGGGGCGTTACAAAGTGGTATCAGAGACAGGTTTAGATTGTTTGGGAGGAGAGAATATAATTGACCTCACGAATGTTTACTAGGAATGTATTTCATGCACGAAAGGGGCATGAGTGTGTAGTCAATGTATACTTACCGTTATGATATGGTTGATTAATGGTGTTACATTGATAGGTGGCGAGGAGTGATGCTGGGCAGTCTGAACCCCAGTGGTCTGACGAGAGTGCAACACCCGTTGAAGGGCCTATGCCTCCTTCGGCGGAGACCATACGGGTGGTGACGGAGACAGTGCTTGCGGTATTACAGGCACAACCGATTGGGCAGGCAAGTCCTACAGGAGTACCAGTTTAGACTGGTGCAAGGCAAGAACGTGCTGCAGTTATGGCGGAGGAGCAAGCAACGAATGAGTCATTAAAAAGATTTATGGAGTTTCATCCACCTACGTTTGGTGGAGTGCTTTCCCCAACGTAGGCGGAAGATTGGTTGGCTAGAGTAAAGAGGATCCTGACTGCAATCAGGACGCCAGAGGAGCAGAAGGTGACCTTAGCCACTTTTCTGCTAGAAGGAGATGCAAGATTATGGTGGGATGATATGGAGGTACATCACTTGGCAGGTCGAGGTTTAGCGGCGGTCTCAATTGAAGAATTCTCCCGATTGTTTTTAGCCAAGTATTTGCCAGTATCACAACGGATTACGATGGAAAATGAGTTTCAACGTCTGGTGCAGGGTGAGATTGATATTGATACGTACCTGCATGAGTTTACCAGACTTGGTCGCTATGCGGGGTCTACTTTCACTGAAGAGGCTCGAAAGACGAATCGATTTTATGAGGGACTGTGTGATGAATTGCAATTGGCACTCCCAAGTTGGTGAATCAAGGCTTCCAAGCGTTGGTCGATACAGCCAGGGCACTGGAGAAAGATTTGAAACAAGCGCATTATAAAAATAAGCTGGCAATGGAGAAGCCGGAATTTAAAGTCCCGCAGTCTCAACAATTGGAATTTCGGAAACGAGACAAGAAGAAGTTCAGGTCTGCTGAACCAACTTCTTCAACTATTTCAGCTGGCGCAACCTATGGACAAGGACGGGTTGAAACCCGTACATGTTTTAAATGTGGAAAATAGGGACATATAGCCCCTAATTGTTGGAGTGGCCCTCCAGGGAGTGAGAAAAGGATGGGTCCGTCTTATAACGAAAAGGGTAAAGCGGTGGCCGAATCATCTACATCCCAGACGCAACCTCGATTGCATAATCTGGAAGTGCAAGAGCCGCAAAACTCAGTCGGTGAAATACAGCCTCGCGTGTTTAGGTTGGAACTACAAGAGGCTATCAAACGTATTATGAATGAAGATGCGGCTGACCGGAAATAAATGCCTTATGTGATTGTTTTGGTGTACATATTTGTGGTGTATGTTATATCATATGTGAATATGATGTTTGAGCTATCTGGGCGTACATATGTTAGCAATATATATGTGTGTATGTTATACAAGTGATGTTTCTTTTGTGCAATGCCGTGGGGAGAGACAAGCTGCGGCCGTTGAGCTCGAACCTGGATCGTTTTGTTAAGGTGATCGTTTGCTTGTGGTGCAATGAGAAATACGTATTTGACGGTCTGTAGGTAAGCCATATTTCGAGGACGAAATTTCTTTGAAGGAGGGTGAAAGTGCAGCTAGATCTGATATACTCTAGAGGGGGGTGAATAGAGTATATGGTGCTTGAAAACTTTTTACAACAATTGTTGTAATTCTGAGTGAACAGGGAAGCAACTATTAATTCTAATCACAAAATAACCTACAACAAAAATTAATCACAAATCTAAACTAATCACAAAACAATCACAGCCAGAAATAAAAGATAAAGACAAGCAAGCCAGAAGACACAAGGAGCTATAGTGGTTCCCCTAAACTTGGGTACATCCACTCTTCTACCACCTTAGGTAGGAATCCACTGCAGGATGAGTTGATCAGGTGTCCTGGGCACCAATGAGCTTTTGATAAGGTGCTCAAAAACCAAATCATAATTTTTGATCAGGTGTCTTGCCACCAATGAGCTTTTGACAAGGTGCTCAAAAACCAAGCTCAAACTTTTGAAGGGAGTTTGAAAAACCCTTTACAGAGATGGGGATGAGAGAGTTATGGAAGTCTTCTCTTTCTCAGATCAGCTGAGAAGACTATGTGGATTTGAGGTTGTCAAAGCTCCCCCTGAGTTCTTGAGATGTTCAAGAAATGAAGCTTTGCTGTAGGGTGATAGGCCTTCAGAAATTGATCTCCAGCAAATGATGATTTCAGCAACAGCTGAAATGTTAGGTGTCTGGAGTCTTTGAAAGATGTTGTCCTTGAACACTTGAATCACAAGAGATCAGAAGATTTCAGATGGTTGATCTCCTTGGATGTGTGTTCTTGAGAGAATTCTTTGAGACAGAGAATATTTTGTTCTTGTTCTTCTTGTCTGTGTTCTGAGTGATAGAGAGATTCAAAAATCTTGTATTTTATTCTCTGGTACTGAATAGAAAATCATCCTCTGTCAAGAATAGCCGTTGGCCTGTCATTAATTGCATCCTTAATTGCAAATGTCTTCTGGAGGAAAGTCCAAATAAACATTCCTTGATAATCCCTTGAAACTTGGTCCACAAATAAATGAAAACGGCTAGAAAATCTTCTGAATTAATTGCTGAATAACTCCTTAACTGATCTGAATTTGAATCTTGAAAAATCCTTTAACTCATCAGAAAATGTCGAACTGAGCTCTGCTATCGTCGAACTGAGCTCAGCGATATGGACTTATACAGCAACAAAAAAATCGTCGATCTGAAAAGGAAAGATCCTTTCTCCAACTACTGCTCAATTCTCTTCCAAAAGCCAAACCTCCACCTGCACCTGCTTCAGGGGGAGGTGGTGGAGGAGGATGAGGGTGTTGAAATTGAGAAGATCCTTTCTCATACTTCCTCTTTTTCTTCATTGCTTTGAGTTGATTCTTTGAATACTGCATCCAGTGCTCAGTTATGGGGCAGTCATGAAGAATATAATATGGAATGTCATTATTGTCCTTGACTTTGGCTGGAGGTACTATCTTCATGGCTTTGCTCCATGCCTTTCTCTTCCTGGCAATAGTGGCAGAAGAATCATCAGAATCTGTCTTGAACTCATCACTTTCAGAACTTTGCTCATCATAAAGAGCATCAATCTTTTTCATCAAGTCTTTCTTGAGCTGGGTTGAAGCAGATGAAGCAGCAGAGGTTGGAGCAGCAGATACAACACTAGTAGCAATTGAAGTTGAAGCAGTAGCAGTAGTAACAGCAGATACAGAAGGTTCTGGAACAGCACTCTTAGAAGGTATGACAGTAGTAATATCAACAGAAGTAATAATAATAGCAGTTGGGGAAGCAACAGTTTCACTTTCAGAAACAACAATATTAGCAACAGCAGTTTCAGATATAAGAGGTACAGGGGCATCAATATCATCGGCAATTGCAGCAGGCTCAAATTCAGGTGCCTCTGTCATATGCATATCCTAAGGAATAGCAGCATGTGTAGCAGTAACAGAAATATCAACAAAACTTTCAGCAGAAAGGGCAGCAGCATCAGAAATAGCAACAACATCTTCAGCAGGAGGGGAAGCAGCATCAGTGGAAACAGACAGCTCAGCAGTGAACACTTCATTTAGGAAGGAATGAATGATGCTGATGTCACAGCTAGAGAAGGGCACAATGGCCTTGGACAAATCCTCTGATGGCTGGAGAGCAACTGTCTCTGGAAGACAACTGAAGTAGGCTGAATCAAATACTGAAAGTAAGGACCTGATGTCCACTGGGAAGACTGCAACTGAAAGGGAAACTGGAGCTTGAAGAACAGCAGCAGCAACAGCAACAAAAACTGAAGAATCAGCAGGCAAGCTAACTTCATAGGGCATCTCCCCCTGCCTAGATTCAGACAAGGCTGGATCAAGGCACACTGCTGAAGGGATTGCCTGAGGGATTAAGGAGGAGAGCCTGGCAGAAAGAGCTGCCACTGACTGGAGTAATGGAGCCAAGGAGGTCTCCAATAGAAGAGATAGCCTGGGGGCTAGCAATTCATATATCCTATCAGCTAGGGCTGGAAGATCTACTTGCTCAGCAGTGACTGGAGCAGAGGTAGAGGATGGAGGTGGAGCTATTGGTGATGGTAGTGGAGAGCTGGTGTATTGGGGAAGAGATGGTTGAGGTGTGGGTAAAGTGGTGATGGAAGACAAGGGGATTGAGATAGATGGTGTGAAGGTGGGTTGATCAATGATCTCTTGTAGAAGTTCCTAGTAAGAGGTTGATGAGGAGGGCAGCTCAGGAGGAGATGAGGGTGAATCATCCATGAAGGAATCATCAATAAGATTGAAGGATGGAATTGTGGATGTTTCAATATCTGGTTGAGGGTAGGAGCATAATGGATGGAATGGTTCTTCTGTGACAGTTGGAATTGGAGATGGTATTGATGTTGGAGATGGGCTGGAGATGATGATAGTGGATGGAACTGGAGAAGATGGAATTGGAGGAGGAGGAGAGGCAGCAACACGCAAGTCATCTGCAGGGGCAGAGACCTGAGGGGAAGTGACTATAGCAGTCCCGGTGCCTGAAGGTATGCTTGCAGAAGGCCTGCTGGGCTTGATGATCTGCCTGTCCCATTTACAAAATAGGGCACAGGACAGTCTCTTGGAAGCATTAATGTGTATCCCAAAAGATACTAGCAATGCAGGGCATCTGTTCTGCAGAAAAAAGCCTAAAATCCTCCCAAAATTCACAAAACACTTATTAATTTTCTTTTTGATTATGTCAAAGAAGACCTCTCCCCAGTTCAAATTCTTCCTGTCCACTATGACTCCCATTAGGCAGAGCTGATACCTAGAAATGGTATCATGTGCTGAGTGCTTAGCCAACACAACTTTCCCAACTACATCAGCCAAGAATCTATATTCCACAGACAGGTTCTTCTTCAGCAGCTTGCTAGGGTTAGCCTCTGAATGAACCATTCTTGCAAGGAAATCAGCATATTCCTCTCCAGACAAATCAGAAGAATCTCCACCAGAACTTAACTCAAAAACTTCTGTCAGAATTGCTGGGGTCAAGGGTACCTGGGTGCCAGAAATTGATCCAACGATTGTGTTTTGATCCTGATTGTGGGCAGTGTAGACCCACTCTTTAATCTCATCAGCAGCAAGTTTAATCCTGGTGGTCATGATTGTAGCAAGTTTCTGCTCCTTGAACAAGTCAAAAATGTCCTGGAAAACTTGATCTGTTGTGCTGAAGGACTCCATGTCAATGTCAAAGCCGGCATCAAATTTCATGGCGGCAAGAATAGCAACTGAAATGGCCATGGTTACCTGCAAGGATTCAACAAACAAAACGACCAAGTGCAGAAATGTTTGGAGGGAAAGAAAGTTTTTGTAGAGAAATCGAAAGCGCAAAAGGAGAACGACGGCGAAAAAATGAATTTTATATTAGGGTTCGACGCAGAAAAGGAAAGATCGTTGAACTCAGTTCGACGATCGGGGCTTCTAAAGGAATCTGAAGAGTCTTCAACATCGTCGATCTCCGTTCGACGATATTGGAGAGCGTCGAGCTCTGTTCGACGATCGTTTAGAGAACAAAATCGTCGAGCGCCATTCGACGATCGCTGACCGGAAGAGATAGTTCATACTATCCGAGAAACACTGAATGCAGGTCGACGATTGCGGAAATCGTCGATCTCCGTTCGACGATCTGGGGGAAAATCGTCGAGCGTAGTTCAGAGACCAGAAAAACTCTAGACACTAAGAAAAAATCAAGATGTTTGCCTAGTCTTGGTCAATTTTTAAACTTTTAAAATCTTGGATATTATTTAAGACTTCCTCCATCTAACATTCCTAACTGATTTAAGAAGAAGGTGTGTTTCTTTTCATCTAAGGGCTTGGTGAAAATATCTCCCCTTTGTAAGTCAGTTGGGATATATTGCTGTTCAATTTTATTCTTCTCAACATTATCCCTTAAGAAGTGATGCCTAATTTCTATGTGTTTTGTCCTACTATGGAGGACTGGATTTTGAGCTATAGAAATAGCACTGGTGTTATCACAAAAGATTTTAGACTTCTCTAAGTTGTAGCCATAGTCTAGGAGTTGGTTTTGAATCCACAAGATTTGTGAACAACAATTGCCTGCAGCCATATATTCAGCTTCAGCAGTTGAAGTTGACACAAAAGTTTGTTTCTTACAAAATCAAGAGACAAGTCTGTCACCAAGGAACTGACAAGTTCCACTGGTGCTTTTCCTGTCAATTCTGCATCCAGCATAATCAGCATCAGAAAATACAGTTAAATCAAATGCTGAATTTTTTGGATACCAGAGACCTAGATTTGGACAACTTTTAACATACCTGAGAATCCTCTTTACTAATGTTAGGTGTGACTCTCTAGGGCTTACTTGGAACCTAGCACATATGCATGTAGCAAACATTATATCTGGTCTACTAGCTGTAAGATACAGTAAAGAGCCAATCATTGCTCTATATGTTGTCTGATCAACAGGTTTCCCATGTTCATCAGCATCCAATACATCATTAGTAGGCATAGGTGTTTTCATACAAGATGCTTCAGACATGCCAAATTTCTTAACCAATTCATTTGCATATTGGTTTGAGAAATAAAGATGCCTTCAGCATGTTGTTTGACTTGCAATCCTAGGAAGAAGGATAGCTCACCCATGCTACTCATTTCAAATTTGGAATGCATTAGGTTAAAAAACTTTCTGCACAATTTTGAATCAGTAGAACCAAAAATAATATCATCTACATAAATCTGTACTAGTAGGGTATGGGATTTATGGGTTCTAAAGAAAAGAGTTTGGTCTACTCTACGCCTTATAAATCCATTTCCCAAAAGGAAGCATGCTATGGTCTCATACCCTGCTCTAGGAGCTTGCTTGAGACCATATAATGCTTTGTTCAATTTAAAAACATAATCAGGATAAGTTGGAGAGATAAAACCTGGAGGTTGTCTGACATATACTTCTTCTTTGATGTCTCCATTTAGAAATGCACTTTTGACATCCATCTGATATACCTTGAAGTCTTTATGTGCTGCATAAGCTAAGAATATTCTGATGGCTTCCAATCTTGCAACTGGTGCAAAAGTCTGGTCATAGTCTATTCCTTCTTCTTGAGAATATCCTTGAGCAACTAGCCTTGCCTTATTCCTTACAATTACTCCTTGATCATCCAGTTTGTTTCTGAACACCCACTTTGTTCCAACAATGGAGTGATCCTTAGGCTTTGGCACTAGTTCCCACACTTTGTTCCTTTCAAATTGATGCAACTCTTCTTGCATTGCAATGATCCAGTGTGGATCTTGCTCTGCATCTTGAATGGACTGAGGTTCAATTTGAGATAGGAAGCAGGTGTGCAACAGGTTTTGGTTGACCTGATTTCTGGTTTGCACACCAGCTGAGATGTCTCCAATTATTTGGGAAATTGGATGGTCTCTTGATGTTACTACATCAACAGGGGGTGTTGATTGTTCACCAACCTGTGTTGTTGTTTCCTCTTGTGGTACAACAACTGGCTCTTCAAGTTGTTCTTCAATATGTTGAATACTTTCTTCATCTTCACTGCTTTCCTCTTTTTGAGTAACTTGTAACTTGTTCAAGTCTTCAACAAGAGAATGTTCCTGCAAATGTTCTATGGTAGAAGAGATCTTCTCCTTGAAAGACATGTTCGATTCATCAAATGATATATGAACAAATTCCTCAATTTTTAGAGATGATTTATTATAAACCCTATAAGCCTTACTGATCATGTAGTATCCCAGAAACACTCCATCAGCTTTAGCTTGAAATTTTGCTAAATATTTCTTGTCATTATTATGTATATAGCAAATACAACCAAACACTCTAAAATAATCAACTTTAGGTTTCTTCCCTTTGAGTAATTCATAGGGAGTCTTACTCTTTAGTTTATGTATCAAACTTCTATTCAGCACATAGTTGGAGGTGTTCACTGCCTCTGCCCAAAAGGATAGAGGAAGATGAGCATCTGACAACAATGTAGTGGCGGATTCAATAAGTGTTCTATTTTTCCTTTCAGCTACCCCATTTTGTTGAGGAGTTCTAGGAGCTGAGAAAGTATGCCTGATCCCTTCACTCTGACCGAACTCTTACATAAGAAGAGAATCAAACTCTGTCCCATGATCACTTCTGATCAGGGCAATGTGAGTATTGAACTCAATCTGTATACATTTGAGAAACTCTGTCAAACACTTAAGTAATCAGACTTCTTCCTCAGAAAGAACACCCAAGTGAATTTAGAGAAGTCATCTACAACTACTAAGGTGTAAGATTTCCCTCCTAGGCTTTGTACTGTGATGGGTCCAAAAAGATCCATGTGTAACAGATACAATATCCTAGGTGAATCACTCTTATTAAGTGACTTAAAACTATTTTTAGTTTGCTTGCCTAATTGACAAGCCCTGCAGAGTCCTTCCTTCTTGTAGGGGCCAGAAGGTAGTCCTCTAACAAGGTTGTTCTTGGATAGCCTAGCAATAGTTCTAAGATTTAAGTGTCCTAGTCTCTTATGCCATAAAATATTTGGTCTACAAACAGAATTGAACAGGCAAATATCTACATCTGTTGAAAGAAAATCTACTAGATAGATGTTACCTTTCCTTTTACCTGTCAAAACAGTTGTGTTGTCCTCTGACTTGATCTTGCATAGTGCTTTGCTGAAGGTCACCTGGTAGCCTTCATCACACAGCTGACTGATGCTTATTAAGTTGTGCTTCAGTCCTTCCACATAAGCTACCTTCTTGAATTTTACTGATCCAATCTGGACTGCACCATATCCTTTAGTTTATCCAAAGTTTGAATCACCAAAGATAACTTTGGGTCCAAGTTTGGCTCTAAAGGATGTGAGGTTGTCCTTGTTTCCTGTCATGTGCTTAGAGCACCCACTATCCAAGTACCATTGCTGGTTTGATGTTGGATAGGTCTTCACCTGCACATAAAATAATTCATTTGTTTTTGACCCAGTTTACCTTGGGCCTAGGTTGATAACCTTTAAACTCTGAAATAAAAGACATCCCAGGTTGACTCTTATAACCTTCAGGATGATATCTCCTTGGAGGTATAATCCATTCAGTATAAGGGTTAAAGATTTGGGATGAAGGACCCCTAGGATTGGATTTTGATTTGCCCTTGAAGGGATTTCCAGAGCTCTGATCTCTGTTCGACGATCGTGGAACTACGTTCGACGATCTTGGGTCAGATCGTTGAGCTCCGTTCGACGGTCGACTATGGCAGAGTTCAGGAACTTGAGATTGTCGACCTGAGTTCGACGATTTTGCTTGAGATCGTCGATCTGCGTTCGGCGATCGTCGAGCTCCGTTCGACGATTTCTGCTGGAACTTAGTTTTCTTGGGCAGATCAGAATTTTTCCTAGCTACCTCTACAACTCCCTTTACTTTATCAGAAATGAATTTGATTGGAGTTGTTAGAACTATGGGTTGGCTGGATGAAGCACCCAAGCCCAGTGTACTATTAAATCTGGAGTTCACTGTGCTTGTGATGTCCATCAGCTTGATACTTCTCCCATTAAGGGATTCTTCAAGCTTCTTGGCCTCAGATAGCTCACCTTTCAGTGAAGCTATCTGCTCCCTACAACACTCCAACTCCTGAGAGAGTTTGAGGTTTTCTGACTTTAAGGTATTATGTTCAGATAAATGATTTCTGAGAGAGATAATTTCTTTCTCAGATTTTAGCATGTCTAAACATAAAGCTTTATACTCAGATTTAAAGTCCTCTCAATTGAAATCAGATGAACTAATTACCTGATCTTCTTCAAGTGGAGTCTCTGAGTCTGACTCTGAGTCTTCTTCATCTGAATTATGTTGTGAGGCATTGATTGCCATCATGCAGAACTCCTTCTCTTCTGCACCATCTTCATCATCACTGGAGATGGATGAGCCTTCTGACTCCTCTTCAGTTTCACTCCAGGATTCAGCTACAAACCCCTTTCTTGTGTGTTTGTTTTTGCTTGAGGAGGGTTTGCCATTGCCATTCCTCTTGGAGTCTTTCTCCTTTCTTCTTTCTTTCTTGTCCCTTCTGTCCTTGTTTTTGTTTTCTGGACAGTCAGGAACAATGTGCCCTGGTTTCCTGCAACCAAAGCAGACAATTTCCTTATTATTAATTGACTTATCATAACTTGGCTTATCATGCTCCTTGTATGATCTCCTTCTGAAGTCCTTTCTAGCCATCTTGTAAAATCTTTTGGCCAACAGACTAAGCAGTTCATCATTGCCTGTGACTTTGTCTTCATGCTGATCTTCAGTTGCCTTGAAGGCTATTGTTTTCTCTTTTCTTGTGGCTGGTGAAGCAGCCTTCTGCTCTTCTTCTCTGTTCTTAATGAGCAGCTCATAAGATTTGAGCTTGCCCAAAAGGGCTTCTGTGGTGATCTCATTCAAACTTCTGGCATCCTTGATTGGCTATATTCTTGAATCCCAAGTGCTAGGGAAGCACATTACAATTTTGTCATTAAGTTCAGTTAGTGATATCTCCTTATCCAAAGTTCTGAGTTCACTGACTATTAGACTGAGTCTATTGTACATATCTCCAACTTATTTATTTTCTCCCTTCTTGAAATTCTCATATTGGGATATGAGGTGGGATCTCATGTCCTTTCTCTCATCAGCTGAGCCTGAGACTATTTCAGAGAGTTTATCCCAGATTTCCTTTGCTGAATTGCATTCAGCTACCTTTTGAAAGATATCATCAGACATGGTCTGGGCTAAGATGTTCATAGCCTTGGCATCAGCTACCTTCCATTTCTTGATTTCAGCATCTGTTCCTGATGGAGGTGGAACAACATTTGTACTTGAGTTCTCTGGAGGTCTTGGGCAAACTGTCAAAACAGAATTAAAAATATCCTCGTCAATAGAATTCATGTGTAATCTAATCCTTGCTTTCCAAAGTGCAAACTTGGATAGATTGCACACTGGAGGTCTGGTGCTAGCATAATCTTTGTTTTGGGCCATGATTTGTGAAAACAAAATCTAATAATAAACTCAAAAGAAAACAGATCTAATTAGGAATCTTTGGGTTCAGGTGTTAGCCTGTGCAACCGCCAAGGTGTGGTATGTTTAACCAACCTCGCTCTGATACCAATTGAAAGTGCAGCTAGATCTGATATACTCTAGAGGGGGGTGAATAGAGTATATGGTGCTTGAAAACTTTTTACAACAATTGTTGTAATTCTGAGTGAACAGGGAAACAACTATTAATTCTAATCACAAAATAACCTACAACAGAAATTAATCACAGATCTAAACTAATCACAAAACAATCACAGCCAGAAACAAAAGATAAAGACAAGCAAGCCAGAAGACACAAGGAGCTATAGTGGTTCCCCTAAACTTGGGTACATCCACTCTTCTACCACCCTAGGTAGGAATCCACTTCAGGATGAGTTGATCAGGTGTCCTGGGCACCAATGAGCTTTTGATAAGGTGTTCAAAAACCAAATCAGATTTTTTGATCAGGTGTCTTGCCACCAATGAGCTTTTGACAAGGTGCTCAAAAACCAAACTCAAACTTTTGAAGGGAGTTTGAAAAACCCTTTACAGAGATGGGGATGAGAGAGTTATGGAAGTCTTCTCTTTCTCAGATCAGCTGAGAAGACTATGTGGATTTGAGATTGTCAAAGCTCCCCCTGAGTTCTTGAGATGTTCAGGAAATGAAGCTTTGCTGTAGGGTGATAGACCTTCAGAAGTTGATCTCCAGCAAATGATGATTTCAGCAACAGCTGAAATGTTAGGTGTCTGGAGTCTTTGAAAGATGTTGGCCTTGAACACTTGAATCACATGAGATCAGAAGATTTCAGATGGTTGATCTCCTTGGATGTGTGTTCTTGAGAGAATTCTTTGAGACAGAGAATATTTGTTCTTGTTCTTCTTGTCTGTGTTCTGAGTTCTAAGTGATAGATAGATTCAAAAATCTTGTGTTTTATTCTCTGGTACTGAATAGAAAATCATCCTCTGTCAAGAATGGCCGTTGGCCTATCATTAATTGCATCCTTAATTGCAAATGTCTTCTGGAGGAAAGTCCAAAGAAACATTCCTTGATAATCCCTTGAAACTTGGTCCAGAAATAAATGAAAACGACTAGAAAATCTTCTGAATTAATTGTTGAATAACTCCTTAACTGATATGAATTTGAATCTTCAAAAATCCTTTAACTCATCAGAAAACGTCGAACTGAGCTCTGCTATCGTCGAACTGAGTTCAGCGATATAGACTTATACAGCAACAAAAAAATCGTCGATCTGAGCTCAAAGATCGTCGAACTGAGCTCAGAAATAGAGATCCAATGCTGAGTCAAGATCGTCGAACTGAGCTCGCAGATCGTCGAATAGAGTTCGGCGATTTGTTGAAGTTGAGCTCGGCGATCGTCGAATGGAGTTCGACGATCTGTCGAAGTTGAGCTAGACGGTCGTCGATTGGAGTTCGACGAATCGTCGTGCTGAGCTCGACGATATGAGTTAGTCTCAAACTGAAAATTCTTGGTCTTGAGGGCAGCTTTCAAACCTAGACTTCTAACCCTTAGACTCAATTCTAATTGACCTTTAGAGCTATACAGGAGGTCAAAAATAGGTTTCCTAGAGACATAGTGATCCTGACCCAAATTAGTAATAGGGTGTTCCAACAGAGGGGAGGATTGTAACACCCCAAAATTGTAGAGTGGGCAACTTTTGGGTGACACGGCCTTGGACACGGGCGTGTTCTCCTCGGGTTGAGAAGTTGGGTGCGTGGTCGACGAAATTCGGTCGACGAAGTTTTCGGGAGGTCACGCCCTGTGACAGGGGGCGTGACAGGGGGGCGTGATAGGGGGCATAACCTAGGGCATGTCCCTTATGGTCGACAAACTGCTCTGGACGATCGTCATGCGGCAAGTAAGGGGTACACGGCCTGTGACACGGGCGTGTCACAGGGCGTGTCCCGCTGTATCGATAGGTCGACAATTTTCTCTCGACGAGGTGTGGAGTGGGTTACACGCCCTGGGACACGGGCGTGACTGGGCCGACACGGGCGTGTACCCTGGCCGTGTTCTATTTCGGATATGTCAGAATGAGTCGGTTCGTGTTTGGTACACTATTAATATGTACCAGATTTGGAGAAGCCTCATCTTAATCAATGATATAGATCAATTTGTATTTGATGTATGTTTGAGTTTCATTGTGCAGGTTTAAGAATTGGAAGAAAATTTTCTAAGTACAAGTGTCGACACTTGTGAAGAATTATGTCGACACTTGTGAAGAATTATGTCGACACTTGTGAAGAATTATGTTGATACTTGTGAGGAATTGTGTCGACACCCAGGCATTGTGTCGACACCAAAAGAAGAAGCTGTGTCGACACCCAGACTTGTGTCGACCCATGTGAAGAATTGTGTCGACACCTAAAGAAGAAGCTGAGTCGATACTCAGACTTGTGTCGACACCTGAGCCAGGAGTTATGTTGACACTGAAAGCAGAAGCTGTGTCGACACCCAGGAGTTATGTCGACACTGAAAGGAGAAGCTGTGTCAACACCCATGAGTTATGTCTACACAGAAAGCAGAATTGTGTCGACACACAAGACTTGTGTCGACACATTTAACAGATGCTCTGTCGAGTACTAGAAGAATGACTATGTCGACACATGGAGTGTTGTGTCGACATCATCAAGTCTTTTGTCGACACTTAGTTCATTTGTGTCGACATATGTGAAGCGTTTTATTGAGTGGTTCATGCTGAGTTGGAAAGTCTTTGAAGAATCAATTGTCATAACCAACCGGTCTGATACCTTTGTCAGAACTGTTAGAAGACTGTTACAAACCGGATCAGCCGGTAATAAGGAGGAAAATCTATATAAAGGACTGGTTCGATGCAACAGTAAGAAGGAAAAAAAGAGAACACACAACACTAAGAAGTGAATCCTTCAGAGAGAGTTTTCTACAACAAGAAAAGGGGAAACCCTTACAAAGGCAGATCCAAAACAGTCTGCAAGGAAGATTCAGATCTCATTCTGAATTCAAGAAGGAAGCTATCTGAAGATCTACTTCTACATCAAGTGAAGATCAACCTTATTTTGTTCTATCAAGAAGCTTTGAAACGACTAAGTCGGGTTGGATCCGAAGATCAGTTTATTCAAGAACTGATCAAGATGCTCACACCAGTGAAGAGATCTATCTGATGAAATTTCTGTATCTCTTAATCAAATAATTTTTGGTAAGATCTGTTGTAAGATCTGAGTTGTAAGCCTGTAATTATAAAGGCTGAGGTAGGGCTAAGTGCCTGAGGTGTAGGAGTGGGGTTTCACTTTGAGTTGTAGGCCTGTAAAAGAGGCTGAAGTAGGGCTTTTGCCTGAGTTGTAGGAGTGGGGTATCACTCTGAGTTGTTGGCTTGTGAAAGAGGCTGAGGTAGGGCTTGTGTCCGAGTTGTAGGAGTGTGGATTCACTCTGAGTTGTAGGAACCATTGTTGGTTCTAAGCTGTAAGATCTGCGGATCTGAGAAGAAAGAAGGAAGTTAGGCCGAATCTAGTACACTGCTAGATAGGCGAAGGGGGAAAGTGGATGTACCCATCATTTGGGGAACCACTATAAATCTAGTGTGCAATCTGTGGAATGCTGTGTGTAGGTGTATGCTGTGCTGTGTTCTGTGATTTAAATTTATCTGTGCTGAGATAGATTTTTCTATTTGCCTAAAATTTCGAAGGACAAATTATAACCTATTCACCCCCCCTCTTGGTGTCTAGACTCTTGAAATCAAGTCTTTCAAGTGGTATCAGAGGCAGGTTACTCAAAGATTGACCTAACAGTCTGAGTGGATCTCCAAGGAAAATAACAGATTTCAAGTATGGGTTCAATAGAGAATCAGAAGGAATTTGGATCTATGAAACTGCCTATCTGCAGGAAAGAATGCTTTGGCATATGGAAGAAAAGTGTCAGGTTGTTTATGGAAGCATCTGATCCAAGAATCTACATCACAATACAAGAGGGTCCCTTCATTCTAGTGAAGGTATCAGCTCTGGATGCAAATGTTAAAACCCCAAAGTGCTATTCTGAAATGACTAAGGATGAGATCATCCGGGCAATATTAGATAAAAGAACACAAAACATTATAGTAAGTGTTATAGATGATGCGACATTTCAGAATCTGGTGCACTGCAAAACCGCTAAGGAAATGTGGGACACCCTGATTGTATACATGGAGGGAACAGAAGAATTCTGAGAGGACAGGAAATCTATGATGAATCAAGAATATGAGGCTTTAGACAAGCCAAGACTGACAGCATAGCTGAATGTTACAAGAAGTTCTTCAGGATTGTCAATGAGCTGATGACCTATGGAAGAGTCTTCAACACATATGAACTGAATGACAAGTTTCTCAGGTCACTAACAAAGGATTGGGATACAAAGATATGTGCCATCAGAGAAGTGGCCAAGCTTGCTGATACACCTCCACCCACACTATTTGGAAAGCTGCTATCATATGAAATGTTGCTCACTGCCAGAAAAGAGGAGGAGAAAAGCAGTAGGCCTGAATACAAAGAAAGGTCTGTAGCCTTCAAGGATGAAGACACAAGAAAGGGTTGGAGAAAGTCTCCTTCTCCACCCAGAAGGAGTGCTGAGGCTGTAGAAGAAAATCTTGATAACATCACATCAGATAGCCACACCTCTGATGAGGACTTCGCTGCCTTTACAAGGCAATTTCAAAGGTTCATGAAAAAGAAGAAATGGAGAACCAGGCCATCAACATCCTTTTCCAAGGTTGAGTATTAAGAGAAAAAGAAGACTCCCAAGGAGGACAGGTATGCCTCAAAACCTAGTAAACAAACTAATTCTAAGATTGTTTGTTATTATTGCAATAGGCCTGGACATGTCATAGCTGACTGTCCAGACAAGATGACTGAATCTAAAGATAAGAAGAAGCATCAAGTGAAAGGCAAGAAGGAGAAATCCCTTGTTTCTCAGAAGTAGAAGAGTTGGATAGACTCTTCATCTTCAGGATCAGGAGAAGAAGATAATGCAGAAGCATATGTTGGGCTGATCTCAATAGAAGAGGATTCTAGGGAACTAGAATTCTTACAAATGTTGGACTCCATAAATGGAGCAGAAGACTATTGCTGTAGAGGGCTGATGGCTCTATTAGAAAATGATCAGTGCCAGGATCAGCCTGGTCCTAGTAAGGTATACAGTTCTCCCTCAACTTTAGATTACTACACTGCATCAGAATCAAAAACTTCTGCATCAAGAGATATGGATGGTTCTGAATCTAAAGGGGATGTACATCAACTCATTAATGAGTATGGTGGGTTGTTGCAAGATCTGAAGAGGAGCAAGTTTCTTGTCAAGGTGCAGGCCAAGGAGATTGAGTCTCTGAAGCAGGCTGCATCACATTCAGCCGTGTTAATAGATTCAAAACTGAAGGAGATTGCCAAACTGAAAAACATTACTGTTATTCAGATGAGCACAATCTCTTTCAAGGAAAATCACATCAAGAAACTTGAGGCAAAACTTCAGCAAGAAAGAAAGTTAGTGGCTAAATTCTCTAAGCCAAAATCAGTCTTGGCCGTAATAGATAATTTCATTTCTCATAAAGGAAAGACTGGTCTAGGTTTCAAGGGCAGAACTAGGGCCACTAATTCTCATAGAAAAGATAAGGCCCTAGCACAACCACTAGCTACAAAGCCCCCTATTTTCTTTAGGAAAGTGATGCAACCAACAAACAGGTATGATCATGATAGTACTCATGGTCACTGTGAGTATGAAGATCTCATGGGCAAGGGTGCAAATGCCAATAGATCACACTATATGCAAGCCCATCAGGTTCAAGAGGAAGTCTTGGAGTTTACTGCTCCAGCACCTACACTCAACAGAACTACTGGAAACAAAGCAGTAAAGTCTGTACCTAAGAGAAGGTATAATAGGTTTGAGTGTTGGTGCTGTGGCAAGGTGGGCCATTTTGTCAGGGATTGTTGGTTCAACACAAGTGTTAAAACCAAGAGTAGTCTACCTGTCAGAACATCTGCAAGATTTCAACCTAACAATGACCTAGGACCCAATAACAATTTGGGTTCTAAGGGTAAGTGATTCTGTATTTGATGCAGGTGAATCCAAGTGACCATACCCTTATATGGTACTTGGATAGAGGATGTTCCAGACAAGAAGAATGTTGAGGGACTATGTACCCATAGAGAATGGACTTAAAGTAATCTTTGGTGGATTAGAAAAAGGAATCATCAAAGGATTTGGTAACATTTTTAGTGATTCAATTACTATCACTAAAGTGGCTTATGTGAAGGGTCTAAAACATAACCTGATCAGCATAAGTCAACTTAGTGATCTAGGTTATGACATCTCCTTTATCAAAGGGGAGTGCCAAATAAGAAGGTCAAGTGATCAAGAGATCATTTTGACTGGCACTAGGAAAGGGAATGTATATTGTCTTAACCTAGATTGTGAGTTTACAACTCACCCATTTGTCTAGTTGCAGGAGAAAAAGCTTCACTATGTGTCAAATGGCACAAGAGGCTTGCCCATCTTAACTCTAAGTCAATAGGACAGCTGTTTAGCTTGGGGTTAGTGAGGAATGGTCCTCAAGTCAAGTGCATTAAAGAGGGTGTATGTTCAGCTTGCCAAAAGGGACAACAGACTAAGTCCTCTTTCCATGCACTTGATATCAAAGATTCAATGAGATGTTTATATCTCTTGCATATGAATTTGTTTGGTCCTATGCCAGTTCATAGTCTTGGTAGGAAAGTATACACACTAGTTATTATGGATGACTATTCTAGATACACATGAGTTTTCTTCTTGAGGAAGAAATTTGAAACCCCAACTATTTTCCAGACTTTTGTTAGACAAATTCATAATGAACATAACAGTTCAGTGGTCAAAATCAGAAGTGACCATGAAACTGAATTTCAGTCTGAATGTATGACAAAGTTCTGTGATGAACTTGGGATTCATCAGGAATTATCCTCACCTAAAACTCCTCAGCAAAATGGAGTTGCTGAAAGAAATAATAGGACTCTAATTGAGGCAAGTAGAACACTACTTAGTGACACTACTCTCCCTGGTTACTTCTGGGCTGAGGCAGTAAATACTGCATGTCATGTTCTCAATAGCGCCTCCATCAATAAGAAACATAAGATGACCCCCTATCAGATTTTGAAAGGCAGAAAACCAAACATTTCTTACTTTAGAATCTTTGGTAGCAAGTGTTATGTATTAGTTAATGGTAAGCACTACCAAACAAAGTTTTCTGCCAAATCCCTAGAAGGGATATTTGTTGGGTACAACAATAATAGTAGGGCATACAGAATCTACAACTTAACTACCTAAGTTATAGAGGAATCTGTCCATGTTGTATTTGATGAGTCTAAGTTGATTAACAGTAAATTGTCTAGTTCTTCAGTTAGTTTTACAGGTCTAACAGACAGGCTAGACATGCTGACCATCAATGAAGAGGTACCTGCTAGGCTGGATGAGGAAAAAGATGCTTGCTGTCCAGGGGGAGAACAAGACTCACTGGATGAAGAAGACAATGAGGAGCATCAGGTTGAGGAAAATGAAGAAGGCCATGAGATTGACAGATTTCCTCCAGCAAGAATACACTTGAAGGATCATACAACACACCAAATTATTGGTGATGCAAGTCAAGGTGTTCTAACATGAAGCAAAAGTATGAAAACAGTCCTATGTTCTAGTTTCTTGTCACAAATAGAACCCAGAAAGTTTGAAGAAACCATGCTAGACACAAACTGGATTGATGCTATGCAAGAAGATCTGACTCAAATCAAAAGATGTAATGTATGGGAACTGGTTCCTAAACCAAAGGATCACAACATCATGGGAACCAAGTGGATCTACAGAAACAAACTTGATGAGAATGACACTATAATCAAGAACAAGGCCAGATTGGTAGCAAGGCTAAATATGAGGAAGGGATTGACTTTGATCAAACCTTTGCCCCAGTAGCAAGGTTGGAGGCTATAAGATTGTTCTTGGCCTATACTGCCTATCAAGGGTTTAAGGTATATCAGATGGATGTAAAGTCAGCATTCCTGAATGGTGACTTAAAAGAAGAAGTCTATGTTGAACAACCCTCAGGTTTTATAGATTCTCATTATCCTGATTATGTATATAGTCTTAGGAAAGCTCTATATGGTTTGAAACAAGCCCCAAGGGCTTGGTATGAAACCTTGCCTGCTTTTATTATTGAGAATAAGTTCTCTAGAGGAAAGATAGACAAAACTCTATTCTTTAGGGAATCTAAAGGCAAGATAATCCTAGTCCAGATATATTTTGATGACATTATATTTGGTTCAACTGAAAACAACCTTTGTAGGAAGTTTTCCAAACTTATGCAAGGGAAGTTTGATATAAGCAGTATGGGTGAGCTAAAGTTCTTCTTGGGAATTCAAGTTAGACAGACTGATGATGGATTGTCCATATCTCAGTCTAAGTTCACGAAGGAGTTGATTAAGAAATATGGTATGGACTCAGCCTCCACCATGAAAACTCCAATGGGAACAAGTATACCTATAGGCAAAGATGAGGCAGGGAAACTAGTTGATGAGTCTTTGTATAGAGGGATAATTGTCTCCCTACTTTATTTGACTGCTAGTAGACCTGACATCATATATGCAACATGTGTCTGTGCTAGGTACCAAGCTTGCCCAAAGGAATCTCATTATACTGCAATTAAAAGAATTTTGAGATATCTTAAGGGCACACCTAATCTAGGCCATTGGTACCCTAAGAATAGAGATTTCTTACTAACAGGTTTCTCAGATGCAGACTTTACAGGATGCAAAGAAGACAGGAAGAGTACAACAGGAATTTGTCAATTCCTAGGAGGAAGGCTGGTGTCATGGTGCAACAAGAAGCAAACAAGTGTAGCTATATCAACAGCTGAGTCTGAGTATGTAGCGCAGGTAGTTGCTGTGCACAGTTGTTATGGATAAAGCACCAACTAGAAGATTATGACATCAAGGTAAGTAGAATTCCACTGTTTTGTGATTCTACCAGTGCTATTTCTATTGCTAAGAATTCCGTATCACACAGTAGAACCAAGCATATAGAAATTAAGTTTCATTTCATCAGTGAACATGTTGAGAAGGAAGATATTAGTTTAGAGTTTGTGAATACAAATAATCAAATAGCTGATATATTTACAAAACCTCTGGATGAAATTAAATTCAATTATTTTAAAATTGAATTAGGTATGTTGAACCTAGAATAGGTTAGCACAAGCTTCCCTAAGAAGAATATGTAAGTACAAAATTTCTCAGGAAATTTGTCTAAGTACAAAGTTTGTATCCACACAAGCAAAATTGTGTCGACACACTCAGTATGTTGTGTCGAGAAAGAAAAAGGATGTGTCGACACAGAAATAGTATCTGTGTCTACAGAAGAATAGGTGTCGACACAACCTTATCGAGACCTTATATCTAGAGGATTTTTTGTGTCGACACACAAAAGTTGGTGTTGACACAACTATGTCAAGACATGACCAGCCCGTATCAACTCTGACATAAGTATGTCGACATCTAGACGTGTCGACTAAACCTAAGTTTTGTCAAGACCTAGGTCATTTCTGTTGACACATGTAAAAATTTTATCGACTAAGGCTCGTCTTTTGACCTGCCCTTTACGCTAACACTGTAAATAGGTAAAGCCAAAATCTGGTTGACTACGCTTTCAGAAATCTAGGATCTGCACCTTGTGTCGACAAAGACCTTCTCTTCTTTTCTCTTCCATTTCTCTCGATAATGGAGCCTCACCAAGATGATAAGGTGAATGAAGGATATGAGCTGGTTCGTGGAGGATTCACGATAGCTTCATAAGAAATCCAGGGTGTCATTACCTTAATATTTGATAATGCTTTGGAATTCTTGGTCTCAGAACCAACAAAAATTTGGAAAAAGGAAGTAATGGAATTCTATTCATCTACTACTGTGGACACAGAAGGGAAGAAGATCAAAGCCATAGTTCAAGATTCCCGAGTTAGACTAACACTTAAGACTATCAGGAAATCACTCCAACTTCCCATGGTTAAGGATGATGAAGAAATTGTTCCATCCAGGACTAAATAAGCACTAAGTTGGTGCGGGCTGAACCCTAATATCAAGTTTGGATCATCTATTGCCGGAAAGGGATGAATTCCCAAGGAAAGTTTCTGTCTGAGGTAGTTGGCAAGGTAATTCTGTGTAAGACTGGTGGACATGACAGAATTTCAGTCCATATGTTCAGTGTGATGACAAGGATTATTTTCACTATAAAAACAGACTGGGCATCAATAGTTTTAGATAAACTTCAAGAAGGAATAAAGAAACCAAATCTGGGAAGGATTTTGAGTTTATGTCTATCTACTATAATACCAGATGTTTTGAACCAACTTCCAGGAACCAAAATCAACCACATGAGGAGGATGGATGTGAGAATTCTATCTAGATGGGATAGAGTATTGACAAAGGAAGTATCTAATCCACAGAAGCACGTTAATAAAGATAAACAATAGAAAAAGATTATTCAATAAGCAGAATCCTCTAGTGATTCTGAAGAAGAAGTGGTCTTCAGTTCAGATGAAGACATGCCACAAAAAGAAGCACAGGATCAAGTGGAGAGCAGTATGCTCTTAGAGCAACAGGTCGTCTCCACTCCAGGGGGAGAAAATCCTGAACCAGCAGTACAAGACACTGTACAAGTTGAGCTGCCTGCCTAAGGGGGAGGTATTATTGAAGCTTCTCTAGAAAGTGAGCAAGCTGCTGATACTATTATGGAAATAGTGTCAGATATCGACAATGAAGCACTGCTAAATGTTGAGAAAGAGGCACAAGATGAGCAGATAAAAGATTCTGCTCAAAATAATCAAGTAAGTATCTCATCTATAGAGCATGACCTGGACAAAGATCTAGATGTCCAGGGAGAACCTTCTATTTTCCAAACAAATTTTGTTCCTCCTTGTTGGAACCCTAGTTCTGATTTGGGCAAGGATCACTATTAGGAATATTAGATTGACCCAAAATGTATAGTCATGGGTCATAGGATTATTTCCAGGTTTGGTTATTCAGAAGGACTCTCCAGAATTGCTGAAAGAATTCTGAGAAATGCAGTTAAGACAAAGTCAGTACATCAACTTGACGATCGTCGAACGCAGTTCGACGAACGGCGAACTCAGGTCGACGAATTCTGAGTTCATTCCTTGAACTCAGGTCGACAAACTCAGGGCTCAAGCAAGACGGTCAGCTCGACGAAATCCAGCTAAGTTCGACGAATGTTGAACTCAGGTCAACGATCGGTGAACTCAAGCTAGTCATCTGGTCAACGAACACAGAAGCTGAGCTCGACGAACCGCAAGTTCCAGTCAACGAATTCTGTGCAGAGTTTCTAGGCGTATTAGTTACAGCTAGCGGAATTAATTGATGCTTAGTTAAAGCAGATAATTGCCATCAGAATTAATGCTAAATATTCGTCTGAATATAGCCGTTTGGAGGCTGCATTAATTATGGAGTAAATTAGGATTTAATGCTAATTGATTCCCAAAGAAATTACCATTCTCGGGAATCAATTAGTCATTACAGTCAAGATATATCAATTCAAATGTTTTTTTTTGAATCAGAAGAAACAGAAGCAACAGTGCACGGCAAGAACAAGAACAGTAGAACGACAGTGAAGGCTTTCTACAGAGAGAGGAACTCTGCATCATCAAAGAAGATAATCATCAGAGTTCATCTGCTCCAAGCTTTCATCAGACAACTAATCAGTATCACTCTAAAAGCTTACTGGAGATCATCATCACTGTGAAGGCCTATCACCATGCAACAAAGCTTCCTGCAAACCTGAACCATTCAACATCTCAGGGGGAGCTTTTGCTACCATCAATACTCCACATAGTCTTCTCATTGTGATTGAGAAAAGAACACTTCCATCACTCTCTCATCCCCACCTCTGTAAAGGGTTATTACTCCCTTCAAAAGTGAACTCCTTGGTGATAGGGCACCTGATCAAAAACCTATTGGTTTTTAGGTACCTGATCAAAAGCCTGAAGGGTTTCTAGATCAACCTGAAGCAAATCTTGTGGTGATAGGGCACCTGATCAAAAACCTAAGTGGATTCCTACCAGGGTGGTAGAAGAGGGGATGTACCCAAGTTTAGGGGAACCACTATAAATTCTTGTGTCGTCTGTGTGCTTGCTTTTCCTTCTTTATCTTTGTGCTGTGACTTTTTACATTAACTCTAGTTTAGAAGAAAGTTAAGATCTAACTGCTCACTTTCACTCCTGTTCAGATGCAGCAAGAGGTAACTATGGACGAGCTATTCCCCGAACAACCAACATCAGGGACTAAGGGGGAGCAGCAAATCATAGAAAAAGAACTACCCGGAACTGAGGGGGAGGTATCTCAGCATGCCCCAACTGATAAGGAACCAGTGAATATACAAAGTTCCTCAGAATCTTCTGATGATGAAGAAGCCTCTGTGGCTAAGAAAAGGAAGTTAGCTTCTTTAAGGAAACAGAGCTCAGGCTATAAAAAGGACTTACAAATAGTCACACCAACACCTGTTCCAAGCATGGATTTAAGTTCCCTACTGGTCCAATTGCACGTGAAATTAGATGAGCAAAGGCAGTCTTTGGAAAGGTATGTGGATGAAACACATAAAGATTTGCAATTCCATGTGGCTCAAGATATCAAATCAATTAGATTTGAAGTAAATCAAAATAAAAAGGAAATGACAGATTGCTTCCACAAGGGAGGAAATGCTATGGTATACTTGGCAAAGCAACAACAAGAACTCAACACTAAAGTGGAAGACATTGCAGTTAAGCAAAGATATGTTCTTGATAATCAAATCCGGATGAATGATAATCTCAAAGAGTCACACTTTACCATTCTAACACAGATTGATAATCTAACAACTGCTGTCAAAGCTGAAGTGTCCAAGCAGATCAAATAACATCTTGCTGCTGTTCAGGAAACATTTACAAAATCTCACAAGAATATTTCTTATTTCTTGCAGAAGTTTAGGAATTATTACAAAGAAGGAACAAATTATCTTATTAACCAAGTCAGATTTCAGAAGGATGATCTGAGAGATCATCTTGAAAGAGAGGTCATAAAGGGGGAGAGGGTGTTAGTCAAAGCCAGCTCAGATCATGCTAAATGGATATCAAATAGCATCAGGACAACTCTTGGATATCCACCCTTGTGTGATGATGACAATTGAAAGTCCACCTAGTGTCAGCTATGTGCACCTATGGGGGGGGGGGGGGAATAGGTGACGAGTAGCGCTTTTGCGGAATTTACGAACGTACCTGCACAATAAAAATAAAAAGCACAGCACACAGAATACACATGCAATTTATAGTGGTTCCCCGACTTGGGTACATCCACTTTCCCCCTTCGACCTATCTCCCAACAAGGGACGACTCGGTCTCTTCTCCAACAGGATTGAAATCCAATCCCTGCACTATCGGAAGGAACCCTTCCACACGTGAGAGTCAACACTCCCACAAAACGGGTTGCACCCAACCCTTACAACACGGAACAATCGTTCCTTTACAACAAAAGTAAATATAGAATGTACACGAGATACAAACTTCGTTTGGAGACTACGGTGTTCCTCTTCGTTCGACGACGTGTTCGTGAAGTCAATGAAGAGTCTACAACCTTGGTCTCTCTTGGAGAGGATCTCCCCGGAACCGGCGGCGGCAATACGAGCGGCGGCTAGCTTCGGGATCGGAGGCTCTGATGATGAGCGGCTGCTGAACTTGGAGATCCAAACTTCGTAGCGAAGCTAGCTTGGTCTTCCAACGGTCACACGAGGATCAGTCGTCTCGATCGATTCGGACGGGGGAGTTTTTTCCCGGTCAACAAATCGAGAGACAAGAGATCTCTGGATAGACACGTGAGACTCAAGCTTTGCTAAGCTTCTGTCGCCGGAGATCACGAAGGATTCCCGATTGTTGACGGCGACCAACGTGTCCGAGCGCGACGGCGGCGGCGGAGAGGAATCGCGATTTTAGGGTTACGTCGCGGCTCGGTTTCTGATTGTCTTTTACTGTTCAAAATACCCGAATATATATACTGTAGATAACTCCAATATGACCGTTTGTGGGACCCACAATAGAAATCCCTAAATCCGGTTCAAACTAGTCCAGCGGCAGAGTCCGGTCCAGCAGCATCCCGAGAAAACGCTAAGTGAAAATCGGCGAGAATCACAGGTGATTCTCGACGAATCACTTATTGATTCTCATCGATTTTCACTTGGTATTCATGAACTGCTTAACCACTGGTTCGGCGAGAATCACTAGTGATTCTCGCCGAATCTTACTTGGCACCGTTTTGAGGTAGCCAGAAGGGGTCGGCGAGAATCACTAATGATTCTCGTCGATTCGGCGAGAATCACTAGTGATTCTCGCCGAATCGGCGAGAATCACTTGGTGATTCTCGTCGAATTTTCCTTGGACGAATTTTCGTCTTCCACCCAGGAGCTGCTCCTTGACCCATCCATGCTCCTTGTCTTCTCTTGCATATGAACGGCCCTGTACTTGAAAGTAAGTGCACTCCAATAGAGAGAGTACATGTAACATCCCATTTCCAACTAGACCCCTAAGAGTGGTTTTGGCCATGACTAGGTCATGACAAACCCTAGAAAGCCAGAAATGGGCCAAGAGATAGGAGGCCAAGGTGAGGATCACCATGGTCTGCTAATAGTAGAATTTTGAACAATGGTTTAGAATGACAATGGAGCTTCACCATGGCCCCAAGACCCTACCACAACACTCCCAAACATTTTGGGAGCCCCATTAGAGCCAAAAGGACCCATTAGGGTCAACCGAAGAGGCCCAGTTGACCAAGGTCAACCCTAGCCCTAAATGGGTCAAACTAGCCTACTTAGGGCCAACTGACCTACTCCTAGCCTAAAGGACCCCTCCTATGCCCTCCTAACCCTAAAGTGAGGTCAAATGGTCACTAAGGACAAATTGGGGTCAGCCCTAGAGGCCAGGTTGACCCAAGTCAACTCAAGCCCTAACCTGGTCAAAATACCCTTACTAAGGGTATGTGACCTCCAAAGTACAGGGTAACCCTACATAACCCTACCTAGACCCTAAGGGAAGCCAATGGGTCACCCAGAACCCATAGGGGTCAACCCAATTAGTCATGTTGACCCAAGTCAACCCTCATTTAGGTCAAGTCAAACTTAACCCAAAAGGGCTAACCCAAGCCCAAGCCACTTCTCCCTTAGGCTAAACCCATTCCCATGACCATCATAATCAAGTGGGCTGCATTTAGTTTGTGAAGTTGACTAGTCAACCAGAGGTGACTAGGAGAGAGAAAGGAGCTCCTCTCCATAATAATGGAGGAGAGAGAAAATGAGGAAGAAGAAGGGGGAAGTGAGAGGCCGGCCAAGGGAGAATAACAGCCACCCATTATGGCTGCAATCAACTCCTCTAGGAGAGAGGAGTTGATTCCAGCCGTTTCCCGGCCACCAAGGGGTGGGTTCAGCCCCCCTCCACACAACCCGAGCCACACCATTAATGGTGTTAATGGCCATTGAAGAACCAGCCTCTCCTCTCCCCCATTTGCCATTTAAACACCTTCAGGGAGCCGAGGAGATCATTTTAGAGCGTTTACCTGGAGGAGACGAGCCATTCCACTGTGCAGTTGCAGAAGCCGAGCGCCGCCGCCGTCGTCAATGGCATCCCGCCGCTCCTCTCGCATCCAGGCCGCCAGGAAGGTCCTCCCCCTCTCCTTAACCCATGGTTAGATCATAGCAATCGTTAGGACCAAGGTTCGGGCTCAATTGAGCCCGATCCAATTCGGTTTTCATGGATTTTTCTGAAGAAAACTCACCTCTCGGGTTCGCCGGAAAAGGGGTTTCCGGCGGCCAAGCCGCCGCCTGGGGATGGCCACCACCTCAACGGAGGTGGTGGAGCCGGTGGCCGGCCGGGGAGGTGGTCGGGTCGCCGGCAGTGGCGTTTGGAAGTGGCTCCAGGCGGGATGAATCCTTGCCGTCGGCTCAAGGAAGAAGATGAAGGGATTCCGTCCCTTTTGCTTCAAGATTCGTGCGGGCCCGATTTTAAACTATAGGAAATTAATGATATTTATTTCATTCTGTCACACTTTTGACATTTAATGTTTTATATTTTTAAAAATAGTTAGAGGCTCTGTATGAGCAAATGATCAACACATGATTTGTAGCCCTTCCTGTCTACTTTAGTGTAAAATTGGTTTGAACCCATTTGGGCTTTTGGTTTGACCAGGGCACCCATTTTGGTGGGACATACCCTTAGGACTAGGCAGTCACTAAATTGAGTGCCCACTCTTCACCCCTAGCCCAAATTAGCTGACATTTTGGCAGAGAGTCTATCTTAGCTATACCTAGGGCCTGCCCAAAAATGGGAATTTGTGGAGAAAATATTCCTATAGTTTTTGTAAATATTTAATAATTATTAGATAAATTAAATAGGTTCCCTAAACACCTCCAAACCCTCCCAAATTTTGGTGAGTGGTCCCTGGGTTCCAATTAGGTACCTGTATAAAATTTCATTTAATTTGGATGTGTTTTGAATAGGTTTTGACCCAACCCTAACTATACCCTAAAAAGGGCATTTTGGTCAAAAGTTGCACTTTTGGTTTTGAGTGACCAAATCACCTCAACAGAGGCTGAAATTTGGGCCACTGGTTTGTTATAGCACTTATCACCTCTCCATGGAATATGGGGTAGGGAGGAATAGATTTGCCCTAAGTTCCTAGGTCAAACCCTAAGGAGGGACCTTTTGGCCTTGTGAAGGGTATGAGTCCTAAACACCTTGGATGAACTCCAAATTTTGCAAGGAGGTTCCTAGGATATATAGAACCCTCTGTTAAAAATATTAGCTAATTTTGAAAAGGATAGGGGCCCCAAAACCCTAACCCTAGCTTAGGTCCTAAAACTTATAATGTAGGTTTAGGTTAGCTAAACATCTTGAAACTTAACCAAATTTGGGTAATGAGGGGATTAGGGTATTTTGAGCCTCTGATAATTTACTTGAGGAATTTTGGACAATATTTTTAGCACTTCATTAGTAATCAATGGTAATGCCCTAATAATTATTTTGGCTATTGTGGTCTCACTACCCATCAAGAGGGTATGAAACATGGGCAGAGTTAGTTTTAGGTTATGATAATCTTGTATGAATTTTGTTAGAATTTTTGGATATCTATTTAGGGCATCCACTTCACAGGTGCTTTATTTTGATTACATATCAATAATTCTTGTCAGAGGCCATTACTTACTAAAAAATCATGAAACTTCCTGCATAGTGTTTTTAGCTCACTGTTATCATATGGAAATTTTTGTGGAATTATTTGATGATGGATTAGCATACGTTGTTCATTAACCCTTAAATTAGAGAGTTCATAAGAAAATCAAATATAGCTTTATTTCCAAATGATAAATTATGAAACTTTTTCTAAGGTACTTGTAGTCCATCACAATCATCCCTGAATTTTCTCTGAATTTTTGGAGGTGTTATTACTATAGAATCTTTTAATATGACCTTTTATGGGGCATCTTTGAAATTAAATTTAAAGGCCTAAACCTTGCTGAAAAATTGGGAGACTTAGGATTTAGAGTTGATTAGGCATTTTTGTATTTATCATAAATTTAGTGGAATAATACCTTGTCTGATTATGGTACTTCATGTTTAAACCTGGGCCTTTTGGGACATTAGAATAAATAAATTAATTATCAGACAAATTAGGAAAATTATGGATTTCTGGATTTATGCTTCAAATGTCCTTTTAGACCTCTAATAATTATCATAAGGGTACTGGATGAGTATTTCATGTACTTCCCTTTTTACGGGTCATGTAGCTTAAGTGGTCTGCATATAGTAAAACTGCGGGACTTCATTTGGATGTGAATCAGGGCAAGTATGATGAGTCATGATGGTTTGTTGTAAGGACAAGTGGAATGGGCTGCGTCTTTGGAAGATGAGTGAGCAAGGTGTGGATCTGTCTAGGGTTATAGGCGTTCGGGTCCGACGAAAGATCGTCCTACCCAAGGAGAGTTAGAGTCAAATTACCCTAGGGTTAGCATATCGAAATATGAGAAAATAAAGGGGTAAGGGAATCAACCAATAATAAAATAAGTACCTTGCGAAAGGGAACGCTGGGCGTAATCCCAACACAGTTCCTAGTGCCCCTTGAGAGCCCTTCACAGGGAATACCGGGGGCAGTCCTGGGTTAACGTAAACTGTTTAACAAGCTGAAAAGAGTAACTTAGTAATTAGGGTTGCACATTTCACAAACACTGAGGGCACCGGAAGTCGGTTAGGAGCTTCAGCTCGGATGGTTAAAAGGCAGACTTTGGGTCCGGGGAGCTTCGGCTCGATTGTTTGAGTCGGACGTGTTGGTCCGGGGAGCTTCGGCTCGATTCTTGTTTACGCTAAAATTTGCATGTGCATAACAGGAAAGGAAATTAAGGTGGCGGGTCTTCGGTATTGGAGGGTCGATGCACCGACGCCAATACGATGACTCGGCAAGTGTGGTTAGCACTTCGCCTACAGAAGTCCGGTGCGCCAGCCGACAAGAGTACGCAGGAGTCCGCTTCATGCACCAAGCGTTGAGGCGTACGATAGGTCTGACCGGTAGTGCTTTACTGGTTTAGAGGTGGGCGAGGCCCAACCCACCGCTTCCGTCTGCCACTACGGAGGTATCCTGGGAGGTTACAGCTCCAAAAAGGGGGAACTAAAGGTCTGTGTGCACAGAGTCGGGTGAGTGTGTTGCACTTGCATGTCCATCATACCCACTTGCATGTCATAGCATAATCGTTACCTTAAACCTTGACACCTAAAGTATAAGTGGAATGGGACGCTTATACTTTAGGACCTGCTACACGACCCCTTAGTCTATAAGCTTGTGTGGGCAAGTTTATAAATTAAGGTTAATTTTGATATATTTAGTTACTGCTGTTTGACCACCGACACCCCAACGTATAAATCGGTATGAGACTTTTTATACGATGGGAGCCTTGCAAAAGACCCCTTGGCTTATGTGTTTTTCACATAAGTGAAGGTTACATTTCATATTACAGCTTATTGTCTTTATATGCTATAGAACTTGCTAGATTAGGACCGCTGCCATCTGCTTTTGATATTCTCCACCTTCAAGTCCTCTCCTTTCTTCCTCTCCGCTCGGTGCCTAGGAGCCGTGGGGGAAGGGGTGGGGGATGATAGGACTTAGTCTTTTATACTAACGGTTTTCGAACCGCATCATTTAGGGGATCGCGGAGACCAGCATGGAGGAGCAGCCCCAGAGACCGGTGCGCTTGGAGGTGGGGCAGTCTAGCTCCGGAGTTCACACAGCCGGGACCGTGAGTCTCGACCCTGAGCAGTTTTCTACTTTTGTTTCTGCATGAGAGATCTTGTAGTGAGGATTTGATGTACCGGGCATAAGCCCGTTTTGCTACTCTGATGTTATTTGCTGTGGACACTCCCTTCGTGGAGTTATATTTATTATGTCATGTGATTCTCTGTGGACAGATAGTTTCCATTTCACTTCATTATGCTACTTTTCTGTGATCGAATTGGCCGGCAGAATCGGCACTTTGTGGTGATGACCCTTTAGGGCGTGAAGGAGTCACCGCAAAACGGCGGTTCTGGGCCTAAGACCCCGGTGTCGAAAAAGAAAAAAAAAGGGGGGTCTTACAAGTGGTATCAGAGGGCCTCGATCGAAAAGTAGCCGTCCACAACCCTGGGTCACCCCCGCGCGGGTTTAGTTTGGGGACAAACTACGCAGCGGAAGCGTGGTGGGCCCATAACCCACAGGTCGGAGGATTTCGTCAAGGACCTGGATCAGATTCGTTGTTATATGGGACTACCTAGGAGGGTGCGCCTCCCCAATGGGATGGAGATCCAGTCCACAGAAAAGTGCCTCCTGGAGGTTACCATAGACGGGTTGACACTCGAGGCCCCGGCGACGATCCTGAGGATGCCGGACTTCGACCTCGTCTTGGGCATGACATGGCTTGTCTGGAACCATGCCCAGATTGATTGCCCAGCAAGGAGGGTCGTGCTGAGCTACGACGATACTTATGCGACATTCGAAGGTACTACACCGGTCTCTCGTCGCCTGCTTTCATCTATTCAGGCCGTTAAGGCTCATATGCAAGGGGACGAGGTATATCAAGTATTATTCGAGATGACTGAGGAGAAGGACCTGATTGCTAACATTCCGGTGGTTCGTGACTACGCCGATATTTTTCCGGATAAGCTGCCAGGACTACCTCCGCATAGGGAGAAGGACTTCCAGATTCAGTTGGTACCAGGGGCTAAGCCGGTATCCAAGGCCCCTTATCGGATGGCCCCAAAGGAGTTGGCGGAGTTTCGGACACAGTTGCAGGAGCTGGTGGAAGCAGGATTTGTTAGGCCGAGCTCCTCATCATGGGGAGCTCCTGTCCTATTCGTGAAGAAGAAGGACGGCACTTTACGCCTATGCATCGACTATCGAGCACTAAACAGGCTGACCGTCCGAAATACCTATCCGCTCCCCAGGATAGACGAATTGTTCGATCAGCTGGAGGGAGCCCATTATTTTTCGAAACTGGACTTGAGGTCAGGTTATTACCAGCTGCGGATCCAGGAGGAGGATATTCCGAAGACGGCCTTTAGTAGCCGATATGGATTGTATGAGTTCATCGTGATGCCCTTCGGGCTCACGAATGCCCCGTCGGCGTTTATGAGCCTCATGAACCGGGTCTTCGAGGCTTATTTGGATGTGTTCGTCATAGTGTTCATAGACGACATCCTTATCTATTCTAAGACGGAGGAGGAGCACACACGACATTTGGCACTGACCTTGGAGAGACTGCGGGAGCATCGCCTTTATGCGAAGTTCAGTAAGTGTCAGTTCTGGCTGAAGGAGGTGGATTTCTTAGGCCACATTATCAGCGGAGCCGGGCTGGCAGTGGACCCGGCAAAGATTCAAGCTATTTCGGAGTGGCCGCAGCTGAAAACAGCCACTGACGTACGGAGTTTTCTAGGACTTGCCGGTTACTATCGGAAGTTCGTGGAGGGATTCTCTCGAATCGCCCTCCCGCTCACATCCTTGACGAAGAAGGAGGCACCGTTCGTATGGACCCCGCAGTGCCAGACAGCTTTCCAGGAGCTGAAGGATCGGCTGACCTCGGCTCCCATTCTTACTCTCCCCTCGGGGAGGGAGGGATTTCAGGTCTACACCGACGCATCATATCAGGGGATGGGAGCAGTACTGATGCAGAACGGACACGTCATAGCTTATGCTTCCCGCCAGCTGAAGACCCATGAGAAGAACTACCCAGTGCACGACCTGGAGATGGGAGCAGTTGTATTCGCACTAAAAATATGGCGGCACTACCTTTATGGAGTCCACTGTGACATATACTCCGATCATAAGAACCTTAAGTACGTGGACACGCAGAAGGAACTAAACATCAGGCAGAGGCGGTGGGTGGAGTTCCTTTCTGACTATCAGTATGAGATGCATTACCACCCGGGGAAGGCGAACGTGGTAGCGGATGCACTGAGTAGGAGAGCTGCCACAGCAGGAGCAGAGCCTCAGTTGATGTCTATGGAGCTGCTGCAGAGACTAGAGGACATGCACATTACTCTGGTATCGTCTGATGATCCTAAGCTCTATGAGGAGTACTTGGCCGCGATAGGCGCAACCGATGACATCAGAGACCGGGTCAGAGAGGGACAGAGGCAGGATGCCAAGTTGGAACCCATCTTCCAAGCTCTGGAGGCAGGCACTGCAGGAGACTACACACTGAGGGACGACCTGGTGTGCTTCAGAGGACGGGTGTACATACCGGAGGGAGGCCAGATCCGGGAAGATATTATGACGGAGGCGCACTGCAGCCGGTATTCTGTACACCCGGGGATCACAAAGATGACGGCTGATTTGAAGAAGACGATGTACTGGCCGGGCATGAAGAAGGATGTCTCACACTTCGTGACCCATTGTGAGGCATGTCAGCTAGTGAAGGCGGAGTGTAGGAACCCCGCAGGATTATTGCAGCCACTCCCGGTGCCGGAGTGGAAGTTTGACGACATAGCCATGGACTTCATACATGGGCTTCCCCGGTCTCGGACAGGGAATGACTCGATCTGGGTAATCGTCGATCGGTTGACCAAGGTGGCTCGATTTATACCGATCAGGAAGGATGATTCAGTAGGAGTACTGGTGCGGAAGTTTGTGGAACAGTTCATTCGTTATCATGGCGTGCCCAGGACGATAGTGTCGGATCGGGATGGCCGTTTCACCTCCAGGGAGTGGAGATCCGTGCAAGCTTACTTAGGCACGCGATTGACCTTCAGCACTGCATTCCACCCCCAGACAGACGGGCAGACAGAACGCACCAACCGGACGCTGGAGGACCTCTTGAGGCTGTGCATCTTGGACCGCGGGGAACCGTGGGAGAAACTCTTACCCCTTGTCGAGTTCTCCTATAACAACAGCCACCAGTCCAATATCAGGATGGCGCCTTACGAAGCCTTGTACGGGAGGAGATGCCGGACCCCGCTTTCTTGGGTGCAGAACGAAGATCCGAAAGTGTTGGGGTCAGAGTTTGTTGAAGACACCGAGGCACAGGTGAGGCTGATCAGGGACAGGATGCTCGAGGCACAGAGTAGACAGGCTAAGTACTATGACGCCCGACATCGGCAGGTGGAGTTCTAGGTGGGGGACCAGGTGTTTCTGAAGATCCGGCCCATGCATGGAGTCTCGCGGGTGCGTGGTCGGAGGAAGAAGCTCAGCCCTAGGTACATGGGCCCTTACAGGATCCTGGAGCGGATCGGACCCCTAGCCTATCGGCTGGAGTTACCACCAGAGCTGGAAGCGCTGCACGACGTCTTCCACATTTCTTCTTTGAGGAGGGCTCTGCTACGCCCGGAGCAGCAGATTTTGACCACCGAAGGGCCGGTAGCTTCAGACCGGTCGGTTCGTTTGGAGCCTGTGAGGATCGACGACCGAGGAGTGCGGGTCTTACGACGCAAGAAGGTCCCACTAGTCAAGGTCCTGTGGAGGAACCACGGCCAGGAGGAGCATACCTGGGAGCCACAGGACCTGATGCGACAAAGATACCCCGAGCTATTCAGTCAGGTATACCTCTCGGACCCCTCAAGATGTTAATTTATTTTTCCTGCTTCAAGTATACTAAGGGCTGCTCTAGGCAGATAGAGGCTTATCTTTTGTTTATTGGGGGTTTATCCTTGTTTATTGGGATTTTGGTTTGCCAATTGGGCGAAAGGGTCTTAGATCTAAGTTTTACCGTAGAATCTAATTTAACAAACAAGGCGTCATAATGGGATGTTACAAGACTCTTTCCTTCGGTAGTAAGACCCGTAGGCCCAACCTTGATTTCGAGGACGAAATCTTTATTTTGTTTATTGGGATTTGTAACATCCCATTTCCAACTAGACCCCTAAGAGTGGTTTTGGCAATGACTAGGTCATGACAAACCCTAGAAAGCCAGAAATGGGCCAAGAGATAGGAGGCCAAGGTGAGGATCACCATGGTCTGCTAATAGTAGAATTTTGAACAATGGTTTAGAATGACAATGGGGCTTCACCATGGCCCCAAGACCCTACCACAACACTCCCAAACATTTTGGGAGCCCCATTAGAGCCAAAAGGACCCATTAGGGTCAACCCAAGAGGCCCAGTTGACCAAGGTCAACCCTAGCCCTAAATGGGTCAAACTAGCCTACTTAGGGCCAACTGACCTACTCCTAGCCTAAAGGACCCCTCCTATGCCCTCCTAACCCTAAAGTGAGGTCAAATGGTCACTAAGGACAAATTGGGGTCAGCCATAGAGGCCAGGTTGACCCAAGTCAACTCAAGCCCTAACCTGGTCAAAGTACCCTTACTAAGGGTATGTGACCTCCAAAGTACAGGGTAACCCTACATAACCCTACCTAGACCCTAAGGGAAGCCAATGGGTCACCCAGAACCCATAGGGGTCAACCCAATTAGTCATGTTGACCCAAGTCAACCCTCATTTAGGTCAAGTCAAACTTAACCCAAAAGGGCTAACCCAAGCCCAAGCCACTTCTCCCTTAGGCTAAACCCATTCCCATGACCATCATAATCAAGTGGGCTGCATTTAGTTTGTGAAGTTGACTAGTCAACCAGAGGTGACTAGGAGAGAGAAAGGAGCTCCTTTCCATGATAATGGAGGAGAGAGAAAATGAGGAAAGAAGAAGGGGGAAGTGAGAGGCCGGCCAAGGGAGACTAACAGCCACCCATTATGGCTGCAATCAACTCCTCTAGGAGAGAGGAGTTGATTCCAGCCGTTTCCCGGCCACCAAGGGGTGGGTTCAGCCCCCCTCCACACAACCCGAGCCACACCATTAATGGTGTTAATGGCCATTGAAGAACCAACCTCTCATCTCCCCCATTTGCCATTTAAACACCTTCAGGGAGCCGAGGAGATCATTTTAGAGCGTTTACCTGGAGGAGACGAGCCATTCCACTGTGCAGTTGCAGAAGCCGAGCGCCGCCGCCGTCGTCAATGGCATCCCGCCGCTCCTCTCGCATCCAGGCCGCCAGGAAGGTCCTCCCCCTCTCCTTAACCCATGGTTAGATCATAGCAATCGTTAGGACCAAGGTTCGGGCTCAATTGAGCCCGATCCAATTCGCTTTTCATGGATTTTTCTGAAGAAAACTCACCTCTCGGGTTCGCCGGAAAAGGGGTTTCCGGCGGCCAAGCCACCGCCTGGGGATGGCCACCACCTCAACGGAGGTGGTGGAGCCGGTGGCCGGCCGGGGAGGTGGTCGGGTCGCCGGCAGTGGCGTTTGGAAGTGGCTCCAGGCGGGATGAATCCTGGCCGTCGGCTCAAGGAAGAAGATGAAGGGATTCCGTCCCTTTTGCTTCAAGATTCGTGCGGGCCCTATTTTAAACTATAGGAAATTAATGATATTTATTTCATTCTATCACACTTTTGACATTTAATGTTTTATATTTTTAAAAATAGTTAGAGGCTCTGTATGAGAAAATGATCAACACATGATTTGTAGCCCTTCCTGTCTACTGTATTTTAAAATTGGTTTGAACCCATTCGGGCTTCTGGTTTGACCAGGGCACCCATTTTGGTGGGACATACCCTTAGGACTAGGCAGTCACTAAATTGAGTGCCCACTCTTCACCCCTAGCCCAAATTAGCTGAAAGTTTGGCAGAGAGTCTATCTTAGCTATACCTAGGGCCTGCCCAAAAATGGGAAATTTTGGAGAAAATATTCCTATAGTTTTTGTAAATATTTAATAATTATTAGATAAATTAAATAGGTGCCCTAAACACCTCCAAACCCTCCCAAATTTTGGTGAGTGGTCCCTGGGTTCCAATTAGGTACCTGTATAAAATTTCATTTAATTTGGATGTGTTTTGAATAGGTTTTGACCCAACCCTAACTATACCCTAAAAAGGGCATTTTGGTCAAAAGTTGCACTTTTGGTTTTGAGTGACCAAATCACCTCAACAGAGGCTGAAATTTGGGCCACTGGTTTGTTATAGCACTTATCACCTCCCCATGGAATATGGGGTAGGGAGGAATAGATTTGCCCTAAGTTCCTAGGTCAAACCCTAAGGAGGGACCTTTTGGCCTTGTGAAGGGTATGAGTCCTAAACACCTTGGATGAACTCCAAATTTTGCAAGGAGGTTCCTAGGATATATAGAACCCTCTTTTAAAAATATTAGCTAATTTTGAAAAGGATAGGGGCCCCAAAACCCTAACCCTAGCTTAGGTCCTAAAACTTGTAGTGTAGGTTTAGGTTAGCTAAACATCTTGAAACTTAACCAAATTTGGGTAGTGAGGGGATTAGGGTATTTTGAGCCTCTGATAATTTACTTGAGGAATTTTGGACAATATTTTTAGCACTTCATTAGTAATCAATGGTAATGCCCTAATAATTATTTTGGCTATTGTGGTCTCACTGCCCATCAAGAGGGTATGAAACATGGGCAGAGTTAGTTTTAGGTTATGATAATCTTGTATGAATTTTGTTAGAATTTTTGGATATCTATTTAGGGCATCCACTTCACAAGTGCTTTATTTTGATTACATATCAATAATTCTTGTCAGAGGCCATTACCTACTGAAAAATCATGAAACTTCCTGCATAGTGTTTTTAGCTCAATGTTATCATATGGAAATTTTTGTGGAATTATTTGATGATGGATTAGCATACTTTGTTCATTAACCCTTAAATTAGAGAGTTCATAAGAAAATAAAATATAGCTTTATTTCCAAATGATAAATTATGAAACTTTTTCTAGGGTACTTGTAGTCCATCACAATCATCCCTGAATTTTCTCTGAATTTTTGGAGGTGTTATTACTATAGAATCTTTTAATATGACCTTTTATGGGGCATCTTTGAAATTAAATTTAAAGGCCTAAACCTTGCTAAAAAATTGGGAGACTTAGGATTTAGAGTTGATTAGGCATTTTTTGTATTTATCATAAATTTAGTGGAATAATACCTTGTCTGATTATGGTACTTCATGTTTAAACCTGGGCCTTTTGGGACATTAGAATAAATAAATTAATTATCAGACAAATTAGGAAAATTATGGATTTCTGGATTTATGCTTCAAATGTCCTTTTAGACCTCTAATAATTATCATAAGGGTACTGGATGAGTATTTCATGTACTTCCCTTTTTACGGGTCATGTAGCTTAAGTGGTCTGCATATAGTAAAACTGCGGGACTTCATTTGGATGTGAATCAGGGCAAGTATGATGAGTCATGATGGTTTGTTGTAAGGACAAGTGGAATGGGCTGCGTCTTTGGAAGATGAGTGAGCAAGGTGTGGATCTGTCTAGGGTTATAGGCGTTCGGGTCCGACGAAAGATCATCCTACCCAAGGAGAGTTGGAGTCAAATTACCCTAGGGTTAGCATATCGAAATATGAGAAAATAAAGGGGTAAGGGAATCAACCAATAATAAAATAAGTACCTTGCGAAAGGGAACGCTGGGCGTAATCCCAACACAGTTCCTAGTGCCCCTTGAGAGCCCTTCACAGGGAATACCGGGGGCAGTCCTGGGTTAACGTAAACTATTTAACAAGCTGAAAAGAGTAACTTAGTAATTAGGGTTGCACATTTCACAAACACTGAGGGCACCAGAAGTCGGTTAGGAGCTTCGGCTCGGATGGTTAAAAGGCGGACTTTGGGTCCGGGGAGCTTCGGCTCGATTGTTTGAGTCGGACGTGTTGGTCCGGGGAGCTTCGGCTCGATTCTTGTTTACGCTAAAATTTGCATGTGCATAACAGGAAAGGAAATTAAGGTGGCGGGTCTTCGGTATTGGAGGGTCGATGCACCGACGCCAATACGATGACTCGGCAAGTGTGGTTAGCACTTCGCCAACAGAAGTCCGGTGCGCCAGCCGGCAAGAGTACGCAGGAGTCCGCTTCGTGCACCAAGCGTTGAGGCATACGATAGGTCTGACCGGTAGTTCTTTACTGGTTTAGAGGTGGGCGAGGCCCAACCCACCGCTTCCGTCTGCCACTACGGAGGTATCCTGGGAGGTTTCGGCTCCAAAAAGGGGGAACTAAAGGTCTGTGTGCACAGAGTCGGGTGTGTGTGTTGCACTTGCATGTCCATCATACCCACTTGCATGTCATAGCATAATCGTTACCTTAAACCTTGACACCTAAAGTATAAGTGGAATGAGACGCTTATACTTTAGGACCTGCTACACGACCCCTTAGTCTATAAGCTTGTGTGGGCAAGTTTATAAATTAAGGTTAATTTTGATATATTTAGTTACTGCTGTTTGACCACCGACAACCCAACGTATAAATCGGTATGGGACTTTTTATACGATGGGAGCCTTGCAAAAGACCCCTTGGCTTATGTGTTTTTCACATAAGTGAAGGTTACATTTCATATTACAGCTTATTGTCTTTATATGCTATAGAACTTGCTAGATTAGGACCGCTGCCATCTGCTTTTGATATTCTCCACCTTCAAGTCCTCTCCTTTCTTCCTCTCCGCTCGGTGCCTAGGAGCCGTGGGGGAAGGGGTGGGGGATGATAGGACTTAGTCTTTTAGACTAACGGTTTTCGAACCGCATCATTTAGGGGATCGCGGAGACCAGCATGGAGGAGCAGCCCCAGAGACCGGTGCGCTTGGAGGTGGGGCAGTCTAGCTCCGGAGTTCACACAGCCGGGACCGTGAGTCTCGACCCTGAGCAGTTTTCTACTTTTGTTTCTGCATGAGAGATCTTGTAGTGAGGATTTGATGTACCAGGCATAAGCCCGTTTTGCTACTCTGATGTTATTTGCTGTGGACACTCCCTTCGTGGAGTTATATTTATTATGTCATGTGATTCTCTGTGGACAGATAGTTTCCATTTTACTTCATTATGCTACTTTTCTGTGATCGAATTGGCCGGCAGAATCGGCGCTTTGTGGTGATGACCCTTTAGGGCGTGAAGGAGTCACCGCAAAACGGCGGTTCTGGGCCTAAGACCCCGGTGTCGAAAAAGAAAAAAAAGAGGGGGGGGGGGGTCTTACAGTACACGTAGGCCAACACACTGATCTGCTCAACGAGGGATTACGTCTTGCAGACCCGTGTATATTGACCTACTGCACCCTGACATCGGTGTGCACTTAGCATGGAGGAGCTGCGAGTACAACTTAAGATGTTTCATCAGATACATTGTGAATTCATCTTAGCTTGACAGGTGGCTTCCTCAAATCCAGGTAATTGTGGATATAATACCCAACAATCTCCCCCTATTTGACGAAGCCAAAACCCTACTAGCTAAGATGAATAACACCTATCAAATAATAAACATAGCATTCAGAAATTAAACATGCAGCACAAGAGAATATATGCAACCAGATCAGGACTTGAGTCATTCACAAATTCAAATTTATATACCAATATATATATATGCACATATAATCTCAGAATTGTTCATATGATAACAATAATCATTAAGTGTTCTTAAGACAAAGTGACAAGCTATAAGTTATTGACTATTTTTCCTTAGCTAAGTCACCCTTAGGATTTTGAGCCAAGTACTTCTTACTTTGCCTCTCCATGTATTATTTGGGCTTCGGGTAATACCTAGGAGGAGGAACTTTATCTGCATCCTTGTTGTTTCTGAAAAAGATGTTGCGTTTCGCTTCAAACGTTTTGTGCGTTTCCCACTCATACTGACTATATACTTCGTTTCGATTGATCTCTCCTCTTTCTTGCAGCCAGAAGGTGTCTAAGATGATGTTCCTTGAAACTGGACTCCACCTTTCGTTTCGTACATCCTCCTCACTCATTCTGATTCTCTTCTCAGCTAGAGTCTCCTTGGAGGTCCCTTCCTGAACTTTTCTCTTTCCCCTGGCTTTTGCTAAGGCCTCTTGGTCAAACATGCTCCTCAGTTTAGCTTTGGAGAGAGCCCTAGCATCAGCGTCATTTGTGGGAACATCTGCAGCACTTGTACTTAAGTCCTCAGCAGCACATACTCCCTCAGCGGCCGTAGATGTCTCAGGAACATGAATACCTGCAGGATTGTCAGGCAGAACGACGCCTAACGTACCTAACGCCTGTTGGAGCATCCACCAGCAGCTCTCATAGACATATTTGCTTGATTGTGCGAAGTGTGTGCTCATGCTTTCTTGAAGCTCGGCCAACTTAGCTATATACTCTTTCTCCCCCTTTTTGGCTTCGACAGCGATGCAGTTTGCATATGAGTGCATGGAGTCATCAATATGCTTGGTGGTCTTGGAGAATTCAGAGACCAAGGCCTGCTGATTGGCGTTAAGAGTGACCATATTACCGTCAAACTTTTGAATGTTGTTGGCGACAACATGTGCATTCTGATTTACGACAGCAAGAGTATCAGTGTTCTTTTTCAATCCGGCCATAAGGAGTGTGATAGCTTCGTCGGCCGCGGTATACTTTTCGTCAAATTTCTTCTCCATCACGTCCAGTTTATGGTTGATTTCCACCATATTCTTGAGCATCAGATTTTCAGAAGTCTTAATCCTGTTCAGCAGTTTATTCTGAGCTTCATCAAAGGAGGCTTTAAGTTCATTCACAATGCCCTGAATGATATTGACAGTGTGAGTGGCTAGCTCATCTCGTAACGGAATAGCCGGAGGCACTTGTGGGCCTTGCATTTCAGCAGACGCATCTGTAGAGCTGGATACAATCACAGTCTCTAATGGAGGAATGCTGGCGGCCTCTGGAGATTTATCGGACTCCCCCTCCACTGGTGCATGCTTTTCAGATGGAGGTTCAACAAGATCCGGATGCTCCAATACTTCATGCCCCTCATTCCCATCTTCCTCTCCGTCATCATCCAAGAAATCATCCATATCAGCAGCCTCTTCCAATTCTTGGTCAGCAGTTTCCAGTACAACATCACTTTCTTCTTGAATTTCGGCCACAGCAGCCCTGGCCACCTGGGCGATTTCAGATACTACATCAGTATGCGAGGGTAGAGGCTCCCCCTCGATTCCTGCAGTCAGGGTATCAGGAATTTCACCGGGGGTTACTGCAGGAGATACTCCCTGTTGCTCTTCCACTGCAGTCTGCCCAATACGCCTCTCCCATCGATCAAACACACTTGTGTCCATCTTCTTCAAGTAGTGGAGAGGGACACCTTTGCTCATGTCAAACTTGTCTCCATTTAGCTGGTTTAGATATAGACTTATGATGCGGCCAAAACTCGGAGTGCCCAAGGTGTCCTTGATCTTCTCGAACAACAACTCCCCCCAGTTAAACCTCTTGCGGCAGACGACAGCTATCAGGATCTTGAACATATCCCCTGAGATATGGTCGTGAGAGCCTGGCTTGCAGATGAGCACCTTTCCAATAATGTCAGACAGGAGCTTCCCTTCTTCATTCATCTCTTTTCTCTTTATTGACCGAGTTCCCCGTGGGAGACCGCAGAATAAGAGAGTTCTGGATTTGTCCTCGTCCTCCAGATAGTCCTCATGCTCCGAGCTAGAAAGCTGCAGGTAGCGAGTCAGCTTGCTGGCAGACAGCTTGACCTTTGCCCCAGCCACCTTGCTTTTGATTACGGAGTCGCCATTTAGGAGTCTTGCGGTAGCGAAGAACTCCAGTACCTTTTTGTCCAAAACTTTGCAAGGGTGCTCCAAGATGAATGTTAGCCCAGCCTCTTCCAGCATCAGAATGATGTTGCGGAATTCGTCCGAGGCGTGAGAGAACCCAGTCCGAACAAGCTCGCAACCAGTGATCAACCCAGCAGTTGTCCGTGGAGCCATCGTAGATCTAGAGAGAGAAGCCCTATTCTTCGTTTAATCAAAAATCAAAAAAGAAGTGATACTAGTGATCACGTCCAAGTGAGGGTAAGGGGATACCTAGCGGTGAAGACGGTGAGTTGGGTCGAGCGGAGAAAAATCGAAACTTGGGGAGATCGACGGTGCGAGCTTCGGCGGGATTCGTCGGGAGCCTTTCGACGAGAACTTTGCGAGAACCTTGCGGGAGCTTAGGGGAAGACGATGGAGAACTTGCAGGATTTTGCGAAGGCGATACGGGATCCGACGAGAACTTTGCGCGATTTCTAAAGGAGAAACCTTGCGGGATCCGACGGAAGAAGCTTTACGAACTGGCGTGGTTTCTGCGAGAGTCGGCGGAAGACCTCTTGCGGGATATCTGCTGCGACGTGAGGCGGGATTCGTGTGGCTTGCTCCTTCGGCGGGATACTTAAGGAAGTTGAACGGTCGGCGAGCTCCTTCGGCAGGATTCGGCGAGATTCTTCGTATATAAAGACGAAAGTGAAGGGTTTTCTTTATTAGGAATTGAAAGGTTCTAAATTTGAGGAGTTTTCGGCGGTTTTCTTAACTAAGTATAAAAATGATACCAAGATTCCGAGTATATAATGTGTCGGCGGGATTTGTCTAATCCGAAATTGAAAGGTTTCTCTACTGGGAATTTTCACGTTAGGAAGCATTGCAACATTTCCGAATTCTTCTGATGTCAAGTCAATATAAGAACGATAAATACATATTTATTGTACAGACAATCTATTTGGATTTGAGCGAGGCTTCTCCAACACTTCTTGATGTCAATTGTGAGTTGTCGAGATTCACAATGACATATTTTTGTTAATTTTTGAAGTATAAAGGTTTGCATGAATCGATTTAACCTATCCTTAGATGTGCATAGATACACTGATATACAAAGATGTATCTGAATATAAGGATATATATATATATATATATAGGTAATTGTCAATTGAAAATGACTCAAGTCTTGGAACTGATCATGAGTACTTGGGATTTTGAGAGTCATCGTTTTAGTCCCACAGGTAGATCATATTAGAAGCTCAATGTGAGTATGCTCAAGTAGATATCATATCTGTTATTTCAGACGCTTGTTCCAATTTAGCCTTGAGCCACCTACTGTCTAGTTCCCATCATATTCACGGGAACCTAGACTACCCTGCAAGAAAGAATTACTTTACCTTAGGAACCCAAATCATATTGGGTCCTAGGTTCCTGTTAGCATAAGCATGCAACTGCCTTCCTTCAGAAAACCTGTCTGGGAGACTACCTCTGTCCCGAGAATGTGGATAAGCCCTTACCGTGGGCACAGAGGGGTTGTGCCAACAATCGATGGCAAAGTGTCCCACTTTGCCACAGCACCAACATGGGTGAATGTTGTATCGCCGTTTCCGACCTGATCTCATGACTGATTTAGTCACGGTCCTAGGTCTAAACGGGATAGGGCATGATCTTGTCACAAAAATTCCTCTTCCATCGTGACACGTGGAAGGGTGGAGAGAATGCATGCTGTGAGCGTTATGAGGCCGGGAAGGTGGTGCCTTTCTTTCAGGCATCTCCCTTACAGAGGCCCCATGGAACCTGACATCATGACTTCTATCCTCTCTATCCCGTGTCCTCGAGTGGTGAGAAGTCTTCTGTGAGCTGGGACATGCAGATCCACACTGTGTTGAGGTAGTGGCAGTGAATACAAAGGGCTCAGAATGAGCCTTAGGTATTTCCTCATGGGTGGCCATGACCGCCCTTGCACAATGGACGTTTCCACATGGGGACAGATCACCCTTGCAGTGACCACGACTATTCCTGTGGTCATACCTGAAGGCATGATGAGTTGCCTTCCTGCCTGGAGTGGGGGGTCGAAATACCGTTTCCCCATTTCTCCATGCCTGGATAATCCGGGAGATCCACCCGGTTTCTTGCTTTCTCTTTATAGCATCAACTTTGGAAAAGTTTGATACTATACGTTTCTCATTATCTAGACTACTCTCAAGACCTGAGATCTTAGAGTCCTTGACCTTGTTGGACGCCAATTGGAGAACCAACAAGATCTTCAGTCGAGCAATCTCTTGAGCTTGCTCCTCAGCAAGTAGGTTGCTTTCCTGAAGGGCTCTCTTCAGGGAATCAGAATTTTCTGGAGGAGAGCAGTTTCTGTCTTCAAAAAGGTCAAAAGATATAGGGCAGGATGAAGAAGTTACCTGCTCAGCTGTGTTATTGTCATTAGAATCAGTGACCATTGTTTCATCCTCGTCAGAGCTGCTTTCTTCACTGGTCTTGTCAGTCTCTGATAAGGACACTGGAGCTCTGATGTTGTCCGAGTGATGCTTGCCTTCATCTTCAGAGGTGAGGACCCCCACATAGGCTTCCTCGTCTGGTTGACAACATATTCCAGCTTTCTCTGACTCCCCCATCAACTCTGATATCATCACCCACATGGATTTAGCCGTCCTACATTTTTCCAATCTAGAGCGAGAGGCTCCAGACCAGATATCCATAATGATTTGACGAATCCTCTCATCCAAGTGAAATAGTGATAGTTCCGTCTCTGACATCTCAGCAATGCCCATGGGCACTGGGATCCCAGAGTCGGAGGTCTTCATGGGAATAAACGGACCCTCTTCCAGGATGAAGGATGCTCGAGGATCGATGACATCAAGGTGAAATGACACTCTCATTCTCCAGATGGGATAATAATCCTTTGTGCATGCGGGGAGTTTGAGTGGCGGTATCTCATAATCCAGATCCATGCTTCTGACACTGGTGGCAGGATTCAACTCAAGGTGTTAACCTTTTTGATGAGCAACCTGCCTCTGATACCACTTGAAAGTCCACCTAGTGTCAGCTATGTGCACCTATGGGGGGGGGGGGGAATAGGTGACGAGTAGCGCTTTTGCGGAATTTACGAACGTACCTGCACAATAAAAATAAAAAGCACAGCACACAGAATACACAGGCAATTTATAGTGGTTCCCCGACTTGGGTACATCCACTTTCCCCCTTCGACCTATCTCCCAACAAGGGACGACTCGGTCTCTTCTCCAACAGGATTGAAATCCAATCCCTGCACTATCGGAAGGAACCCTTCCACACGTGAGAGTCAACACTCCCACAAAACGGGTTGCACCCAACCCTTACAACACAGAACAATCGTTCCTTTACAACAAAAGTAAATATAGAATGTACACGAGATACAAACTTCGTTTGGAGACTACGGTGTTCCTCTTCGTTCGACGACGTGTTCGTGAAGTCAATGAAGAGTCTACAACCTTGGTCTCTCTTGGAGAGGATCTCCCCGGAACCGGCGACGGCAACACGAGCGGCGGCTAGCTTCGGGATCGGCGGCTATGATGATGAGCGGCTGCTGAACTTGGAGATCCAAACTTCGTAGCAAAGCTAGCTTGGTCTTCCAATGGTCACACGAGGATCAGTCATCTCGATCGATTCGGACGGGGGAGTTTTTTCCCGGTCAACAAATCGAGAGACAAGAGATCTCTGGATAGACACGTGAGACTCAAGCTTTGCTAAGCTTCTGTCGCCGGAGATCACGAAGGATTCCCGATTGTTGACGGCGACCAACGTGTCCGAGCGCGACGGCGGCGGCGGAGAGGAATCGCGATTTTAGGGTTACGTCGCGGCTCGGTTTCTGATTGTCTTTTACTGTTCAAAATACCCGAATATATATACTGTAGATAACTCCAATATGACCGTTTGTGGGACCCACAATAGAAATCCCTAAATCCGGTTCAAACTAGTCCAGCGGCAGAGTCCGGTCCAGCAGCATCCCGAGAAAACGCTAAGTTAAAATCGGCGAGAATCACAGGTGATTCTCGACGAATCACTTATTGATTCTCATCGATTTTCACTTGGTATTCATGAACTGCTTAACCACTAGTTCGGCGAGAATCACTAGTGATTCTCGCCGAATCTTACTTGGCACCGTTTTGAGGTAGCCAGAAGGGGTCGGCGAGAATCACTAGTGATTCTCGCCGAATCGGCGAGAATCACGTGGTGATTCTCGTCGAATTTTCCTTGGACGAATTTTCGTCTTCCACCCAGGAGCTGCTCCTTGACCCGTCCATGCTCCTTGTCTTCTCTTGCATATGAACGGCCCTGTACTTGAAAGTAAGTGCACTCCAATAGAGAGAGTACACGTAGGCCAACACACTGATCTGCTCAACGAGGGATTACGTCTTGCAGACCCGTGTATATTGACCTACTGCACCCTGACATCGGTGTGCACTTAGCATGGAGGAGCTGCGAGTACAACTTAAGATGTTTCATCAAATACATTGTGAATTCATCTTAGCTTGACAGGTGGCTTCCTCAAATCCAGGTAATTGTGGATACAATACCCAACAACAATGTTGCTGAGTCTGGAGTGCAACCTGCCTATATTGAAGGAGGTCAACCTGAAGTTGCTCAGGTCATTTACCCTCCAGCTGATTTTGACATGGTTCACCAAGAAGTTCAGTCAATGTACAGCCCTTCACAGGAGGTTAAAAATATTATTATTGAAAAAGTGGAAATGTCAGAGGTTGCCAAGGAAGCTCAGAAGGAAGCACAACTGTCCAAGAAAAGGTTTAGAGAACAAGCTGAGTTGAAGCCTGATTTTGAGCAATGGAGCCCTACTTCCAGGCACATTATATTGACTGCCTAGAAAGTTGTGAAGTTCAAGACCCATGAAAGGGGTAAATGGTATAATGCGCAAGAGTGGAACAAGTATCAAGCCAGGCAGGAAGCCATTCTTCAATTCAGAAGGAAAGCAAAAGCTGGGAAGTTATCTCCTAATGCTCTGGAGCCTAGCAAGTACTTCCCAAAGTCTTTTCATTATTTTGAAAGGCAAAGGATAAGGGCTGAAGAACAGAAAAAGAAGGATCTGAAAGGAAAGAAACCTGCTGATGATGCTGAACCTACTATGCAGGCTCAGATCAGATCAGGAAAAGGCATTGTGATTAAGGAGCCTAGTCAGTTACAGGATAGTTAGGCTTATGTATAGAACAATGTAATCTTTTGGCTTTTGTTCTAAAGAAAACTATGTAAACTTAAAATTTCTCTCTAATTAGATGAAATCAGTTTCAGTATTCATTTCAGTTGTTTATAATGTTTATATGTTACCCTGCAGTGAAAAGTATGTACATCTATTTCTTTTTATGTGTTTTATTACGAGTGATGTATATCTTTGACTAAAGGTTATGACTTCTCCAAATAGGGTGAGATTGTTGGGTACACTATTAATATGTACCAGATTTGGAGAAACCTCATCTTAATCAATGATATACATCAATTTGTATTTGATGTGTGTTTGAGTTTCATTGTGCAGGTTTAAGAATTGGAAGAAAATTTCCTAAGTACAAGTGTCGACACTTGTGAAGAATTATGTCGACACTTATGGAGAATTATGTCGACACTTGTGAAGAATTATGTCGACACTTGTGAAGAATTGTGTTGACACCCAGACATTGTGTCGACACCAAAAGAAGAAGTTGTGTCGACACCTAGACTTGTGTCGACACTTGTGAAGAATTGTGTTGACACCTAAAGAAGAAGCTGAGTCGATACTCAGACTTGTGTCGACACCTGAGCTAGGAGTTATGTTGACACTGAAAGCAGAAGCTGTGTCGACACCCATGAGTTATGTTGACACTGAAAGCAGAAGCTGTGTCGACACCCAGGAGTTATGTCGACACTGAAAGCAGAATTGTGTCGACACACAGGACTTGTGTCGACATATTTAACAGATGCTGTGTCGAGTACCAGAAGAATGACTATGTCGACACATGGAGTGTTGTGTCGACATCATCAAGTCTTGTGTCGACACTTATTCCATTTGTGTCGACATATGTGAAGCGTTTTGCAGAGTGGTTCATGCTGAGTTGGAAAGTCTTTGAAGAATCAACTATCATAACCAACCGGTCTGACACCTTTGTCAGAACTGTTAGAAGACTATTACAAACATGATCAGCCGGTAATCAGGAGGAAACTCTATATAAATGACTAGTTCGATGCAACAGTAAGAAGGAAAAAAAGAGAACACACAGCACTAAGAAGTGACTCCTTCAGAGAGAGTTTTCTACAACAAGAAAAGGGGAAACCCTTACGAAGGCAGATCCAGAACAGTCTGCAAGGAAGATTCAGATCTCATTCCGAATTCAAGAAGGAAGCTATCTGAAGATCAACTTCTACATCAAGTGAAGATCAACCTTATTTTGTTCTATCAAGAAGCTTTGAAATGGCTAAGTCGGGTTGGATATGAAGATCAGTTTATTCAAGAACTGATCAAGAAGCTCACACCAGTGAAGAGATCTATCTGGTGAAATTTCTGTATCTCTTAATCAAATAATTTCTGGTAGGATCTGTTGTAAGATCTGAGTTGTAAGCCTGTAATTATAAAGGCTGAGGTATGGCTCAATGCCTGAGGTGTAGGAGTGGGGTTTCACTCTGAGTTGTGGGCCTGTGAAAGAGGCTGAGGTAGGGCTTTTGCCTGAGTTGTAGTAGTGAGGTATCACTCTAAGTTGTAGGCCTGTGAAAGAGGTTGAGGTAGGGCTTATGCCCGAGTTGTAGGAGTGTGGATTCACTCTGAGTTGTAGGAACCATTCTTGGTTCTGAGCTGTAAGATCTGCGGATCTGAGAAGAAAGAAGGAAGTTAGGCCGAATCTAGTATACTGCAAGATAGGCGAAGGGGGAAAGTGGATGTACCCATCATTTGGGGAACCACTATAAATCCGGTGTGCAATCTGTGGAATGTTGTGTGTAGTTGTATGCTGTGCTGTGTTCTGTGATTTAAATTCATCTGTGCTGATATAGATTTTTCTATTTGCCTAAAATTTTGAAGGACAAATTAGAACCTATTCACCCCCCTCTAGGTGTCTAGGCTCTTGAAATCAAGTCTTTCAGTTCGTGTGCTGCTTAAGGTACATGCCCTGTGACACGTGCGTGTCACAGGGCGTGTCAGGCCAGAAAAGTGATTTTGTTAGCATTTTGGCCGTTCATTTCCCTGTTCTAGATCTAATGGTCTAGGCTTCTTTCCTGTGGAAAATATGGCCGAGAATGGGATAAAGTCCCTTCAATCTCATCTCCATCTTCTTCTCATTTCAAGAGAGAGAAAAAGAAAGGGAAAGGTCAAGGCAAGGAAGGGAGAAAGGAAAACCAGCTGCTGGAGGAGCTGTGGAGTGCGGATTGAAGATCTGAGAACGGATTTGTGAAGGCAAAGCCGAGGCGGTTACTTCCATCCGGCTACTTCATGGCACCGAAGCGATCTTCGAGGGTAATGATTCCTTCTTGGACATCGAAGTCCTTGCTTTATGCATGTGCGTGGAATCCTCCACTAAGAGGTGGATCTAGTAAGTGATTCCTTAGTTAAATTTGCATCTAGAGCTGGAAGTGTGGAGTATGACATAGGCATGCTGTGTGAAGCCCATCTGGACGGATAGTCTGGATTGGTGATGATCATGGGTAAACCGGAGAAGTCTCTGTGGATTTAACGATATGAAATATGTGTATGGGATGAATAAATGATATGTGATGTTGCTTTTGGATGAATGGAGGCTCTGGTTAAGCTCCTTGTGTTATGAGCGCTGCGGGTGCTATTTGTTCTGCGAGAATGGTGAAAAGCTGCGGCTGATCAGGAGGGAAAGCCGACCCGCGTCAAGCTGCGGTATTGACAATTTGAGCACGGGAAAAGGCTGACCTCTACCTGGTTATTTTTGGGAGGTCGATTGGTGGCAATGCAAATGGGGGCTGCGGTCATACCCAGCTTGCTACACCAAAGTGGTGGATCGATCTAAATGCTTAACTTTGCTGTGGGGTTAGTACCTCTGAATGGTTTGGGCGGAATGATCACAACATGTGTGTTGTGGTGACCAGGACCAGCCAGCTAACAAGTTAATAACCCCTGATCGGTGGTGTACGACTGGGATACCCGGTACACCAAAAGGTGCCCTGAGTGCACAAAGAAACTGGTGGATACCGACGTTTGTGATGTGATTGTGATTGCTAAGATGATAGAGTTTATGATATGGTAATGCACACAGGGAAGGAACCACTGCCCCGAGTAAGGGGTAGGGTCGTTATAATTGGTCAGTTATAGCTGACCGTTACTTTGTTTGCCGCTCTTGGGTGGATATGTGCTTGCAGGTGATGATGAGTTGAAATGAAATGTGCGGGTTGAAGGCTTGCTGCTTAAGGCCCTTGAAGGCCGTGTGAAGCGTGTTTGGATTTCATGTGTGGCCGGCCTGCGTGCCGATATATGAAGCTGTATTTGTGTAACGAGAAACTTGTAAGGCCATAAGGCCAGTGTGTGGATGAGTTGTATACATTTCTGGTTTTGATATATAAATGTGGAATTTATATAGTGGTGGACATTCTTTGAGTTGAGTTCATTTAACTTAAAATGTTGCGCTAGAATATATTGAGTTAGGATGCAAGTAGATTTTGATTTCCACAAGTAATTCCGCCGCTTGTCTGTGACATATGACATGGGGCCCCAACCGGACCCACAGTTATATGCCATGTGACGAGTGGGGGCGTTACAAAGTGGTATCAGAGCCATGTTTAGATTATTTGGGAGGAGAGAATATAATTGACCTCATGAATGTCCACTAGGAATGTATTTCATGCACGAAAGGGGAATGAGTGTGTAGTCAATGTATACTTACCTTTATGATATGGTTGATTAATGGTGTTAGATTGATAGGTGGTGAGGAGTGATGTTGGGCAGTCTGAACCCCAGTGGTCTGACGAGAGTGCAGCACCCGTTGAAGCGGCTACGCCTCCTTCGGTGGAGACCATACGGGTGGTGACAGAGACAGTGCTTGCCGTATTACAGGCACAACCGATTGGGTAGGCAAGGCCTACAGGAGTACCAATTCATACTGGTGCAAGGCAAGAATATGCTGTAGTTGTGGTGGAGGAGCAAGCAATGAATGAGTAATTAAAAAGCTTTATGGAGTTTCATCCACCTACGTTTGGTGGAGCGCTTTCCCCAACGCATGCAGAAGATTGGTTGACTAGAGTAAAGAGGATCCTGACTGCAATCAGGACGCCAGAGGAGCAGAAGGCGACCTTAGCCACTTTTCTGCTAGAAGAAGATGCGAGGTTATGGTGGGATGATATGAAGGTACATCACTTGGCAGGTCGAGGTTTAGCGGAGGTTTCAATTGAAGAATTCTCCCGATTGTTTTTAGCCAAGTATTTGCCAGTGTCGCAGCAGATTGAGATGGAAAACGAGTTTCAACGTATGGTGCGGGGTGAGACTGATATTGATACGTACCTTCATGAGTTTACCAGACTTGGTCACTATGCGGGGTCTACTTTCGTTGAAGAGGCTCAAAAGACGAATCGATTTTATGAGGGACTGCGTGATGAATTGCGATTGGCACTCCCGAGTTCGGTGAATCAAGGCTTCCAAGCGTTGATCGATACGGCCAGGGAACTGGCGAAAGATTTGAAACGAGTGCAGGATAAAAATAAGTTGGCAATGGAGAAGCCGGAATTTAAAGTCCCGCAGTCTCAATAATTGGAGTTTCGGAAACGAGACAAGAAGAAGTTTAGGTCTGCTGAACCAACTTCTTCAACTGTTTCATCGGGCGCAACCTATGGACAAGGACGGGTTGAAACCCGTACATGTTTTAAATGTGGTAAATAGGGACATATAGCCCCTAATTGTTGGAGTGGCCCTCCAGGGAGTGAGAAAAGGATGGGTGCGTCTTATAACGAAAAGGGTAAAGCAGTGGCCGAATCATCTGCATCCTAGAAGCAACCTCGATTGCATAATCTGGAAGTGAAAGAGCCGCAAAGCTCAGTCGGTAAAATATAGCCTCGCGTGTTTAGGTTGGAACTACAAGAGGCTATCAAACATACTATGAATGAAGATGCGGCTGAGCGGAAATAAATGCCCTATGTGATTGTTTTGGTGTACATATTTGTGGTGTATGTTATATCATATGTGAATATGATGTTTGAGCTATCTGGACGTACATATGTTAGTAATATGTATGTGTGTATGGTATACAAGTGATGTTTATTTTGTGTGATGCCGTTGGGAGAGACAAGCTATGGCCGCTGAGCTCGAACCCGGACCATTTTGTTAAGGTGATCGTTTGCTTGTGGTGCAACGAGAAATGCATATTTGACGGTCTGTAGGTAAGCCAAATTTCGAGGATGAAATTTCTTTGAATGAGGGGAGGATTGTAATACCCCAAAATTGCAGAGTTGGCAACTTTTGGGTGACACGACCTTGGACACGGGCGTGTCCCAGGGCGTGTCCTGCTCGGGTTGAGCAGTTGGGTGCGTGGTCGACGAAATTCGGTCAATGAAGCTTTCGTGAGGTCACGCCCTGTGACACGGGCGTGACAGGGGGCGTGACCAAGGGCGTGTCCCCTATGGTCGACGAACTGTGCTTGAAGATCGTCGAGCCGCAAGCAAGGGGTACACGGCCTGTGACACGGGCGTGTCACAGGGCGTGTCCCCGCTGTGTCGAGAGGTCGACAATTTTCTCTCGACAAGGTGTCGAGTGGGTTACACGCCCTGGGTCACGGGCATGACTGGGCCGACACGGGCATGTACCCTGGCCGTGTTCTATTTTGGATATGTCAGAATGAGTCAGGCCCGAAAATTGATTTTGTTAGCATTTCTGGCAGTTCATTTCCCTGTTCTGGATCTAATGGTCTAGGCTTCTTTCCTGTGGATAATATGGCCGAGAATGGGATAAAGTCCCTTCATTCTCATCTCCATCTTCTTCTTATTTTAAGAGAGAGAAAAAGAAAGGGAAATGCCAAGGCAAGGAAGGGTGAAAGGAAAACCAGCTGCTTGAGGAGCTGTGGAGTGCGGATTGAAGATCCGAGAACGGATTCGTGAAGGCAAAGCCGATGCGGTGACTTCCATCCGGCTACTTCATGGCGCCGAAGCGATCTTCGAGGGTAACAATCTCCTTCTTAGACATCGAAGTCCTTGATTTATGCATGTGTGTGGAATCCTCCACCAAGAGGTGGATCTCGTAATTGATTCCTTAGTTAAATTTGCATCTAGAGCCGGAAGTGTGGAGTACGGCATATTCATGCTGTGTGAAGCCCATCTGGACGGATAGTCTGGATTGGTGATGATCATGGGTAAACCGGAGAAGACTCTGTGGATTTAATGATATGAAATATGTGTGTGGGATGAATAAAAGATATGTGATGCTGTTTCTGGATGAATGGAGGCTCTTGTTAAGCTCCTTGTGTTATGAGCGCTGTGGGTGCTATTTGTTCTGCGAGAACGGTGAAAAGCTGCAGCTGATCAGGAGGGAAAGCCGACCCGCGTCAATCTGCGGTATTGAAGATTTGAGCACTGGAAAAGGCTGACCTCTACCTGGTTATTTTGGGAGGTCGATTGGTGGCAATAAAAATGGAGGCTGCGGTCATACCCAGCTTGCTACACCACAGTGGTGGGTCGATCTAAATGATCAATTTTGCTGTGGGGTTAGTACCTCTGAATGGTTTGGGTGGAATGCTCACATCATGCGTGTTGTGGTGACCAGGACCGGCCAGCTAACAAGTTAATAACCCCTGATCGGCGGTGTACGACTGGGATACCCGGTACACCAAAAAGGTTCCCTGAGTGCATGAAGCGTCTGGTGGATACCGGCGTTTGTGATGTGATTGTGATTGCTAAGATGATAGAGTTTGTGATATGGCAATGCATACCGGGAAGGAACCACTGCCCCGGGTAAGGGGTAGGGTCGTTATAATTGGTCAGTTAAAGCTGACTGTTACTTTGTTTGCCGCTCTTGAGCGGATATGTGTTTGTAGGTGATGATGATTTGAAATGAAATGAGCGGGTTGAAGGCTTGCTGCTTAAGGCCCTTGAAGGGCATGCGAAGCGTGTTTGGATTTCATGTGTGGTCGGCCTGCGTGCCGATGTATGAAGCTGTATTTGTGTAACGAGAAACTTGTAAGGCCATAAGGCCAGTGTGTGGGTGAGTTATATACATTCCTGGTTTTGATATATAAATGTGGAATTTATATAGTGGTGGACATTTTTTGAGTTGAGTTCATTTAACTTAAAATGCTGCGCTAGAATGTATGGAGTTAGGATGCGAGTAGATTTTGATTTCCACAAGTAATTCTGCCGCTTGTCTGTGACATATGCCGTGGGGCCCCGGCCGGACCCACCGTTATATGCCACGTGACGAGTGGGGGCGTTACATATTTTCACCGATCAGACGGTTACGATTGCATGAACCTGAGATTGTTTGAAAAATCCGTAATTTTAGGGTCAGCTTAGCGTGTGATTAAGAAATCTGTATTACTTTAAAAAATAGCAGTTTAGAAGAGATTCAAAACTATAATTTTAAAATTGAGATTGTTTTTCGATAATCTCTTGGTGATTTAATTAATTAATCAAAGAATAGAGCATTCATTCATTTATTTGAATATTAATTATTACAAAGTAAATATAAAATATTTAAATCAAAATATTATTTGTTATCAAAGTAGATATAAAATATCAAAGTATTCATTCATTTAGGGGCTTTTTGACACTTTGCACCCCCAATTACCAGGTTTTGACACTTTGCACCCCCAAAGTTTAAAATTGTCAGATTACACCCCCGAATTCATAAATTCTGGCACTTTGCACCCCATGACCGATTTTTGAGGGATATTTAGTTCCTGATCCTCTCCAAAAAGCCATTTTGGCGCTTTGCACCCCAGACTTCTTTTTTTTTTAGCCAGAGTGTATGATTTCGGGGGAAATAAAAACCCTAAACTTGGTAAAGTGCCAGAGTGTATGATTTCGGGGGACTTCTTTTTATTTACCCTCCATGGGGTGCAAATTGCCAGAATGTATGATTTCAGGGTACTTTTTTTTACCCTCCATGGGGTGCAAAGCGCCAAAATGGATTTTTGGAGAGGATCCAGACCTAAATACCCCTAAAACATCGGCCATGGGGTGCAAAGTGCCTGAATTTATGAATTCAGGGGTGCAATCTGTCAATTTTAAAGTTTGGGTGTGCAAAGTGCCAAAACCTGATAATTGGGGGTGCAAAGTGCCAAAAAAACCTTCATTTAGGGCACCAGATTTCTTCACCCGTAACGGTGGCTGTGAACAGTTCTCCTCACCCGGTGAACGGAGGGAGCAGCTGGTTTCCCCCGACATGGATCTCCTCCTAATTTACGCGGACGGTGAATCGCCGGAAGAAAGCCTCAGAGAACCTATCCAAAACAGTGGCCCCGACGACTGCCCATCCTCACCGTACTCCTCATCCGACTCACCTCCACACATCTCCCTCCCTGCTAAGACATCGGCTCCACGTGTCGACGACACTGCACTCGCCCTAACGGCCGCCGTCTCCGACTACAGTATTCACCGCCCCCTCGATCCATCCCAGCATGCAGTTGGCTTCAATCCAACTTACGATCAGCTCCGGGCTCCGATCTACGGTCCCGCCCACCCTTACGCCAAAGACGGCATCGCCAAGGGCATGCGCAATCACAAGCTCGGTTTCGTTGAGGACCCCTCAATCCAATCCTTCCTCTTTGATGAACAGTACAACACCTTCCACAAGTATGGCCATGCCGCCGACCCCTCCGGCCTCTCCTATGTTGGCGACTTCGAAACCCTTGAACGCAACCAAGCCTTCTCCATCTACAACATCCCCCAGCAGTAGCAGAAGCACCACCTCCTAGAGCTCAAGTCTGATGAAACTGGATCCGATGATCCTATGACGATTGCTGTCTATGTCGCTGGCCCGGACGCGGAAAACCTCGCGACGTCGGAGTGGCTCCTCAAAAACAAAAAGAGCCCTTGGTTTGGGAAGAAAGATGTCGTCTAAGGGGAGCTTACAGAGGAGCAGAAGAAGTATGCTGAGGAGTACGCAGAGAAGAAGTCCTAGAAGGGAAGAGAGGGGAAGGGGGAGAAGACTGATCATGTGGACAAAACTACCTTTCATGGCATGGAGGAGAGCGATTACCAGGGACGTTCCTGGGTCGCTCCTCCCAAGGATGCCAAGCCCTCCAATGATCACTACTACATCCCAAAGAGGTGGGTTCACACTTAGAGTGGCCGCACGAAAGTGGTTGCTGCAATTTAATTCTTCCCCAAGCATGGTAATCTCCTCCTCTCGGCCGGCATGGACACCAAGATCAAGATCTGGGATGTGTTCAATTCAGGGAAGTGCATGAGAACCTATATGGGACACTCCAAGGCAATCCGAGATATATCGTTCTCCAACGATGGTTCAAAGTTCTTGAGTGCTGGATATGACAAGAACATCAAATTATGGGATACTGAAACTGGAAAGGTGATCTCAACTTTCTCCACACGGAAGATTCATGGGAGGTTAATATAATGTTTTATAACATTCAGAGGAGGTTTTTGTAATTCAATAAAAGAGGGGTGCAATCTGTAATTTTTCAAACTAAGATGAGGGAATGGAATTGAGTCTTGCTTTATTTTGGATTTTGTTCTATGCATAGTGTTGCTGGTATTTTATAATACACCACACTCCACACATATATAGACACGTAAATAGATATGTACACAGTTGCTGGTAGTTTAAAGTTGTGGTAGTTTAAAGTTGCTTGTAATTTACACTCCCTCGTCGACCCATCTGCTCCATCATCCCAAAATCCCTTGGCGGCTTCTTCTCTCTCTCTCTCTGCAGCTCTCTGTCGCTAGGACTCTCTACCTCCTCCATGCCTCCACCGATTCCTGTAATGCCTTTCTTACTCCATCCGCATTGTCGACCCCAATGATCGTTCTTACTCCGTCCGCATTATCGACCCCAATGATCGTCGTGTCGACACTTTCTGATACCTTGCCGGAGTGCTTTCCCATACCCGGTGTCACTTCTCCAACGAATTCATCTCCCGAACACACTGGTTGAGGGATTGTTGCCTTAAAATACCCTAAGGTGAAAAAATCTGAATTCTTCGGCCTTTACAACTTCCTCTTTCCTTCAGACCTTACGTTTTTTGTATTTCTTTCAGCATTGCTTTAAAAGTTATTCAACTGAAAATCTCCCTTTCTGATAGTTGCTCACTTAGTACTTTAGAGAGGACTCTTAGTCTACAACTTTAGCGGCCTCTCAAAAACTAGAGTTTTCAATTCTGATTTTATATTAGCATAGGGGCTAAGCTTATATATCAATTGCCAAATGATAGAATGCTTCCACATCCTATTGATTCAAACAATTAGGAATAGGGATTTAGGGATAAGGTAGAGTCCATCACGTTCACAATTAGGATAGGGGAGAAACCCCGTGCTGTTCAGTCGGCATAGGGGCGGAGCCCTGTGTCGTCACTACCACCGTACCGTCACGGCTGGGGATACGAGCGGAGACACATGCCTTTCAATTGTAGACATACATACCTAGTATTAATTACTCAAGTCTTCTCGAGGAGTTAGCATAATTACAGGTCACACCTCTCTTCTTTTTGAAGTTGTAAAAACATCTCTCATGCAAGTTTACATTTCATAACATATTAATATGAACTTAAGGTGGGAGGTTTTTATAATTTCAAAAGATAGAAGAGTGCAACATGTAATTTATAACACTTAAAAGGGGGACTCGGACCATTAAAATAAATACATATTTATATTTATATATTACCCCAACAGTGATAGTGCCTCCGACCATAATTTAATAATTTATTATAATTATATACATCATTTAACAATCACATAAAAATTATTAATGAAAGTAAATATTAGTTAAATGAATATAAAATAGTTATTAGTTGGTTTTCTTCAGTCCTCTTACTTTTTATTGCAAAATAGTAGGGAGAGAAGGAGCAATCACACTTTAGATGATTAATAAAATAAATTTCTTAGGTGGTTTCATAATTTATATTTAAAAAGTGGACGGTGACGTTTTTCAGAAAATGAAAAGGAGGAAAAAAAGTCCTCTCAAACGGGACCTTAAACTCATTCATGCAACACTTAGGCTCCGTTTGGCGTGATGTTTTTGCTCTTGTGTGTTTGGACAAAAACACCATCTCATAGAATGCATGTTGGGCATGACAATGATTGTGACCGCCACTAAGAAAAGAATACTAGTTTTGAACATTAAAGTAGATGAAGTTCCTTAAGTTGACTTGGTCGCACATTCACGAACAACGGTTCATAACCACCGCGTTCATGACCACCACCGCCGTGTCAAACGGAGTCTTCATTAAACAAACAAAAATGTGATTAATGATATACTAATCATTTATATTAAAGATAATATGTTCTAAGATGCAATGCATAATGTAATGTTTTAAGATGCATGGTGTACTAATATTTAAGAGTTTAAGAACCCATCTTCCTTCATGTAGTTTCTACTGTGTGCTTGAGTCAGCCCCTTAATAATCTGAATTAGATTGTTATCAGAGTACTAAGAAATTTGACCTATGGACATTAATAATGAAAAAATGTTGGTTGACTTGGCGACTCCGTTTGGCACGGTGATGTCAGTCATGAACATGGGGGTTAAATTGTCATTTGGTAACTCCCACCTAAGAAACTTCATTCACTTTTTTATTCAAAGGGATGATATTTATCAGGTGATCTTTAATGAATGACAGTTTAACCCATACATTTACAACCGCCACCATCGTGTAAAAGGGAGCCTTGAACTCTTTCATAAGCGGATGACAATGATGATCGGCGTGATGCTGGTCTAGATGCCAAAAAAGACAATTTCAAAGACATGCTGTAATTTGTAATTACAGTCTTGTTGTAAATGGTCCGTGCCGTGATCACGTGCGTGGTCGCATTAGCTGATTTCTCTTTTTTGGCACACCACAAGTATTTAAGATCTTATTTATGCATTAAAACGTGTTTTAAAAAATAACTACTGGTCAAACCCCAAAAATCCAATCTGAAATCAATTTTTAATGATTTTTTTTGATGGTGGTCCAATGCTGGTGGAATAGTTGAAATTTCACCCCGTCTATCTTTTGTATACTTGCTTCCATAAAATTTCTCCCTTATTGATAGTAGAAGTAGATTATTCAGGCTCAGTTTTAGGGACTTATTTTGTAACACCCTAAAATTACAGAGTGGGCAACTTTTGCTTGACACGGCCTGGGACACGGACGTGTCCTACTCGGGTTAAGCAGTTGGACGCGTGGTCGACGAAATTCAGTCGACGAAGTTTTCGGGAGGTCACGCCCTGTGACAAGGGGTGTGACAGGGGGCATGACCTAGGTTGTGTCCCCTCTGGTCGACGAATTGCGCACGACGATCGTCGAGCGACAAGCAAGGGGTACACGGCCTGTGACACAGGCGTGTCACAGGGCGTGTCCCGCTGTGTCGAGAGGTCGACAATTTTCTCTCGACGAGGTGTCGAGTGGGTTACACGCCCTGGGTCACGGGCGTGACTGGGCCGACACGGGCGTGTACCCTGCCGTGTTCTATTTTGGATATGTCAGAATGAGTCGGTTCATGTGCCGCTTAAGGTTCATGCCCTGTTACACGGGCGTGTCACAGGGCGTGTCAGGCCCGAAAAGTGATTTTGTTAGCATTTCTGGCCGTTCATTTCCCTGTTCTGGATCTAATGGTATAGGCTTCTTTCCTGTGGATAATAAGGCCGAGAATGGGTTAAAGTCCCTTCATTCTCATCTCCATCTTCTTCTCATTTCAAGAGAGAGAAAAAGAAAGGGAAAAGCCAAGGCAAGGAAGGGAGAAAGGAAAACCAGCTGCTAGAGGAGCTCTGGAGTGCGAATTGAAGATCCGAGAACGGATTCGTGAAGGCAAAGCCGAGGCAGTGACTTCCATCCAGCTACTTCATGGCGCCGAAGCGATCTTCGAGGGTAATGATCTCTTTCTTGGACATCGAAGTCCTTGCTTTATGCATGTGCGTGGAATCCTCCACCAAGATGTGGATCTCGTAATTGATTCCTTAGTTAAATTTGCACCTAGATCCGGAAGTGTGGAGTACGGCATAGGCATGCTTTGTGAAGCCCATCTGGACGGATAGTCTGGATTGGTGATGATCATGGGTAAACCGGAGAAGACTCCGTGGATTTAACGATATGAAATATGTGTATGGGATGAATAAATGATATGTGATGTTGCTTCTGGATGAATGGAGGCTCTGGTTAAGCTCCTTGTGTTATGAGCGCTGTGGCTGCTATTTGTTCTGTGAGAACGATGAAAAGCTGCGGCTGATCAGGAGGGAAAGCCGACCCGCGTCAAGCTGCGGTATTGCCGATTTAAGCACAGGAAAAGGCTGACCTCTACCTGGTTATTTTGGGAGGTTGATTTGTGGCAATGCAAATGGGGGATGCGGTCATACCCGGCTTGCTACACCACAGTGGTGGGTCGATCTAAATGCTCAATTTTGTTGTGGGGTTAGTACCTCTGAATGGTTTGGGCAGAATGTAACATCCCATTTCCAACTAGACCCCTAAGAGTGGTTTTGGCCATGACTAGGTCATGACAAAACCCTGGGGAGCCAGAAATGGGCCAAGAGATAGGAGGCCAAGGTAGGGATCACCATGGTCTGCAGATAGTAGAATTCTGAACAATAGTTTAGGATGACAATGGGGCTTCACCATGACCCCAAGACCCTACCACAACACTCCCAAACATTTTGGGAGACCCATTAGAGCCAAAAGGACCCATTAGGGCCAACCCAAGAGGCCCAGTTGACCAAGGTCAACCCTAGCCCTGAATAGGTCAACCTAGCCCACTTAGGGCCAATAGACCCACTCCTAGTCTAGAGGACCCCACCTATGCCCTCCTAACCCTAAAGTGAGGTCAATGGGTCACTAAGGACACATTGGGGTCAGCCCTAGAGGCCAGGTTGACCCAAGTCAACTCAAGCCCTAATCTGGTCAAAGTACCCTTACTAAGGGTATGTGACCTCCAAAGTGCAGGGTAACCCCACATAACCCTACCTAGACCCTAAGGGAAGTCAATGGGTCACCAAGGATCCATAGGGATGGACCCTAATGGTCATGTTGACCCAAGTCAACTCTAGCTCTAAAATGGTCAAAGTGACCTTACCAAGGGTCAAGTGACCTTTAAGGTGCCAAGTCAACCCTACCCAACCCTACATAGACCTTAGGGGAGGCCAATGAATCACCCAGGACCCAATGGGGTCAGCCTAGATGGTCAAACTGACCAAGTCAACCCTCATTGAGGGTCAAGTCAACTTAGCCCAAAAAGGGCTAACCCAAGCTCAAGCCACTTCTCCCTTAGGCCAAACCCATTCCCATGATCATCATAATCCAGTGGGCTGCCTTTAGCTTGTGGGGTTGACTAGTCAACCAGAGGTGACTAGGAGAGAGAAAAGAGCTCCTCTCCATGATAATGGAGGAGAGAGAAAATGGGGAGAGGAAAGGGAAGAGAGAAGCCGGCCAAGGAAGGCCAACAGCCACCAGTGATGGCTGTAATCAACTCCTCTAGGGGAGAGGAGTTGATTCCAGCCGTTTCCCGGCCACCAAGGGGTGGGTTCAGCCCCCCTCCACACAACCCGAGCCACTCCATTAATGGTGATAATGGCCATTGAAGAACCAGCCTCTCCCCTCCCCCAATTTCCATTTAAACACCCTCAGGGAGCCGAGGGGATCATTTTGGAGCACTTACCTGGAGGAGACGAGCCATTCCACTGTGCAGTTGCAGAAGCCGAGCGCCGCCGCCGTCGCCAATGGCATCCCGCCGCTCCTCTCGCATCCAGGCCGCCAGGAAGGTCCTCCTCCTCTCCTTAACTCGCGGGTAGATCCTAGGAATCGTTAGGCTTAAGTTTCGGGCTCAATTGAGCCCGATTCAGTCCGGGATTTCTCCTGGTTTCGGCAAGAAAATTTCTTGCTTAATCCGCCGGAAAACGCCTCTCCGGCGGCAGAGCCGCCGCCTGACGATAGCCACCACCTCAACGGAGGTGTTGGTGGCGGTGGCCGGCCGGGGAAGGGGCTGGATCGCCGGCGGCAGGGCTTGGAAATCGCTCCAGGCAGAACCAATCTCAGCCGTTGGCCCAGTGGGGACGATGACCAGATGCCGTCGATCTGCGCCAAGATTCGCGCGGCATCAGATCAAATACTATAGGAATTAAATAAGAATCATTTCATTTCTGTCACACTGGATGTATTTAATGTATTTAATTTTTAAAAATACTTAGGGACCCTGATTGGAAATTTGCCCAACATGAACATTGTAGCTTAGGGTGTCTAGTTTGCAGCAAAAATTGTTTGGACCCTTTTGGGTCACTGGTTAGACCAGGGCACCCATTTTGGTGGGACATACCCTTAGGGCTAGGCAGCCACTAAATTGAATGCCCACTCTTCACCCCAAGCCCAAATTGGCTGAAATTTTGGCAGAGAGTCTATCCTAGACATACCTAGGGCCTTCCCAAAAATGGGAATTTTTGGGGAAAATATTTCTATAGTTTTGGTAAATATTTAATAATTATTAGATAAATTAAATAGGTGCCCTAAACACATCCAAACCCTCCCAAATTTTGGTGAGTGGTCCCTGGGCTCCAAGTAGGTTCCTGTATAAAATTTCATTTGATTTGGATGTGTGTTGAATAGGTTTTGACCCAACCCTATTTATACCCTATGAAGGGCATTTTGGTCAAAAGTGGCACTTTTGGTTTTGAGTGACCAAATCACCTCAACAGAGGCTGAAATTTTGGCCACTGATATAATTTAACTTTTTACACTCACTTATGGAGTTTGGAGTGGATTGGACTAGGGTAGCCCTAGAATGTTAGGGTAGGCCCTTTAGGGTAAATCTCTAGGGTTTGAAGAAACTGGGGTCAAAAGACCTTGGATGGACTTGAAACTTGGGAATGATGTCCATAGGGTTGCTATGGTCCTGTGGTTAAAATTTTAGGGCTTTTGGAAGACTTAAGACCCCTTAAATCCATAACCCTAGTTTAGGGCACTAGCTTTGAAACCATAAGATCTAATACCAAAACTTTCTGAAAAGGCCTGAGGTTTTGAATGGGTAGTTTCTTAGGGTATACATATCTCTGGAAATTTTATAATAAATTTTGGATGAATATTTTTGGTACTTTATTCACAAAGTCATATTTTACAATTTTCACTTAGGAATTTTTGCAGAAAAATATACTTGATTAAACCTGATGAAACTTAGCAAAGGGGCTTATAGTCATGATACCCATCTCTGTAAATATTTATGGAATTGGTGAAGAATGATATTTGGTAGCTGCTTCTTTAACTATTTAATTATATGAAACTTTGGAAAATTTATTAATGACATTTAGATTGTCTGAAAAATTTTAATTTCTTCATCATGATGTTTCTAGTTCCTTATGAAGCCCTAGTAATTTTTACATAATTATTGGAGACATATTTGTGGCACTTCCTTCATTATATTTGATTTTAGGAATTACTTAAATAAATCCTTTAGAGGTCAAGAACTATCTGGAAAATTATGAAAATTGGCAACCAATAATATTTCTCTGTTATTTAGTGAATACAAATTTTAGGAGGCCATTACCTGAGAAAATCTTATGGTTCATGTTCAAATTGACTATGGCCTAGTTTTTGAGGAAAATTCAATAAATAGCAGATTAATTGGGAAAAATATGATTTTCTGAATTTAGTCTATATTTATCATAATAGACCTCTAATAATTATCATAAGGGTACTGGATGAGTATTTCATGTACTTCCCTTTTTACGGGTCATGTAGCTTAAGTGGTCTGCATATAACAAAACTGCAGGATTTCATTTGGATATGAATTAGGGCAAGTATGATGGGTCCTGATGGATTGTTACAAGGACAAGTGGAATGGGCTGCGTCTTCGGAAGATGAGTGAGTAAGGTGTGAAACTGTCTAGGGTTATAGATGTTTGGGTCCGACGAAAGATCGTGCTACCCAAGGAGAGTGGAGTCAAGTTACCCTAGGATTAGCATATCGAAATATGAGAAAATAAAGGGTAAGGGAATCAACCAATAATAAAATAAGTACCTTGCGAAAGGGAACGTTGGGCGTAATCCCAACATAGTTCCTAGTGCCCCTTGAGAGCCCTTCACAGGGAATACCGGGGGCAGTCCTGGGTCAACGTAAACTATTTAACAAGCTGAAAAGAGTAACTTAGTAATTAGGGTTGCACATTTCACAGACACTGATGGCACGGGATGTTAGCCGGGAGCTTCGGCTCGGATGGTTAAAGACGGACTTTGGGTCCGGGGAGCTTCGGCTCGATTGTTTGTGACGGACGTGTTGGTCCGGGGAGCTTCGGCTCGGGTTTTGATCACGCTAAATTTGCATGTGCATAAAAGGAAAGTAAATTAAGGTGGTGGGTCTTCGATATTGGAGGGTCGATGCACCGACGCCAATACGTTGACTCGGCAAGTGTGGTTAGCACTTCGCCAACAGAAGTCCGGTGCGCCAGCCGGCAAGAGTACGCAGGAGTCCGCTTCGTGCACCAAGCGTTGAGGCGTACGATAGGTCTGACCGGTAGTGCTTTACTGGTTTAGAGGTGGGCGAGGCCCAACCCACCGCTTCCGTCTGCCACTACGGAGGTATCCTGGGAGGTTACGGCTCCAGAAAGGGGGAACTAAAGGTCTGTGTGCACAGAGTCGGGTGTGTGTGTTGCACTTGCATGATCCATCATACCCACTTGCATGTCATAGCATAATCGTTATCTTAAACCTTGACACCTAAAGTATAAGTGGAATGGGACGCTTATAATTTAGGACCTGCAAAACGACCCTTAGTCTATAAGCTTGTGTGGGCAAGTTTATAAATTAAGGTTAATTTTGATATATTTAGTTACTGCTGTTTTACCACCGACACCCCAGCGTAAAAATCGGTATGGGACTTTTTATACGATGGGAGCCTTGCAAAAGACCCTTGGCTTATGTGTTTTTCACATAAGTGAAGGTTACTTTTCATATTACAGCTTATTGTCTTTATATGCTATAGAACTTACTAGAATAGGACCGCTGTCATCTGCCTTTGATATTCTCCACCTTCAAGTCCTCCCCTTTCTTCCTCTCCGCTCGGTGCCTAGGAGCCGTGGGGGAAGGGGTGGGGGATGATAGGACTTAGTCTTTTAGACTAACGGTTTTCGAACCGCATCATTTAGGGGATCGTGGAGACCAGCATGGAGGAGCAGCCCCAGAGACCGGTGCGCTTGGAGGTGGGGCAGTCTAGCTCCGGAGTTCATACAGCCGGGACTGTGAGTCTCGACCTTGAGTAGTTTTTCAGCTTTTGCTTCCGCATGAGTGATTTTGTAGTGAGGATATGTTGTACTGGGCATAAGCCTGTATTTTGCTACTCTGATGTTATTTTCTGTGGACACTCCCTTCGTGGAGTTATATTTATATATGTCATGTGATTCTCTGTGGACAGATAGTTTCCATTTTACTTCATTTTGCTACTTTTATGTGATCGAGATGGCCGGCAGACTCGGCGCTTTGTGGTGATGACTCTTCAGGGCGTGAAGGGGTTACCGCAAAACGGCGGTTCTGGGCCTAAGACCCCGGTGTCCGAAAAGAAAAAAAAGGGGGTCTTACAAGTGGTATCAAAGCAGACCTCGATCGAAAAGTAGCCGTCCACAACCCTGGGTCACCCCCGCGCGGGTTTAGTTTGGGGACAAACTAAGCAGCGGAAGCGGTGGTGTGCCCATATGGGGGGAATCACATGTAAATTGTCCACTATCATTAGGCATTGAGTCGATTACCTACTGATGTAGTTCGTTTTGCAGCCCTCAGCTCAGCCCACCCCACAAGGTGGAGCTCAGCAGACTCCAGACATTGCACCACCTCCCATGGTCCCCACACCTTTCCTCCAGTCAGACATGGGGCAGACCCTTACAGCTATCCTTGAGGCCTTCCGAGCTCAGCAAGCCCCAGCCCAGCAGCCAAACCCAGGGGCCAACTGGATGAGCACCTTCCGAGGACTCTCTCCCCCATCTTACTTGGGGACAGAGTCGGCAGTACGGACAGAGGAGTGGCTGGATGTGATGTACGAGATGTTGACTGGGATACGGTGCCCTTGGGAGGAGAGGGTGGCCCTAGTGGTATCTTGCTTGGAGTCACATGCCAAGCGGTGGTGGAAGACGCTGTTGGACACGACTTTTGCGGATAGAGAGATTGCAGAAATCACTTGGGAAGAGTTCAGGGCCACGCTGCTGGAGCACTTTGTTCCTCAGTCGGCCAGGGACGAGTTGGAGGAGCGTTTCTTGCAGCTGAGGCAGGGCACCAGGACAGTGGTGGAGTACCACCGAGAGTTCGATCATTTGGCCCGATATGCGGGCTCCTATCAGCTGGATGAAGCAGGTTACGTCAAGAGGTTTTATAAGGGCCTAAAAGAGGAGTTGAGGGAGGCCCTGCTTTTTGTCTCTGACGGGCCCATCTCCCGGATTTTGGAGATGGCGAAGAGGATTGAGGCCGACTGGCACACCACTCGGGGCCGGAAACGGCAAGCGGAGGACCAGGGCCGGAGGCCCGAAATGATCAGCGGCGAGTCACCATACCAGATGGGAGGAGGACAGAGGAGCAGCCTCGTCAGGAGGTGAGGCAAGAGCCGAGAGAGCAGGTGGTTTTGGCCCTCAACCTCTCCGGATCCAGGAGATGCAGAGACCCCGGGGTATGGCGTATCCCCCGCCGGAGTGCTTCCATTGTCACCAGGTGGGACATCTCCGGAGAGACTGCCCTATGAGGGGGGCACCACCTCTAGCACCACGGGGTGGCCCACCGGCCCAGCATTTCGGAGGCCGAGGACGCGGCCGAGGACGTGGTTACCAGGGAGGGTCGTGCTCAGCCACGGCGATACTTATGCAACGTTCGAAGGTACTACACCGGTCTCCCGTCGCTTGCTTTCATCTATTCAAGCCATTAAGGCTCATATGCAAGGGGACGAGGTATACCAAGTATTGTTCGAGATGACTGAGGAGAAGGATCTGATTGCAGACATTCCGGTGGTTCGTGACTACGCCGACATTTTTCCGGATAAGCTGCCAGGACTACCTCCGCATAGGGAAAAGGACTTCCAGATTCAGTTGGTACCAGGGGCTAAGCCGGTATCCAAGGCCCCTTATCGGATGGCCCCGAAGGAGTTGGCGGAGTTTCGGACACAGTTGCAGGAGCTGGTGGAAGCAGGATTTGTTAGGCCGAGTTCCTCATCATGGGGAGCCCCTGTCCTATTCGTAAAGAAGAAGGACGGCACCTTACGCCTGTGCATCGACTATCGAGCACTAAACAGGCTGACCGTCCGAAATACCTATCCGCTCCCCAGGATAGACGAGTTGTTCGATCAGCTGGAGGGAGCCCATTACTTTTCGAAGCTGGACTTGAGATCAGGCTATTACCAGCTGCGGATCCAGGAGGAGGATATCCCGAAAACGGCCTTTAGTAGCCGGTATGGATTGTATGAGTTCATCGTGATGCCCTTCGGGCTCACGAATGCTCCGTCAGCGTTTATGAGCCTCATGAACCGGGTCTTCGAGGCTTATTTGGATGTGTTCGTCATAGTGTTCATAGACGACATCCTTATCTATTCTAAGACGGAGGAGGAGCACACGCGACATCTAGCATTGACCCTGGAGAGACTGCGGGAGCATCATCTTTATGCGAAGTTCAGTAAGTGTCAGTTCTGGCTGAAGGAGGTGGCTTTCTTAGGTCACATTATCAGCGGAGCCGGGCTGGCAGTGGATCCGGCAAAGATTCGAGCTATTTCGGAGTGGCCGCAGCTGAAAACAGCCACTGACGTGCGGAGTTTTCTAGGACTTGCCGTTACTATCGGAAGTTCGTGGAGGGATTCTCTCGAATCGCCCTCCCGCTCACATCCTTGACAAAGAAGGAGGTACCGTTCGTGTGGACCCCGCAGTGCCAGACAGCTTTCCAGGAGCTGAAGGATCGGCTGACCTCGGCTCCCATTCTTACTCTTCCCTCGGGAGGGAGGGATTCCAGGTCTACACCGACGCATCATATCAGGGGATGGGAGCGGTACTGATGCAGAATGGACACGTCATAGCTTATGCTTCCCGCCAGCTAAAGACCCATGAGAGGAACTACCCAGTGCACGACCTGGAGATGGGAGCAGTCGTATTCGCACTAAAGATATGGCGGCACTACCTATATGGAGTCTGTTGGGTATTGTATCCACGATTACCTAGATTTGAGGAAGCCCCCTGTCAAGCTAAGATGAATTCACAATGTATTTGATGAAACATTTCAAGTTGTACTTGCAGTTTCTCCACGCTAAGTGCACACCAATGTCAGGGTGCAGTAGGTCAATATACACGGGTCTGCACGACGTAATCCCTCGTTGAGCAGATCAGTGTGTTGGCCTATGTGTACTCTCTCTATTGGAGTGCACTTACTTTCAAGTACAGAACCGCTCTTATGCAAGAGAAGACAAGGAGCATGGAGGATCAAGGAGCAGCTCCCAGGTGGAAGACGAAAAATCGTCCAAGGCAAATTCGACGAGAATCACCAAGTGATTCTCGCCGAATCGGCGAGAATCACTTGGTGATTCTCGCCGAATCGACGAGAATCATCAGTGATTCTCGCCGACTCCTTCTGGCCATCTCAATATGGTGCCAAGCAAGATTCGGCGAGAATCACTTCTAATTCCCGCCGAACCAGTGGTCATGCAGCCCATGAATACCAAGTCCAATTCGTTGAGAATCGAAAAGTGATTTGACGAGAATCACAAACGATTCTCGACGAATCGTCGAGAATCACTTGGTGATTCTCGCCGATTCGTCGAGAATCGTCTGCGATTCTCGCCGATTTTTACTTGGCGTTTTCTCAGATTGCTGCTGGACCGGATTCTGCTTCTGGACTTATTTGAACCGGATTTTGGGGATTCCTTTTGTGGGTCCCACAAACGGTCATATTTGAGAATACTACAGTATAAATACATGAGTATTTTTGAACAGTAAAGAACGGATAAGAGAAAAAGAAAAACGAGCGGCGACGTAACCCTAAATCCGCGAACTCGCTCCGCTCCGCCGCCGCCGCTCGCGTCAAGTGGTCGCCGCTGCTGATCGCTCCTCTTCCCGATCTCCGGTAACAGAAGCTTAGCAAGGCTTGTGTCTCACGCGTCTATCCGGAGATCTCTTGTCTCTCGATTCGTTGACTGGGAAAAACTCCCCCGTCCGAATCGATCGAGACGACTGATCCTAGAGTGACCGTTGGTAGACCTAGCTTGCTTCGCTACGAAGTTTAGATCTCCAAGTTCTGCAGCCACTCTTCTTCGTAGCCGCCGATCCCGAAGCTAGCCGCCGCTCGTGTGCCGCCGCCGGTTCCGGGGAGATCTTCTCCAAGCAAGACCAAGGTCGTAGACTCTTCATCGACTTCAAGAACACGTCGTCGACCAAAGAGGAACACCGGAGTCTCCAAGAGAAGTTTGTATCACGTGTACATTCTACTTTTATTTTATTGTAAAGGAACTTTTGTTCCGCGGTGTAAGGGTTGGGTGCAACCCGATTTGTGGAGTGTTGACTCTCACGTATGGAAGGGCTCCTTCCGTTAGTGAAGGGATTGGATTTCAATCCCGTTGGAGAAGTGACCGAGTCGTCTCTTGTTGGGGAGATAGGTCGAAGGGGGAAAGTGGATGTACCCAAGTCGGGGAACCACTATAAATTTGCTGTGTATTCTGTGTTCTGTGTTTGTTGCTTTTATTGTGCAGGTACATCTGTGAATTCCGCAAAAGAACCACACGTCACCTATTCCCCCCCCCCCCATAGGTGCACATAGCCGACACTAGGTGGACTTTCAAGTGGTATCAGAGGGAGGTTCCTCAACAAATAGGCTAACACCTTGAGGTGAATCCTGCCACCAGTGTCAGAAGCATGGATCTGGATTATGACGTATTGCCACTCAAACTCCCTACATGCACAAAGGATTATTATCCTATCTGGAGGATGAGAGTGTTATTTCACCTGGATGTCATCGATCCACGAGCTTCCCTCATCCTGGAAGAGGGTCCATTTATCCCTTTGAAGACCACCGACTCGGGGATCCAAGTGCCCATGTGCAGTGCTGAGATGACAGAGATGGAACTCTCATTTTTCCAACTGGACCAGAGGATTCGACAAATTATCATGGATGTCTGGTCTGGAGCCTCTCGCTCCAGGTTGGAAAAATGTAAAACAGCTAAATCTCTGTGGATGATGATCTCAGAGCTGATGGGGGGGGTCAGAGAATGCTGAAATATGCTGCCAATCAGAGGATGAAGCGTATGTGGGGGTCCTCACTTCTGAAGATGACTGCAAGGATCCTTCGGATTGCATCAGAGCTCCAGTATCCTTGTCAGAGACTGAAGAAGATAGTGAGGAAAGCAGCTCCGACGAGGACGAAACATTGGTCACTGATTCTAATGACAATAACCCAGATGAGCAGGTATCATCTTCATCCTGTCCCACATCTTTTGACTTTTCTGAAGACAGAAACTGCTCTCCTCCAGAAAATACTGATTCCCTGAAGAGAGCCCTTCAGGAAAGCAATCTACTTGCTGAGGAGCAAGCTCGAGAGATTGCTCAACTGAAGATCTTGTTGGTTCTCCAATTGGCGTCCAACAAGGTCAAGGACTCTAAGATCTCAGCTCTAGAGAATAGTCTAGAAAATGAGAAACGTATAGTATCCAACTTCTCCAAAGTTGATGCTATAAAGAGAAAACAAGAAACCGGGTGGATCTCCCGGATTATCCAGGGATGGAGAAATGGGGAAACGGTGTTCCGACCTCCCACTCCAAGCGGGAAGGCAACTCATCATGCCTTCAGGTATGACCACAGGAATAATCGTGGTCACTGTAAGGGTGAGTTGTCCCATGTGGAAATGTCCATAGTGCAAGAGGCATCATGGCCACCCATGAAGAAATACCTAAGGCTCATTCTGAGCCCTTTGTATTCACGGCCACTGCCACAACAAAGTGTGGATCTGCAGGTCCTGGTTCACAGAAGAATTCTCTCCATTCGAGGACACGGGATAGGGAGAATAGAAGTCATGATGTCAGGCGTCATGGAGCCTCAGCAAGGAAGATGCCTGAAAGAATGGCACCACCTTCTCGGCCTCATAACGCTCACATCATGCATTCGTTACACCCTTCATCATGCCTCGATGGAAGAGGAATTTGTGCAACAAGAACATGCCCTATCCCTTTGAGACCTAGGACCGTGACTACATCAGTCACTAGATCAGGTCAAAACGGAGATACAACATTCACTCTTGTTGGTGCTGCGGCAAAGTGGGACACTTTGCCATTGACTGTTGGCACAACCTCTCTGTGCCCACAGCAAGGGCTTCTCCACTTTATAGGGACAGAGGCAGTCTTCCAGACAGGTTTTCTCAAGGAAGGCAGTTGCGTGTTCATGCTAATAGAAACCTAGGACCCAATAGGATTTGGGTTCCTAAGGTCAAGTAATTCTGTTTTGCAGGGTAGTCTAGGTCCCCGTGAATACTTGGGAACTAGACAGTTCGTGGCTCAAGGCTAGCTTGGATCAAGCGTCTGCAATAACAGACGTGCTACCTGTTGAGCATAATCACTTTAAGCTACTGATATGTACTACCTGTGGGACTAAGACGATGACTCTCCATATCCCAGGTAATTTTGATCAGTTCAAGGACTTGTGTCATGATGCATCCTCATTCAAGTAAATGTATATATATTGGTATCCTTGTGTATAAGTATACGTATGCTCATCATATATATGTACACCTTTAAGGAAAGATTACCTCGAGGCATGCAAATCATTACACATCAATATAAAGTTAACCAAGATATGTCGTTGCGAATTTCGACAAATCACAATTGACATCACAAAGTGTCTGGAGAAGCGTCATTCAAATCCAAATAGATTGTCATTATAATAAATATGCATTCCTTAATCTTGTGTTAACTTGACACTCGAAGAATGTGAAAATTGTGCAATGCTTCCCAAAGGTTCAAGACAAACATCAATATATATATTCCAAATCCCGCCGACCCATTTTATATCTCGCCGATTCGACAAACGGTATTAGAAACCAAATTAGACAAATCTCGCCGAATCCCGTCCAAGAAACTCGCAGACCGCTCGGCTTCCCCCGAATCCCGACGACCCCTATAAATCCCGCCGAAAGAATCTCCGCCGGTTCACCTTCCTCACGACTCGCGCAGGAGACCTCTGGACGACCCTCGCCTTCCTCGCGCAAGTGCTCTTCCGCGAACTTGCCGACACCCGCAGCCCTTGGTATCACGCTCTCGTCGACGCCGTCGAATAGCTGCTGTGTGTGACCTTCTTCCGCAAACTCGCGCAGGAGACCTCTCCCCGTGAGATTCTAACAAGGGCGCACCCCACGGGATACCACCGAAGCTCTTCCTGAAGCTCACCAACTCTCTTCCACCGAGGCCCTTAGGTAACCTCCTCCTTACTGGCTCCAAGGCCGAACCCCATGTGATGCTTTCGTTTTGAATGAACACTAATGCTTGGAGTCGGGCTTCTTTCTAGATCCTCAATGGCCCCAAGGACGACCGCAGGTTTGATTTCTGGTTGCGAACTGGTTCGCACTGGTTTTTCTCATGCCTCGGACGAGTTCCGAAACATCGTTCTCATGTTGGAAGAAGCCGGGCTAACCTTCATATTGGAGCACCCTTGCAAAGTCTTAGATAAAGAAGTGCTGGAGTTCTTTTCTACAGCAAGGCTTCGAAACCGAGACTCCATCATCAAGAGCAAGGTGGCGGGGACTAAAGTAAAGATGTCTGCCAGTAAGCTATCACGCTACCTGCAGCTCTCAAGTGCGGAGCAGGAAGACTATTTGGAGGACGAGGACAAAGCCAGAACCCTCCTGTTCTGCGGTCTACCCAGAGGCACACGATCAGTAAAACGAAAAGAGATGAATGAAGAAGGGAAGCTCCTATCCGACATCATAGGAAAAGTACTCATCTGTAAGCCAGGCTCCCATGATCATATCTCCGGAGATATGTTCAAAATTCTCATAGCCGTGGTCTGCAGAAAGAGGTTCAACTGGGGAGAGTTGATGTTTCAAAAGATCAAGGACACTCTGGGCACTCCGAGCTTCGGCCGCATCATCAGTCTATATCTCACCAGCTCAACGGAGATAAATTCGACATGAGCAAAGGAGTTCCTCTACATTACTTGAAAAAGATGGATGCCACTGTATTTGATCGATGGGAGCGGCGCATCGGACAGCCTGCTGTAGAAGAGCATGAGGAAGTATCTCCCGCAGCCTCCCCCCGTGAAATTCCTGATACTGTGATTGCAGGAATCGAGGGGGAGTCTCTACCCACTCATGTGGATATGATATCTGAAATCGCCCAGGTGGCAAGAGATGCGGTGGCAGAAGTTCATGCAGAAGGTGAACCTGGGTTGGAGGATGAGGAGGTCCTGAACAGAAACACCCTCGGAACTGAAGCTGAAACACTGGACTCTGCTGATCAAGAAGTGGAAGAAGATGCTGATATGGATGAGTTTTTGGATGAGGACGGAAAGGACGAGGTCAGTGAGGGCCATGAAGTGGTTGAATCTCCAGATACTGATGAACCTCCTACTGCTAAGCTGCACCAGTGGAGGGGGAGGTAAATGAGGCCACCAACATTCCTTCCATAGAGGCTGTGATTGTATCCAGCTCTACTGATGCTTCTGCGGCGGCCGAGCCAGAACAAGGCCAAGAAGTGCCTCCGGTATTCCACTACGAGATGACCTAGCCATTCACACTGTACATATAATTCAGGGCATCGTGAATGAGCTTAAAACCTCTTTTGATAAAACTCAGAAAACAATACTGCAAGAGATTAAGACTTCTGAAGATCTCATGCTGAAGAATATGGTGGCAATCAACCACAAACTGGATATGATGGAGAAGAAGTTTGAAGAAAAGTATACTGCTGCGGCCGGCGAAGCTGTCACACTGTTAATGGCCGGCTTGAAAAAGACTACTGATACTCTGGCTGTTGTCAATCAGAACGCACACGTTGTGGCCAATAATATTCAGAAATTTGATGGCAACATGGTCACGTTAAATGCAAATCAGCAAGCCCTAGTCACTGAATTCAGCAAGACAACTAAGCACATTGATGACTCCTTGCACTCATATGCCAATTGCATAGCTGAAGAAGCCAAAAAGGGGGAGAAGGAGTATATCGCTAAGATGGCCGAGCTCCAGAACAGCATGGATGCAAACTTTGCCAATCAAGCAAATACGTCTATGAGAGTTGCTGGTGGATGCTACAACAGGCACTGGGCACGTTAGGCGTAGTCCTACCTGACCAACCTGCCGGTGTTCAGGTTCCTGAGACTTCTAAGGCTGCTGAAGAAGTACATATTGCTGAGGATGTAAGTACCAGTGCTGCTGATGTTTTCACTGATGAAGCTGACGCTAGGGCCATCTCCAAATCTAAGCTGAGAAGTATGTTTGACCAGGAGGCTTTAGCTAAAGCAAGGGGAAAGAGGAAAGTTCAGGAAGGGACATCAAAAGAGACACCAACTCAAAAGAGGATCAGACTAAGTGAGGAGGAGGTAAGAAACGAAAGGTGGAGCCCAGTCTCAAGGAGCATCATCCTAGACACCTTCCTGCTGCAAGAAAGAGGAGAGATAAATCGAAATGAAGCATATAGTCAGTATGAATGGGAGACGCACAAAGCATTTGAAGAGCGAAACGCAACATTTTCTTCAGGAACAACAAGGATCCAGACAAAGTTGCTCCTCCTAGGTACTATCCAAAGCCCAAGGAATACATGGAAAGGCAGAGCAAAAAGTACTTGGCGCAAACTCTTAAGGGTGACGGAGCTAAGGACAAATAGTCATTATCTTATAGCTGGTCACGGTGTATTAAGAACATTTAACCATTATTACTGTCGTGTGAACAATTCTGACTTATATGTGAATATATTTCTCTTGGTATATATATATATATTCTTGAATGTGTGAATGACTCAAGTCCTGTTCTAATTGCATTTATTACCTTGTGTTGCGTAATTAATTTTTTAAATGCAATAATTATTATTTGATAGGTGTTATTCATCTTAGCTAATAGGGTTTTGGCTTCGTCAAATAGGGGGAGATTGTTGGGTATTGTATCCACGATTACCTAGATTTGAGGAAGCCCCCTGTCAAGCTAAGATGAATTCACAATGTATTTGATGAAACATTTCAAGTTGTACTTGCAGTTTCTCCACGCTAAGTGCACACCAATGTCAGGGTGCAGTAGGTCAATATACACGGGTCTGCACGACGTAATAATCCCTCGTTGAGCAGATCAGTGTGTTGGCCTATGTGTACTCTCTCTATTGGAGTGCACTTACTTTCAAGTACAGGACCGCTCTTATGCAAGAGAAGACAAGGAGCATGGAGGATCAAGGAGCAGCTCCCAGGTGGAAGACGAAAAATCGTCCAAGGCAAATTCGACGAGAATCACCAAGTGATTCTCGCCGAATCGGCGAGAATCACTTGGTGATTCTCGCCGAATCGACGAGAATCATCAGTGATTCTCGCCGACTCCTTCTGGCCATCTCAATATGGTGCCAAGCAAGATTCGGCGAGAATCACTTCTAATTCCCGCCGAACCAGTGGTCATGCAGCCCATGAATACCAAGTCCAATTCGTTGAGAATCGAAAAGTGATTCGACGAGAATCACAAACGATTCTCGACGAATCGTCGAGAATCACTTGGTGATTCTCGGCGATTCGTCGAGAATCGTCTGCGATTCTCGCCGATTTTTACTTGGCGTTTTCTCAGATTGCTGCTGGACCGGATTCTGCTTCTGGACTTATTTGAACCGGATTTTGGGGATTCCTTTTGTGGGTCCCACAAACGGTCATATTTGAGAATACTACAGTATAAATACATGAGTATTTTTGAACAGTATAGAACGGATAAGAGAAAAAGAAAAACGAGCGGCGACGTAACCCTAAATCCGCGAACTCGCTCCGCTCCGCCGCCGCCGCTCGCGTCAAGTGGTCGCCGCTGCTGATCGCTCCTCTTCCCGATCTCCGGTAACAGAAGCTTAGCAAGGCTTGTGTCTCACGCGTCTATCCGGAGATCTCTTGTCTCTCGATTCGTTGACTGGGAAAAACTCCCTCGTCCGAATCGATCGAGACGACTGATCCTAGAGTGACCGTTGGTAGACCTAGCTTGCTTCGCTACGAAGTTTAGATCTCCAAGTTCTGCAGCCACTCTCTTCTTCGTAGCCGCCGATCCCGAAGCTAGCCGCCGCTCGTGTGCCGCCGCCGGTTCCGGGGAGATCTTCTCCAAGCAAGACCAAGGTCGTAGACCTTCATCGACTTCAAGAACACGTCGTCGACCAAAGAGGAACACCGGAGTCTCCAAGAGAAGTTTGTATCATGTGTACATTCTACTTTTATTTTATTGTAAAGGAACTTTTGTTCCGCGGTGTAAGGGTTGGGTGCAACCCGATTTGTGGGAGTGTTGACTCTCACGTGTGGAAGGGCTCCTTCCGTTAGTGAAGGGATATTGGATTTCAATCCCGTTGGAGAAGTGACCGAGTCGTCTCTTGTTGGGGAGATAGGTCGAAGGGGGAAAGTGGATGTACCCAAGTCGGGGAACCACTATAAATTTGCTGTGTATTCTGTGTTCTGTGTTTGTTGCTTTTATTGTGCAGGTACATCTGTGAATTCCGCAAAAGAACCACACGTCACCACCTATTCCCCCCCCCCCCCCCCATAGTGCACATAGCCGACACTAGGTGGACTTTCAGAGTCCACTGTGACATATACTCCGATCATAAGAACCTTAAGTACGTGGACACGCAGAAGGAACTAAACATCAGGCAGAGGCGGTGGGTGGAATTCCTTTCTGACTATCAGTCTAGAGATGCATTACACCCGGGAAAGGCGAACGTGGTAGCGGATGCACTGAGTAGGAGAGCTGCCACAGCAGGAGCAGAGCCTCAGTTGATGTCTATGGAGCTGCTGCAGAGACTAGAGTACATGCACATTACCCTGGTATCGTCCGATGATCCTGAGCTCTATGAGGAGTACTTGGCCGCGATAGGCGTTACCGATGACATCAGAGACCGAGTCAGAGAAGGGCAGAGGCAGGATGCCAAGTTAGAGCCCATCTTCCAAGCTCTAGAGGCAGGCACTGCAGGAGACTACACACTGAGGGACGACCTGGTGTGCTTTAGAGGACGGGTGTATATACCGGAGGGAGGCCAGATCCGGGAGGATATTATGATGGAGGCGCACTGCAGCCGGTATTCTGTACACCCGGGGGATCACAAAGATGACGGCTGATTTGAAGAAGACGATGTACTGGCCGGGCATGAAGAAGGATGTCTCACACTTCGTGACCCATTGTGAGGCATGTCAGCTAGTGAAGGCGGAGTGCAGGAACCCCGCGGGATTATTGCAGCCACTCCCGGTGCCGGAGTGGAAGTTTGATGACATAGCCATGGACTTCATACATGGGCTTCCCCGGTCTCGGACAGGGAATGACTCGATCTGGGTAATCGTCGATCGGTTGACCAAGGTGGCTCGATTTATACCGACCAGGAAGGATGATTCAGTAGGAGTACTGGTGCGGAAGTTTGTGGAGCAGTTCATTCGTTATCATGGTGTGCCCAGGACGATAGTGTCGGATCGGGATGGCAGGTTCACCTCCAGGGAGTGGAGATCCGTGCAAGCTTACTTAGGCACGCGATTGACTTTCAGCACTACATTCCACCCCCAGATAGACGGGCAGACAGAACGCACCAACCGGACGCTGGAGGACCTTTTGAGGCTATGCATCTTGGACCGCGGGGAACCGTGGGAGAAACTCTTACCCCTTGTCGAGTTCTCCTATAACAACAGCCACCAGTCCAGCATCAGGATGGCGCCTTACGAAGCCTTGTACGGGAGGAGATGCCGGACCCCACTCTCATGGGTGCAGAACGAAGATCCGAAGGTATTGGGGTCAGAGTTTGTTGAAGACACCGAGGCACAAGTGAGCTGATCAGAGACAGGATGCTTGAGGCGCAGAGTAGACAGGCTAAGTATTATGACGCCCGGCATCGGCAGGTGGAGTTCCAGGTGGGGGACCGGGTGTTTCTGAAGATCCGGCCCATGCATGGAGTTTCACGGGTGCGTGGTCGGAGGAAGAAGCTCAGCCCTAGGTACATGGGTCCTTACAGGATCCTGGAGCGGATCGGACCCCTAGCCTACCGGCTGGAGTTACCACCAGAGCTGGAAGCGCTGCACGACGTCTCTCACATTTCTTCTTTGAGGAGGGCTCTGCTACGCCCGGAGCAGCAGATTCTGACTACCGAAGGGCCGGTAGCTTCAGACCGGTCGGTCCATTTGGAGCCTGTGAGGATCGACGACCGAGGGTGCGGGTCTTGCGACGCAAGAAGGTCCCACTAGTCAAGGTCCTGTGGAGGAACCACAGCCAGGAGGAGCATACCTGGGAGCCACAGGACCTGATGCGACAGAGATACCCGAGCTATTCAGTCAGGTATACCTCTCAGACCCCTCAAGATGTTAATTTATTTTTCCTGCTTTAAGTATACTAAGGGCTGCTCTAGGTAGATAGGGCTTATCTTTTGTTTATTGGGGGCTTAACCTTGTTTATTGGGATTTTGGTTCGCCGTTTGGGCGAAAGGGGTCTTAGATCTAAGTTTTCCCATAAATCAAATTTAACAAACAAGGCGTCATAATGGGATGTTACAAGACTCTTTCCTTGGTAATAAGACCCGTAGGTCCAACCTTGATTTCGGGGACGAAATCTTTGTTTTGTTTATTGGGCAGAATGTAACATCCCATTTCCAACTAGACCCCTAAGAGTGGTTTTGGCCATGACTAGGTCATGACAAAACCCTGGGGAGCCAGAAATGGGCCAAGAGATAGGAGGCCAAGGTAGGGATCACCATGGTCTGCAGATAGTAGAATTCTGAACAATAGTTTAGGATGACAATGGGGCTTCACCATGACCCCAAGACCCTACCACAACACTCCCAAACATTTTGGGAGACCCATTAGAGCCAAAAGGACCCATTAGGGCCAACCCAAGAGGCCCAGTTGACCAAGGTCAACCCTAGCCCTGAATAGGTCAACCTAGCCCACTTAGGGCCAATAGACCCACTCCTAGTCTAGAGGACCCCACCTATGCCCTCCTAACCCTAAAGTGAGGTCAATGGGTCACTAAGGACACATTGGGGTCAGCCCTAGAGGCCAGGTTGACCCAAGTCAACTCAAGCCCTAATCTGGTCAAAGTACCCTTACTAAGGGTATGTGACCTCCAAAGTGCAGGGTAACCCCACATAACCCTACCTAGACCCTAAGGGAAGTCAATGGGTCACCAAGGATCCATAGGGATGGACCCTAATGGTCATGTTGACCCAAGTCAACTCTAGCTCTAAAATGGTCAAAGTGACCTTACCAAGGGTCAAGTGACCTTTAAGGTGCCAAGTCAACCCTACCCAACCCTACATAGACCTTAGGGAGGCCAATGAATCACCCAGGACCCAATGGGGTCAGCCTAGATGGTCAAACTGACCAAGTCAACCCTCATTGAGGGTCAAGTCAACTTAGCCCAAAAAGGGCTAACCCAAGCTCAAGCCACTTCTCCCTTAGGCCAAACCCATTCCCATGATCATCATAATCCAGTGGGCTGCCTTTAGCTTGTGGGGTTGACTAGTCAACCAGAGGTGACTAGGAGAGAGAAAAGAGCTCCTCTCCATGATAATGGAGGAGAGAGAAAATGGGGAGAGGAAAGGGAAGAGAGAAGCCGGCCAAGGAAGGCCAACAGCCACCAGTGATGGCTGTAATCAACTCCTCTAGGGGAGAGGAGTTGATTCCAGCCGTTTCCCGGCCACCAAGGGGTGGGTTCAGCCCCCCTCCACACAACCCGAGCCACTCCATTAATGGTGATAATGGCCATTGAAGAACCAGCCTCTCCCCTCCCCCAATTTCCATTTAAACACCCTCAGGGAGCCGAGGGGATCATTTTGGAGCACTTACCTGGAGGAGACGAGCCATTCCACTGTGCAGTTGCAGAAGCCGAGCGCCGCCGCCGTCGCCAATGGCATCCCGCCGCTCCTCTCGCATCCAGGCCGCCAGGAAGGTCCTCCTCCTCTCCTTAACTCGCGGGTAGATCCTAGGAATCGTTAGGCTTAAGTTTCGGGCTCAATTGAGCCCGATTCAGTCCGGGATTTCTCCTGGTTTCGGCAAGAAAATTTCTTGCTTAATCCGCCGGAAAACGCCTCTCCGGCGGCAGAGCCGCCGCCTGACGATAGCCACCACCTCAACGGAGGTGTTGGTGGCGGTGGCCGGCCGGGGAAGGGGCTGGATCGCCGGCGGCAGGGCTTGGAAATCGCTCCAGGCAGAACCAATCTCAGCCGTTGGCCCAGTGGGGACGATGACCAGATGCCGTCGATCTGCGCCAAGATTCGCGCGGCATCAGATCAAATACTATAGGAATTAAATAAGAATCATTTCATTTCTGTCACACTGGATGTATTTAATGTATTTAATTTTTAAAAATACTTAGGGACCCTGATTGGAAATTTGCCCAACATGAACATTGTAGCTTAGGGTGTCTAGTTTGCAGCAAAAATTGTTTGGACCCTTTTGGGTCACTGGTTAGACCAGGGCACCCATTTTGGTGGGACATACCCTTAGGGCTAGGCAGTCACTAAATTGAATGCCCACTCTTCACCCCAAGCCCAAATTGGCTGAAATTTTGGCAGAGAGTCTATCCTAGACATACCTAGGGCCTGCCCAAAAATGGGAATTTTTGGGGAAAATATTTCTATAGTTTTGGTAAATATTTAATAATTATTAGATAAATTAAATAGGTGCCCTAAACACATCCAAACCCTCCCAAATTTTGGTGAGTGGTCCCTGGGCTCCAATTAGGTTCCTGTATAAAATTTCATTTGATTTGGATGTGTGTTGAATAGGTTTTGACCCAACCCTATTTATACCCTATGAAGGGCATTTTGGTCAAAAGTGGCACTTTTGGTTTTGAGTGACCAAATCACCTCAACAGAGGCTGAAATTTTGGCCACTGATATAATTTGACTTTTTACACTCACTTATGGAGTTTGGAGTGGATTGGACTAGGGTAGCCCTAGAATGTTAGGGTAGGCCCTTTAGGGTAAATCTCTAGGGTTTGAAGAAACTGGGGTCAAAAGACCTTGGATGGACTTGAAACTTGGGAATGATGTCCATAGGGTTGCTATGGTCCTGTGGTTAAAATTTTAGGGCTTTTGGAAGACTTAAGACCCCTTAAATCCATAACCCTAGTTTAGGGCACTAGCTTTGAAACCATAAGATCTAATACCAAAACTTTCTGAAAAGGCCTGAGGTTTTGAATGGGTAGTTGCTTAGGGTATACATATCTCTGGAAATTTTATAATAAATTTTGGATGAATATTTTTGGTACTTTATTCACAAAGTCATATTTTACAATTTTCACTTAGGAATTTTTGCAGAAAAATATACTTGATTAAACCTGATGAAACTTAGCAAAGGGGCTTATAGTCATGATACCCATCTCTGTAAATTTTTATGGAATTGGTGAAGAATGATATTTGGTAGCTGCTTCTTTAACTATTTAATTATATGAAACTTTGGAAAATTTATTAATGACATTTAGATTGTCTGAAAAATTTTAATTTCTTCATCATGATGTTTCTAGTTCCTTATGAAGCCCTAGTAATTTTTACATAATTATTGGAGACATATTTGTGGCACTTCCTTCATTATATTTGATTTTAGGAATTACTTAAATAAATCCTTTAGAGGTCAAGAACTATCTGGAAAATTATGAAAATTGGCAACCAATAATATTTCTCTGTTATTTAGTGAATACAAATTTTAGGAGGCCATTACCTGAGAAAATCTTATGGTTCATGTTCAAATTGACTATGGCCTAGTTTTTGAGGAAAATTCAATAAATAGCAGATTAATTGGGAAAAATATGATTTTCTGAATTTAGTCTATATTTATCATAATAGACCTCTAATAATTATCATAAGGGTACTGGATGAGTATTTCATGTACTTCCCTTTTTACGGGTCATGTAGCTTAAGTGGTCTGCATATAACAAAACTGCAGGATTTCATTTGGATATGAATTAGGGCAAGTATGATGGGTCCTGATGGATTGTTACAAGGACAAGTGGAATGGGCTGCGTCTTCGGAAGATGAGTGAGTAAGGTGTGAAACTGTCTAGGGTTATAGATGTTTGGGTCCGACGAAAGATCGTGCTACCCAAGGAGAGTGGAGTCAAGTTACCCTAGGATTAGCATATCGAAATATGAGAAAATAAAGGGTAAGGGAATCAACCAATAATAAAATAAGTACCTTGCGAAAGGGAACGTTGGGTGTAATCCCAACATAGTTCCTAGTGCCCCTTGAGAGCCCTTCACAGGGAATACCGGGGGCAGTCCTGGGTTAACGTAAACTGTTTAACAAGCTGAAAAGAGTAACTTAGTAATTAGGGTTGCACATTTCACAGACACTGATGGCACGGGATGTTAGCGGGAGCTTCGGCTCGGATGGTTAAAGACGGACTTTGGGTCCGGGGAGCTTCGGCTCGATTGTTTGTGACGGACGTGTTGGTCCGGGGAGCTTCGGCTCGGGTTTTGATCACGCTAAATTTGCATGTGCATAAAAGGAAAGTAAATTAAGGTGGTGGGTCTTCGATATTGGAGGGTCGATGCACCGACGCCAATACGTTGACTCGGCAAGTGTGGTTAGCACTTCGCCAACAGAAGTCCGGTGCGCCAGCCGGCAAGAGTACGCAGGAGTCCGCTTCGTGCACCAAGCGTTGAGGCGTACGATAGGTCTGACCGGTAGTGCTTTACTGGTTTAGAGGTGGGCGAGGCCCAACCCACCGCTTCCGTCTGCCACTACGGAGGTATCCTGGGAGGTTACGGCTCCAGAAAGGGGGAACTAAAGGTCTGTGTGCACAGAGTCGGGTGTGTGTGTTGCACTTGCATGATCCATCATACCCACTTGCATGTCATAGCATAATCGTTATCTTAAACCTTGACACCTAAAGTATAAGTGGAATGGGACGCTTATAATTTAGGACCTGCAAAACGACCCCTTAGTCTATAAGCTTGTGTGGGCAAGTTTATAAATTAAGGTTAATTTTGATATATTTAGTTACTGCTGTTTTACCACCGACACCCCAGCGTATAAATCGGTATGGGACTTTTTATACGATGGGAGCCTTGCAAAAGACCCCTTGGCTTATGTGTTTTTCACATAAGTGAAGGTTACTTTTCATATTACAGCTTATTGTCTTTATATGCTATAGAACTTACTAGAATAGGACCGCTGTCATCTGCCTTTGATATTCTCCACCTTCAAGTCCTCCCCTTTCTTCCTCTCCGCTCGGTGCCTAGGAGCCGTGGGGGAAGGGGTGGGGGATGATAGGACTTAGTCTTTTAGACTAACGGTTTTCGAACCGCATCATTTAGGGGATCGTGGAGACCAGCATGGAGGAGCAGCCCCAGAGACCGGTGCGCTTGGAGGTGGGGCAGTCTAGCTCCGGAGTTCATACAGCCGGGACTGTGAGTCTCGACCTTGAGTAGTTTTTCAGCTTTTGCTTCCGCATGAGTGATTTTGTAGTGAGGATATGTTGTACTGGGCATAAGCCCGTATTTTGCTACTCTGATGTTATTTTCTGTGGACACTCCCTTCGTGGAGTTATATTTATATATGTCATGTGATTCTCTGTGGACAGATAGTTTCCATTTTACTTCATTTTGCTACTTTTATGTGATCGAGATGGCCGGCAGACTCGGCGCTTTGTGGTGATGACTCTTCAGGGCGTGAAGGGGTCACCGCAAAACGGCGGTTCTGGGCCTAAGACCCCGGTGTCCGAAAAGAAAAAAAAAAGGGGGTCTTACAAGTGGTATCAAAGCAGACCTCGATCGAAAAGTAGCCGTCCACAACCCTGGGTCACCCCCGCGCGGGTTTAGTTTGGGGACAAACTAAGCAGCGGAAGCGGTGGTGTGCCCATATGGGGGGAATCACATGTAAATTGTCCACTATCATTAGGCATTGAGTCGATTACCTACTGATGTAGTTCGTTTTGCAGCCCTCAGCTCAGCCCACCCCACAAGGTGGAGCTCAGCAGACTCCAGACATTGCACCACCTCCCATGGTCCCCACACCTTTCCTCCAGTCAGACATGGGGCAGACCCTTACAGCTATCCTTGAGGCCTTCCGAGCTCAGCAAGCCCCAGCCCAGCAGCCAAACCCAGGGGCCAACTGGATGAGCACCTTCCGAGGACTCTCTCCCCCATCTTACTTGGGGACAGAGTCGGCAGTACGGACAGAGGAGTGGCTGGATGTGATGTACGAGATGTTGACTGGGATACGGTGCCCTTGGGAGGAGAGGGTGGCCCTAGTGGTATCTTGCTTGGAGTCACATGCCAAGCGGTGGTGGAAGACGCTGTTGGACACGACTTTTGCGGATAGAGAGATTGCAGAAATCACTTGGGAAGAGTTCAGGGCCACGCTGCTGGAGCACTTTGTTCCTCAGTCGGCCAGGGACGAGTTGGAGGAGCGTTTCTTGCAGCTGAGGCAGGGCACCAGGACAGTGGTGGAGTACCACCGAGAGTTCGATCATTTGGCCCGATATGCGGGCTCCTATCAGCTGGATGAAGCAGGTTACGTCAAGAGGTTTTATAAGGGCCTAAAAGAGGAGTTGAGGGAGGCCCTGCTTTTTGTCTCTGACGGGCCCATCTCCCGGATTTTGGAGATGGCGAAGAGGATTGAGGCCGACTGGCACACCACTCGGGGCCGGAAACGGCAAGCGGAGGACCAGGGCCGGAGGGCCCGAAATGATCAGCGGCGAGGCACCATACCAGATGGGAGGAGGACAGAGGAGCAGCCTCGTCAGGAGGTGAGGCAAGAGCCGAGAGAGCAGGTGGTTTTGGCCCCTCAACCTCTCCGGATCCAGGAGATGCAGAGACCCCGGGGTATGGCGTATCCCCCGCCGGAGTGCTTCCATTGTCACCAGGTGGGACATCTCCGGAGAGACTGCCCTATGAGGGGGGCACCACCTCTAGCACCACGGGGTGGCCCACCGGCCCAGCATTTCAGAGGCCGAGGACGCGGCCGAGGACGTGGTTACCAGGGAGGGTCGTGCTCAGCCACGGCGATACTTATGCAACGTTCGAAGGTACTACACCGGTCTCCCGTCGCTTGCTTTCATCTATTCAAGCCATTAAGGCTCATATGCAAGGGGACGAGGTATACCAAGTATTGTTCGAGATGACTGAGGAGAAGGATCTGATTGCAGACATTCCGGTGGTTCGTGACTACGCCGACATTTTTCCGGATAAGCTGCCAGGACTACCTCCGCATAGGGAAAAGGACTTCCAGATTCAGTTGGTACCAGGGGCTAAGCCGGTATCCAAGGCCCCTTATCGGATGGCCCCGAAGGAGTTGGCGGAGTTTCGGACACAGTTGCAGGAGCTGGTGGAAGCAGGATTTGTTAGGCCGAGTTCCTCATCATGGGGAGCCCCTGTCCTATTCGTAAAGAAGAAGGACGGCACCTTACGCCTGTGCATCGACTATCGAGCACTAAACAGGCTGACTGTCCGAAATACCTATCCGCTCCCCAGGATAGACGAGTTGTTCGATCAGCTGGAGGGAGCCCATTACTTTTCGAAGCTGGACTTGAGATCAGGCTATTACCAGCTGCGGATCCAGGAGGAGGATATCCCGAAAACGGCCTTTAGTAGCCGGTATGGATTGTATGAGTTCATCGTGATGCCCTTCGGGCTCACGAATGCTCCGTCAGCGTTTATGAGCCTCATGAACCGGGTCTTCGAGGCTTATTTGGATGTGTTCGTCATAGTGTTCATAGACGACATCCTTATCTATTCTAAGACGGAGGAGGAGCACACGCGACATCTAGCATTGACCCTGGAGAGACTGCGGGAGCATCATCTTTATGCGAAGTTCAGTAAGTGTCAGTTCTGGCTGAAGGAGGTGGCTTTCTTAGGTCATATTATCAGCGGAGCCGGGCTGGCAGTGGATCCGGCAAAGATTCGAGCTATTTCGGAGTGGCCGCAGCTGAAAACAGCCACTGACGTGCGGAGTTTTCTAGGACTTGCCGGTTACTATCGGAAGTTCGTGGAGGGATTCTCTCGAATCGCCCTCCCGCTCACATCCTTGACAAAGAAGGAGGTACCGTTCGTGTGGACCCCGCAGTGCCAGACAGCTTTCCAGGAGCTGAAGGATCGGCTGACCTCGGCTCCCATTCTTACTCTTCCCTCGGGGAGGGAGGGATTCCAGGTCTACACCGACGCATCATATCAGGGGATGGGAGCGGTACTGATGCAGAATGGACACGTCATAGCTTATGCTTCCCGCCAGCTGAAGACCCATGAGAAGAACTACCCAGTGCACGACCTGGAGATGGGAGCAGTCGTATTCGCACTAAAGATATGGCGGCACTACCTATATGGAGTCCACTGTGACATATACTCCGATCATAAGAACCTTAAGTACGTGGACACGCAGAAGGAACTAAACATCAGGCAGAGGCGGTGGGTGGAATTCCTTTCTGACTATCAGTATGAGATGCATTACCACCCGGGAAAGGCGAACGTGGTAGCGGATGCACTGAGTAGGAGAGCTGCCACAGCAGGAGCAGAGCCTCAGTTGATGTCTATGGAGCTGCTGCAGAGACTAGAGTACATGCACATTACCCTGGTATCGTCCGATGATCCTGAGCTCTATGAGGAGTACTTGGCCGCGATAGGCGTTACCGATGACATCAGAGACCGAGTCAGAGAAGGGCAGAGGCAGGATGCCAAGTTAGAGCCCATCTTCCAAGCTCTGGAGGCAGGCACTGCAGGAGACTACACACTGAGGGACGACCTGGTGTGCTTTAGAGGACGGGTGTATATACCGGAGGGAGGCCAGATCCGGGAGGATATTATGATGGAGGCGCACTGCAGCCGGTATTCTGTACACCCGGGGATCACAAAGATGACGGCTGATTTGAAGAAGACGATGTACTGGCCGGGCATGAAGAAGGATGTCTCACACTTCGTGACCCATTGTGAGGCATGTCAGCTAGTGAAGGCGGAGTGCAGGAACCCCGCGGGATTATTGCAGCCACTCCCGGTGCCGGAGTGGAAGTTTGATGACATAGCCATGGACTTCATACATGGGCTTCCCCGGTCTCGGACAGGGATTGACTCGATCTGGGTAATCGTCGATCGGTTGACCAAGGTGGCTCGATTTATACCGACCAGGAAGGATGATTCAGTAGGAGTACTGGTGCGGAAGTTTGTGGAGCAGTTCATTCGTTATCATGGTGTGCCCAGGACGATAGTGTCGGATCGGGATGGCAGGTTCACCTCCAGGGAGTGGAGATTCGTGCAAGCTTACTTAGGCACGCGATTGACTTTCAGCACTACATTCCACCCCCAGACAGACGGGCAGACAGAACGCACCAACCGGACGCTGGAGGACCTTTTGAGGCTATGCATCTTGGACCGCGGGGAACCGTGGGAGAAACTCTTACCCCTTGTCGAGTTCTCCTATTACAACAGCCACCAGTCCAGCATCAGGATGGCGCCTTACGAAGCCTTGTACGGGAGGAGATGCCGGACCCCACTCTCATGGGTGCAGAACGAAGATCCGAAGGTATTGGGGTCAGAGTTTGTTGAAGACACCGAGGCACAAGTGAGGCTGATCAGAGACAGGATGCTTGAGGCGCAGAGTAGACAGGCTAAGTATTATGACGCCCGGCATCGGCAGGTGGAGTTCCAGGTGGGGGACCGGGTGTTTCTGAAGATCCGGCCCATGCATGGAGTTTCACGGGTGCGTGGTCGGAGGAAGAAGCTCAGCCCTAGGTACATGGGTCCTTACAGGATCCTGGAGCGGATCGGACCCCTAGCCTACCGGCTGGAGTTACCACCAGAGCTGGAAGCGCTGCACGACGTCTTCCACATTTCTTCTTTGAGGAGGGCTCTGCTACGCCCGGAGCAGCAGATTCTGACTACCGAAGGGCCGGTAGCTTCAGACCGGTCGGTCCATTTGGAGCCTGTGAGGATCGACGACCGAGGGGTGCGGGTCTTGCGACGCAAGAAGGTCCCACTAGTCAAGGTCCTGTGGAGGAACCACGGCCAGGAGGAGCATACCTGGGAGCCACAGGACCTGATGTGACAGAGATACCCCGAGCTATTCAGTCAGGTATACCTCTCAGACCCCTCAAGATGTTAATTTATTTTTCCTGCTTTAAGTATACTAAGGGCTGCTCTAGGTAGATAGGGGCTTATCTTTTGTTTATTGGGGGCTTAACCTTGTTTATTGGGATTTTGGTTCGCCGTTTGGGCGAAAGGGGTCTTAGATCTAAGTTTTTCCCATAAATCAAATTTAACAAACAAGGCGTCATAATGGGATGTTACAAGACTCTTTCCTTCGGTAATAAGACCCGTAGGTCCAACCTTGATTTCGGGGACGAAATCTTTGTTTTGTTTATTGGGATTTGTAACATCCCATTTCCAACTAGACCCCTAAGAGTGGTTTTGGCCATGACTAGGTCATGACAAAACCCTGGGGAGCCAGAAATGGGCCAAGAGATAGGAGGCCAAGGTAGGGATCACCATGGTCTGCAGATAGTAGAATTCTGAACAATAGTTTAGGATGACAATGGGGCTTCACCATGACCCCAAGACCCTACCACAACACTCCCAAACATTTTGGGAGACCCATTAGAGCCAAAAGGACCCATTAGGGCCAACCCAAGAGGCCCAGTTGACCAAGGTCAACCCTAGCCCTGAATAGGTCAACCTAGCCCACTTAGGGCCAATAGACCCACTCCTAGTCTAGAGGACCCCACCTATGCCCTCCTAACCCTAAAGTGAGGTCAATGGGTCACTAAGGACACATTGGGGTCAGCCCTAGAGGCCAGGTTGACCCAAGTCAACTCAAGCCCTAATCTGGTCAAAGTACCCTTACTAAGGGTATGTGACCTCCAAAGTGCAGGGTAACCCCACATAACCCTACCTAGACCCTAAGGGAAGTCAATGGGTCACCAAGGATCCATAGGGATGGACCCTAATGGTCATGTTGACCCAAGTCAACTCTAGCTCTAAAATGGTCAAAGTGACCTTACCAAGGGTCAAGTGACCTTTAAGGTGCCAAGTCAACCCTACCCAACCCTACATAGACCTTAGGGGAGGCCAATGAATCACCCAGGACCCAATGGGGTCAGCCTAGATGGTCAAACTGACCAAGTCAACCCTCATTGAGGGTCAAGTCAACTTAGCCCAAAAAGGGCTAACCCAAGCTCAAGCCACTTCTCCCTTAGGCCAAACCCATTCCCATGATCATCATAATCCAGTAGGCTGCCTTTAGCTTGTGGGGTTGACTAGTCAACCAGAGGTGACTAGGAGAGAGAAAAGAGCTCCTCTCCATGATAATGGAGGAGAGAGAAAATGGGGAGAGGAAAGGGAAGAGAGAAGCCGGCCAAGGAAGGCCAACAGCCATCAGTGATGGCTGTAATCAACTCCTCTAGGGGAGAGGAGTTGATTCCAGCCTTTTCCCGGCCACCAAGGGGTGGGTTCAGCCCCCCTCCACACAACCCGAGCCACTCCATTAATGGTGATAATGGCCATTGAAGAACCAGCCTCTCCCCTCCCCCAATTGCCATTTAAACACCCTCAGGGAGCCGAGGGGATCATTTTGGAGCACTTACCTGGAGGAGACGAGCCATTCCACTGTGCAGTTGCAGAAGCCGAGCGCCGCCGCCGTCGCCAATGGCATCCCGCCGCTCCTCTCGCATCCAGGCCGCCAGGAAGGTCCTCCTCCTCTCCTTAACTCGCGGGTAGATCCTAGGAATCGTTAGGCTTAAGTTTCGGGCTCAATTGAGCCTGATTCAGTCCGGGATTTCTCCTGGTTTCGGCAAGAAAATTTCTTTCTTAATCCGCCGGAAAACGCCTCTCCGGCGGCGGAGCCGCCGCCTGACGATAGCCACCACCTCAACGGAGGTGTTGGTGGCGGTGGCCGGCCGGGGAAGGGGCTGGATCGCCGGCGGCAGGGCTTGGAAATCGCTCCAGGCAGAACCAATCTCAGCCGTTGGCCCAGTGGGGATGATGACCAGATGCCGTCGATCTGCGCCAAGATTCGCGCGGCATCAGATCAAATACTATAGGAATTAAATAAGAATCATTTCATTTCTGTCACACTGGATGTATTTAATTTTTAAAAATACTTAGGGACCCTGATTGGAAATTTGCCCAACATGAACATTGTAGCTTAGGGTGTCTAGTTTGCAGCAAAAATTGTTTGGACCCTTTTGGGTCACTGGTTAGACCAGGGCACCCATTTTGGTGGGACATACCCTTAGGGCTAGGCAGTCACTAAATTGAATGCCCACTCTTCACCCCAAGCCCAAATTGGCTGAAATTTTGGCAGAGAGTCTATCCTAGACATACCTAGGGCCTGCCCAAAAATGGGAATTTTTGGGGAAAATATTTCTATAGTTTTGGTAAATATTTAATAATTATTAGATAAATTAAATAGGTGCCCTAAACACATCCAAACCCTCCCAAATTTTGGTGAGTGGTCCCTGGGCTCCAATTAGGTTCCTGTATAAAATTTCATTTGATTTGGATGTGTGTTGAATAGGTTTTGACCCAACCCTATTTATACCCTATGAAGGGCATTTTGGTCAAAAGTGGCACTTTTGGTTTTGAGTGACCAAATCACCTCAACAGAGGCTGAAATTTTGGCCACTGATATAATTTGACTTTTTACACTCACTTATGGAGTTTGGAGTGGATTGGACTAGGGTAGCCCTAGAATGTTAGGGTAGGCCCTTTAGGGTAAATCTCTAGGGTTTGAAGAAACTGGGGTCAAAAGACCTTGGATGGACTTGAAACTTGGGAATGATGTCCATAGGGTTGCTATGGTCCTGTGGTTAAAATTTTAGGGCTTTTGGAAGACTTAAGACCCCTTAAATCCATAACCCTAGTTTAGGGCACTAGCTTTGAAACCATAAGATCTAATACCAAAACTTTCTGAAAAGGCCTGAGTTTTTGAATGGGTAGTTGCTTAGGGTATACATATCTCTGGAAATTTTATAATAAATTTTGGATGAATAGTTTTGGTACTTTATTCACAAAGTCATATTTTACAATTTTCACTTAGGAATTTTTGCAGAAAAATATACTTGATTAAACCTGATGAAACTTAGCAAAGGGGCTTATAGTCATGATACCCATCTCTGTAAATTTTTATGAAATTGTTGAAGAATGATATTTGGTAGCTGCTTCTTTAACTATTTAATTCTATGAAACTTTGGAAAATTTATTAATGACATTTAGATTGTCTGAAAAATTTTAATTTCTTCATCATGATGTTTTAGTTCCTTATGAAGCCCTAGTAATTTTTACATAATTATTGGAGACATATTTGTGGCACTTCCTTCATTATATTTGATTTTAGGAATTACTTAAATAAATCCTTTAGAGGTCAAGAACTATCTGGAAAATTATGAAAATTGGCAACCAATAATATTTCTCTGTTATTTAGTGAATACAAATTTTAGGAGGCCATTACCTGAGAAAATCTTATGGTTCATGTTCAAATTGACTATGGCCTAGTTTTTGAGGAAAATTCAATAAATAGCAGATTAATTGGGAAAAATATGATTTTCTGAATTTAGTCTATATTTATCATAATAGACCTCTAATAATTATCATAAGGGTACTGGATGAGTATTTCATGTACTTCCCTTTTTACGGGTCATGTAGCTTAAGTGGTCTGCATATAACAAAACTGCAGGATTTCATTTGGATATGAATTAGGGCAAGTATGATGGGTCCTGATGGATTGTTACAAGGACAAGTGGAATGGGCTGCGTCTTCGGAAGATGAGTGAGTAAGGTGTGAAACTGTCTAGGGTTATAGATGTTTGGGTCCGACGAAAGATCGTGCTACCCAAGGAGAGTGGAGTCAAGTTACCCTAGGATTAGCATATCGAAATATGAGAAAATAAAGGGTAAGGGAATCAACCAATAATAAAATAAGTACCTTGCGAAAGGGAACGTTGGGCGTAATCCCAACATAGTTCCTAGTGCCCCTTGAGAGCCCTTCACAGAGAATACCGGGGGCAGTCCTGGGTTAACGTAAACTGTTTAACAAGCTGAAAAGAGTAACTTAGTAATTAGGGTTGCACATTTCACAGACACTGATGGCACGGGATGTTAGCCGGGAGCTTCGGCTCGGATGGTTAAAGACGGACTTTGGGTCCGGGGAGCTTCGGCTCGATTGTTTGTGACGGACGTGTTGGTCCGGGGAGCTTCGGCTCGGGTTTTGATCACGCTAAATTTGCATGTGCATAAAAGGAAAGTAAATTAAGGTGGTGGGTCTTCGGTATTGGAGGGTCGATGCACCGACGCCAATACGTTGACTCGGCAAGTGTGGTTAGCACTTCGCCAACAGAAGTCCGGTGCGCCAGCCGGCAAGAGTACGCAGGAGTCCGCTTCGTGCACCAAGCGTTGAGGCGTACGATAGGTCTGACCGGTAGTGCTTTACTGGTTTAGAGGTGGGCGAGGCCCAACCCACCGCTTCCGTCTGCCACTACGGAGGTATCCTGGGAGGTTACGGCTCCAGAAAGGGGGAACTAAAGGTCTGTGTGCACAGAGTCGGGTGTGTGTGTTGCACTTGCATGATCCATCATACCCACTTGCATGTCATAGCATAATCGTTATCTTAAACCTTGACACCTAAAGTATAAGTGGAATGGGACGCTTATACTTTAGGACCTGCAAAACGACCCCTTAGTCTATAAGCTTGTGTGGGCAAGTTTATAAATTAAGGTTAATTTTGATATATTTAGTTACTGCTGTTTTACCACTGACACCCCAGCGTATAAATCGGTATGGGACTTTTTATACGATGGGAGCCTTGCAAAAGACCCCTTGACTTATGTGTTTTTCACATAAGTGAAGGTTACTTTTCATATTACAGCTTATTGTCTTTATATGCTATAGAACTTACTAGAATAGGACCGTTGTCATCTGCCTTTGATATTCTCCACCTTCAAGTCCTCCCCTTTCTTCCTCTCCGCTCGGTGCCTAGGAGCCGTGGGGGAAGGGGTGGGGGATGATAGGACTTAGTCTTTTAGACTAACGGTTTTCGAACCGCATCATTTAGGGGATCGTGGAGACCAGCATGGAGGAGCAGCCCCAGAGACCGGTGCGCTTGGAGGTGGGGCAGTCTAGCTCCGGAGTTCATACAGCCGGGACTGTGAGTCTCGACCTTGAGTAGTTTTTCAGCTTTTGCTTCCGCATGAGTGATTTTGTAGTGAGGATATGTTGTACTGGGCATAAGCCCGTATTTTGCTACTCTGATGTTATTTTCTGTGGACACTCCCTTCGTGGAGTTATATTTATATATGTCATGTGATTCTCTGTGGACAGATAATTTCCATTTTACTTCATTTTGCTACTTTTATGTGATCGAGATGGCCGGCAGACTCGGCGCTTTGTGGTGATGACTCTTCAGGGCGTGAAGGGGTCACCGCAAAACGGCAGTTCTGGGCCTAAGACCCCGGTGTCCGAAAAGAAAAAAAAAGGGGGTCTTACACAGAATGCTCACAGTATGCGTGTTGTGGTGACCAGGACTGGCCAGCTAATAAGTTAATAACCCCTAATCGGCGGTGTACGACTGGGATACCCGGTACACCAACAAGGTGCCTTGAGTGCACGAAGCGTCTGGTGGATACTGGCGTTTGTGATGTGATTGTGATTGCTGAGATGATAGAGTTTATGATATGGCAATGCATACAGGGAAGGAACCACTTCCCAGGGTAATTGGTAGGGTCGTTATAATTGGTCAGTTAAAGCTGACTGTTACTTTGTTTGCCGCTCTTGGGTGGATATGTGTTTGTAGGTGATGATGATTTGAAATGAAATGAGCGGGTTGAAGGCTTGCTGCTTAAGGCCCTTGAAGGCCGTGCGAAGCGTGTTTGGATTTCATGTGTGGTCGGCCTGCGTGCCGATGTATGAAGCTGCATTTGTGTAACGAGAAACTTGTAAGGCCATAAGGCCAGTGTGTGGGTGAGTTGTATACATTCCTGGTTTTGATATATAAATGTGGAATTTATATAGTGGTGGACATTCTTTGAGTTGAGTTCATTTAACTTAAAATGCTGTGCTAGAATATATTGAGTAAGGATGCGAGTAGATTTTGATTTCCACAAGTAATTCTGGCGCTTGTCTATGACATATGGCGTGGGGCCCTGGCCGGACCCACCATTATATGCCACGTGATGAGTGAGGGCGTTACAAAGTGGTATCATAGACAGGTTTATATTCTTTGGGAGGAGAGAATATAATTGACCTCACGAATGCCCACTAGGAATGTATTTCAAGCACGAAAGGGGCATGAGTGTGTAGTCAATCTATACTTACCGTTATGATATGGTTGACTAATGATGTTACATTGATAGGTGGCAAGGAGTGATGCTGGGCAGTCTGAGCCCCAGCGGTCTAACGTGAGTGCAGCACCCGTTGAAGTGCCTACGCCTACTTCGGAGGAGACCATACGGGTGGTGACAGAGATAGTGCTTGCAGTATTACAGGCACAAACTATTGGGCAGGAAAGGCCTACAGGAGTACCAGTTCAGACTGGTGCAAGGTAAGAACGTGCTGTAGTTGTGGTGGAAGAGCAAGCAACGAATGAGTCATTAAAAAGCTTTATGGAGTTTCATCCACCTATGTTTGGTGGAGCGCTTTCCCCAACGCAGGCGGAAGATTGATTGGCTAGAGTAAAGAGAATCCTGACTGCAATCAGGACGCCAGAGGAGCAGAAGGTGACCTTAGCCACTTTTCTGCTAGAAGGAGATGCGAGATTATGGTGGGATGATATGGAGGTAAATCACATGGCAGGTCGAGGTTTAGCGGAGGTCTCAATTGAAGAATTCTCCCGATTGTTTTTAGCCAAGTATTTGCCAGTGTCGCAGCAGATTGCGATGGAAAACGAGTTTCAACATCTGGTGCAGGGTGAGACTGATATTGATACGTACCTGCATGAGTTTACCATACTTGGTCGCTATGCGGGGTCTACTTTCACTGAAGAGGCTTGAAAGGCGAATAAATTTTATGAGGGACTGCGTGATGAATTGCGATTGGCACTCCCTAGTTCGGTGAATCAAGGCTTCCAAGAGTTGGTCGATAAGGCCAGGGCACTGGAGAAAGATTTGAAACGAGTGCAGGATAAAAAGAAGTTGGCAATGGAGAAGCCGGAATTTAAAGTCCCGCAGTCTCAATAATTGGAGTTTCGGAAACGAGACAAGAAGAAGTTCAGGTCTGCTGAACCAACTTCTTCAACTATTTCATCGGGCGCAACCTATGGACAAGGATGGGTTGAAACTCGTACTTGTTTTAAATGTGGAAAACAGGAACATATAGCCCCTAATTGTTGGAGTGGCCCTCCAGGGAGTGAGAAAAGGACGGGAGCATCTTATAACGAAAAGGGTAAAGCAGTGGCCGAATCATCTGCATCCCAGACACAACCTCGATTGCATAATCTGGAAGTGCAAGATCCGCAAAGCTCAGTCGGTGAAATACAGCCTTGCGTGTTTAGGTTGGAACTACAAGAGGCTATCAAACGTATTATGAATGAAGATGAGGCTGAGCGGAAATAAATGCCCTTTGTGATTGTTTTGGTGTACATATTTATGCTGTATGTTATATCATATGTGAATATGATGTTTGAGCTATCTGGGCGTACATATGTTAGCAATATGTATGTGTGTATGGTACACAAGTGATGTTTCTTTTGTGCGATGCCATGGGGAGAGAGAAGCTGTGGCCGCTGAGCTCGAACTCGGATCATTTTGTTAAGGTGATCGTATACTTGTGGTGCAACGAGAAATGCGTATTTGACGGTCTGTAGGTAAGCCAAATTTCGAGGATCAAATTTCTTTGAAGGAGGGGAGGATTGTAACACCCCAAAATTGCAGAGTGGGCAACTTTTGGGTGACACGACCTTGGGACACGGGTGTGTCCCAGGGCGTGTCCTGCTCGGGTTGAGCAGTTGGGCGCGTGGTCGACGAAATTCAGTCGACGAAGTTTTCGGTAGGTCACGCCCTGTGACAGGGGGCGTGACAGGGGGACTGACCTAAGGTGTGTCCCCTCTACACGATGAACTGCGCTTGACGATCGTCGAGCGGCAAACAAGGGGTACACGGCCTGTGACACGAGCGTGTCACAGGGCGTGTCCCGCTGTATCGAGAGGTCGATAATTTTCTCGCGACGAGGTGTCGAGTGGGTTACACGCCTTGAGTCACGGGCGTGACTGGGCCGATACGGACGTGTACGCTGGCCGTGTTCTATATTGGATATGTCAGAATGAGTCTGTTCGTGTGCCGCTTAAGGTACACACACTGTGACACAGGCATGTCACAGGGCGTGTTATGCCCGAAAAGTGATTTTGTTAGCATTTCTGGCCGTTCATTTCCCTATTCTGGATATAATGGTCTAGGCTTCTTTCCTGTGGATAATAAGGCCGAGAATGGGATAAAGTCCCTTCATTCTCATGTCCATCTTCTTCTCATTTCAAGAGAGAGAGAAAACGAAAGGGAAAGGCCAAGGCAAGGAAGGGAGAAAGGAAAACCAGCTGCTGGAGGAGCTGTGGAGTGCGGATTGAAGATCCGAGAATGGATTCGTGAAGGCAAAGCCGAGGCGGTGACTTCCATCCGGCTACTTCATGGCGCCGAAGCGATCTTCGAGGGTAACAATCTCCTTCTTGGACATCGAAGTCCTTGCTTTATGCATGTGCGTGGAATCCTCCACCAAGAGGTGGATCTTGTAAGTGATTCCTTAGTTAAATTTGCATCTAGAGCCAGAAGTGTGGAGTACGGCATAGACATGCTGTGTGAAGCCCGTCTGGACGGATAATCTGGATTGGTGATGATCATGGGTAAACCAGAGAAGATTCCGTGGATTTAACGATATGAAATATGTGTATGAGATGAATAAATGATATGTGATGTTGCTTCTGGATGAATGGAGGCTCTGGTTAAGCTCCTTGTGTTATGAGCACTGCGGGTGCTATTTGTTCTCTGAGAACGGTGAAAAGCTGCTGCTGATCAGAAGGGAAAGCCGACCCGCGTCAAGCTATGGTATTGACGATTTGAGCACGGGAAAAGGCTGACCTCTACCTTGTTATTTTGGGAGGTCGATTGGTGGAAATGCAAATGGGGGCTGCGGTCATACCCAACTTGCTACACCACAGTGGTGGGTCGATCTAAATGCTCAATTTTGCTGTGGGGTTAGTACCTCTGAATGGTTTGGGCGGAATGCTCACAACATGCGTGTTGTGGTGACCAGGACAGGGCAACTAACAAGATAATAACCCCTGATCAGCGGTGTACGACTGGGATACCCGGTACACCAAAAAGGTGCCCTGAGTGCACAAAGCGTCTGGTGGATACCGGCGTTTGTGATGTGATTGTGATTGCTAAGCTGATAGAGTTTATGTTATGGCAATGCATACAGGGAAGGAACCACTGCCCCGGGTAAGGGGTAGGGTCGTTATAATTGGTTAGTTAAAGCTGACCGTTACTTTGTTTGCCTCTCTTCGGTGGATATGTGTTTGCACGTGATGATAATTTGAAATGAAATGAGCGGGTTGAAGGCTTACTACTTAAAGCCCTTGAAGGCCGTGCGAAGCGTGTTTGGATTTCATGTGTGGCCGGCCTGCGTGCCAATGTATGAAGTTGTATTTGTGTAATGAGAAACTTGGAAGGCCATAAGGCCAGTGTTTGGGTGAGTTGTATACATTCCTGGTTTTTATATATAAATGTGGAATTTATATAGTGGTGGACATTCTTTGAGTTGAGTTTATTTAACTTAAAATGCTGTGCTAGAATATATTGAGTTAGGATGCGAGTAGATTTTGATTTCCACAAGTAATTCTGGCGCTTGTCTATGACATATGGCGTGGGGCCCTGGCCGGACCCACCATTATATGCCACGTGATGAGTGGGGGCGTTACAAAGTGGTATCAGAGCCAGGTTTAGATTCTTTGGGAGGAGAGAATATAATTGACCTCACGAATGCCCACTAGGAATGTATTTCAAGCACGAAAGGGGCATGAGTGTGTAGTCAATCTATACTTACCGTTATGATATGGTTGACTAATGGTGTTACATTGATAGGTGGCAAGGAGTGATGCTGGGCAGTCTGAGCCCCAGCGGTCTAACGTGAGTGCAGCACCCGTTGAAGTGCCTACGCCTACTTCGGAGGAGACCACACGGGTGGTGACAGAGATAGTGCTTGCAGTATTACAGGCACAAACTATTGGGCAGGCAAGGCCTACAGGAGTACCAGTTCAGACTGGTGCAAGGTAAGAACGTGCTGCAGTTGTGGTGGAAGAGCAAGCAACGAATGAGTCATTAAAAAGCTTTATGGAGTTTCATCCACCTATGTTTGGTAGAGCGCTTTCCCCAACGCAGGCGGAAGATTGATTGGCTAGAGTAAAGAGAATCCTGACTGCAATCAGGACGCCAGAAGAGCAGCAGGTGACCTTAGCCACTTTTCTGCTAGAAGGAGATGCGAGATTATGGTGGGATGATATTTAGGTAAATCACATGGCAGGTCAAGGTTTAGCGGAGGTCTCAATTGAAGAATTCTCCCGATTGTTTTTAGCCAAGTATTTGCCAGTGTCGCAGCAGATTGCGATGGAAAACGAGTTTCAACATCTGGTGCAGGGTGAGACTGATATTGATACGTACCTGCATGAGTTTACCATACTTGGTCGCGATGCGGGGTCTACTTTCGCTGAAGTGGCTTGAAAGGCGAATAAATTTTATGAGGGACTGCGTGATGAATTGCGATTGGCACTCCCGAGTTCGGTGAATCAAGGCTTCCAAGAGTTGGTCGATAAGGCCAGGGCACTGGAGAAAGATTTGAAACGAGTGCAGGATAAAAAGAAGTTGGCAATGGAGAAGCCGGAATTTAAAGTCCCGCAGTCTCAATAATTGGAGTTTCGGAAACGAGACAAGAAGAAGTTCATGTCTGCTGAACCAACTTCTTCAACTGTTTCATCGGGCGCAACCTATGGACAAGGACGGGTTGAAACTCGTACTTGTTTTAAATGTGGAAAACAGGAACATATAGCCCCTAATTGTTGGAGTGGCCCTCCAGGGAGTGAGAAAAGGACGGGAGCATCTTATAACGAAAAGGGTAAAGCAGTGGCCGAATCATCTGCATCCCAGACACAACCTCGATTGCATAATCTGGAAGTGCAAGATCCGCAAAGCTCAGTCGGTGAAATACAGCCTTGCGTGTTTAGGTTGGAACTACAAGAGGCTATCAAACGTATTATGAATGAAGATGCGGCTGAGCGGAAATAAATGCCCTTTGTGATTGTTTTGGTGTACATATTGATGCTGTATGTTATATCATATGTGAATATGATGTTTGAGCTATCTGGACGTACATATGTTAGCAATATGTATGTGTGTATGGTACACAAGTGATGTTTCTTTTGTGCGATGCCATGGGGAGAGAGAAGCTGTGGCCGCTGAGCTCGAACTTGGATCATTTTGTTAAGGTGATCGTATACTTGTGGTGCAACGAGAAATGCGTATTTGACGGTCTGTAGGTAAGCCAAATTTCGAGGATCAAATTTCTTTGAAGGAGGGGAGGATTGTAACACCCCAAAATTGCAGAGTGGGCAACTTTTGGGTGACACGACCTTGGGACACGGGTGTGTCCCAGGGCGTGTCCTGCTCGGGTTGAGCAGTTGGGCGCGTGGTTGATGAAATTCAGTCGACGAAGTTTTCGGTAGGTCACGCCCTGTGACAGGGGGCGTGACAGGGGGACTGACCTAAGGTGTGTCCCCTCTACACGATGAACTGCGCTTGACGATCGTCGAGCGGCAAACAAGGGGTACACGGCCTGTGACACGAGCGTGTCACAGGGCGTGTCCCGCTGTATCGAGAGGTCGACAATTTTCTCGCGACGAGGTGTCGAGTGGGTTACACGCCTTGAGTCACGGGCGTGACTGGGCCGATACGGACGTGTACGCTGGTCGTGTTCTATATTGGATATGTCAGAATGAGTCCGTTCGTGTGCCGCTTAAGGTACACACACTGTGACACAGGCGTGTCACAGGGCGTGTTATGCCCGAAAAGTGATTTTGTTAGCATTTCTGGCCGTTCATTTCCCTGTTCTGGATATAATGGTCTAGGCTTCTTTCCTGTGGATAATAAGGCCGAGAATGGGATAAAGTCCCTTCATTCTCATGTCCATCTTCTTCTCATTTCAAGAGAGAGAGAAAAAGAAAGGGAAAGGCCAAGGCAAGGAAGGGAGAAAGGAAAACCAGCTGCTGGAGGAGCTGTGGAGTGCGGATTGAAGATCCGAGAATGGATTCGTGAAGGCAAAGCCGAGGCGGTGACTTCCATCCGACTACTTCATGGCGCCGAAGCGATCTTCGAGGGTAACGATATCCTTCTTGGACATCGAAGTCCTTGCTTTATGCATGTGCGTGGAATCCTCCACCAAGAGGTGGATCTTGTAAGTGATTCCTTAGTTAAATTTGCATCTAGAGCCAGAAGTGTGGAGTACGGCATAGGCATGCTGTGTGAAGCCCGTCTGGACGGATAATCTGGATTGGTGATGATCATGGGTAAACCGGAGAAGAATCCATGGATTTAACAATATGAAATATGTGTATGAGATGAATAAATGATATGTGATGTTGCTTCTGGATGAATGGAGGCTCTGGTTAAGCTCCTTGTGTTATGAGCGCTGCGGGTGCTATTTGTTCTCTGAGAACGGTGAAAAGCTGCTGCTGATCAGAAGGGAAAGCCGACCCGCGTCAAGCTATGGTATTGACGATTTGAGCACGGGAAAAGGCTGACCTCTACCTTGTTATTTTGGGAGGTCGATTGGTGGAAATGCAAATGGGGGCTGCGGTCATACCCAACTTGCTACACCACAGTGGTGGGTCGATCTAAATTCTCAATTTTGCTGTGGGGTTAGTACCTCTGAATGGTTTGGGCGGAATGCTCACAACATGCATGTTGTGGTGACCAGGACAGGGCAACTAACAAGATAATAACCCCTGATCGGCGGTGTACGACTGGGATACCCGGTACACCAAAAAGGTGCCCTGAGTGCACAAAGCGTCTGGTGGATACCGGCGTTTGTGATGTGATTGTGATTGCTAAGCTGATAGAGTTTATGATATGGCAATGCATACAGGGAAGGAACCACTGCCCCGGGTAAGGGGTAGGGTCGTTATAATTGATTAGTTAAAGCTGACCGTTACTTTGTTTGCCTCTCTTCGGTGGATATGTGTTTGCACGTGATGATAATTTGAAATGAAATGAGCGGGTTGAAGGCTTACTACTTAAGGACCTTGAAGGCCGTGCGAAGCGTGTTTGGATTTCATGTGTGGCCGGCCTGCGTGCCAATGTATGAAGTTGTATTTGTGTAATGAGAAACTTGTAAGGCCATAAGGTCAGTGTGTGGGTGAGTTGTATTCATTCCTAGTTTTGATATATAAATGTGGAATTTATATAGTGGTGGACATTCTTTGAGTTGAGTTCATTTAACTTAAAATGCTGTGTTAGAATGTATTGAGTTAGGATGAGAGTAGATTTTGATTTCCACAAGTAATTCCACCCCTTGTATGTGACATATAGCGTGGGGCCCCGACCGGACCCACCGTTATATGCCATGTGACGAGTGTCAAAACCTCATGTAAATCATGAGGTTTCGATTTAAGGGCCAAATGACCTCCAAACTCACCCAAATTTTTGGTGAGAGGTGCTTAGGGTCCATATAAATATCGCTTTGATACCCACAGGTCCGAGGATCGAAACCTCATGTAAATCATCATATGGCGTGTAGCCCGATCGGCAAGGCTACAGCCGCCCAACATGGTCCTCTTCCTCTCCTTCTTCATGGGTAGTTCATAGGAATCATTAGGGCCAAGGTTCGGGCTCAATTGAGCCCGATCAAAGTTCAAATTTTCCTGGTTTTTCCGCGGAATTTCATTTCTCGGGATCGCCGGAAAAGGGGCTTCCGGCGGCCAAGCAGCCGCCTGGAGACAGCCACTACCTCAACGGAGGTGGCGGTGGCCGGCCGGGGAGGTTGCCGGATTGTCGGCGGCAGCCGCTGGAATAAGCTCCAGGAAAATCCAATTTGGACCGTTGGCTGAACGGGGAAGATGAAGGGATGCCGTCCAAGGCGCACCAAGATTCGTGTTGTATTAGATATTAAACTATAGCTTTATAAATTGCATTTTAATGAATTCTGTCACACATAATGTCTTTAATGTTTTTAATTTTTAAAAATACTTCAAGCCTGTTTCATAGAATGTGGTCAACATGAAAAGTGTAGCCTGGAGAGTCTAGTGTACAGCAAAATTAATTTGAACCAATTTGGTTGCCTGGTTTGACCAGGGCACCCTTTTTGGTGGGACCTACACCTAGGGCTAGACAGACATTAAACTGAGTGCCCACACTTCCTCCTTTGTCCAAATTAATTGAAATTTTGGCAGGGAGTCCCCCTAGACAATATCTAGGTGCTTCCTAAAGATGGGAATTTTTGGGGACAATTTTCCTATAGTTTTGGAAAATATTTAATTTATCTAGGGTTAATTAATTTAAGGGCCAAATGACCTCCAAACTGACCCAAATTTTTCGTGAGAGGTGCTTAGGGTCCATATAAATATCGCTTTGATACCCACAGGTCCGAGGATCGAAATCTCATATAAATATCGCTTTGATATTAAACTATAGCGGAAGCGTGGTGTGCCCATATGGGGGATCACATGTAAATCATCCACTTTTAATTAGGTTTGAGTCGATTACTTACTGGTGGCTTTTGTTACGCAGCCCCCAGCACAGCCTACGCCACAAGGCAGAGTCCAGCAGACTCCGAATGATGCACCACCTCCCCTGGTCCCCACTCCATTCCTACAGTCAGAGATGGGACAGACTCTGACAGCTATCCTGGAGGCATTTATGGCACAACAGGTTCCGGCTCCGCAGCCAAACCCGGGGGCCAACTGGCTGAGCATTTTCCGAGGACTTTCTCCCCCATCCTACTTGAGGACAGAGTCGGCCGTTCGGACGGAGGAATGGCTGGACATTATGTATGATATGCTGACCGGGATCCGGTGCCCGTGGGAGGAGAGGGTGCCCTTAATAGTATCTTACTTGGAGTCCCATGCCAAGAAATGGTGGAAGACGTCGCTGGACACCACGTTTGCTGACAGAGAGGTTGCTGAGATAACTTGGGGGGAATTCAGGGCCGCACTATTGGAGCATTTTGTTCCACAGTCAGCCAGAGACGAGCTGGGGGATAGATTTTTACAGTTGAAACAAGGCAGCAAGACGGTGGTGGAGTATCATTGGTTGTTCAACCACTTAGCACAATTTGTGGATTCTTATCAATTAGATGAGGCAGGTTACACTAACAGGTTTTATAAGGGTCTGCGAGAGGATCTGAGGGAGGCCCTGCTATTCGTATCCGACGGGCCTATTCCTTGGATATTGGAGATGGCAAAAAGGATCGAGGCGGATTGGCACACTACCCGAGGCCGGAAGCGGCCAACTGAGGACCAGGGCTGGGGAGCCCGAAATGATCAGTGGAGGGGCCGCATCACAGATGGAAGAAGAGCAGAAGATCAGCCTCATCACGAGGTGAGACAGGAGCAGAGGGAACCAGTAGTGGTGGCCCCTCAGCCACTCCAGATGCGGGGGGTGCAGAGACCCGGGGGTATGGCGTATCCCCCGCCAGAGTGCTTCAACTGTCACCAGGTGGGGCACATCCGGAGGACCTCCCCATGAGGGGGGCACCACCACCAGCACCACCGGCTGCCCCACCAGCTCAGTATTTTGGAGGCCGAGGACATGGCCGAGGTCGTGGATACCGGGGTAGAGACCACAGGCAGGAGAGGGAGCAAATATATGCTCTAGATCTGACTAACCAGCGGAATCGGGAGCAAGTAATCACAGGTACGCCAGTTAATTATAAGTTTTCTATTTCCTAGATATTAGAGTTATGGATATAGAACTGATAAACTAGGAAATAAAACCACAAATTAGATTTCTAAGACCTTAAACTACCCCAGGCATAGTCTTCATCAGCGGCAAGCCTGCCTATACACTGTTCGATACAGGTGCTTCGTACTCGTTCGTGTCAGAAGCCTTTGTTGAAGGGCTGGAAGGCGTGGAGCGGTTCACAGGACTGATGATGAGGGTACGGCTACCAGATGAATCGGAGTTATTCACCACCGCCCGCTGCAACATGGAGGAGGAGATCGGCGGGAAGATATTTGAAGCGCCGGCAACGGTCCTGAAGATGCCAATCTTTGACTTGATCCTGGGCATGACATGGTTACACTAGAACTGTGCTTAGATTGACTGCATGTCTAAGAGGATTACTGTGAGGCATGGGGATTCCATCACCATCATTGAAGGTATTAGATCTATTCCCCCTCTCTTGCTGTCATCCATGCAGGCCGTCAAGGCCCACTTGCAGGGGGAGGAAGTATATGAGTTGTTGTTTGAAATGGCTGAGGCCAAGGGTACCATATCGGATATCCCGGTGGTGCGAGATTTTGCGGATGTATTCCCAGAGAAGCTGCCAGGGCTACCCCCGCATCGGGAGCAGGATTTCCGGATACAACTGGTGCTGGGGGATAAGCCGGCATCTAGAGCCCCTTACCGGATGGCCCCGAAGGAGCTGACAGAGTTTCAGAGCCAGCTGCAGGAACTAGTGGAGGCCGGATTTGTCCGACCAAGATCTTCACCATGGTGAGCCCCAATGTTATTCGTCAAGAAGAAGGACGGGACACTTAGATTGTGCATCGACTACCGAGCACTAAACCGATTGACAGTCCGGAATACTTATCCACTGCCAAGGATAGATGAGTTGTTTGACCAGCTGTAGGGCGCACATTTCTTTTCAAAACTGGATTTGAGGTCGGGCTACTATAAGTTGCGGATCCAGGAGGACATACCAAAGACTGCCTTCAGCAGTAGATATGGGCTGTTCGAGTTTACTATGATGCCCTTCGGGCTCACGAATGCACCATCGGCATTCATGAGCCTCATGAATCGGGTGTTTGAGGAATATCTGGATGTGTTCATCATTTTATTTATTGACGACATCCTCATCTACTCGAGGACAGAGGAGGAGTACACACGACATCTGACCCTGACCCTGGAGAGACTGCAGGAGTACCAGATTTATGCGAAGTTCAGCAAATGCTAGTTCTGGATGAGGGAGGTGGCTTTCCTAGGCCATATCATCAGTGGTGCTGGGTTGGCAGTGGACCCGACTAAGATTCAGGCAGTTCGGGATTGGCCGCAGCTGAAGTCGTCCACAGATGTGCGGAGTTTCCTAGGACTTGCCGGTTACTACCAGAAGTTCGTGGAGGGATTTTCTCGTATTTCACTTCCACTCACATCCCTGACGAGGAAGGATGTGCCCTTTGTCTGTACCACACAATGCGAGGTGGCTTTCCAGGAGCTGAAGGGTCGGCTCACCTCGGCTCTTATACTTGCCCTTCCTTTGGGGAAAGAAGGATTCCAGGTCTACACCGATGCTTCCTACCAGGGCATGGGTTCAGTGCTGATGCAGAATGGACATGTGATAGCATACGCTTCCTGTCAACTAAAGAAGCATGAACATAACTACCCAGTTCATGACTTAGAGATGGGAGCGGTAATATTCGCCCTGAAGGTCTGGCGGCACTATCTGTACGGCGATCACTGCGACATATACTCCGATCACAAAAACTTGAGATATGTGGACACACAGAAAGAGATGAATATCAGTCAGAGACGGTGGGTGGAGTTCCTAGCAGATTACCAGTACGAGATGCACTACCACCCAGGGAAGGCGAATGTGGTGGCAGATGCGCTGAGCCGGAATGCCACAACCTCTGGAGCAGGACCATAATTGATGGCCTTGGAGTTGGTCCAAACATTAGAAAAGATGCAGATATCCTTTGTATCCGAGGATCACCCTGAGATATATCAGGAGTACCTAGTATCGTTGATTGCCCCAGATGACATTAGAGACCGAGTCAGAGATGGGCAGAGGCAGGATGCCCGGCTAGAGCCGATTTTCCAGTCCTTAGAAGCAGGCACTGCTGGGGATTACATGTTAAGGGATGGTCTAGTGTGTTTCAAAGGACGAGTGTACATACCAGAGGGAGGCCAGGTCCGGGAGGATATTATGATGGAGGCCAACTGCAGTCGGTATTCGGTACACTCGGGGATTACAAAGATGACTACAGATCTGAAAATGACTATGTACTGGCCAGGCATGAAGAAGGATATCACCCACTTCGTGACCCATTGCGAGGCATTCCAGTTGGTGAAGGCAGAGTGTAGGAACCCCGCAGGAATGTTGAAGCCACTCCCAGTGCCGGAGTGGAAGTTCGACGACATCGCGATGGACTTTATCCATGGGCTTCCCCGATCACGGACAGGGAACGATTAGATCTGGGTGATCATCGACTGACTGACGAAGGTAGCCAGATTTATCCCGATCAGGAAGGATGACTCGGTTGGTGTATTGGTTCGGAAGTTCGTGGAGCAGTTCGTCCATTATCATGGCGTACCCAGGTCAATTGTGTCGGACCGGGATGGATGGTTTTCATCCAGAGAGTGGAGATCAATACAGACTTACTTGGGCACTCGGCTAACATTCAGTACAGCGTTTCATCCCCAGACCGATGGGCAGACGAAATGCACCAATCGGACTCTAGAATATCTGTTGCGACTGTGCATATTGGATCACGGTGAGTCTTGGGAGAAGCTGTTGCCACTGATCGAGTTCTCATATAATAACAGCTACCAGTCCAGCATAAGGATGGCTCCTTATGAGGCCCTATACGGACGGAGGTGTAGGACTCCGCTGTCATGGATACAGGACGAGGATCCGAAGGCCTTGGGTTCGGAGTTTATCGAGGACACCGAGGCTCAGGTGAGATTGATACGGGACAGGATGCTGAGGCACAGAGCCGACAAGCTAAGTATTATGTCGCTCGACATCGTCAGGTGGAGTTCCAGGTGGGGGACCAGGTGTTCTTAAAGATCCGACCAATGCATGGGGTTTCACGGGTACGACTTCAGAAAAAGAAGCTCAGCCCAAGATATATGGGGCCTTATAGGATCCGGGAGCGGATCGGTCCCTTGGCATACAGAATGGAGCTGCCACCGGAGCTGGCGAGTCTACACGATGTGTTCCATGTATCCTCTCTTAGGAGGGCTCTACTACGCCCGGAGCAGCAGATTACGGCCACTGATGGTCCGATAGTAACTGATCGGTCAGTTCACCTGGAGGCGGTCCGGATTGACGATAAGGGAATATGAGTCATGTGCCGCAAGAAGGTACCATTGGTCAAGGTCCTGTGGAGGAATCATGGGTGAGAGGAGCACACATGTGAGCATCAGGACTTGATGCGATAGAGGTACCCAGAGCTTTTCGATCAGGTACTACTCACAACCCCTCGGGATGTTACAATTTACCTTTCATATTTGAAACCCTGTAGGCCTAACTAGAATTTCGAGGATGAAATTTTTTTGTTTATATATTTGGATTTGTAACATCCCTCGGACAACTAGACCCATGAGAGTGGTTTTGTCATGATTAGGTCATGACAAAACCCTAGGAAACCCAAGAAGGCCAAGTGAACCTAGGAATGTGGGTGAGACCACTATGGTCTGCACATAGTAGATTTCTAAACTCTTGTTTAAGATGATCATGGGGCTTCATCAAGACTCCAATACCCCACATCATGGTCTCATCAACCCATTGTAAGATCCATTGGAGCCCTAAGGGTCCATTGAAGTCGACCCAAGGTGGCTCAGTTGACCTAGAACCACCAAAAGCCTAAAGTGAGCAAGGTGTCCTAACTAAGGGCAGTGTACCCTAGTAAAGCCCAACTAACCCTACCAAGGACTTTCTAGACCTAAAGTGGGATCAATGGGTCACTAAGGACCCATGGAGGGCAGTCCAAAGGGTTAAGTTAACTAAAGTCAACTCTAACCCTAAATGGGTCAAACTAACCTACACAAGGGCCAATTGAAGATCCCTTAGCCAAGTGGACCCCACACATACCTTCATAACCCTAGTGAGAGGCCAATGGGTCACCAATGACCGATTGGGGCCAACCAAAAAGGCTAAGTTGACCAAAGTCAACTCTAGCCCTAAAGTGGTCAAAGTGCCCTCCCTAAGGGTCAAGTGACCTCCAAAGGGCCAAGACAACTCTACCTAGGCCTTAGGGGAGGACAATGGGTCACCAAGGACCCATTAGGGGCAACCTCAAGGACCAAATTGACCAAGGTCAACCCTAGTCAAGGTTTAGGTTAAGATAGCCTAAATGGGCTAACTCAAGCTCAAGCCCAACTCACTTGGGCTAACCTTGCCTTGATGGTTGAAATGAACATATGGGCTGCCATTGGGTTAGGTAAGAGTCAAATTTCAGCTTGGTATGAAGGAGAGAGAAAAAGCTTCAAAGGGAAGAGAGAGAAAGAGAAGTGAAGTAATGGAGGAAGACTTTGGGCTCATCCTTCCCCTTCCCCAACCTTCCCCAACCCCCCCCCCCCCCCCATTCAACTCACCAGGACAAGGGGAGTTAAACCAGCTGGTCATTGACTGGTTTGAGCCAAGCTTTCCCCCTACTTACCATGGCCTCCAACCTTGACTAAAGGCCAATATTGGTAAGCAACCTACAGCCACCTAACTCCCCATTTCTTATTTTTAAAACCTCCACTGGACTACAAGGATTCATTTCCACCACTTACCTGAAGGAGCCAAGGTGTTTCATAGTGCAGTTGTAGAAATCCAACCACCACAACCACCAAAATGGCTTCCCGGCGATCGGCAAGGCTACAGCCGCCCAGCAAGGTCCTCCTCCTCTCCTTCTTCCATGGGTAGTTCATAGGAATCATTAGGGCCAAGGTTCGGGCTCAATTGAGCCCGATCCAAGTTCAAATTTTCCTGGTTTTTCCATGGAATTTCACTTCTCGGGATCGCTAGAAAAGGGGCTTCCGGCGGCCAAGCCGCCTCCTGGCGACAGCCACCACCTCAACGGAGGTGGTGGTGGCGGTTGCCGGCCGGGGAGGTGGCCGGATCGCCGGCGGTAGCCGCTGGAATAAGCTCCAGGAAAATCCAATCGAGACCGTTGGCTAAACGGGGAAGATGAAGGGATGCCGTCCAAGGCGCGCCAAGATTCGTGCTGTATTAGATATTAAACTATAGCTTTATAAATTTCATTTTAATGAATTCTGTCACACATAATGTATTTAATGTTTTTAATTTTTAAAAATACTTCGAGGCTATTTCATAGAATATTGTCAACATGAAAAGTGTAGCCTGGAGAGCATAGTTTACAACAAAATTAATGTGAACCAATTTGGGTGCCTCGTTTGACCAGGGCACCCATTTTGGTGGGACCTACACCTAGGGCTAGACAGACATTAAACTGAGTGCCCACACTTCCTCCTTGGTCCAAATTAATTGAAATTTTGGCAAGGAGTCCCCCTAGAGCATATCTAGGTGCTGCCCAAAGATGGGAATTGTTGAGGACAAATTTGCTATAGTTTTGGAAAATATTTAATTTATCTAGGGTTAATTAATTTAAGGGCCAAATGACCTCCAAACTCACCCAAATTTTTGGTGAGAGGTGCTTAGGGTCCATATAAATATTTGGTTAAAATTTCATCACATTTGGAGGTGGTTTGAATAGAAATCATGTAAACCCTAGCTTTGCCCTAAAAGGGGTATTTTGGTCAAAAGGTGTATTTTGGGTTTTGAGTGGCCAAATCACCTCAACAGAGGTTGGGATTGGGGCCACTGGCTTGGCATGGATTCTTGCAACTTATCATGGCAGATAGGGTAGATTGGAATTGGTTTGCCCTAAGATCTAAGGCCAAGCCCTAAGGTAGGACTTTTGTGCCTTGTGAAGGGCATGAGGTCAAAACACCTTGAATGAACTTGGAAGTTTGAAGGGAGGGTGCTAGGATAGATAAAAACCTCTGGTAAAAATCTTAAGGGATTTTGGAAAGGGTAGGGCCAACAAAACCCTAACCCTAGCCTAGGGCACGAATATTTTGGAGCTAGAATAGGTTAGCAAGGCTCTTAAAACAATCATGAAAATATGGAAGAGGGAGATTTAGACCATATTAATCATATATGAATTTTAATGGAATTTTTGGATACATAATTAGGGTACCTACTCACACCTCAAATATTTGGGAACTTGCTTAATAATAATTACATAGCTCAATACTTGTTGCAAAATTGTGAAACTTGCGAATTAGTGTTTCTAGTTCAGTATGCTCATATGGGAATTTATTTGGAATTTTTAGATGAACAATTGTTATACTTTGTTCATTAACCCCTTAACTTGGAATATTATGAGAAAATCAAGTATAGACTTTATTATTGAATGATAAATTGTACAATTTGATCTAGAGTACTTATATTCCCTTACAATCATCCTTGAATTTTCTCTGAAGTTTTGGAAGTATTAATGCTGTAGATTTGCTTAAAATGAATTATTATGGGATATATTTGAAATTAAAATTAAGGGGATAAACCTTACTGGAAACTTTTGAGACTTTGTATTTTGAGTTAAATATTCATATTGTAATTAACATAAATTTGGTGGAATATTATCTTATATGAAATTGGTACTTCATGTTCAAACTTGTCAATTTTGACTACTAAAATAATTAAATAAATTATCAGATAAATAGGAAAATTGTGAAATTCTGGATTTAGGTTACAAAGGTCATGATGGACCTCCATTAATTATTATAGGAGTACTGGATGACTATTTGGTATACCATCCATTTTACGAGTCATATAGCTTAAGTGGTCTGCATATAATAAAAACTACAGAATCTATGTTGGAGTATAACTTGAGCACATGAGTTGGGATTAGTGGTTGGCTGGTTTGGATAGATAAAAATAAGTTTCACCATTAGAAGTAGGATAAGTAAAAGGGTTGGATTTGCTAGTGTTAGGCGGTGCTCGGGATCGATGAAAGATCATCTTTCCCGTAGAGAGGAAAGGTCAAATGCACTATGGTTAGACCCAATGCAACTTTTAAGGGACTAGGATTTGGGTATTAACTAATAAGAATAAGTTTCTTGCGAAAGGGAGCTTTGGGCGTTATCCCATCATAGTTCCTAGTGCCTTCGAGAGCCCTTCACGGGGTATACCTTGGGCAGTCCTGGGCTAAACCTAAATTGTAGGCAAAACTGAAATGCAAGAGTAACTAGTAAATCTAGGGTTTCACCTTCACTCACCTCGACGTCTCGGGGTGGTAGGATGGGTCACCCGGGCTATAGGCTCAGTGGTTTTGGTGGTCGTTAGGTTGGCCCGACGAGCTTTGGCTCGGTTGTTGTTTATGATGGGCAGGTTGGCCCGGCGAGCTTTGGATCGGTTGTTGTTTGTGATGTGCAGGATGGACTGACGAGCTTTAGCTCGGTTGTTATTGTGACGGACTGGTTGGTCAGGGGAGCTTTAGTTCGGAGCTGATACATAAGGTTGCATGTGCATAAAGTATAAGGTGGTGGGTCTTTGGTGTTGGAGAGTCGATGCATCGACGCCAACACGTTGACTAGGCGAGTGTGGTTTAGCACTTGGCCAAATGAAGTCCGGTGCGCCAGCCGACAAGAGTACGCAGGAGCTCCGCTTAGTGTACCAGCATCGAGACATACGATAGGTCTGACTGGTAGTGTAATTACCGGTTTAGAGGTGGGCGAGGCCCAACCCACCGCTTCCATTTGCCACTACGGAGGTATCCTGGGAGGTTCGTCTCCAGAAAGGGGGAACTAAAGGTCTGTGTACACAGAGTCGAAGTGGGTGAGTTGCACTTGCATGTTCACATCATGGCATAATTGTATTTCATAGCATAATCATTGCATAGAACCCCGATACCTATTGTATAAGTGGTATGGGACGCTTATACAATAGGCCCTGCAAAATGACCCCTTGGTTTATAAGTTCATGCGAGCGTGCTTATAAGTTAAGGTTCTATTTCAGTAAATAAAAATGTAGGTTGCTAAATAACCGTCACCCTATCGTATAAATTGGTATGTGACTTTTTATACGATAGGAGCCCTGCAAAAGATCCCTTGCCTTATGTATTTTTCATATAAGTTAAGGTTACTTTCTTATTCAGTTTTTCATATCCTTATTACTGTATTATATATTATAGAACTGCTAGATTAGTTCCGTCGCCACCTGTTTGTTTGTTATTCTCCACTTTCATGTCCTCTCCTTTCCTTCTCCCCGCTCGGTGCCTAGGAGCCATGGGGGAAGGGGAGGGGGATGATAGGACTTAGTCTTTTAGACTAACGATTTTCGAACCACATCATTTTATGGGACCGTGGAGCCCAGCATAGAGGAGCAGCCCCAGAGGTCGGCACGCATAGAGATGGGCCAGTCTAGTACCGGAGTTCAGATGACAGGGATTGTGAGTCCTGATCATTATTAGTTATAGTATTTGCTTCCGCGTTGAGAGATTTGTAGTGAGTACTTGATGTATTAGGCATGAGCCCAAGATTTAGTATTTTGTCATATCTGTGGATATTCCCTTCGTGGAGAATATTTATATATATGTGATTTCTGTGGACTTGCTTTACCATTGGCTACAGTTGTGATCGATTTGGCCGGCAGGTTCAGCGCTTTGTAGTGATGACCTTTCCGGGTACGAAGGTGTCACCGCAAAGCGGTGGTTCTGGGCCTAAGACCCCGGTGTTTTAAAAAGAAAAAAAAGGGGGTCTTACAGGGGTGTTACATATTTTCACCGTTCAGACGGTTACGATTGCATGAACCTGAGATTGTTTGAAAAATTCGTAATTTTAAAATTGAGATTGCGTGTGCTTAAATAATCTGTATTATTTTAAAAAATAGCAGTTTAGAAGAGATTCAAAACTGTAATTTTAAAATTGAGATTGTTTTTGGATAATCTCTTGGTGATTTAATTAATTAAGCAAAGAATAGAGTATTCATTCATATTTGGTTTGTCATAAATTTTATCTCCAAATGAAATGTATGTTAAGATTTTCTCTTTCTCACCATATCCTTTTTTAGAGTTTTTAAATTTCATTCTTATGAATTTATAAAAGATGTTTGAAAGTGATTTTGTTTTTTTACTTACCTTTGTTTTAGGATTGTAAAACCTTTTTTGTTCTTTTCATTTTCTTTTCACTTTTTAATCACTTTTATGAAAACCTAAGAATGAAAATGTTGTTATTTTAATTTTTGAAAGGCTTTAGTTTTTTGATTTGTTTTGAAAAACTTCTGTTCCTTTTATTTTTAATTTGTTCTTTTTATTTGTTTTTTTTGGAAAAATCTAAGTATAAAAAGTAGATGTTTTAATATTTAGGTAAATTTAATTTTGTTTATAATTTGTGTGTGTGAATGTAGGAGTTAGGTTTTCATTTTGTTCTTTTTAATTTTCATGATATGTGTTTGAGTGTTGAGTATAACTTTTAATGCTTTCTTTAATTATGTAGAGTGCGTGTGTGTCAGAGATAAATTTTCATGCTTTCTTTTATGCTTTCTTCAATTATGTAGAGTGTGTGTGTGTAGGAGATAAATTTTCATGCTTTCTTTTATCGCTTTCTTCAATTATGTAGAGTGTGTGTGTGCAGGAGATAGTTTAATTGCTTTCTTTTAATTCGTGTAGAGTGTGTGTGTGTGTGCGCATTTATTTTCGCCCACTCGTTAAGAGTAAAATGACGTGCTTTTATTTTCCGCCTACTCGTTTGAGTAGGACTTGTAATTTTCTTTTTCTCTCTTCTTTTCTTTTTCCGCCTACTCGTTAAGAGTTAAATGACGCACCCTTATTTCCCGCCTACTCGTTTGAGTAGGACTTGTAATTTTTCTTTTTTTTGTAACTTAGTTTTTTTGTTTATTTATAATTTGAAGTGTGTGTGAGTTCTCTTTTTAGCTAACTTTTCTGTTTTCTAAATGTTTGTTATTTTCATGTCTTCTTCATATAATCCTTTAGCGTTTAGTTACGAACTCGTTCCTCATCAAATTATAAAGCCGTCCCCATACCGATGTGTGGCTAATCGTTATTAGCCTCGACATCGAAGAGCATTGTGACATTAAAAAATGATTTGAAATAATTAAAGTTCTTAATTTTCGCTTTAATTTTCAGACTTAAGGTTTACCCCCGTGTTAACGACGCGTAGGACCACAAATCGATGTGAGGGCCCTATTTCTGTTATCCATAAACTAGCTAGCCGATAGGCCGTGCATATGGATAGATCACCCCAGGGTAAATAGAGTTGCGTGCATACCCTCGAGAGAGGACAAACATAACTCTACCGGATTTGGTTCCCCACACAATAGCGGGGTTCTTAGCGTAAAGCGGGCGTTAAGAGGAATCCTTCGTCGGTCTAATGTTCGGTCGAATAGTCTTAGCGTTCAGGTGAACGATATCCCTATAGCTAGGTGAGCTCATATCTGTGGAACCACCACGGCCAAGTTGCCTTTTATTAATTTGAAATCTAAGTTCAATAATTATTAAAAGTCATTTTAGTCTTAATTCGATTCGATGCCGAGCGTTAACCCTTCATCGAATATTTCTAAATCATTTTTTGCTCTTTTATTTATTCCGTCTTTAGTTAATTAAAATCTCCGCCTTACTTTCAGTAAAATAATAGTCCTCCTAGAGGAGTAAGAATAATCAACCCTACCCCGAGAATAATACGATCTCGGTATTCTCCCGAATATCGAGTAATACTTGCGATAGGTGCACTTGCCTACCTTAACAAGCTTGCGACGATCGACTCATTGAACCAAACACAATAAGAGTCTGTTCGCGGGCCATCAAGTTTTTTTCGCCGTTGCCGAGGAATCTTTTTTGAGTTGTTATTCCAAATTCCGGAGTCTATTAATTTTACTTATATTCCAAAACAAAAAAATGTTTTCAAAACAAAACAAAAAAAAAAGTTTCTTTCGTTTTATTTGTTTATGGGGTGTATGACCAGTGGACAACCCTCCGAGTCTGAAGATTTTGACTTCGACCCTGAGATCGAACGCTCCCTTGCGCGTATTCGATCTCACCGCCAAATTCCTTCTTTAGACCCCGAAGAATCTATCGGCGAACCCTCTGTCGTAGTAATGGCCAACCCTAATCCGAACGCGGCCGCCGAGCGAACAATGTCTTATTACGCACGACCGAATTTGGACGATACTGGGTCTAGTATTGTTCGCCTTACGGTGGCGAATAATAATTTTGAAATAAAATCAAGAGTCATTCAAATGGTCCAAAACACCGTGCAGTTCGATGCACTGCCGGATGAGGACCCGAATGGCCACTTGTCCAACTTTTTGGAAATATGCGTGTTGGGTACATTGGAAAATGTGTACCAGATTTGAAGAAGCCTCACCCTACTCAATGATATGCATCAAGGTGTATTTGATGTGTTTTGAGTTTATATGTGCAGGTTAAGTAAATGCAGGAATGCAGAAAACTTTCTAAGTCCATGTGTCGACACCTAGAGAAGCAGTGTCGACACTTATGAAGGCTTGTGTCGACACTGGAGAAAAGCTGTGTCGACACTTGGAGTAGATTGTGTCGACACTTGGAAAGGCTGAGTCGACACCAGAATCAACTGTGTCGACACCAAGAGGCTGTGTCGACACACAGGGAAGCAAAGTCGACATAAACTGTGTCGACAACAAAGGGCAGTGTCGGTACACAGGATTACTTAGTCGACATCAAAAGTGTTGACACATAGAGGCAGTGTCGACACACAGAAGTATTTGTCAACATCAACTGTGTCGACACATAGGACTTGTGTCGACACACAGTAAAGCTTCAACAAAGTTAAAGTAAAGAAGTACTTGTGTCGACATAAAGGAGATGTGTCAATACACAGTAAGTTTCAACAAAGTTAAAGAAAAGAAGGCTTGTGTCGACACACAGAATCAGTGTGGACACATTCTAAAGAAGAAGTGTCGAGTACCTATTACAACAACAAAAGGAGTTGTGTCGACACCACCAAGGCATGCATCGACACTTAGTCTACTTGTGTCGACACATAATGAAGATCAATCTCGACACTTTCAGACAGAGACAGTATTTTCAAGAAGTGACTGGATGACTTGACAGCTGCCATTCCTAACCGGTCTACTGCAACTGTCAAAGCTGTCAGAAGTTTGTTAGAAACCGGATCAGCCGGTTACCATGGAGGAAGACTATATAAAGCCTTTCTCCTTCAATAGAAAAAAAAGTGATCAATCACAATTATGATTGAAGATCATAATCAGATATCTAACAACAAGAAGAAGACCTTCGATAGAAGATCTAAGAAGTTGGAGAGAGAGAGAGAGAGAGAGAGAGAGCTCCTTCTAAGAAGAGCAGTTGCTGAACCAGGCTGCCAAGAAAGATTCAGATTGAGATCTGAATCTCAAGTCAGAAGCTGATTGAAGATCAACTTCTCAAGAGTTCAACCCTACTGAGTTCAGATTCAAGAAGCTTTGAAAAAAGCTAAGAGAGGTTGTGCTCTGCCATCAGTTGCTTCCAAGAACTGATCAAGAAACCATCCATCCCTTCTCTCTCTATCTAGGTGGTGGTAAAATTACTTTGTAAACATTATTTTCTGTAGGATCTATTCTAGATCTGAGTTATAAGCCTATTATATAAAGGCTGAGTGTAGGAGAATATTTTCTTTGAGTGGTAGGGCTGTGAGCCTGAGGTGTAGGAGATTGTGATCTCTGAGTGTAGGCCTTACTGAAGGCTGAGGTAGGGCATTTGGCCTGAGTTGTAGGAGTGTGGATACACTCTGAGTTGTAGGAACCTGGTTTGGGTTCTGAGCTGTAAGATCTGAGGATCTGAGGTGAAGTGCAGAAGTTATGCCAAATCTAGAACACTGCTAGATAGGCAAAGGGGGAAAGTGGATGTACCCAGACCTTGGGGAACCACTATAAATACTGTGTGCACTCTGTGATTGATTATTTCTGTGATTGCTGTACTGTGTTAGCAGTAGAATTTGCAGTTTATTATTAGTTAACAGAACAGTTTTTCTGCCTTAAAAGAAAACATGAATTACACCTATTCACCCCCCTCTAGGTGGTTAGGCACTAATTCTTTCAAGTGGTATCAGAGGGAGGTTCCTCAAAGAAGGACTTAACAGTCAGAGTGAGATCCATAAGGCATATTCAAGAATCAAGAAAATGGGTTCAGGTGAAAATCATAAGGAGCTAGGTTCTATGAAATTACCCATATGCAGAAAGGAGATATTTGGCATCTGGAAAGAAAGGGTCAGGCTGTTTATGGAGGCTTCTGATCCAAGGATATACATCACAGTAAAGGAAGGTCCTTATATTCCAATGAAGGTGTCAATTCTAGTTGCAAACCAAAGAATTCCCAAGGATTATTCTGAGATGACCAAGGATGAGATCATCTTGGCAACTATGGATAAGAGAGCCCAGAATATCATAGTTAGTGCCATAGATGATGCAACCTTTCAAAATTTGATTCACTGCAAGACCTCCAAGGAAATGTGGGATACTTTAATAGTCTACATGGAGGATTCTGAAGAAGTAAGACAAGATAGAAAATCTATGCTAAACCAAGAATATGAGAGTTTCAAACAAGGAAAGTCTGACAGTATAACTGAATGTTATAAAAAGTTCTATAGAATAGTTAATGAACTGATGTCCTATGGAAGAATCTTCAGTACCTATGAACTGAATGATAAATTCCTAAGATCCTTGACAAAGGATTGGGATACTAAGATTTGTGTCATTAGGGAAGTGGCCAAATTCAGATATCCCTCCACCAACATTGTTTGGAAAACTACTGTCATATGAGATGCAGCTAATGACAAGAAAAGAGGAAGAGAAAAGTGCAAAAGGTGAGCATAGAGAAAAGTCTGTGGCCTTCAAGGTTGAAGCCACTAAGAAAAATAGGAGGATATCTCCATCACCTCCTAAGATTATTGCTGAAACTGCTTCAGATAATTCAGACAACCAGAATTCAGACAGTAGTGACTCAGATGAAAATTTTGCAGCATTTATAGGACAGTTTCAGAGATTCCTGAAGAAGAAGCAGTGGAAGTCTTAGTCTTCCACATCTCAGCCTAAGGATGAGTATTATCAAAAGAGGAAGTCATCCAGGAAGGAAAGGAGCAGGTCTAAGCCAAGGAAATCTACAACATCCAAGATAGTTTGCTACTGCTGTAATAGGCCTGGACATGTTGTGGCTGAGTGTCCAGATAAAAGAAAAGAGACCGCAGATAAGAAGAAGAGTCAACACCAAAGCAAGAAGGATAAATCCTTTGTTGCTAAGAAGGAGAAGACCTTGTCAGACCAATCTACTTTAGAGTCGGAATCTGAAGCTGAGGCCTACATTGGTCTATATATAGTAGATGAAGAAGAAGAGTTTCTCCAGGTGCTGAACTCTATATATGAACAAGAAGACCATCAGTGCAAGGGACTAATGGCTGTGTCAGAAGAAGACAAGTGCAAGGATCAGCCTGATCCTAGTAAGGTACAATGTCTTTCAGATTGCAGTTCTGAGTCAGAGTCAGCAACATCTGCATCAAGTGATGTGGATGGGTCTGAGTCTGAAGGTGATATTCATCAGCTGATAGATGAATATAGAGATTTATTACAGACACTTAAGAAGAGCAAAAACCTGGCCAAATCTCAGGCTAAGGAAATTGCAGATCTTAAGATGGCTGCTTCTGATTCAGAGAAATTGCTGGATCAGAAGTTGAATGAGATAGCCAGACTGAAAAACATTACTGTTATTCAGATGGGTACTATCACATTCAAGAATGATCAGATTAGAAATCTGGAGGTTAGACTTCAGAAAGAGAAAGAGATTGTAGCTAGTTTTTCTAAACCTAAATCTGTATTACCCTTGATTGATGAGTTTGTACCTCAAAAGGGTAAGGCTGGGTTAGGGTTTAAGAGAACTGCATGGACTGCTAGGTCCAAATCTAATGGCAAAGCCCCAGCACAAAATAAGAAGCCTGCTGTAGACAATTCAACTAGGGTTGTACCTAAACAAAGGTACAACAAGTTTGAGTGCTGGTGTTGTGGCCAGGTAGGCCACTTTGCCTTAGATTGTTGGCATAATTCCAGTGTCAAGGAGAGTAGCAATCTATCTGCTAGAAGAGATACAGGCAGATTTGTCAAATTTCAGACTAACATGAAGCAAGGACCCAAAACTTATTTAGGTTCTAAGGTTAAGTAGTCTTTATTGCAGGTGAGTCCAAGTGGCCATGCCCCTATATGGTACTTGGACAGTGGATGTTCCAGGCACATGACTGGAACGAGGGGGTTGCTGAAGGACTACACACCTATCATGGATGACCCTAAAGCAACCTTTGGTGGTTCAGAAAAAGGAATCATCAAAGGATTTGGTAACGTTTCTAATAACCAGATTACTATCTCTCAAGTGGCCTATGTGAAGGGTTTGAAACACAACCTTATAAGAATAAGTCAGTTGAGTGATTTAGGATATGACATTTCATTTATTAAGAATGGATGTCATATCAAAAGGTCAAGTGATCAAAAGGTCATATTGACAGGATATAGAAAGAGAAATGTGTACTGTCTTAACTTTGTGTGTGAGAACAATGTTTATCCTATTTGTCTTGTAGCTGATAAGAGAGTCTCACATTGTGTTAAATGGCACAAGAGGCTGGCTCATCTTAACTACAAGACTATTGGCCAACTCTTTAGCAAAGAGTTAGTGAGGAATGGTCCTCAAGTTAAGTGTATAAAGGATGAGATATGCTCAGCTTGTCAAAAAGGCAAGCAAACCAAATCCACCTTTCATAGCCTTGAAAACAAGGATTCAGTGAGGTGTCTATACATCTTGCATATGGATCTATTTAGTCCTATGCCAGTTCATAGTCTAGGTAGGAAGGTCTACACTTTTGTGGTGGTAGATGACTATTCTAGATATTCCTGGGTGTTTTTTCTAAGACAAAAATCTGAAACCCCAAGTGTCTTATATAGTTTTGTTAAACAAATTCAGAATGAGTTGGACAGTACTGTGGTCAAAATCAGAAGTGACCATGGCACTGAATTTCAGTCTGAAAGTATGACAAGACTGTGTGAAGAATTTGAGATTTTTCAAGAATTTTCCTCACCTAGAACACCACAGCAAAATGGTATTGCTGAAAAGAAGAATAGAACATTGATAGAGGCTGGTAGAACTCTATTGAGTGACACTTCTCTCCCAGAATATTTCTGGGCTGAGGCAGTAAACATTGCATGTCATGTGATCAATATGGCTTCTATCACAAAGAGCCACAAAAAGACTCCCTATGAGATTGTGAAGGGTAGAAAACCAAACTTATCCTATTTTAGGATCTTTGGTTGCAAGTGCTATATACTTAACAATGGCAAGTCTTATCTAACCAAGTTTGCTTCCAAATCCCAATATGGGATATTTGTTGGGTACATCAACAATAGTAAGGCTTATAGAGTCTATAACTTGATTACTCAAGTTGTAGAAGAGTCTGTACATGTAGTCTTTCATGAAACAAGACTGATTAACTGTGAGTTGCCAAGTAGTTCTTGTAGTTCTACAGGTATAAATGAGAGAATGGACAAGCTTACCATTACAAAAGATTTTACTGCAAATCAGGAAGTGGAAAATGGTGGCTTATATCCAGGGGGAGTACAAGACTCTCCTGATGCTGAAGAAAACCAAGTGGTGCAGCATAATGAAGAGACTGGAAGTATACAACCTGAAGAAAGACTATCTCCAGCTAATAGACACTTAAAGGATCATCCAACAAATCAGATAATTGGTGATCCAAGACAAGGAGTACAAACAAGAAGCAAAAATCTGAATACAGTTCTATGCTCTAGCTTTCTATCACAAGTAGAACCCAAGAAATTTGAAGAAGCAGTTCTAGACCTACATTGGATTGATGCCATGCAAGAGGAGCTGAATCAGTTCAGAAGATGCAAGGTCTGGAAGTTAGTTCCTAAACCAAAAGACCACAACATCATTGGAACAAAGTGGATCTTTAGGAACAAATTGGATGAGAATGAGATCATTGTGAAGAATAAAGCAAGAATTGTTGCAAAAGGATATAGACAGGAAGAGGGTATTGATTTTGATCAAACCTTTGCCCCAGTAGCAATATTGGATGCAATTAGGATGTTCCTTGCTTATGCAACATACTAAGGCTTTAAGGTATTCCAACTGGATGTAAAATCAGTATTCCTAAATGGAAATCTAAAGGAAGAAGTCTATGTAGAGCAGCCCTCAGGTTTTGTTGATCCTCTCAAACGTGATTATGTTTTTAGACTTAGGAAAGCTTTGTATGGGTTGAAACAAGCCCCAAGGGCCTGGTATGAAACCCTGTCTAGTTTCCTCATTGAGAACAAATTCTCAAGGGGGAAAATAGACAAGACTCTATTCCTTAGGGAGTCCAAAGGAAAGATTATCCTAGTCCAAATATATGTAGATGACATCATATTTGGGTCTACTGAAAGTAATCTTTGCAGAAAGTTTGCAAAACTTATGCAAGGAAAATTTGACATGAGCAGTGTGGGAGAACTTAAGTTTTTCTTGGGTCTCCAAGTAAGATAGACTGAAGATGGTTTGTCCATAACTCAGCCTAAGTTCACCCTGGAGTTAATTAAAAAGTATGGTATGGAATCATCCACTTCCATGAGAACTCCTATGGGGTCAAGTGTGTCTCTTAGCAAAGATGATGCAGGGAAACCTGTAGATGAAACTTTTTATAGAGGGATAGTTGGCTCCCTCCTATATCTGACTGCTAGTAGACCAGATATCATGTATGCTACATGTGTCTGTGCTAGGTACCAATCATGCCCTAAAGAATCTCATCTTACTGCAGTAAAAAGGATTTTGAGATATCTTAAGGGCACACCTAATTTAGGCCTTTGCTACCCGAGGAATGGAGATTTTCTACTGACAGGCTATTCAGATGCAGATTTTGCAGGTTGCAAGGAAGAAAAAAGTACTACAGGCACCTATCAATTTCTAGGTGGAAGACTAGTGTCTTGGAGCAGTAAGAAGCAGACCAGTGTGACAATCTCCACAGCTGAGTCAGAATATGTGGCAGTAGGAAGTTGATGTGCACAGCTGTTATGGATTCAACACCAGCTAGAAGACTATGGTATTCAAGTAAGTAGAACACCTTTGCTTTGTGATTCTACAAGTGCTATTTCTATTGCAAATAATCCTGTCTCACATAGTAGGACTAAGCACATAGAAATTAGATACCATTTTCTTAAAGAACATGTAGAGAAAGAGGACATCTCTCTAGAATATGTCAAAACAGATTATCAAATTGCTGATATGTTTACTAAGCCTCTAGATGAAACTAAATTCAATAAGTTTAAAATTGAATTAGAAATGTTGAACTTAGAATAGTTTAATAAAATTGGCTAAGTAAAATGGTGTCGACACAAGGAATTGTCTGTGTTGACACATAGAAGTGGTGTCGACATTCCAGAGAAATGATTTCGACACATCTAGAAAATAGGTGTCGACACTTCAGAGAAGTAGTGTCGACACATCCAGAGTAGGTGTCGACACATCCAGGAGTGGTGTCGACACTTAGGTTCAACACAGATTTTGTCGAGTGGAGTATCGACTAATCGTCGAGCGCAGATGTATAAGTGTCGACGCATAAGTTCTGTCGACTGTATTGGTGTCGACACATAGTAGTGAACACCGTTGTCAAGACTTAAGTAGTCAGTGTCGACACTTTTCTACAGTGTCGACACATTTAGAGGATTTTGACTTGCCTTTTCACCTTCGTTTTTAGAAAGGTATAAATAGGTCCACAACATTGTCTGTTGACACGCTCTCCATAGTTTCGAGACCAAAACTTTGTGTCGACAAAATCTCTCATCTACATTCAAGATTTCTCTAAACCCTAATGGTGCCCAAGCTTGAAGAGAATGTCAATGAAGGATATGAGCTAGTACGCAACCCATTTGACCATGCGGAACGAGAAATTAAGGATGTTGTAACCCTAATTGCAGAGAATGGGTTGGGGTTTTTAGTTTCTGAACCAACAAAGATTTGGAAGAAGGAAATCCTAGAATTCTATGGCACTGCAACTTTAGATTCGACTGGATTAAAGATTAAATCGATAGTTCAGGGAGCTAAAGTCAAACTAACTTTGAAAAGCTTGAGAAAAGTTCTTCACCTGCCTAGAATACAGGAAGAAGTAGATATACCTGCATCTCAGCTAAGGGAAGCAATTCAATGGTGTGGATTGAATCCCACCTTGAAGATTGGAGCTGCAATAAACAGAAAAGGAATGAATATGCAAGGCAAGTTCCTGTCTGAAGTTGTAGGCAAAGTTATACTCTGCATGCCAGGAGGGCATGATAAGATTTCTGCATATATGTTCACCCTTATGACCAGGATCATTTACTCTCTAAATACTGATTGGTCAGCAGTAATATTTGAGAAGATTAAAGAAAGTATGAAGAAGCCCAATCTGGGTAGAATTATGAGTCTGTACTTAGCTGAAAGTATTCCAGAAGTAATGGAACAAGCAGCTGGTTCTAAGATAAATCATATGAGGAGGATGGACATTAGGATTATCTCAAGATGGGATAGGGTCCTAACTAAGGACATGCCTGATTAGGAAAGGCAAGAGGTTCCTGAGAAATCTACAGCCCAAGAGATTCCTGCACAAGACCATGCAGATGGAGCACAAGTACAGGGGGAGCCTCATATTGAGGAAGAGCCAACCCACCTGGAGAGTGAGATAGCTACACAGACAATCCTTGAGGTAATTCAAGAGGTGAATCAATCAATTCTTATTGATAAAGATGAGATACTAACTGAATTTTTGATTGATGTTGTCCAGCCAACCCAATTACACAGTCACGCACAAGATGTTGTCATGGAAGATACATCTGCTGCTGATAATGCTCCTGAGTTTGTGGTACCTCAAGTCCATTCTCAACAAGAATTTACCTTAGAAGAGCTGTTTCCTGATTTAGTGCAAGCTAATATTGAGGGGGAGCATGCTGGTTTTGAGGGGGAGAAAACTGATTTTGAGGGAGTGCAAGTAGACACTCAGAGGGAGAATACAATGACCGAGGAGGAGCAATGGTCTCAGGGGGAGCTACCTAAGACTGCACAAGACTTGCCTCCTAGTCCACAGGATAGAGTAGATATAGCCAGTACCTCAGATTCTGAGGATGCAGCTGAGGTTCAAGCTAAGAAGAGAAAGCTCATGGTCTTCAAAAGAAGGAGTCAAAGCTATAAGAATGCCCTACAAACTGTTGCTCCACAACCTGCCCCAACAATTGATTATAGTTCTTTGTTAATATCCATGCAAGTGAAGTTGGATGAGTAAAGGATTGCCATGGAGAAATATATGGATGAGACACATAAAGATCTACAACTCTCCTTGGCAACAGATATAAAATCAATAAGATTTGAGGTGAATCAAAATAAGAAGGAAATGACTGATTGTTTCCACAAAGGAGGTAATGTAGTGGTTTTCCTAGCTACCCATCAAGAAAAGATAAAGACACAAGTTGATGATATAGCCCTTAAGCAAGGCTATGTACTAGAAAATCAGGTTAGGATGAATGATAATCTGACTGCATCCCATAATGCAATTGTTACAAAAATGAAGAATATTGCAGCTGCCCCAACTGCTGATAAGTCTAAAGCCAAGCCAGAGTTTGATAAGGAGAAGTTTGATAAGGACTTCCAGGAAGGGATAACTGCTGTCAAAACATCTATTGAACTATCTCAAAAGACTATTTTGGACTGCTGCTAAAGTTAAAGGGATTTTATAAGGATGGTGTTAATTTTCTGGATGAGCAAATCAGATTTCAAAAGGATGACCTTAGAGATCATGTGGCCAGAGAAGTCATAAAGGGGGATAGAGTATTAGTCAAAGATGGATCTGATCATGCTAAATGGATTTCCAATAGCATCAGAGGCACACTTGGATATCCACCCCTTTGTGATGATGACAATGTGGCTGAATCTGGAATACATCCTGCTGTTTTTGGAGGTGAACAAGCTGAAGTTCCTCAAGTAATCTATCCTCCAACAGATTTTGAGAAGATTCATCAAGAAGTACAATCTATGTACAGTCCTCCTGAGGGTAATAAAAATATTATTCTTGAGAAAGTAGATAAGCCTGTGCCAGAGGCAGTATTGAAAGAGCAAGAAACTCTTTTGTCTAAGAAAAGATTTAGAGAACAGGCAGAGTTAAAGCCAGATTTTGAGCAGTGGAGCCCAACATATAGGAATATCATCCTGACTGCTTGGAAAGATGTGAAGGACAATACCCTAGATAGGGGTAAATGGTACTCTGCACAAGAATGACAAAAGCATGAGGCCAGGCAAGAAGCCATAGTTCAGTACAGAAGAAAGGAAAAACTAGGGAAGCTACCTCCTAATGCTCAGGAGCCTAGCAAATATTTCCCTAGGCCTTTTCATTACTTTGAAAGGCAAAAAATAAGGGCTGAAGAGCTGAAGAAGAAAGATCTTAAGGGCAAGAAGCCTGCTGATGACACTGATGTTCCAGTTCAAGCCAAGGTCCAATTAGGCAAAGGAATTGTCATCAAGGAGCCAGAGCAGCCTAAGATTAGTTTTACTAGATTTTATAACATTGTAGTCTTTTGTGTTAAAATCTATGTAAACTTTTGTTAAAGAAAGTATTGGAAGTTGAAACAAAACTATAATGAATGCTCATTGTGTTAGCATACTTATTCTGCGATGAAATATCTTTTATGTTTTGTTTTAAGAAATTACCCTATCATATAATGCTGTTATACATCATATTGTGTATTTGTTATGTATGGTGTATATCATTGACTAAGGGTTATGACTTCTCCAAATAGGGGGAGATTGTTGGGTACATTGGAAAATGTGTACCAGATTTGAAGAAGACTCACCCTACTCAATGATATTCATCAAGGTGTATTTGATGTGTTTTGAGTTTATATGTGCAGGTTAAGTAAATGCAGGAATACAGAAAACTTTCTAAGTCCATATGTCGACACCTAGAGAAGCAGGGTCGACACTTGTGAAGGCTTGTGTCGACACTGGAGAAAAGCTGTGTCGACACTTGGAGTAGATTGTGTCGACACTTGAAAAGGTTGAGTCGACACCAAAATCAACTGTGTTGACACTAAGAGGCTGTGTCGACACACAGGGAAGCAAAGTCGACATCAACTGTGTCGACACCAAAGGGCAGTGTCGACACACATGAATACTTAGTCGGCATCAAAAGTGTCGACACATAGAGGCAGTGTCGACACAAGAAGTATTTGTCAACATCAACTGTGTCGACACACAGAAAAGCTTCAACAAAGTTAAAGTAAAGAAGTACTTGTGTCGACAAAAAGGAGATGTGTCAACACACAACAAGTTTCAACAAAGTTAAAGAAAAGAAGGCTTGTGTCGACATACAGAATTAGTGTCGACACATTCTAAAGAAGTAGTGTCGAGTAGCTGTTACAACAACAAAAGGAGTTGTGTCGACACCACCAAAGCATGTGTCGACACTTAGTCCACTTGTGTCGACACTTAGTCTACTTGTGTCGACACATAATGAAGATCAATCTCGACACTTTCAGACAGAGACAGTATTTTCAAGAAGTGACTGGATGACTTGACAGCTGCCATTCCTAACCGGTCTACTGCAACTATCAAAGCTGTCAGAAGTTTGTTAGAAACCGGATCAGCCGGTTACCATGGAGGAAGACTATATAAAGCCTTTCTCCTTCAACAGAAAAAAAGAGATCAATCACAATTAAGATTGAAGATCATAATCAGATATCTAACAACAAGAAGAAGACCTTCGACAGAAGATCTAAGAAGTTGGAGAGAGAGAGCTCCATCTAAGAAGAGCAGTTGCTGAAACAGGCTGCCAAGAAAGATTCAGATTGAGATCTGAATCTCAAGTCAGAATCTGATTGAAGATCAACTTCTCAAGAGTTCAACCCTACTGAGTTTAGATTCAAGAAGCTTTGAAGAAAGCTAAGAGAGGTTGTGCTCTGCCATCAGTTGCTTCCAAGAACTGATCAAGAAACCATCCATCCCTTCTCTCTCTATCTGGGTGGTGGTAAAATTACTTTGTAAACATTATTTTCTGTAGGATCTATTCTAGATCTGAGTTGTAAGCCTATTATATAAAGGCTGAGTGTAGGAGAATATTTTCTCTGAGTGGTAGGGCTGTGATCCTGAGGTATAGGAGATTGTAATCTCTGAGTGTAGGCCTTGTTGAAGGCTGAGGTAGGGCATTTGGCCTGAGTTCTAGGAGTGTGGATACACTCTGAGTTGTAGGAACCTGGTTTGGGTTCTGAGCTGTAAGATCTGAGGATCTGAGGTGAAGTGCAGAAGTTAGGCCGAATCTAGCACACTGCTATATAGTCGAAGGGGGAAAGTGGATGTACCCAGACCTTGGGGAACCACTATAAATACCGTGTGCACTCTGTGATTGATTGTTTCTGTGATTACTGTACTGTGTTAGAAGTAGAATTTGCAGTTTATTATTAGTTAACAGAATAGTTTTTCTGCCTTAAAAGAAAAACAGGAATTACACATATTCACCCCCCTCTAGGTGCTTAGGCACTAATTCCTTCAATGCGACACCTTCAAGATTAATGGCGTCACTGATGACTCCATTCAATTGCGCTTATTTCCTTTTTCCCTTAAGTCCAAAGCCAAGGCATAGTTGAATTCCCTCCCGCGAGGATGTATCACCACATGGGATGAGTTGACGGAGCGGTTCCTAACGAAGTACTTTCCGCCCGCAAAAACTGCAAAGTTGTGGGCGGACATTTCTTCGTTTGTGCAAAATGATCCTAAGTCTCTTTATGAGACTTGGGAACGGTTTAAGGAGTTCCTCCGCCGGTGCTCGCACCATGCGCTGCCAACGTGGTTGCAGCTACAAATTTTTTACAATGGCCTGAACTTTCAGACGCGTCAAATGATTGACGTGGCCGTCGGGGTACCTTGAATAACAAAACCCCCGAGGCCGCCCAGGCTTTATTCGAAGAGATGGCTATGAACGAATATCAATGGAACGTCCCGCGGGGATGCCCAAAGCCAGCGGCCGACCTTTTTGAAGTGGATGCCACTGCTCTTTTAACCCTTCAAGTTGAAAGGTTAACAAAGCAGTTGGAGGAGATGTCTGCTGCCTCCTCCACTCCACCTTATTTTATTCCCCCTAACGCCTGCGTGGCTGAAGAGTTCGTGGACTTCGTAAGAAATGCGGGTCGTCCTTCCTTCAACCCCAACAACAACCCTTATAGTAATAACTATAATCCGGGTTAGAGGAATCACCCCATGTTTTCTTGGAGCAACCCGAACAATGCTCAGCATCCCCCTATTTCTTACGCGCCCGGATTTCTGCCTCCTCCTCCTCTTCCAAAACCCTCCCCGATGGAGGAGAATTTTTCTAAATATATAGCGTCCAACGAATCAAATATCCGGAACATCACCGGATCGCTAAAAACCCTTGAACAACAGGTTGGACAACTGGCGAGGATGATGTCCGAGCGCGCGCTCGGGGCGCTGCCGGGAAACACGGAGCCCAATCCGTAGGAGAACGCCAACGCTATAACCCTCCGTAGCGGAAAGGAGGTGATCGATCCAAAACGAATCGATCCGCAGGTACATATTTCACCTCCGACCCCTCTTCCCTCTTTTTCGTCTATGTTACCTTTACCGAATTTAAATGAAAAAATTATTTTAAACAAGGCTTTACCGTATCCGCATAAATTAGATAACGAGCGTAAGGACGCGCAATATGAAAAATTTAATTTATTATTAAAACAAATTCATATTAATGTTCCTTTTTGCGAGGCTATCTCGCAAATTTCCAAATATGCGAAATTTTTAAAAGAATTACTTTCTAATAAACGTAAATTAGAGGATATTTCACATGTATCTCTCAACATTGTCTGCTCGGCGGCCCTTACTAATAAATTGCCCACAAAACAAAACGACCCGGGACGGTTTTCCATCCAGTGCCTTTTTGGCAATATATTATTAAAATACGCCTTAGCTGATTTAGGGGCTAGCATTAATCTGATGTCGTTCTTACTCTTTCAACGTTTAGGTTTGGGTACTCCTAGTCCTACGAATATGCGCATCCAATTAGCGGATCGCTCGGTTAAGTTTCCTATCGGGGTAGTGGAGGTCGTCCTTGTCTGAGTAGACAAGTTTACCTTTCTGGTTGACTTCGTCATCTTAGACATCGAGGAGGACGCCGAGGTACCAATAATACTCGGTCGCCCTTTTCTCGCTACCTCGCGCGCACTAATAGATGTTAGTAATGGTAGTCTTCTCCTCCGAGTAGGAGATGATCAAGTTACTTTCTCTATTAATCCCTCGATGGACAATTTGTCATTGAGCGACGATTTCTGCTATTCTTTAGATACATTTTTTGGAGATGGTTCTTCTCCCATTTTCGAGTCCGTATTTTTAAACGACGATATTTGTGCGCTCGAAAATTTTCAATGCGATGAGGATACCTCTATAGACTTGCCTTTCGAACCAATTGGTAAGAAAGACATAGGAATTAAAACCTCCCTAGACGAACCGCCCATGCTAGACCTCAAACCCTTACCCGCATCACTCAAATACGCTTTTTTGGGAAATGGCGATACGCTTCCCGTTATTATTTCTTCGGACTTGAGTGATTCAGAGACTTCCGATTTATGGGAAGTTTTACTTAAACATCGCCACGCAATTGTGTGGCAAATTTCTGACTTAAAGGGGATTAACCCCTCCTTTTGCACCCATAAGATATTTCTTAACGATAATTGCCGCAAAACGATTCAGCCGCAGCGTCGTCTTAACCCAAAAATAAAAGAAGTCGTTAAAGCTGAGATTATTAAGTTATTAGATGCAGGGATTATCTACCCTATTTCGGACAGTGCATGGGTTAGTCCCGTGCATGTCGTGCCCAAGAAGGGCGGTCTAACCGTAGTGGCGAATGAGCATAACGAGCTCGTCCCAACTCATACTGTTACGGGTAGGCGAGTGTGCATCGATTATATAAAACTTAATGATGCCACTTGCAAGACCATTTCCCACTACCGTTTTTGGTCTAGATTTTAGAGCGTTTATCCGATCATCCATATTATTGTTTTCTTGATGGTTTATCGGGGTTTTTCCAAATCCCCATTTCCCCCGATGATCAAGAGAAAATAACTTTTACTTACCCGTTTGGCATCTTCACATACCGGAGAATGCCATTTGGACTCTGCAATGCGCCGACTACATTCCAAAGATGTATGCTAGCGATCTTTGGCGAGCTAGTAGAAGACATTATGGAAGTCTTTATGGATGACTTTTCTGTTTTCGGACTCTCTTTTCCTGATTGCCTTCACAATCTAGATCGTGTCCTTCAACGGTGTGAGTACACAAGCCTTGTTTTAAATTGGAAAAAATGCAAATTTATGGTTCGAGGAGGTTTGGTCCTCGGCCATATGATTTCGTCTAAGGGGATGGAGGTGGATAAGGCCAAGATAGAAATCATAGAAAAACTTCCGCAACCAACAAACATAAAATCTATTAGGAGTTTCTTAGGCCATGCGGGCTTTTACCGACGTTTTATTCAAGATTTTTCAAAAATAACAAAGCCGCTAACTCACCTCTTGGAAAAGGAATCACGTTTCATCTTTAGTATAGAATGCGAGTCCACCTCTAATTTAATAAAACAAAACTTATCACCTAACCAATTTTAGTGGCCCCTAATTGTTCCTTTCCGTTCGAAATTATGTGCGACACTAGTGATATTGCCTTAGGTGTCGTTCTTGGCCAACACGTAGAAAAACATTTTCATCCAATTTATTACGCTAGCAAGATGCTCACTTCCGCACAATTAAATTACACGACAACGGAAAAGGAACTCTTAGCCGTCGTCTTCGCTTTTGATAAGTTTCGCTCGTATATAACGCTATCTAAAGTTATTGTATTTACCGATCACTCCGCTCTTAAATATTTATTAGCTAAAAATGATGCGAAGCCCCGCCTTCTTCGATGGATTCTCCTCCTACAAGTGTTTGATTTGGAAATCCGAGATAAGAGGGGCGCGAAAAATCTAGCGGCAGACCACCTCTCCCGCTTAGAAAATCTGGGTGCAGAAGCGCTCGTCGAATCTGAAATAAATGACAGATTCCCCGAGGAAAGCCTCCTTGCCGTTCATAATTCTTCGTCCTCTTCGCCTTGGTTCGCAGATTTAGCAAATTACTTAGTAGCGCGAGTGCTTCCAAAAGAATTTTCAAGTCATCAAAAGAAAAAAAATTCTTTTTTGACTTGAAAAATTTCTTTTGGGAGGACCCATTTCTTTTTCGTATCTGCGCGGATCAAGCGGTCCGAAGATGCGTTGCGGGTGTGGAGTGCTTGCAAATTCATAAGCACTGCCACGAGGGTCCTGCCGGTGTGCATTATCAAGCCAACCGGACCGCTCGGAAGGCACTAGAGGCGGGCTACTTTTGGCCCACTCTCTTCAAAGACGCGCACACTTTTGTGCGCGCATGCGATAATTGTCAGCGGTCGGGTAACATCTCTCGTCGCGACGAGATGCCCCAAAACATGTTTTTAGAATGCGAAGTCTTCGATTTATGGGGCATAGATTTTGTTGGCCCCCTACCTCACTCTTTCAAAAATATGTATATTTTAGTGACGGTCGATTACGTATCAAGGTGGGCGGAAGCGCAAGCTCTCCCCACCAACGATGCGTGCGTCATCGTTACATTTCTTAAAAAACTATTTTCTCGCTTCGGCACGCCTCACACAATTGTTAGTGATAGGGGAACGCATTTCTGTAACTCTCTTATGGCGAAGACGTTAACTAAATACAGAGTCACACACAAACTCGCCACCCCTACCACCCGCAAACTAGTGACCAAGTAGAGGTAGTTAATCAAGAGATTAAGCGAATATTAGAAAAAATCGTTTCACTAAATAGGAAAGATTGGTCTGTTAAACTCGACGATGCGTTGTGGGCATATCGGACATCATACAAAACCGCAATTGGTTGTACGCCGTTCTGGTTAGTCTATGGGAAAGCGTGCCATTTACCCGTAGAACTAGAGCATCGCGCTCTTTGGGCTTTAAAACTCGTAAACCTCGACGCCAACTTAGCCTCTCAGAATAGAAAACTGCAACTAAACGAGCTCGATGAATGGCATGCAAATGCTTACGAGAGCAATAAGTTCTATAAGGAGAGTTCTAAGTTATATCACGATCGAAAAATCAAGTCCCCAAAATTATTTTCTCCTGGCGATCTTGTCCTTCTTTGCAATTCACATCTTAGGCTTTTTCCTTGTAAACTAAAATGTAGATGGTCTGGTCCCTTCCTAGTTGAAGTAGTTTTTCCATATGGGACCGTACTCGTCTCCCACCCGGAAAAATGTTCGTTTAAAGTAAACGGTCATCGGTTAAAGTCTTATATAGCGGGCGATCCAGTGATCGGTTTTAACGAAACCAAACTTTCCTCCACATTATAAACCCGCCAAAATAGTCAAGCTACATGACTATAAACAAAGCGCTCATGGGAGGCACCCCTCACTTATCTTTTTTGCTCTTTATTTATTTTGTTTGCTACTTTGAAAGTGCAGCTAGATCTGATATACTCTAGAGGGGGGTGAATAGAGTATGTGGTGCTTGAAAACTTTTTAAACCAATTGTTGTAATTCTGAGTGAACAGGGAAACAACTATTAATTCTAATCACAAAATAACCTACAACAGAAATTAATCACAGATCTAAACTAATCACAAAACAATCACAACCAGAAACAAAAGATAAAGACAAGCAAGCCAGAAGACACAAGGAGCTATAGTGGTTCCCCTAAACTTGGGTACATCCACTCTTCTACCACCCTAGGTAGGAATCCACTTCAGGATGAGTTGATCAGGTGTCCTGGGCACCAATGAGCTTTTGATAAGGTGCTTAAAAACCAAATCAGATTTTTTGATCGGGTGTCTTGCCACCAATGAGCTTTTGACAAGGTGCTCAAAAACCAAGCTCAAACTTTTGAAGGGAGTTTGAAAAACCCTTTACAGAGATGGGGATAAGAGAATGATGGAAGTCTTCTCTTTCTCAGATCAGCTGAGAAAACTATGTGGATTTGATGTTGTCAAAGCTCCCCCTGAGTTCTTGAGATGTTCAGGAAATAAAGCTTTGCTGTAGGGTGATAGGCCTTCAGAAGTTGATCTCCAGCAAATGATGATTTCAGCAACAGCTGAAATGTTAGGTGTCTGGAGTATTTGAAAGATGTTGGCCTTGAACACTTGAGACAAGAGAGATCAGAAGATTTCAGAAGGTTTGATCTCCTTGGATGTGTGTTCTTGAGAGAATTCTTTGAGACAGAGAATATTTTGTTCTTGTTCTTCTTGTCTGTGTTCTGAGTGATAGAGAGATTCAAAAATCTTGTATTTTATTCTCTGGTACTGAATAGAAAATCATCCTCTGTCAAGAATAGTCGTTGGCCTGTCATTAATTGCATCCTTAATTACAAATGTCTTCTGGAGGAAAGTCCAAAGAAACATTCCTTGATAATCCCTTGAAACTTCGTCCAGAATAAATGAAAACGGCTAGAAAATCTTCTGAATTAATTGCTGAATAACTCCTGAATTTGAATCTTGAAAACTCCTTTAACTCATCAGAAAAAGTCGAACTGAGCTCTGCTATCGTCGAACTGAGCTTAGCGATTTGGACTTATACAGCAACAAAATTCGTCGATCTGAGCTCAAAGATCGTCGAACTGAGCTCAGAGATAGAGACCCAATACTGAGTCAAGATCGTCAAACTGAGCTCGCAGATCGTCGAATGGAGTTCGACGATTTGTTGAAGTTGAGCTCAGCGATCATCGAATGGAGTTCGACGATCTGTCGAAGTTGAGCTAGACGATCGTCAATTGAGTTCGACGAATCGTCGTACTGAGCTCGATGATATGACTTAGTCTTCAAACAGAAAATCCTTGGTCTTGAGGGCAGCTTCCAAACCTAGACTTTTAACCCTTAGACTCAATTCTAATTGACCTTTAGAGCTATATAGGAGGTCAAAAATAGGTTTCCTAGAGACATAGTGATCCTGACCCAAATTAGTAATAAGGTGTTCCAACAATCTCCCCCTATTTGGGTTAGGATTACTATTTACAGAATTTGGAAAAAAAAATTAAATAACAACATACAAAGCAATAATACAGAAAAGCAATAAGCTGGACATTGCAGAACCATAAATATATATCATCCCAGATAATAATCAGAAATCAAGATGATTGTCACCTTACATAGTTATTACTTCTCCTTGCTCTTTATGAGTTTGATTTCTCTATTGGGGTTGAGAGCTTCCTTCTTTGATCTTGTATAATCTGCTGCACCTAAAGAGGTTTGTTGTTTTGGTCTTGGAACTACAGCTTCAGGATGCAGCTCCATGTATCTATCAGAATCAAAGAATTTGCTTGAGCCATATCTTTCCAATTCTTTCTTTCTCTGTTCAGACAATGTAGTGATGTTGGAGGAGTCTCTGCCTTGCTCTCTAGCTTTCTTAATCTGGTCCAGAGCAGCAAGCTCTTTCATCCTGGCAGTCCAAGCAGTTGGATTATTTTCAGGATCTTCAAATGGTACTGGTGGCTCATATCTACTTGATGGATTATCTTGAGGCGGCCCGGAAGAAACTACTTCCTTTATTTTATAGGGAAAAGGACCTGAGGTTGTGTCTGATGAGGTTTGTTCTTCCCTGAAGTAAGGATGTTGCCTTGAATAACCTTTTGAATAAACCTGGAATTCCCTTTGATTTCCTCTATAGTTTCCTCTTCTGGATTGAAAACCCCTAGACTGGCTTCCCCTATGATAGGATCTGGCATGATGCTGATAGGGGGTTTGGCTTTTAGCAGAGGGTTGAGCAGCTGAACTTCCACCTGCACCTGCATCAGGTGGAGGTGGTGGAGGAGGATGAGGATGTTAAAATTGAGAAGAACCTTTCTCATACTTCCTCTTTTTCTTCATTGCTTTAAGTTGATTCTTTGAATACTGCATCCAGTGCTCAGTTATGTGACAATCATGAAGAATGTAATATGGTATGTCATTATTGTCCTTGACCTTGGCTGGAGGTACTCTCTTCATGGCTTTGCTCTTTGCCTTTCTCTTTCTGGCAATAGTGGCAGAAGAATCATCAGAATCTGTCTTGAACTCATCACTTTCAGAACTTTGCTCATCATAAAGAGCATCAATCTTTTTCATCAATTTTTTCTTGAGCTGGGTTGAAGCAGATGAAGCAGCAGAGGTTGGAGCAGCAGATACAACACTAGTAGCAATTGAAGTTGAAGCAGAAGCAGTAATAATAGCAGTTGGGGCAGCAACAGTTTCACTTTCAGAAACAACAATATCAACAACAACAGGAATATCATCAGAAAACACAGAAGGCTCAAAATCATGTGCCTCTGTCATACGGATATCATCAGAAACTGGAACAACAGTAGCATCATTATTGACAGCAGCAGCAGCATATACATCAACAATATCGTCAGCAGGAGGGGCAGCAGCATCAGAAACAGCAACCATGCTTTCAGCAGGAGTAGCAGCAGCATATACTGAATTGACAAAAGAAGTTATGATGCTGGGGTCACAACATGAGAAGGGCACAAGGGCCTTGGAGAGATCCTCTGGGGGCTGGACAGCAACTCTCTCTGGAAGACAACTGAAGTAGGCTGAATCAAATGCTGAAAGTAAGGACCTGATGTCCACTGGGAATACAACTGGAGGTGGAACTGGAGCTTGAAGAACAGCAGCAGCAGCAGCAATAAACACTGAAGAAACAGCAGACAAGCTCACTTCATAGGGCATCTCCCCCTTCCTAGATTCAGATAAGGCTGGATCAAGGCACACTGATGAAGGGGTTGCCTGAGGGAATAAGGAGGAGAGCCTGGCAGAAAGAGCTGCCACTGACTGGAGTAATGGAGCCAAGGAGGTCTCCAATAGAAGAGATAGCCTGGGGGCTAGCAATTCATATATCCTGTCAGCTAGGGCTGGAAGATATACTTGCTCAGCAGTGACTGGAGCAGAGGTAGAGGATGGAGGTGGAGCTATTGGTGATGGTAGTGGAGAGCTGGTGTATTGGGGAAGAGATGGTTGAGGTGTGGGTAAAGTGGTGATGGAAGACAATGGGATTGAGATAGATGGTGTGAAGGTGGGTTGATCAATGATCTCTTGTAGAAGTTCTTGGTAAGATGTTGATGAGGAGGGTAGCTCAGGAGGATATGAGGGTGAGTCATCCATGAAGGAATCATTAATAAGATTGAAGGATGGAATTGTGGATGTTTCAATATCTGGTGGAGGGTAGGAATATAATGGATGGAATAGTTCTTCTGTGATAGTTGGAATTGGAGATGGTATTGATGTTGGAGAAGGGCTGGAGATGATGATAGTGGATGAAGTTTGAATGGTGGATGGAATTGGAGAAGATGGAATTAGAGTAGGAGGAGAGGCAGCAGCAGGCAAGTCATGTGCAGGAGCAGAGACTTGGGGGGAAGTGACTATGACAGTCCTGGTGCCTGAAGGTGTGCTTGCAGAAGGCCCGCTGGGCTTGATGATCTGCCTGTCCCATTTACCAAATAGGGCACAGGACAATCTCTTTGAAGCATTAATGTGGATCCCAGAAGATACTAGCAAAGTAGGGCATCTGTTCTGCAGAAAGAGGCCTAAAATCCTCCCAAAATTCACAAAACTCTTATTAATTTTCTTTTTAATTAGGTCAAAGAAGACCTCTCCTCAGTCCAAATTCTTCTTGTCCACTATGGCTCCCATTAAGCATAGCTGATACCTAGAAATGGTATCATGTGCTGAGTGCTTAGCCAACAAAACTTTCCCAACTACATCAGCTAAGAATCTATATTCCACAAACAGATTCTTCTTCAGCAGCTTGCTAGGGTTAGCCTCAGAATGACCCATTCTTGCAAGCAAATCAGCAAATTCCTCTCCAGATAAATCAGCAGAATCCCTTCTAGAGATTAACTCAAAAACTTCTGTCAGAATAGTTGGGGTCAAGGGTACCTGGGTGCCAGAAATTGATCCAACTATGGTGTTTTGATCCTGGTTGTGGGCAGTGTAAACCCACTCTTTAATCTCATCAGCAGCAAGTTTAATCCTGGTGGTCATGATTGTAGCAAGTTTCTGCTCCTTGAACAACTCCAAAATGTCCTGGAAAACTTGATCTGTTGTGCTGAAGGACTCCATGTCAATGTCAAAGCCAGCATCGAATTTCATGGCGGCAAGAACAGCAACAGAAACGGCCATGGTTACCTACAAAGAATCAACAAACAAAACGACCAAGTGCAGAAATGTTTGGAGGGAAAGAAAGTCTTTGCAGAGAAATCGAAAGCGCAAAAGGAGAACGACGGCAAAAAATGAATTTTATATTAGGGTTCGACGCAGAAAAGGAAAGATCGTTGAACTCAGTTCGACGATCAGAGCTTCTAAAGGAATCTGAAGAGTCTTCAACATCGTCGATCTCCGTTCGACGATCTTGGAGAGCGTCGAGCTCCGTTCGACGATCTTGGAGAGCGTCGAGCTCCGTTCGACGATAGTTCAGGGAACAGAATCGTCGAGCGCCGTTCGACGATCGCTGACCGGAAGAGATAGTTCATACTATCTGAGAAATGCTGAACTCAGGTCGATGATTTCGGAAATCGTCGATCTCCGTTCGACGATCTGGGGGAAAATCATCGAGTGCAGTTCAGAGACCAGAAAAACTCTAGACACTAAGAAAAATCAAGATGTTTGCCTAGTCTTGGTGAATTTTTAAACTTTTAAAATCTTAGATATTAGTTTAGACTTCCTCCATCTAACATTCCTAACTGATTTAGGAAGAAGGTGTATTTCTTTTCATCCAAGGGCTTGGTGAAAATATCTCCCCTTTGTAAATCAGTTGGGATATATTGCAGTTCAATTTTATTCTTCTCAACATTATCTCTTAAGAAGTGATGCCTAATTTCTACGTGTTTTGTCGTACTATGGAGGACTGGATTTTGAGCTATTGAAATAGCACTGGTGTTATCACAAAAGATTTTAGACTTCTCTAAGTTGTAGCCATAGTCTTGGAGTTGGTTTTGAATCCACAAGATTTGTGAACAACAACTGCCTGCAGCCATATATTCAGCTTCAGCAGTTGAAGTTGACACAGAAGTTTGTTTCTTACAAAACCAAGAGACAAGTCTGTCACCAAGGAACTGACAAGTTCCACTGGTGCTTTTCCTGTCAATTCTGCATCCAGCATAATCAATATCAGAAAATCCAGTCAAATCAATTGCTGAATCTTTTGGATACCAGAGACCTAGATTTGGACAACTTTTAAGATACCTGAGAATCCTCTTTACTAGTGTTAGGTGTGACTCTCTAGGGCTTACTTGGAACCTAGCACATATACATGTAGCAAACATTATATCTGGTCTGGTAGCTGTAAGGTACAATAAAGAGCCAATCATTGCTCTATATGTTGTCTGATCAACAGGTTTCCCATGTTAATCAGCATCCAATACAACATTAGTAGGCATAGGTGTTTTCATACAAGATGCTTCAGACATGCCAAATTTCTTAACCAATTCATTTGCATACTTGGTTTGAGAAATAAAGATGCCTTCAGCATGCTGTTTGACTTGCAATCCTAGGAAGAAGGATAGCTCACCCATGCTACTCATTTCAAATTTAGAATGCATTAGGTTGGAAAATCTTCTGCACAATTTTGAATCAGTAGAACCAAAAATAATATCATCTACATAAATCTGTACTAGTAGGGTATGAGACTTATGAGTTCTAATGAAAAGAGTTTGGTCTACTCTACCCCTTATAAATCCATTTTCCAAAAGGAAGCATGCTAGGGTCTCATACCATGCTCTAGGAGCTTGCTTGAGACCATATAATGCTTTGTTCAACCTAAAAACATAATCAGGATAAGTTGGAGAGATAAAACCTGGAGGTTGTCTGACATATACTTCTTCTTTGATGTCTCCATTTAGAAATGCACTTTTGACATCCATGTGATATACCTTGAAGCCTTTATGTGCTGCATAAGCTAAAAATATTCTGATGACTTCCAATCTTGCAACTGGTGCAAAGGTCTGGTCATAGTCTATTCCTTCTTCTTGAGAATATCCTTGAGCAACTAGCCTTGCCTTGTTCCTTACAATTACTCCTTGATCATCCAGTTTGTTTCTGAACACCCACTTTGTTCCAACAATGGAGTGATACTTAGGCTTTGGCACTAGTTCCCAAACTTTGTTCCTTTCAAATTGATGCAACTCTTCTTGCATTGCAATGATCCAGTGTGGATCTTGCTCTGCATCTTGAATGGACTGAGGTTAAATTTGATATAGGAAGCAAGTGTGCAACAGGTTTTGGTTGACCTGATTTCTGGTTTGCACACCAGCTGAGATGTCTCCAATTATTTGGGAAATTGGATGATCTCTTGATGTTACTAAATCAACAGGGGGTGTTGATTGTTCACCAACCTATGTTGTTGTTTCCTCTTATGGTACAACAACTGGCTCTTCAAGTTGTTCTTCAATATGTTGAATACTTTCTTCATCTTCACTGCTTTCCTCTTTTTGAGTAACCTGTAACTTGTTCAAGTCTTCAACATGAGAATGTTCCTGCAAAGGTTCTATGGTAGAAGAGATCTTCTCCTTGAAAGACATGTTAGATTCATCAAATGATATATGAACAGATTCTTCAATTTTAAGAGATGATTTATTATAAACCCTATAAGCCTTACTGATCATGGAGTATCCCAGAAACACTCCTTCATCAGCTTTAGCTTGAAATTTTGCTAAATATTTCTTGTCATTATTATATATATAGCAAATACAACCAAAAACTCTAAAATAATCAACTTTAGGTTTCTTCCCTTTGAGTAATTCATAGGGAGTCTTACCCTTTAGTTTATGTATCAAACTTCTATTCAGCACATAGTTGGAGGTGTTCACTGCCTCTGCCCAAAAGGATAGAGGAAGATGAGCATCTGACAACAATGTAGTGGCAGATTCAATAAGGGTTCTATTTTTCCATTCAGCTACCCCATTTTGTTGAGGAGTTCTAGGAGCTGAGAAAGTATGCTTGATCCCTTCACTCTGACAGAACTCTTGTATAAGAAGAGAATCAAACTCTATACCATGATCACTTCTGATCAGGGCAATGTGAGTATTGAACTCAATCTGTATACATTTGAGAAACTCTGTCAAACACTTAAAGTTATCAGACTTCTTCCTCAGAAAGAAAACCCAAGTGAATCTAGAGAAGTCATCTATAACTACTAAAGTGTAAGATTTCCCTCCTAGGCTTTGTACTGTGATGGGTCCAAAAAGATCCATATGTAACAGATACAATATCCTAGGTGAATCACTCTTATTAAATTACTTAAAACTATTTTTAGTTTGCTTGCCTAATTGACAAGCCCTGTAGAGTCCTTCCTTCTTGTAGGGGCCAGAAGGTAGTCCTCTAACAAGGTTATCCTTGGATAGCCAAGCAATAGTTCTAAGGTTTAAGTGTCCTAGTCTCTTGTGCCATAAAATATTAGGTCTATAGACAGAATTGAACAGGCAAATATCTACATCTGTTGAAAGAAAATCTACTAAATATATATTACCTTTCCTTTTACCTGTCAACACAGTTGTGTTGTCCTCTGACTTGATCTTGCATAATGCTTTGCTGAAGGTCACTTGGTAGCCTTCATCACATAGCTGACTGATGCTTATCAAATTGTGCTTCAGTCCTTCCACATAAGCTACCTTATTGAATGTTACTGATCCAATCTGGACTGCACCATATCTTTTAGTTTGTCCAAAGTTTGAATCACCAAAGATAACTTTGGGTCCAAGCTTGGCTCTAAAGGATGTGAGGTTGTCCTTGTTTCCTGTCATGTGCTTAGAGCACTCACTATCCAAGTACCATTGCTGGTTTGATGTTGTATAGGTCTTCACCTGCACATAAAATAATTCATTTGTTTTTGACCGAGTTTACCTTGGGCCTAGGTTGATAACCTTTAAACTCTGAAATGAAAGACATCCCAGGTTGACTCTTATAACCTTCAGGATGATATCTCCTTGGAGGTATAATCCATTCAGTATAAGGGTTAAAGATTTGGGATGAAGGACCCCTAGGATTGGATTTTGATTTGCCCTTGAAAGAGTTTCCAGAGCTCTGATCTCTGCTCGACGATCGTGGAGCTGCGTTCGACGATCTTGGGTGAGATCGTCGAGCTCCGTTCGACGGTCGACTATGGCAGAGTTCAGGAATTTGAGATCGTCGACCTGAGGTCGACGATTTTGCCTGAGATCGTCGATCTGCGTTCGGCGATCGTCGAGCTCCGTTCGACGATTTCTGCTGGAACTTAGTTTTCTTAGGCAGATCAGAATTTTTCCTAGCTACCTCTACAACTCCCTTTCCTTTATCAGAAATGAACTTGATTGGAGTTGTTAGAACTATGGGTTGGCTGGATGAAGCACCCAAGCCCAGTGTACTATTAAATCTAGAGTTCACTGTGCTTGTGATATCCATCAGCTTGATACTTCTCCCATTAAGGGATTCTTTAAGCTTCTTGGCATCAGATAGCTCACATTTCAGTGAAGCTATCTGCTCCCTACAGCACTCCAACTCCTGAGAGAGTTTGAGGTTTTCTGACTTTAAGGTATTATGTTCAGATAAATGATTTCTGAGAGAGATAATTTCTTTCTCAGATTTTAGCAGGTCTAAACATAATGCTTTAAACTCAAATTTAAAGTCCTCTGAATTGAAATCAAATGAACTAATTACCTGATCTTCTTCAAGTTGAGTCTCTGAGTCTGACTCTGACTCTTCTTCATCTGAATTATGTTGAGAGGCATTGATTGCCATCATGCAGAACTCCTTCTCTTCTGCATCATCTTCATCATCACTGGAGCTGGATGAGGCATCTGACTCCTCTTCAGTCTCACTCCAGGATTAAGCAACAAACCCCTTTCTTGTGTGTTTGTTTTTGCTTGAGTAGGGCTTGCCATTGCCATTCCTCTTGGAGTCTTTCTCCTTTCTTCTTTCTTTCTTGTCCCTTCTATCCTTGTTTTTGTTTTCTGGACAGTCAGGAACAATGTGCCCTGTTTTCCTGCAACCAAAGCAGATAATTTCCTTATTATTAATTGACTTATCATACCTTGGCTTATCATGCTCCTTGTATGATCTCCTTCTGAAGTCCTTTCTAGCCATCTTGTAAAATCTTTTGGCCCACAGAATGAGCAGTTCATCATTGCCTGTGACTTTGTCTTCAGGCTGATCTTCAGTTGCCTTGAAGGCTATTGTCTTCTCTTTTCTTGTGGCTGGTGAAGCAGCCTTCTGCTCTTCTTCTCTGTTCTTAATGAGCAGCTCATAAGATTTGAGCTTGCCCAAAAGGGCTTCTGTGGTGATCTCATTCAAACTTCTGGCATCCTTGATTGTCCAGATTCTTGAATCCCAAGTTCTTGGGAAGCACATTAGGATTTTATCATTAAGTTCAGTTAGTGAGATTTCTTTGTCCAAAGTCCTGAGTTCACTGACTATCAGACTAAGTCTATTGTACATATCTCCAACTGATTCAGTTTCTCCCTTCTTGAAATTCTCATATTGAGATATGAGGTGGGATCTCCTGTCCTTTCTCTCATCAGCTGAGCCTGAGACTATTTCAGAGAGTTTATCCCAGATTTCCTTTGCTGAATTGCATTCAACCACCTTTTGAAAGATGTCATCAGACATGGTCTGGGCTAAGATGTTCATAGCCTTGGCATCAGCTACCTTCCATTTCTTGATATCAGCATCTGTTCCTGATGAAGGTGGAGCAGCATTTGTACTTGAGTTCTCTGGAGGTCTTGGACAGACTGTCAAAATAGAATTAAAAATATCCTCGTCAATAGAATTCATGTATAATCTGATCCTTGCTTTCCAAAGTGCAAACTTGGATAGATTGCACACTGGAGGTCTGGTGCTTGCATAATCTTTGTTTTGGGCCATGATTTGTGAAAACAAAATCTAATAATAGACTCAAAAGAAAACAGATCTAACTAGGAATCTTTGGGTTCAGGTGTTAGCCTGTGCAACCACCAAGGTGTGGTATGTTTAACCAACCTCGCTTTGATACCAATTGAAAGTGCAGCTAGATCTGATATACTCTAGAGGGGGTGAATAGAGTATATGGTGCTTGAAAACTTTTTACAACAATTGTTGTAATTATGAGTGAACAGGGAAGCAACGATTAATTCTAATCACAAAATAACCTACAACAGAAATTAATCACAGATCTAAACTAATCACAAAACAATCACAGCCAGAAATAAAAGATAAAGACAAGCAAGCTAGAAGACACAAGGAGCTATAGTGGTTCCCCTAAACTTGGGTACATCCACTCTTCTACCACCCTAGGTAGGAATCCACTGCATGATGAGTTGATCAGGTGTCCTGGGAACCAATGAGCTTTTGATAAGGTGCTCAAAAACCAAATCAGATTTTTTGATCAGGTGTCTTGCCACCAATGAGCTTTTGACAAGGTGCTCAAAAGCCAAGCTCAAACTTTTGAAGGGAGTTTGAAAAACCCTTTACAGAGACGGGGATAAGAGAATGATGGAAGTCTTCTCTTTCTCAGATCAGCTGAGAAGACTATGTGGATTTGATGTTGTCAAAGCTTCCCCTGAGTTCTTGAGATGTTCAGGAAATGAAGCTTTGCTGTAGGGTGATAGGCCTTCAGAAGTTGATCTCCAGCAAATGATGATTTCAGCAACAGCAAATGATGATTTCAGCAACAGCTGAAATGTTAGGTGTCTGGAGTCTTTGAAAGATGTTGGCCTTGAACACTTGAGACAAGAGAGATCAGAAGATTTCAGAAGGTTTGATCTCCTTGGATGTGTGTTCTTGAGAGAATTCTTTGAGACAGAGAATATTTTGTTCTTGTTCTTCTTGTCTGTGTTCTGAGTGATAGAGAGATTCAAAAATCTTGTATTTTATTCTCTAGTACTGAATAGAAAATCATCCTCTGTCAAGAATAGCCGTTGGCCTGTCATTAATTACATCCTTAATTGCAAATGTCTTCTGGAGGAAAGTCCAAAGAAACATTCCTTGATAATCCCTTGAAACTTGGTCCAGAATAAATGAAAACGGCTAGAAAATCTTCTCAATTAATTGCTGAATAACTCCTGAATTTGAATCTTGAAAACTCCTTTAACTCATCAGAAAACGTCGAACTGAGCTCTGCTATCGTCGAACTGAGCTCAGCGATTTGGACTTATACAGCAACAAAAATCGTCGATCTGAGCTCAAAGATCGTCGAACTGAGCTCAGAGATAGAGATCCAATACTGAGTCAAGATCGTCGAACTGAGCTCGCAGATCGTCGAATGAAGTTCGACGATTTGTTGAAGTTGAGCTCAGCAATCGTCGAATGGAGTTCGACGATCTGTCGAAGTTGAGCTAGACGATCGTCGATTAGAGTTCGACGCATCGTCGTACTGAGCTCGACGATATGACTTAGTCTTCAAACAGAAAATCCTTGGTCTTGAGGGCAGCTTCCAAACATAGACTTCTAACCCTTAGACTCAATTCTAATTGACCTTTAGAGCTATACAGGAGGTCAAAAACAGGTTTCCTAGAGACATAGTGATCCTGACCCAAATTAGTAATAGGGTGTTCCAACATACTTTTTCTAATAAACGCAGGGTTTCTAATCGGTGCTTCCTCCCCGAACGCGTTTTAGGGAAGCTTCTACCCCCCCCCCCCCCCCCCCCCCCCCCCCGTCTTTATTTTCTTTGTACTTATTGCATTTCTTGTTTGTTCCGCATACTAACGTTACAACATTGGGGACAATGTTGGACATAAGTATAGGGGTATTTTCGTGCTTTACTTTCTGCACTTCTACTTCTCTGTATTTCAAAATGAAAAAAACAAACAAAAAACTTTAAAATGAAAAATCCAAAATTTTTTCTTTTCCTTTCTTTTTATTACAAAATTCCAAAAAATTATAAAACAAAAATCCAAAAAAAAAAATAGTTTCATTTTGTAAATATTTTTGTAAATATCCTTGAAAACAATAATTCCAAAAAAATTAAAAAAAACAAAAATCCCCAAAAAATTATAAAACAAAAATTCCAAAAATATTTAGTTTCATTTTGTAAATATTTTTTGTAAATACTCTTTTTGTAAATACTCTTCTCTCTCTCCCCCTTCCTCATTCTTGTAAAAAAACTTCTCTTTTTCTCCCACCTTTTGTAAATAGAATGAAAATTTTCTTAAAAATTAAAAAAAATTCACAAAACTTAAAAATTCAAAAAAAAAATGTTTTGCATTTTCCTTTCTTTAGTATGTATATATTAAAGACATAAACACAAATATATTAAAGACATAAACACAAAAATACAAAAAAAGATAATAAATCAAAAATTCAAAAAAATTGAGTAAAACAAAACAAAAATTCAAAAAAAATACAATAAATTAAAAACAAAAAATGATGAAATGATGATAAAAACTCTAAAAATCCAAAAAAAATTATTTTCAAACAAATAAATCAAATACACCATTCTTAATTTTCTTGCTATCCAAAAATTCTGTTTTGAGTTTATTTATATGTGAATTTTATTAATTCTTTGTTTGCTATTTGTTTGTTAATTATTGATTGAAACATTTAAATAGTCTGGGTTAAGTTTTAAAAAATTCATTATGCTTTGTTAAAAATAGCGAACTAGTTTTAGGCACTACTTCTAATTTTTCATTAATCAGAGCAGCTGTATTAAGTTAGAAACTAACGACTATAAAATTCAATTATGTTTACTTTTAGCTTTCTGAAAAATTGTAACGTACAATTTATTAAGATTGCTCTCAAAAATGTTTTAATTAAAAATCTAGTTTTCTTTTCTCCTCTTATCATGCCTTACTTGGCATGATAAATTTCTATCCCAACAAAAAAAAATTATTATAAAAAGATCATATGTCAATGGGAATAAGACGATAAAATTCATTACTCCCACACTTATGCATTGGGTCAATTTAATATGAAGTTAAAAAAATGATATTAGAAAAATAAGATTTCATTTTCCTAATAATCTAAAAGAAAAAAAATGGAGTTTCGAGAAAAAATTACCTCACCTCAATATCCAAACCCTCTTCATATACCAACGTCAACCCCCTTAGCCAATTTCACGATTCTAGAATTAATTCAAAAATCTTTTTGAGAGCATAATTTATAAATTGCATTATTTCCAGTAAAACTCCTATATACTAAAGTTCATATAATTCCAAACTATTTTTGTTTATCTAATTAGTACAATTTTTGCTTTCTATTTGATTACATCAAGAAGTCTTTTGCCCAAACTTTTGCGCTATTTAAATCATCTACATAATTTTAGGACTTAACTCTTACACCCCGTATGTTTATTTAGATCTCTCTTATAATTAATTAAGCGGTAAATAAACTTAGAGTTTTTTTTATTCCTTATAAGTTCACCTCAAACGTTTGCTCTGGAATAGCAAAAGCTTAAGTATGGGGGTAATTGATGAGTTGTAAATATATGCATTTTTTAGTATTTTATTTATATCATTTTCGCACTTATTCATAGTTTTTAGTTATTTTTGTTTATAAATATGTTTCTTTTTGTAAATATTTACCTAACTTAACTTAATTTTGATTTCTGAAATTTTTTAGAAAATGGTCAAAACTTGACCTGACACGCCCGTGTCAGCTAACCCGACATGCCCGTGTCAGCCAACTCGACACGCCCGTGTCACTTGCTCTCGACATTTTCAACTCGACAACTTCCAGACTTGACAAAGGCTCTCGACACAATGCTCTTGACACTCGTCGAGACCAACCCGACATGCCCCGTGTAGACAGAGACACGGGCGTGACCGACACATGTACTCCTCCACCTGGCCGACAAGACGCTGCCAGTGACTTTTTACGCAACCCGTGCCGGATCTACCTCACCGATACGCCCAGAGTCATGCCTGTGACCTGGGGCGTTACATCCTCGTATGAAGCCCAAAGTCAACTATGCCGTGAAATCGCCGGATCACATCGCAAACAGTACTGACACGCCCCCCCCCCCCACCCCCCCCCCCCCCCCCCCGACACGCCCGTGTAGGAGGGCGTGTACTTGGATTTTTTTCCTATAAATTGCCCATTTCTGTAAGGCCCAAGGGTTCACTTTTTTGAGCCACTTTAGTGTGTTTTGTGGGCTGCCCTGGTGTATTCCTTTGCCATGTAAGGAGAACTTTCTCCTCCTTTTCTTTATGTTTGTATTAGCTTTGTAATAGTTCCCTTTAATCAATAAAATATGTTAGCTTTTATCTTCTTAAATGGCCTTGGAATGAACTTGTGTGCTCACTTTCTTTCTCATTTTTATCCCTTTGTATATCCTTGTTCTTCTCTTTTATGAAAAGTGTGTGTGTGTGTGTATGAGTATAACATGTTTATTTTCTATGTTTTTAACTTGTCTTCATATTTGGTTTGTCATAAATTTTATCTCCAAATGAAATGTATGTTAAGATTTTCTCTTTCTCACCATGTCCTTTTTTAGAGTTTTTAAATTTCATTCTTATGAATTTATAAAAGATATTTGAAAGTGACTTTGTTTTTTTTACTTAGCTTTGTTTTAGGATTGTAAAACCTTTTTTGTTCTTTTCATTTTCTTTTCACTTTTTAATCACTTTTATGGAAACCTAAGAATGAAAAAGTTATTATTTTAATTTTTGAAAGGCTTTAGTTTTTTGATTTGTTTTGAAAAACTTTTGTTCCTTTTATTTTAATTTGTTCTTTTTATTTGTTTTTTTGGAAATATCTAAGTATAAAAAGTAGATGTTTTAATATTTAGGCAACTTTCATTTTGTTTATAATTTGTGCGTGTGAGTGTAGGAGTTAGGTTTTCATTTTGTTCTTTTTAATTTTCATGATGTGTGTGTGAGTGTATGAGTATAACTTTTAATGCTTTATTTAATTATGTAGAGTGTGTGTGTGTAGAAGATAAATTTTCATGCTTTCTTTTATGCTTTCTTCAATTATGTATAGTGTGTGTGTGTAGGAGATAAATTTTCATTCTTTCTTTTATCGCTTTCTTCAATTATGTAGAGTGTGTGTGTAGGAGATAGTTTTATTGCTTTCTTTTAATTCGTGTAGAGTGTGTGCGTGTGCGCATTTATTTCCGCCCACTCATTAAGAGTAAAATGACGTGCTTTTATTTTCCGCCTACTCGTTTGAGTAGGACTTGTAATTTTCTTTTTCTCTCTTCTTTTCTTTTTCTACCTACTAGTTAAGAGTTAAATGGCGCGCCCTTATTTCCCGCATACTCGTTTGAGTAGGACTTGTAATTTTTCTTTTTTTGTAACTTAGTTTTTTTGTTTATTTATAATTTGAAGTGTGTGTGAGTTCTCTTTTTAGCTAACTTTTCTGTTTTCTAAATGTTTGTTATTTTCATGTCTTCTTCTTATAATCCTTTAGCGTTTAGTTATGAACTCACGCCTCATCAAATTATAAAGCCGTCCCCATACCGATGTGTGGCTAATCGTTATTAGCCTCGGCATCGAAGAGCATTGGGACATTAAAAATGATTTGAAATAATTAAAGTTCTTAATTTTGCTTTAATTTTAGGACTTAAGGTTTACCCCGGGTTAACGACGCGTAGGACCACAAATCGATGTGTGAGCCCTATTTCCATTATTCATACACTAGCTAGCCGAGAGGTCGTGCATATGGACAGATCACCCCTGGGTAAATAGAGTTGCGTGCATACCCTCGAGAGAGGACAAGCGTAACTCTACCGGATTGGGTCCCCACCCAATAGCGGGGTCTTAGCATAAAGCGGTGTTAAGAGGAATCCTTCGTCGGAGTAACGTTCGGTCGATAGTCTTAGCGTTCAGGTGAGCGATATACCTATAGCTAGGTGAGCTCATATCTGTAGAACCTCCACAACCAAGTTGCCTTTTATTAATTTGAAATCTAAGTTCAATAATTATTAAAAGTCATTTTAGTCTTAATTCGATTCGGTGCCGAGCGTTAACCCTTCATCGAATATTTCTAAATCGTTTTTTCCTGTTTTATTTATTCCGTCTTTAGTTAATTAAAATCTCTGCCTTACTTTCAGTAAAATAATAGTCCTACTAGAGTAGTAAGAATAATCAACCCGACTCCAAGAACAATACGACCTTGGTATTCTCCCGAATATACAGTACTACTTGCGATAGGTGCACTTGCCTACCTTAGCAAGCCCGCGACAATCGACTCATCGAACCAACCATAGTAAGAGTTTGTTCGCGGCCATCAGGCCGCCGTATCCGACTGCAGTATTCACCGCCCCCTCGATCCATCCCAGCACGCAGTCGCAGTTGGCTTCAATCCAACTTAAGATCAGCTCCGGGCTCCGATCTACGGTCCCTCCCACCCTTACGCCAAAGACGGCATCGCCCAGGGCATGCACAATCACAAGCTCGGTTTCGTTGAGGATGCCTCAATCCAATCCTTCCTCTTTGACGAACAGTACAACACCTTCCACAAGTACGACCATGCCGCCGACCCCTCCGGCCTCTCCTACGTTGGCGACGTCGAAACCCTCGAAAGTAACCAAGCCTTCTCCATTTACAACATCCCCCATTAGTAGTAGAAGCGCCGTTGCCTAGAGCTCAAGTCTGCTGAAACTGAATCTGATGATTTGTGACGGCTGCTGTCTATGCCGCTGGCCGGACGTGGAAACCCCGCGACGTCGGAGTGGCTCCTCAAAAACAAAAAATGACCCTTGGTTTGGGAAGAAAGATATCATCCAAGGGGAGCTTATAGAGGAACAAAAGAAGTATGCTGAGGAGTACGCAGAGAAGATGTCCGAGAAGGGAGAGAGGGGAAGGGGGAGAAGACTGATCATGTGGACAAAACTACCTTTCATGGCAAGGAGGAGAGCGATTACCAGGGACGTTCCTGGGTCGCTCCTCCGAAGGATGCCAAGCCCTCCAATGATCACTGCTACATCCCAAAGAGGTGGGTTCACACTTAGAGTGGCCACAGGAAAGGGGTTGCTGCAATTTGATTCTTCCCCAAGCATGGTCATCTCCTCCTCTCGGCTGGCATGGACACCAAGATCAAGATCTGGGGTTTGTTCAATTCAGAAAAGTGGATGAGAACCTATATGGGACACTCCAAGGCAGTCCGAGATATATCATTCTCCAACGATGGTTCAAAGTTCTTGAGTGCTGGATTTGACAAGAACATCAAATTATCGGATACTGAAACTGGCAAGGTGATCTCAACTTTCTCCATAGGGAAGATTTAGGGGAGGTTAATATAATGTTTTGTAACATTCAGAGGAGGCTTTTATAATTCAATAAAAGAGGGGTGCAATCTGTAGTTTTTCAAACTAAGATGAGAGAATGGAATTGAGTCTTGCTTTATTTTGGATTTTGTTCTATGCATAGTGTTGCTGCTTGTTTATAGTACACCACACTCCACACATATATAGACACGTAAATAGATATGTATACAGTTGCTGGTAGTTTAAAGTTGTGGGTAGTTTAAAGTTGCTTGTAATTTACACTCCCTCGTCGACCCGTCTACTCCATCACCCGAAAATACCTTGGCGGCTTCTTCTCTCTCTCTGCAGCTCTCTGTCGCTCGGACTCTCTACCTCCTCCATGCCTCCATCGATTCCTGCAATGCCTTTCTTACTCCATCAGCATTGTCGACCCCAATGACCGTTCTTACTCCGTCCGCATTGTCGACCCCAATGATCGTCGTGTCGACACTTACCGATACCTTGTCGGAGTGCTTTCCCATACTCGGTGTCACTTCTCCAACGAATTCATCTCCTGAACACACTGGTTTGGGATTGTTTGCCTTAAAATACCCAAGGTGAAAAAATCTGAACTCTTCGGCCTTTACAGCTTCCTCTTTCCTTCAGACATTACGTTTTTTTTGTATTTCTTTCAGCATTGCTTTAAAAGTTTATCCTTCCCTCTAAATAAGCCTTTCTCTAAGAGAGGACTCTTAACAAAGCTAGCTATGCATAAGACTAGAGTTTTCCATTCTGATTTTTTATTACATAGTGTCTTCCTTATTCTTCAATTGCACAACATGATAGAATAATTCCACATCTGTTCACAACCCCGGAAAGAGGGGATATTAGATGCATCAATGCATTTAGGAGTTGGGTGCGAAAACCCGGATGTTCTC